>CM053033.1:45458501-46173501 GCA_028564925.1 Lithobates sylvaticus
TGGGTATGAATCTGTATGCAGGCTAGTGGTAAGGTATAGAGGAGACGTATCAATGCTATGATTCGGAGGGCTGAACCCATATAGTTGTAACACCTGGAACAAATAAGGCCATTCCACACTGTCAAAAGCTTTGCATGTGTCTAGTGACACAACGACACGGGTAGGCGAACAGTCATGTGGGTAAGTCAGGTTGTGAAATAGTGTACGGATATTTATTCTGTTTGAGCAGCCTGGTATAAAGCCCCCCTGGTCACTCCCGACCAATTTCGCAACTACTTTATTCAAATGATTTGCCAGGACTTTGGCCAAGATTGACATTTACATTAATGAGGGATATCGGGAGATAAAAGTCTAATTTGAGAGGATTTTTCAGAGGTTTTAGTATCAAAATAATTAATGCCTCTCTAATAGAGGGTGGAAGTACTCCGTCTTTCAAGGAGGTACCAAAAGTGTGTATACCATTTAGCTGGAAAACCATCCAAGCCTGGTGTCATTGGTCGGTAGTTGTGAAATTGCAAGGGCGAGCTCTTCTACGGAGAAGTTTGTCTAGATCATCGCGGTCTTGGTCTGGTTAATTGGGGGAAGTGCTGTTTGGGTTAAATATTTGTCAAGTTGGGTCTCGGAGTAGTGGGCCCTAGTAGTACAGTAAAACCTTGGATTGCGAGCATAAGTTCCGGAAGCATGCTTGTAATCCAATGCACTTGTATATATTGAATTTCCCCATGAATTATGGAAATGCAAATAATTAATTCCACAACCATTTATTCATAAGACCTTCAGTTTATACTCCATATAAAAAGATTATTGCAATGTGATAGGTTGTGTAACCATAAAATGTCCATCCACAAATGGAAGCTTCCACAAGGGGATTAGAAACAAAATCCAGCAGGAGGTAGAGAGTATAAAAGAGGCGCCTCCTTAAGTGTAGCAATATGGTTACATTTAATGAAGGTACAACATTTAGCAACTCGCATGGTTGATGATCAAAAGAGGCACATCTAAGTATTCAGGAATCCGGGGTAAAGCTGTCTGCAATCATGACCGGGAAGACTACCCTGCAGTAGAGCGATCTGAAAGCGAGGCTTGAACCGCTCATGGATCGCAGCATGGATGGGACATCAATGGCGGTTAGGAGGATGGTCTATGACATCTTTACCCTGGATGCCTGCATACTTAGCTGTGCCTTTTTTTAATCAACCATGCGAGTTTCTAAATGTTGTACCTTAATTAAATGTAACTATTGCTACACTAAGAGGCACCTCTCTTCCCTTTTATACTCAGTTGTGACATGACACTACTTGTATATGAAATCAAAATTTATTAAATTTTGCTTGTCTTGCAAAATGCTCTCAAACCAAGGTTTTACTGTATAAAGGTCGTGGTAGAAAGATAAGAAGGTGTCTGTTATAGCCTGAGGGACATCACTAATCTCATCCTGGGAGGTCATGCTCCAAGGAATTGATATAGGGGCGCGGTTAGATCTGGTTAGGTAGCTGAGTAGGAGACTTGCCTTATTGCCGTGCTCCGTCTTTTGAGTAACATGGAGCATACGTTGTTTTTTTTTAAGTAAGGTCCGGCAAGCGGAGCGCATATTCCCTATGGCTGTGTAGCCACGAGATTTGCATAGCTGTACTAGGGTTCTGAGCATAGGCCGCCTCTGCAACCATCATTACATTTTTTAGTTCCTCAGTATGCTGTTTGGTATTTTTGCACAAAATGCCAGTAATGGACATAAAGGTGCCCCTCAGCACAGCCTTGGAGGCCTCCCAGGCAGTGGAGGACCCAACAGTTCCCTGATTCGCACGTCAGTAGTCGGCAATACCTTTCTGGCATTTATTCTGTAGAATCTCATCCGCCAGCCAATGGGAGTTTAAATGCCAAATGTGAGGGCCTGCACTCGACAGGAGAAGGCAATCCACAGAAAGATGGGCATGGTCAGATATTCCACTGGGTAGATGGACAGCTTGAACAATAGGAAGCACATCAGCAGGGGTAAATGCCAGATTTATGCGAGACATGGTGTGGAAGGAGTGAGAGTGGCAGGAGAAGTGACGCTGATCTGGGTGCTTCCATCACAATATCTCAGTAAGGCCATACACTTGAGTCCAGTCAATAAATAAGGGATAGGGCCTGCCGCCACCCCTCAAGCGGTCCATGGCAGGGTCCAAGTACAGCATTAAAGTCCCCTACACACAGTAGGGGATCTAGACAGTACTAAAAAGGACAAGTAGGAAAGCAAATCTGGGGAGAATGGACATATACGTTTACTAATGTAAAGACTGGAGACAATACGGAGTAGTTAGTGTGGGTTGCGTGGTATTGTGTAGCTAGCCAGGGACGTTTAAGGGTCCGCAGTGTGGTATTGGTGAGGTGGGTCTCTTGAAGACAAATAATATGGGGTTTATATTTTTTAAGATAGACTAATGCCAGGGACCGCTCTTGAGGTAAGTTCATACCCCTAATATTCCAAGAAATCAGTTTTAACTCTTTAGCCATAGGAAACTATATCCAACATAGTAGCATAGGAAGAGTCACAAAAAAATGCAATATGACATTGCCTATAGAAGAATCTGGAGTAAAAGTGCAGTAGCATCAGGAGAAGCATAAAGAACCATTCCCAGCAACCAAAGCGTAAGAAGGGACCATAGGAAAAAACCCAACAACAGTCATGTGAGGGAACAGAGAAACCTGTGGCCTTGTCACCTACTGGTACGGGGGAGGTAGCAGGTCCAATAAGGCTCTTGATAAAAGTGCGTCTGTCCATCTTGCAGGATATAGGATTCACCTGCAGTTATGAAAGGCACAACAGGTCAAAACGTTAGGAAGATCAAGTGGTATAACTGGCTAAGGCATCTGCCAGGCCTTGCAGCAGGGGCAATGTAGAGCAACTAGAGGAAAGGGGGTAGGAAAAGTACATTCCACTAAATAACCACAGCAGCATGAGTGTAGGTACTAAGCAGAGGGGATTGAGAAATCCTGTATGTCTTCCAGCAAACATCAGGTAGGATAAGCAGATATTTGGAGAAACATCAGAAAGCAGCATCAATTGTGGTGTTGTCTGGGTTGTTTTCCAAAGCGATTGTCTAGCCAGGCCATGGCTTCTTTAGGACAGGAGCAGAAGTGCGCTTTACCCTCATAGATGATCCTTCGCTTAGCAAGGAAGAGCATTGCATAGGGGAGGCCTTCAGTGCGAAGTTGGTCATCGCCGCAAAGGATGAGCTGGCCTTGTACGTCAGCTGAGAAGTCGGAGTATATGGAGATAGTGTTGCCATTAAACTTGAGCAGCCCTTTTTCTCTGGCAAGATGCAGGATAGCAACTTTGTCACGAAAATTTAGGATTTTTGCAATTGCGGACCTTGGTGGGGCCCCTGGGGGAGGGGGGTACGGCGTGCACGTTCAATCTCAAAGGCATGGAATAGCACCTCCGCCCCAAAAAAATCCTGCAGCCATGAATGGAGGAATCATTCCGGGCACGATCCCTCAGTGTTCTGGGAAGCCCACAAAACTGAGGTTGTTCCTGCGAGAACGGTTCTCTAAGTCCTCCAACTTGGCTCTGAGGGTCACCAGCTCATCTGTAGCCCTGTGTACTGCAGAAGCTAAGGGGTGCACTGTGTCTTCTATGGAGCTGATACCTTCCGCTCCCCCACATCCTTTCCCGCAGGTTTTGTACATCCTACTTCAGTAAGGAGAAATCAATATGGATGCTTTCCATTTGAACTGTGAGGGAGGCCTTACAGTCTTTTATTGCCATCATGATTTCAGCTAGGGTGGGATCATCCGGAGAGGGGCTCAGTGAATTGCAATCCCGCCAAGCATGTAGGGGATTCTAGAGGTGTTAGGTGGTCAGCCTAGGTGCGAAAGGCTGTAGCCAGAGAGTCACTCACCCCTTGTGTAGAGAGCAACATGGCTGAGAGATCGGCGCCATCTTGACTCCGGTACTTGGCTAGTTGTTCCGCCATGGACTGGGGCACGGATGGCCTGTATTTGTTCACCATTATGCCTGTAACGAAAGCCCACCGTCCTTCGGAAGGGTTCGGTGCTCTTGGGAGAATGAGAGGATAGAGCCGGAACTGTGGATCTAAGCAGCCACTCTCATGAACCTCAAACCATGCCTCCGTTATGGAAATTCTTAAATGGCATTTCATTGGCCTCAATACTCTGACTTATTAAGAATTTCAGCCGTGGGTACAAAACGAGAGGCAAGCTAACCTTTTAGGAGAGGTAAACAATGCTGGTCTACATGTTTCCTTTAACCCCAATAATAACAAAAATGTGATTTATTCTCTAGCAGTCTAGACCAAGCAGTTGTCTCCAAACTGAGGCCTCTTGCTTGCCTTTATCCGACCCTCCAGGCACTATTCCTTCCACTAACATGAACAATGGGGCATAGTTCATGCCACTGACACCAGTAATGGGAAACTCTTCCAATGACACCAACAATGGAGTACTATTCTGCTCATGGACCCCAATAATTGGACCAAAATTCCTCCCACTGACACCAACAATTAGGCATTATTTCTCTCATGGACACAAATGATGGGGCAATATTATAGATTCCAGGACACTACCTACTGGCCACAGTCCGAAGGATAATAAACTGGCCTTTATTTAAAACCTTTGGAGACCACTGAATTGGGGGTAATTGAAGAATAGATTACTCCCCCCCCTCCTTTTTAAAGTGTAATCTAATAGTAATTATTTCTGATAAACTAAAATGTGCTAATAGAAAAAAAAAAAAAACATCTACCTGCCTATATGAGGTACATCAGTTTTTTTTCCCCAGTAAATGTGCTTCATAACTGGATATTAACTAACAATGAAGTACCTGGAGATACTGCTGAGCACAGCTTATCAGTGATCAAACCAGATAGAGAAACTTTACACATTTGCTATTTTCCCCAATTGGTGCTAGATTTCTCTACCCTGCTCTTCAGCATAAGCCTAAACTTGAATGGCTTCCTGACAGCTTAAAGTAATACTAAAGTCTCAGTTTTTTTTTTCTATAAAAATAAACATGTTCTACTTGCCTGCTCTGTGAAATGTTTTTTCATAGGGCAGTCCAGATCATCCTCTTCTCAGGCCTCTCTTTGGTGCTCTTGGCCCCTCCCTCCCTTGTGAATGCCCCCACAGCAAGCAGCTTGCTATGGGGGCGCCCGAGCCACAGCTCCATGTATGCATTCAGACATATTCACCCCCTTCCCATTGGCTAACTGACTTTGACCGCAGCGGGAGCCAATGGCATTGCTGCTGTGTCTCAGCCAATTGGGAGGGGGGAGTACCGGATGGCCCCAGGCACTCGTGGACATCGCTGGATAGAGATGGGGCTCAGGTAAGTATGGGGGGGAGGGGGCTGCTGCACACACAAGGTTTTTTATCTTCATGCATCAAGATAAAAAAACACCTGCCTTTACAACCACTTTCATTCTATAGGGGAGCTGGCTGCTACAGAGGCTGGAAGATGATCAGATCTTGCGTATACATCAGACAAATGTGGCTGCAAGGAAGTACAATTAAAGGCAATGGGGTACTTTCTAAACTTTTTGTACAAAACCAAATGTGTAACATAAAAAAAGGAGGGGTTTAATCGGTTTCAGACCAGCACCTGATGAAAATGCTTCATGTACACTCATTTAAAAAAGTATTCCTAATGGAAATGGTTGACTCACATATTTGAACAGGCAAACGTTAAATCTTCATTCAAACAGTGTTTCCAAATGTGATGAAACTGAACAACTTAGGCCGGCCATGCCTGGTTCGAATCTTGGCTGGTTTAAAGGTAAGTAGCCGAGATTCGACCCGTTAATGGGGGGGCTAAATGTATGCACTGTTGATTGTGGCATTTTGTGGTTGCAGGAAAGAAATTTGCACTGTGTATGGCCTATCTTACTCTTGGCTATCTAAAAATATGATGTTCTTTTTGTCATAAATGTGTAGGGTGTCATCATGCCAAGATTAAAAGTGCCCTCTAAGGATGCCGGAAAGGATGTTTTGGATGCCTTTGAGTAAATCAAGGGATTTAAAATGATCCCTAAATTATCTGAAGTTGGTCATGCCCAAAATAACAGAAATTTTGTAATGGTTTATGTCAATGTGCATGCATCTACACTCATAAAGAGTGCACCAATTTAACCTGCATGGGAGGTGTGACAGAGTCAGTTTGCCATTGTAAATATAGGCAACAAGCAGACCTGGAACAATGTGCTGTGGATTGATGAATCAAAGATAGTTATTTGGCCATAGTAGCATAGGACATGTTTGATGTAAATGGAAGACTACATAGTTATAGAAGAGCCTCATAAAACAGTGAAGCATGATGGTGGAAATGTTATGAATTTGGGTTGCTTTGCTGCTTCGGGGCCTGGGCAGCTTGCAGCCATTGAGTCAAGTATGAACTGACCTGGAAATTAAACTTTCTGCATGGTACTAATCCAAAGTATACTAGCAAATCTATTAAAAATTGATAATGTCAGTCCATATAGATTGGTTTGATTGAATCTTCCAATAGTAGGTTAAATCACTGGGTTAGGACAAACGGCACCACCTGGATTGATAAATATAACCCTCATTGGAGGGGGAGCTCTAAGGTTATGTCTTGGATCCATAAGTTAAGGACATATGGGTTGAATGTAGACGTCGATGTGAATGCCTTTATCGACAATTCCTAAATCGATTTTTGTACGCTTGTTCTGAGTCATACATATCAGCCTTATATTCAATCAATTTTAATTTTGAATTATGTGTAGATAAGAAGTTTTTTTAGATTATTTTGAATATTCGCTGTCAATAAGGGAGTTTTTCTTACCATAATCCTTTTTAATGTAATCCTCGTTGATTGTCCAGTAGGGGTCACTGGAAGCACTTTAATCATGACCAATGTTTCATGACTAATCCCATTACTTAATGGGCATGATTTTTGTACTAACTAGATGCCCTCATAGATGGTTTTGAGTCCACCATCTGGTCACTAACATGGCGGGCTGAACATGATCTCCATCATATTGTTGGTGACCCAGGTATATTAATGTACTTTAAGTGGTGTTTATTTCGTTTTTTTGCACAGCGGGGTTGTCCTAGACCAGGAATAAATTGTCCCCTGGCGGTTTCTATAGTTGGGGGGGGGGGGGTCTATGTAACTAATTCCTGGGTTAATTCACACAGGTGATTAAATATAAATTTATGAATATTTGGAGATTTACAATATAAATTAGTTGTTGTGATGTATTTTTGGTTAGGTTTGGGATATTTTTACATTTTTGAGGAAGCTATAAGTGATTATGGCTGACAGTGTCTCCCCTTTCAATGACAATTTCTGGTTCCGGGTTAGGTAGTCAGGGTATGAACTGACACGGCGAGTGTAAGCCGTTTTTAGTTAATTGGTCATTCAATTCATTGTTTGATGTATTACATTCTTTTATTTATCATTATTTGTTATTAATTGTGATAATCCCTATCTAAGAGGAAGCTCTTTTTTGCGGTGACCAGTGGCGGTGCATCCATAAGGGCACATGGGCACCACCCCCTCTCCCCAACCACCCCCTTTATGACCAATGGATAAATAGATTCATCATAGATTACATCTATCCACGGCCGCCGCTGCCACCCCCATTCAGGCGCCCGGCCCCTTTTCGGGCACCGGGCACCTGAATTACAGTGGGGGGTGTTTTTGAAGCACCTGATTAGAGCCATAGGCTCTAATAGGCGTCAAAAAAGGTGACCTGCGAGCGCAGTTCACCAAGGTGTGTTAGAACAGCAAATGAACATTCGATGTCCTAACACTGAACCATCTCTCGGCCAATCAGGTGTTCAGATCTGTTACCCGTCACCTGATTGGCTGAAATGACAGGCGCTGTGTCTGGACTACTGGCGGGAGGGGACGGGAGGGGATTAATGGAGGACACCACTTGGAGGACACTGCTCGGAGGACACCACTCACCGCCGTAACCTGCTGCACTGGCTGTGTTTCATAGCAGAGTGGCAGCATTTGATGGCACAGTGGCTGCATTTGATGGGCACAGTGGCTGCATTTGATGGGCACAGTGGCTGCATTTGATGGGCACAGTGGCTGCATTTGATGGGCACAGTGGCAGCATTCAATGGGCACAGTGGCTGCAATTGATGTTTTTTTTCCAGTATTTTTCAGTTTGTTTGCATCCCCCCAAATTTTTTAGCACCAGCCGCTACTGGCGGTGACGCATCCTGGCTAGTCACTCATATTCTATATAGGGAGTGCCCACAAGTAAAATGGTGGGTTTAGGCCAGCTGCGCAGGAAAAAAGTCCAGATCACCTTCCCAGAGTAGTGCATTGTCACTATTATGACACTCGACTACTCTGGTGACAGTATGTAAAAAAAAAATATATATATATATTTAATAAAAAAATTAAACAAAAACTGACCCAAAAAGATCCGTACCCCTGCTCTTCAAGTACCACCACCATGCCAAAGGTAACCTAAATGTGTAACAGCCGCTACTTTAAATAAAAAAAAATATAAATAAGCATTTACAGTATAAAGTAAACAGTAGTGCTAAACAGTATAAATAAATAAACCCAGTGACAGGTGATAGTGATCCACACTAATACATAAATAAAATGAATTATAAAGTTTAAGCAAAAATAGTCCATACATGAGGCTGGATTGTCTCAAACAAGGAAAGCTGAATATATCCTTTTATAACTTTTACCCCACCACGTGCACTCAGTGTTTCCACTCCCCTTTGGTTAAACACTCCCTGAATGGCGATGCCTTGCACTCTCATGCTCGGCAAAACAGCATTACAGGGTTAAATATCCACCGATATCCAGACGTGACACCCGATATCATGGACTCTCCATATATAATGAAACAAAGTGCTCTATTAGAGCAGTATCCTTGTAAAAAGTTTATTCTAATAAAACAGCTTCAAACATTGCATTCGTATAAGCTCAAATCAATGAAACCTAGAGGATATCACTTGCAGCAGCAAGTACTGGTCTAATGTGGTCTCAGCGGACACAGCATAGGTGAACTGAATCTCACCAGTGAACGATCGTGATCCTCTGAGCGTCACTTCTAGTATAGCGTAAAAAACTGGTTGCCGTACAGCCAGGTCCCGACGTTTCGACTTACTCATGGGATTGACTGTACAGCACGGCAACTCTCCCTTTATAGTGCCTCGTTAATTAAACCTTCATCACATGTGCTAACAGTGTGTCCCTGCAACCAAAATACAGCCAGCACTTCCTCATATTGCAAGATACAACAACAATCATAGTCAGTGCATTCATATAAAATCTACACAGTGTATAGCATAAGCGATTCCTCCACTGCTAATCACTGAATCAATGCATATGCATATACTGCTAAACAATAACTATAAATATATGCATCATAAGTAAATAAAAAATAATATAATATATACACATATATATATAAAACATGTTTTCATATAAGTAAAAACCCTTTTTTTATAAAACATGTTTTCATATAAATAAAAACCCTTTAACTTTTACATTACTACATAGCAACCTACTTATTAATCGATTATACAGAAAAAAACAAACCCATAGTAGAACACATCATCGCATATTAGACAATTGAGATCCAGCTCAACTGAGCTATACGGTAGTACCTTGTTGATTAAACGAGAGGGACCTACAGCACATGTGCTGACAGCGTGTCCCCATAACCACAATACAGATAGTATTTCCTCTGCCTATACTCATATTGCAAGATACAACACCAATCATAGTCAGATCATTCATATAAAATATGCACAGTTTAAAACAAAAGCGATTCCGCAACTGCTAATCACTGAATAAATGCATATGCATATACTTAATCAATTATACAAAGAACCATTTAACATAGTAAAACACATCATCTCATATGAGAAATAGTTAATAAAACAATTGAGATCCAGCTCGATATTTAACCCTCTAGGATTAAGACTTTTTAACAAAAATATCCACATAGTTTCTCTTTGTGATAGATCTCGCACTCAATTAGAGCCCCTCCATGATGGAAACACACAAGCCATTCCACAAAATTCTAATAATGTTGGATGATGTGCCATTAGCATTAAATTGGGCTCTGAGCAAAAGGGATGACATCCCACATGCTCAAAAATGCTTTTTAGACAAGGCACTGGATTTTTGTATTTCACACAATTACTTTTGGTACAATGGCCAATTTTATTCTCAACAGGTTGGCGTAGTTATGGGTGCAAAATTTGCGCCCAGTTTATCCAACCTGTTCATGGCTGAATGGGAAGATAGGCGTGTCTGTAATAGGTATAGACCAAAATTTAAATTTTATTGCAGATTTATTGATGGCCTCTTGATGATTTGGACAGGATCAAGGGAATCTGCATTGGAATTTAAATCCCATTTAAACCATAACGACAATAATATTAAACTGGACTACCAATTAAGTGATCATTAATTTTTTGGATGTCACTATTGATAAAAGTGAGAATGGATTGACCACTAGGGTATTTTGTAAGTCAACGGATCGTAACAGTTATTTGTCTATCAGGAGTGGGCATCATCCGACATGGATTGTGAACATACCTAAGGGTCAAATGCTTAGGGTATGACATTATTGTACTAAACAGGAAGATTTTCTCATGCAGGCAAATGTTCTAAACCACTTAAAGCGGGATTCCACCCTAAAGTGGAACTTCCACTTTTCTGAATCCTCCCCCCCTCCGGTGTCACATTTGGCACCTTTCAGGGGGGAGGGGGTGCAGATACCTGTCTAAGAGAGGTATTTACACCCACTTCCGGGCATAAACTCCCACAGGAGTTTACGCCACTTCCTGTCCCGGCGCGCTGTCTGCCGGGACACACACGTGTCCCAGCAGACAGCGCTGACGATTCTCATTGTGCTGCGCGACTCACGCATGCGCAGTAGGGAACCGGGAAGTGAAGCCGCAAAGGCGACACTTCCTGATTCCCTCACCGAGAATGGCACCGGCAGCAGCAGATACCGAGCGATTGATCGGCCTCTGCTGCCGACATCGCTGGAACCTGTGACAGGTAAGTGTCCATTTATTAAAAGCCAGCAGCTGCAGTATTTGTAGCCCCGGACCAATTTGCAGCCAAAGGACCAGGCCCCTTTTTGCGATTCGGCACTGCGTCGCTTTAACTGACAATTGCGCGGTCATGCGACGTGGCTCCCAAACAAAATTTACGTCCTTTTTTTCCCACAAATAGAGCTTTCTTTTGGTGGTATTTGATCACCTCTACGGTTTTTATTTTTTGCGCTATAAACAAAAATAGAGCGACAATTTTGAAAAAATTCAATATTTTTTACTTTTTGCTATAATTAATATCCCCAAAAAATATATAAAAAAAAAACATTTTTTTTCCTCAGTTTAGGCCGATACGTATTCTTCTACATATTTTTAGTAAAAAAAATCGCAATTAGCGATTATTGATTGGTTTGCGCAAAAGTTATAGCGTTTACAAAATAGGGGATAGTTTTATAGCATTTTTTAATTAATATTTTTTTTTTTTACTAGTAATGGCAGCGATCAGCGATTTTTATTGTGACTGCGACATTATGGCGGACATATTGGATATTTTTGACACATTTTTGGGACCATTGTCATTTGTACAGCAATCAGTGCTATTTAAATGCACTGATTCCTGTGTAAATGACACTGGCAGTGAAGGAGTTAACCACTAGGGGGCGGGGAGGGGTTAAGTGTGACGTGTGTGTTTTTTTACTGTAGGGGGGCGTGGCTTGACATTCCACATCACTGATCGTCTTTTTCCGATGACAGGAAACAGACGATCAGTGTCAGTCTTACTAGGAAGCACGGGGAGAGGTTTGTTTACACTTATCTCTCTTTGTTCTTCAGCTCTGTGACCCGATCGCAGAACACCAGCGGCGATCGGGTCCGCGGGTCCCGCGGCCACGGTCACGGAGCTCAGGACCCATGGCTTGGCTCTTAAAGGACAACGTACCTGTACGTTGATGTGCCCAGCCGTGCCATTCTGCCGACGTAAATGTGCAGGAGGCGGTCCTTAAGTGGTTAAGTAAGAAACATTTATTGTAAATCATAAAAATGGTCACTCACATGTTGGAAGACAATTAAAAGCATGTAGTTAAACTCTTGCAACGCAGTGGCATCAGCAAAGCCCTCTGACGCGTTTCATCCTAATAAGGCATCTTCTGGGGGTAATCAACACCCTCTGATCAACACCAGTGGGGCTTTATATCCAATTTTCATTATCAGTATAAGGAAATTGAAGAAATTTTTAAAAAACATTGGCACATTCTCTGTATGGACAGGGAGTGTTATCCAATCACCCCAAATTCATATATAGAAGAGCCCCCCATTTTGGAGACCAGGTGGTAAGGAGAATCTTCCAGATCTGGTCAACAAAAACTTCAGATGGATTTAAAAGGTTTTTTCCCATGCAGAAAATGCATTTGCTGTAGCACTGTTAAAACCAGCAATAGGGGCATGAGGAGTGTCACGAATAGTGATGGTGAATCTTTTTCTATAGAATAATTTATCACACGCAATACTTTGCATGTGGTCTATTTACTATGGTGCCCATGTGGGTTATTTTATGTGGGGAGGACTAAGAGACTACTCAAAATCTGTGTGGCAGAACACCTTGCCAATATTAAAAAGGGATTCAAATATCCCAGTGTGTCTCTTCATTTTAAGGAAAAACACAATAGGGATCCCACATTATTAACCACTTGCCGTCCGCCCTATTGTAAAAGGACGTTGGCAAAGTGGTTGTAAAATCCTGACCGGACGTCATAGGACGTCCTCAGGATTTTGAGCGGCGATCATTGTTGTGGGGTGTCAGTCTGACACCCCGCAACTACATTCTTGGTAAAGAGTCTCCGACGGAGACTCTTTACCACGTAATCAGCCATGTCCAATCGCGGATGATCACAGTGTAAATAGGAATAGCCTGTGATCGGCTTTTCCTCACTCGTGTCTGTCAGACGCGAGTAGAGGAGAGCCGATCGGCTGCTCCTCTGACAGTAGGGGTCTGTGCTGATCGATTATCAGCGCAGCCCCCCCCCCCCCGAGGATGCCCACACTGGACCACCAGGGACGCCACCAGACCACCAGGGATGCACAGCACAAGGTATGCCACCCTAGACCACCAGGGATGACACACAGTACCCACAATGGATGCCAATCAGTGCCCACAATGGATGCCAATCAGTGCCCACAATGGGCATCACTGATTGGCATGCATTGTTTGGCACTGATAGGCAGCATTGTTTTGTACTGATGGATGCCAATCAGTGCCTATCCGTGCCACCTATCAGTGCCCATCCGTGCCACCTATCAGTGCCCATCTGTGCTGCCTATCAGTGCCTATCCATGCCCATCTGTGCCGCCTATCCATGCCCATCTGTGCCGCCTATCCATGCCCATCCATGCCGCCTATCCATGCCAATCCGTGCCAGCTATCAGTGCCAATTTGTGCCACCTGTCAGTGCCCATCCGTGCCGCCCATCAGTGCCGCCTATCAGTGCCACATATCAGTGCCCATCAATGCCACTTCAGTACCACTTCATTGGTGCCACCTCATCGGTGCCCATCATTGCCGCCTTATCAGTGCCCATCAGTGAAGGAGAAAACGTACTTATTTACAAAGTTTTGAAACTGAAACAAAAAACACTTTTTTTATTTGTTTAGCAAAAAATAAAAACCGCAGCGGTGATCAAATACCACCAAAAGAAAGCTCTATTTGTGGGGAAAAAAATGATTCATTTCGGTACAGTGTAGCATGACCGCGCAATTGTCATTCAAAGTGCGACAGCGCTAAAAGCTCAAAATTGGTCTGGGCAGGAAGTGCCCTGTATTGAAATGGTTAAAATTTTGTGGAATGGATTGTGTGTTTCCATCATGGAGGGGCTCTAATCGAGTGCGAGATCTATCACAAAGAGAAACTAAGTGGATATTTTTGTTAAAAAGTCTTACTCCTAGAGGGTTAAATATGGAGCTGGATCTCAATTGTTTTACTAACAATTTCTAATATGAGAAGTGTTTTACTATGTTAAATGGCGCTTTGTTGCTTTGTATAATTGATTAATAAGTAGTAGGTTGCTATGTAATAA
Source organism: Lithobates sylvaticus (assembly GCA_028564925.1). Lineage (NCBI taxonomy): Eukaryota > Metazoa > Chordata > Amphibia > Anura > Ranidae > Lithobates > Lithobates sylvaticus. The sequence goes on from CM053033.1 coordinate 45,472,583, forward strand.
TGTAAAGGTTAAAGTGTTTTTATTCATATGAAAACATGTTTTAGATATATACATTTTTTACATTTATGATACATATATTTACATTTATTGTTTAACAGTATATACATATGCATTTATTCAGTGATTAGCAGTTGCAGGTAAAATTAAGTGTGAAATGCAAGACTCCAGTGAGTGTAAAAAGATGTCCGCTTGGCGACTTCAGGCTTAGTGTGGGCGGGGTGTACCAAGATGGCCATGACGGAACATCACTTTCATTACGAAATCTGACCGGTCGTCTAATCTTCTAATCTGACGGAACACCTAATCTCACGGAACAACTGCACAGAGGCAAGGGTGTTCCATGACTTGTTCCATGTTGGGTTCACTGCACAAGGATTCCAAAGAAAATCGGGTCACCTAATCTGACGGGACACCTAATCTGACGGGTCAAATAATCTGACGGAACACCTAATCTGACGGAACACCTGCACAAGGATTCCAAAGAAAATCTTCTAATCTGACGGGACAGCTAATCTGATGGGATAACTGCAAGGGTTCACTGCACAAGGATTCCAAATAAAATCGGGTCACCTAATCTGACGGGACACCTAATCTGACGGGACACAGAGGGGTCCCGTCATATTAGGTGTCCCATCAGATTAGGTGTCCCGTCAGATTAGTTGACCCGTCAGATTTATGATACATATATTTACATTTATTGTTTAACAGTATATGCATATGCATTTATTCAGTGATTAGCAGTTGCAGGTAAAAATAAGTGTGAAATGCAAGACTCCGGTGAGTGTAAAAAGATGTCCGCTTGGCAACTTCAGGCTTAGTGTGCCAAGATGGCCATGACGGAACATCACTTTCATTACGAAATCTGACCGGTCGTCTAATCTTCTAATCTGACGGAACACCTAATCTCACGGAACAACTGCACAGAGGCAAGGGTGTTCCATGACTTGTTCCATGTTGGGTTCACTGCACAAGGATTCCAAAGAAAATCGGGTCAACTAATCTGACGGAACACCTAATCTGACGGGTCACCTAATCTGACGGGTCACCTAATCTGACGGGACACAGAGGGGTCCCATCAGATTAGGTGTCCCGTCATATTAGGTGTCCCGTCAGATTAGTTGACCCATCAGATTAGTTGACCGTCAGATTAGGTGACCCGTCAGATTAGGTGTTCCGTCAGATTAGTTGACCCGTCAGATTAGGTGTCCCGTCAGATTAGGTGACCCGATTATGATACATATATTTACATTTATTGTTTAACAGTATATGCATATGCATTTATTCAGTTTTTAGCAGTTGCAGGTAAAAATAAGTGTGAAATGCAAGACTCCGGTGAGTGTAAAAAGATGTCCGCTTGGCCACTTCAATCTTAGTGTGCCAAGATGGCCATGACGGAACATCACTTTCATTACGAAATCTGACCGGTCGTCTAATCTTCTAATCTGACGGAACACCTAATCTCACGGAACAACTGCACAGAGGCAAGAGTGTTCCATGACTTGTTCCATGTTGGGTTCACTGCACAAGGATTCCAAAGAAAATCGGGTCACCTAATCTGACGGGTCAACTAATCTGATGGGACACCTAATCTGACGGAACACCTAATCTGACGGGACACAGAGGGGTCCCATCAGATTAGGTGTCCCGTCATATTAGGTGTCCCGTCAGATTAGTTGACCCATCAGATTAGTTGACCGTCAGATTAGGTGACCCGTCAGATTAGGTGTTCCGTCAGATTAGTTGACCCGTCAGATTAGGTGTCCCGTCAGATTAGGTGACCCGATTATGATACATATATTTACATTTATTGTTTAACAGTATATGCATATGCATTTATTCAGTTTTTAGCAGTTGCAGGTAAAAATAAGTGTGAAATGCAAGACTCCGGTGAGTGTAAAAAGATGTCCGCTTGGCCACTTCAATCTTAGTGTGCCAAGATGGCCATGACGGAACATCACTTTCATTACGAAATCTGACCGGTCGTCTAATCTTCTAATCTGACGGAACACCTAATCTCACGGAACAACTGCACAGAGGCAAGAGTGTTCCATGACTTGTTCCATGTTGGGTTCACTGCACAAGGATTCCAAAGAAAATCGGGTCACCTAATCTGACGGGTCAACTAATCTGATGGGACACCTAATCTGACGGAACACCTAATCTGACGGGTCAACTAATCTGACGGGACACCTAATCTGACGGAACACCTAATCTGATGGTCAACTAATCTGACGGGACACCTAATCTGACGGGACACCCAATCTGACGGGTCACCTAATCTGACGGTCAACTAATCTGACGGGACACAGAGGGGTCCCGTCAGATTTGGTGTCCCGTCAGATTAGGTGTCCCGTCAGATTAGTTGACCCGTCAGATTAGGTGTCCCGTCATATTAGGTGTCCCGTCAGATTAGAAGATTTTCTTTGTAATCCTTGTGCAGTGAACCCTCTGTGCAGGTGTCCCGTCAGATTATGACCTAATCTGACGGGACACCTAATCTGATGGGTCACCTAATCTGATGGGACACCTAATCTGACGGGACACCTAATCTGACGGGACACAGAGGGGTATAGTACACGAACTGGAGAGAGGCGCAGCGGGAGGGAAAGCGGCAACAGATCATTACCTAAAAAAAGAGATGACCGAAATGTTTACAAGATTGGAAAACGTCATTAAAGTTGAAATATCTTCACTACGTGCTGATATGGGCCACCTACTGAAACGAGTAGAGGAGGTTGAAGAGAGATCAGACAACCAAGCGCAGGAAATACGAAAACTGAACGGAACTGTAAAAGCATTGCAACTTGAAAAGAGGAAAATTCTATACAAACTTGAAGATCAAGAAAAACAAAACCGTAGACAAAACTTGCGCATCAGAGCAGTACCCGAAGAGAGAGGTGAGGATTTGAGAAAAGTCATGAACATAATCTTTAATCCACTCTTAAATAAAGGGACTGAAGAAGCTCTTAGGATTGAAAGAGTTCATCGTCAAGTGCGCATGCGCGGGGCTCGCAAAATGGCCGCGATCACCTAGAGCTCCGCCGCCTCACGGACCACCGGCACCTGTAGCGTCCCGCTCGGTGCTTCTTTCGGCACCGAACCGTCAGGGCAGCAATAGAACACCCCCGGGCACAGCCATGGATGATTGGGGGATCTTTTAAAAAAGATTTACGGCGGCTATTTGACTCGGCAGGAGCGGGGGGGGAAATCTAAGATGGCCGCCACAGCACAGATTCTCCCTCAGGATCTCCGCTCTACAGGACAAGTGGACTACAGGTCAGAGCCACCCCACATCCCTGTCCCCACTACTCCAGACAACCTCAGAGGTCTCCCCCAGGCCATCACCCCCTCCCCAGCATCCACTGAATCTCTGCTGGGGAGATCCTTCAGTAATTTTGCTCTGTCCCCTCTGGAGCCTCACACAGCAACCCATGCAGGCTTCCTCTCACAGGATGCCCTACACAGAGACCCCATACTCCATATGGATGCTCTTTTCCTCAAATTCTCTGAGCTCCTGGAAAGAGGCTTATCTCAAACAGCTATTAAAATAACTGGGGAACTGAAAGCTGATTTCATTAACCTGGGATCACGGATCGACGCGATCGAACACAAAATGGAAGATACGATAGCTATCACCAATCAGAATTCAAAGCACATTTATTCCATTCAGGAACAACTTGACCTGGCCACGGCTCGCATAGATGACCTCGAAAATAGGTCGCGGAGATACAACATCAGAATCCGCGGACTTCCAGAGACTGTAACTAACGTTTTGGACGCAGTTCAGGACCTCATCAAGCAGCTTATACCCGACGTTTCTGCCCCCCACTTGGAATTGGACAGGGCTCACAGAGCCCTTGGACCCCCCAGAAAAGATGGCACCCCGAGGGATGTGATTGTCAAACCCCACCACTACTCTATTAAAGAGGAAGTAATGAAACGAGCCAGATCCGCTCAAAATGTGCTCTGCCTAGGTCACCAAGTACAGATCTTTGCGGACCTTTCCCCCTCCACGATCCAAAGAAGAAGATCATTAAAACCCCTCCTCCACGCTCTGTCCTTGAGAGATATCAAATACAGATGGGCCTTTCCCTTCGCTGTTAAGTTTTCCAATAATTGGAAACACTACGCCTTTTCAACCTTTCCAGAAGGAGAAAAATTACTTCTACACCTGAAGATCATCACCCAAGAAGCAGAGATGGACACCTCCAACGCAGGCCACAGCTCCAACAAAAGACCGACACCCACCAGCCCACAATCCCCATTGTGGGTGACAGGAAAAGCCAAGAAGGCCAAAGATGATGCTCCCACCTGAAGCATAACTTCGTCTGAACTGCCTTTTTATCTTCTCCCTGAACTTTCTCCCGGCATCCTGGACAGGACCGGAGGAAAGCACCCCCTCTTCTAGGGGGCTGATCTCCCCGCTTATCCGGGACCTTAGTCATTCCTGGAACTTTGTCCTATTTGTTCTTGACGGTTAACTGTTTTCCATAGCGTTAGCTAATTGGATCGCTTTTTTGGGCTCTTTAACCCCCTCTCCCACCTTCCGCAGAAGCAGCTCTCTCGCATTAGTCTCTGACTACCTTTCCCAATAGTCACTGCTCTGTTGACGGGAGGGGGTTCAACAGCCCTGGGGAACAGGCTCTTGCATGGGCTTGGTCCCCTCTAATTTTGTTCTTTTTTTTTTTTTCAGATTAGCTACTCTTAACACTGAGTTACCGAGTTTTTATGATATTTTATGTTGGGGTTTTTTCCCCTATTGGGGTGCCTGGTTCCGTGAGGGTACCCTTGCGTACCTCCCCTACCCTTTGACTCCCTTTGGTGTCTGAGGGTTGGGCTATCTGATCCTATATGGGTCAGATACCTATTGATCGCAATACATGGGCCTCGGAGGGCTTCTCCTCCTCCGAACCCCACTTTCCTTATTCTGGAGAACCTTTTTCTTCTATTCTGTATCCCCCCCTCCTCCCTCCCGACTGCTCACTCTCGAGATGATGTGCCTAACGCTATTTTTCTTTCTAGGAATAACTCGACAAAATGATATCTTGCAAGGCCAACCTTATTCTACACGGTGTGATGAATTCCCTGATGCGGTCCTGTCTTTCAATCTCCACGGGGTAAGTGAGGGCTTCTACAGCTGTTTTGATCTCCCCCTGTTCCATGGCTGATAGTCCTACGATTAGGCTTCACGTGGCCTCCCACAATGTCCAGGGCCTAAATTCCCCAACCAAACGAAGGAAAGTACTCGATTTTTACAAATCCCTTAAATTAGATGTCCTCCTGCTACAAGAAACGCATTTTCCCTCCCGGTATAACCCGATATTCCTACACTCACATTTCTCCCAATTTTTTTTCGCAAGTGCAGTTACTAAAACTAAAGGTGTAGCAATTGCGATCGCAAAGACCTGCAAATTTATTAATATCTCGGACCTTATAGACCCAGATGGAAGGTTTCTTCTGGTGAAGGGCATGGTTGGGGACCACCTCTACTCCCTGGTCTCCTACTATGCTCCGAACAAGGGGCAAACCAAATTCTTTGAATCCCTCTTACGCACCATTACCCCTCATCTAGAAGGGACGGTCATTATTGGAGGTGACTCCAATGTGGCCTTTGATCAGGGCCTAGACAAATCCAAACCCCTGCAGTCCCGTCTTACGCGACCTACTAAAGAAAGTCTTAGAATAGCTAAATTGCTACACACATATGGCCTGGCTGATGCTTGGAGGGAACTCAACCCCTCGAAAAGGGACTTCACCCACTTCTCCCCACCTCACCAATCATACGCAAGGATCGATCATATCCTAACCCCGGCATCTCTCCTACCTCATATCGCTAAGGCATACATCAAAGACACAGTCATTTCCGACCACTCCCTGGTGGTCGTGACAATCCTCACGACAACTATGGGAGGCCCTGTCAGACATTGGAGGCTTAATGAGTCTTTGCTCTCAGATCCTACTGTAGTCTGGGAAATTGAGAAGGCATTACAAGAGTACTTTACTCTTAATACATCGGTGGATATCTCCCCAGAAACGCTTTGGGCAGCGCACAAAGCATTTATTAGGGGCAAGATCATTCAGGTCGCCTCACGCATCAAACGGGAAAGACAAGCAGAAATTTTCAAGCTAGACAAGGAATACTCCCGCCTTAAGGCTTTGCACAAAAGAGATCCCACCAGAGCTACCACCGCCCTTCTCGACAAGACCAGATTGGAACTCAACCTAGCCCTAACCACCAAAGCTGAAAAATCTATCCGCTGGTCTGGACTTAAATTTTACACTCAGGCGAACAAAATAGGCCCCCTTTTAGCCACTAGACTTTCCCCCAGAGTCAGACTTCATACATTGCCCAAAATCAGAATCTCAGGTCAACCGCCCACTACTAATCCTAATAAAGTCCTTGGTGCTTTTCAGAGTTTTTACTCCTCTTTATATAGCAGTCCACCTACTCCCAACGATAACTTCATTCTGCAATTCTTGAAGGGCCTCCCAATACCTTCTCTGTCTGATACCCATAAACAAAAGATGGAAACACCCATATCGGTGGAGGAGGTCTTGGAGGTCATCAAGGATCTCAAAAAGGGCTCAGCCCCGGGCCCTGATGGTTTATCGATACCATATTACAAAACATTCTCGAATACCCTAGCTCCACATTTAACTAGCTTTTGCAACTTTAAGACCAATGGTGTCCCCCTAGACCCCCATCTCAATACGGCTTTCATCACAGTTTTACCCAAACCTGACAAAAACTTGGAAGATGTAAGTAATTACAGGCCAATCTCACTTCTCAACAATGATATAAAAATCCTAACCAAAATTATGGCCAACAGGCTGGCTTCTTTCATTGGCCAATACGTCCAAAAAGATCAAGTTGGTTTCATACCCGGAAGGCAGGGTCCCGATCAAATCAGACGGGCAATTGATATCATCTCGATCCTACAATCTAACTGGGAGGGGGGCCCTAAAAAATCTGGTTTTCTCCTATCCCTAGACATTCAGAAGGCCTTCGATACGGTCTCCTGGCAATACATCTTCCAACTTTTTGAACATTGGGGCTTTGGGGCTCGCTTCCTTGGCCTTCTACATGCGCTTTATTCTCAACCTAAGGCCCTTCTCCGCCTCCAAGGCTTTTACTCACAACCCATAGCCATTACACGGGGCACCAGACAGGGGTGCCCTTTATCTCCCCTCATCTTCGCTATAGTCATCGAAACCCTAGCGATCGCCATACGCCATAATCCCGATATCAAAGGAGTAAAATGTGGTGACCAAACACATAAATGCAGGCTTTTTGCCGATGATATTCTACTCTTCCTAACTTCCCCCATCACTACACTTCCCAACCTCTACCGAGTACTAGAAGATTTTGCCAAAATCTCGGGGCTCAAAGTTAATTTTTACAAATCTTATGCCCTCAATATATCCCTGCCTCCCCACATTGTTTCTTCCCTCCAACATTCTTTTCCATTTATATGGAGCGACACCTCCATTAGTTATCTGGGTATCTCCTTGACAGCCAAGTCGGAAGCCCTATACGCACATAATTATCCCAAACTCTTTAAGAAACTGGAGGCTGATCTTAGGCTATGGTCCAAACATGAATTATCCTGGCTTGGACGAATCAATTCCGTAAACATGACCCTTCTCCCCAGAATACTCTACTTCTTCCGCGCGCTCCCTATCCCTGTCAGAAAGGACCACCTACGCTCGCTCCAAAGTAGCATCCTGAAGTTTGTATGGGGTAATAAGGGCTACCGCATCCCACAAAACACACTCTTTCTACATAGACGCAGAGGTGGTTTAGGCCTGCCAAACTTACATAAATACTATCTAGCAGCTAGACTGGCCCAGCTATCCACAATATATTCCAGATATGAAAAACCGGATTGGATAGCAATAGAACGTCAGGCCACCCCCACGTTCACTTTAGATTTCTTACTTTGGTGCCCCCCCAAAACTAGGCCCCCCATCCTTTCTCCCACTTTGTCTCATTCGTGTTCTCTCTGGGATACCCTTCGCCTATTACCGACATTGGTCTCCGCGGGTCGCCCTCTGGCACACCTCTTTCATAATCCCGATTTCCCTCCCGGTCTGGACATCTCAGCCTTCCAATGGTGGCTTAATAAGGGGTTATACCGGATAGGGCACTATTTTACTTCCAAGGGTCCACTCTCCCTTCACTACTACAAACAACATCTGGATCTCCCTGACCATGAAAGATTTCGCTTCCATCAAATCTCCCATTTTCTTAACTCAATATGGAAGGAAAAACCTCTTCCTCCCAAATTTACAGGATATGAATTGTGGTGCGGACAAGCTATGGAACAGAGGGGAGGCATTTCGGTAATATACTCAGCCCTCACTTACCCAACGGATAAATCCTCTTACATGACAGCTTGGGAGGCAGATTTCAAATTCAACCTCAGTCTGGAGACCTGGCAAAAGGCTTTCACCAAATCATTTCAGGGCATTCAAAATACTTCCCTCATGGAGGCCAGTGTTAAACTAATGACCAGATGGTATCTCACCCCTACCAAACTGGCTTCTATCTACCCGTCTGCGAACCCACTGTGCTTTAGGGGATGCCAGCTATTGGGATCTATGGCCCACATTTGGTGGGAATGTCCTAGGATCCGCTCCTTTTGGAGAAAAATCTTCATCATGATATACAAGGTAACGGATTCCCAGTTACCCAGATCTCCAGAGGTTGCTTTATTAAATTCACAAATCCCGAACCTACCCAAAGCAGCTCAGAGGTTAATTCACTTCATGCTTTTAGGTGCTAAAATCTCAATTGCTACTGCTTGGAAAAAACCGATGCCCTCATTTCATGCGGTCAAGAGGAGGATTTCTTGGATCATGTCCCAGGAAAAACTTTCCAGTATCTTGACGGATACCTCAGCTAGATTCCAAAGGGTCTGGGAGCCTTGGGCCCGATATGTGGGAGTTTCCCTCATACCGGGAGTACAAGACCACTCTTCCTCTTGACCATATAACCTAATATATTCCTTTCCACATACCGACCGGCACATCTCCTTTCTCCACACCACTTATCCTTGTCCTTCTGTAACTCCTTTCTCTCCCCCTCTTCTCGGTTTCTCTTCTTCCTGTCCTTTCTCTTCTCTATCTGTCTCTCTTATTGCATAAGATGCAAATTAGGTGACTGTTTTTATTCAACATCTACTAAGTGTACATCTGGCTCCTGCGAAGTGAGCCTGTATCCTTCTACCTTTCAGTTTTAGCAAATTCGGGTACTACCCAGAGGTTGTGGGGGTCTTCCTTCTCTTCTGACACAGTCTGATCCCGTTAGGGGTGTCGGGAGGGAGGGAACCTCTTCTACCCTGTAGCGGTCCCGCCAGTTTATTTCGTGTTCAATTTGTAGGATTCATATATCTTTCCATGGCTCTCGTTCAGATTTCTACCCGCTGAGTCTCAGATAAGTTTATACTGTTGTATGCAGTAATTGTAGACCATGTAATGTATTTCTAACCGCAGGAGGCCTTACCGTCTGCAATATGTACATTATTCAGTTTTCATGTTTGTCTCTGACTTCTTATAATAATAAAAACAGATTGAAAGTTGAAAGAGTTCATCGTCTAATGCCACATACACACGTTCGACAGCACTATACAAAGGGAAGTTTAATGCTTCCGAGCATGCGTCGAATTGTTTCCGAGCATGCGTCGGAATTTGGCGTGTCGGAATTGCATACACACGATCGGAAAATCAGATAGAAAGGTTTTCCGTCGGAAAAATTGAGAACAGGTTCTCAATTCAAGGTCCGTCGGAAATTCTGACAGAAAAAGACCGTTGGGCATACACACGGTCGGAAAATCCGATGAAAAGCTCCCATCGGACTGTTTCCATCGGAAATTCCAACCGTGTGTATGCCGCATAAGAAAACCTAAAAATATTGCAGAAGAGAAGCCAAGAGATATTATTATTAGATTTCAATCCTATGAAGACAAAGCTGCAATATGGACAAAAATGCGGGGGGGACCCCCATTGATTTATGGGGGAACGGAGCTTCAAATTTTTACAGATCTGGCCCCAGAAACACTCGCTAGAAGACGTTGGGAAGGGAAACATTCATTCTTAAACAAAGCAATATTTTCACTAAGGATCATATCCCCCTGACATATAATATTGATGAATGAAATAAATATAAAACCCTATAATGTCAGGGGGTTGAACTCCCCCATGAAGAGACATAACATTTTAAAAGAACTCAGGCGATATAGAGATACGGTAGCGTTTTTACAGGAGACTCACATTGCCCAGGAAACAAATGTGAAACTTTTCTCTAGGGACTTCCCGACTTGGTTCTATGGGGACTCACCTATTAAGAGGGCTAAGGGGGTAGCAATTGGATTTGCGAAAACAGTTAGGTTCATGCTTGAAGAGAGGATGACAGACCCCGAAGGTAGATACCTCTTTCTGAAGGGTAAGCTAGGTGAAAACACATTTACATTTGCTAATATCTATAGCCCTAATAAAAACCCTATTAATTACTTTAAACAGATATTAGGAAAATTAATGGATTTTAAAACAGGGGATCTGATAATAGCGGGCGATCTTAACTTTTGTATGGACCCTGCTCTGGACAGTACGTCCCATGTACAGGGAATAGGTAAAGTAAATTTAAACACGCTTAAACAGAAAATGGGTCAATGTCAATTAATGGACGTTTGGAGGACGCAACATTTAAAGATAAGAGATTATACTTTCTTCTCCCCGGTACACGGGACATACTCAAGATTAGACTATATAATAGTAGACCATAGGCTACAGGAGCAGGTAGTCTTAACAAATATTGAAATAGCGACAATATCTTACCATGCTCCGGTAACAATGAAGATGGGAATGCCAAGTATTACAAGACAACCGTTCACGTGGCGGCTAAATGAATCCCTACTCCATGACAAGAAAGTAGTAGAAACAATTTCTAAAGAGTTAGAACAATATTTTACAATTAACGACAATGGGGAAACCTTAGGGGCTACCCTGTGGGAAGCACATAAAGCCTATATTAGGGGCATCCTCATCTCCATTGGGGCCGGGAAAAAAAAGACAGAGAGAAGAAAAAAAATACCTTAACAGAGGAGATTCAGAATCTAGAACAAGATCACAAAAGACATAAGGGACAACATCAGGGGATCTTCCACCAATTAGTAGGTAAAAGGGACGAACTTAGGGACATTATGGATCAAGAGGCAAACAAAACATTTCACAGAGTGGCAAAAGAAAGATACATTTTTTTTCAATATTTTTGCCAGGTACCTGCCCACCTTTTTCCCCCCCGAATAAGGTGGGCAGGTACCTGGCAAAAATATTGAAAAAAAAAAAAAGAAAATAACTACACTGAAAAAATTCTAAATGGTATTTAGAACAAATGAGATCGCAAATGAGTTTAGGAATTATTACAGGGCCCTGTATTCTGTTAGCCCGATGGGAAATCAGGAAACAGGAAGAGCCGATAAGATCAGAGAATTCCTAAAAAAGGCCAATCTGCCCCAAATATCAGTAAGTGATAAGACTATATTAGATAGACCCATAACAGAAGAGGAAATCCTTAAAGCTCTGGGGGCCACTGGGAAAAGCCCGGGACCAGATGGGTTCACGATTTACTATCTTAAAATGTTCAATATTGGTCCCAAAACTTTGTCAGTACATGAATGGGCTGGGATATACTTATGGAATAGGAAAGGAGGCCTTGGCTGCATCGATCACGGTTATATTGAAAGAAGGGAAAGACGCCTCGCTTTGTTCAAACTATAGGCCAATAGCTCTCTTGAATGCGGACGTTAAGCTCTACGCCAAAGTCTTGGCGACAAGGATGAAGGAGTGGAAGACCGAACTGGTCCATCCGGACCAGGTTGGGTTTGTCCCCAGAAGGGAAGGGAGAGACACCGGAGTGAGAGCGTTGCTCCTCCTTCAGGCGATTAAAAACAGTAAGTCCCCAGGTCTATTCCTGTCGATTGATGCTGAGAAAGCATTCGACAGGGTAGACTGGGGACTTATGATAAGAACGTTGGAAGTCATGGGCATAGGGCCAAGAATGATCCAATGGATCAAAGTTTTATATGATAGTCCTTCTGCCAGCGTAAGAGTAAATGGCACACTGTCCCTACCTTTTGAGATGAAGAACGAAACAAGGCAGGGATGCCCGTTATCGCCCCTTTTGTTTGCGTTAGCACTAGAACCACTATTGGTGACAATTCTAAACAATCTTAAAATGTTCAAAGAAATATTGGTCCCGAAACTTTGTCAGTACATGAATGGGCTGGGATATACTTATGGAATAGGAAAGGAGGCCTTGGCTGCATCGATCACGGTTATATTGAAAGAAGGGAAAGACGCCTCGCTTTGTTCAAACTATAGGCCAATAGCTCTCTTGAATGTGGACGTTAAGCTCTACGCCAAAGTCTTGGCGACAAGGATGAAGGAGTGGAAGACCGAACTGGTCCATCCGGACCAGGTTGGGTTTGTCCCCAGAAGGGAAGGGAGAGACACCGGAGTGAGAGCGTTGCTCCTCCTTCAGGCGATTAAAAACAGTAAGTCCCCAGGTCTATTCCTGTCGATTGATGCTGAGAAAGCATTCGACAGGGTAGACTGGGGACTTATGATAAGAACATTGGAAGTCATGGGCATAGGGCCAAGAATGATCCAATGGATCAAAGTTTTATATGATAGTCCTTCTGCCAGCGTAAGAGTAAATGGCACACTGTCCCTACCTTTTGAGATGAAGAACGAAACAAGGCAGGGATGCCGGTTATCGCCCCTTTTGTTTGTGTTAGCACTAGAACCACTATTGGCGACAATTCTAAACAACTCAGACATAAAAGGTATCAAAATAGGAGATGAAGAGCATAAGTTGGCAGCTTTTGCCGACGATGTCCTGTTCTTCGTCTCGGATCCTAGGATCACAATGCCAAATTTACTAAAGATTTTGAGAGAGTATGGAGACATTTCAAACTTCAAAATTAACATGAGCAAATCAGAGATTTTGAACATTAATATAATTAGACAGGAAGAAGAGAACCTGAAAACAGCATTCCAGTTCCCTTGGAAGAAAAGTCTACAATACTTATCCACACCCTTAAGAAAAATCTCTGTAATAAATGATATCCCATTGTTGGATGAAATTAAGACGGAGGTAAAAAAAATTTCATCCCGACCCCTTTCCTTGATAGGGCGCATTAATGCGATAAAAATGGTTATAGCCCCTAAAATCCTCTATAAGTTTCAAATGTTACCTATACCAGTACCACAAACATTTTTTAAAACGCTAAAGACTATCATAACGAAATGTATCTGGCAAAACAAAAAAGCGAGAAAGGGAAAAATCAGGGGGACTTTCCGTCCCGGATTTTGGAAAATACTACAAAGCTGTTGTACTTACACGAGTGGTGGAATGGGCAAAGGAAGATAATAAAAAAAGATGGGTTAAAATAGAAAATTAAATGGGTAGTACACAACTAAGTAAAGTAATATGGAACCCACCAAAATATAGGGCACTTGGGGAGAACACACATGAACTAACACATAATGTATTGAAGATTTGATACATAAAAAAAATAAATGGACACATAACTCACCTTTGATTTTTTTGAAAAACAATGATTATTTTGCACCAGGGAAAAAATTTATTGGGGGGGGGGGGAATTGGATTAAAAATGAGAATGCACAGTTGAAAGACATATTGACAAGAGGGAATTTAAGCACCTATCAGGATTTAAGATTAAAAACAGAATTCATGCTTGTTGATGGATGGCGGTACCTCTAACTAAAACATTTTGTTGAGAATCTACCACACCCATTAAGGGATATGGAAGATCTCAGACCCCTAGAGCTTCTATGTGTGAAGCAGAAACCAAGAGGTAAAATAGCACGGATATACAAAATATTATCCGAGGGAAGTAACCGAGAGGTCCCGCCATACATCAAAAAGTGGGAACATGATTTGGGATCACAAAGAGACACATATACTATAGATAAAATGATTCAATTAGCACATAATTCGGCAGCAGATACTAGGACGACTGAGATGAATTATAAGTGCCTGATAAGGTGGTATGCAACCCCGGAAAAGCTAAGTAAATACCAACCCAATAAATCTTCAGATTGTTGGAGAAGTTGCAGGGCTGTGGGAACAATGGCACATTTATGGTGGGATTGTCTCATCATTAAACAATATTGGTCTACTGTTCTTACATTGATAAGAGAAATTACCGGTAGGGTAGTCCTGGAAGACCCTTGGACATGTCTGTTCCATGGAGTAGACGGTTCGGTTAAACAATACAGAGAGTCCTTAGTACCTATCCTATTAAATGTAGCAAAAAGTCTAATACCCAAAAGATGGCAGGAGCAAGAAAGCCCAAGAATGCAAGAATGGTTATTAGGTATAGATGACACTTATAACTTGGAGAGATTAGATCTAAGTAGGGAAGAGGTTGAGAGCAGAGATAAATGGGAAAACTGGAGAGAGTTCAAAAAGACGTGGAGGTACGTGGAGGTAATGATCCAATAAACAAAGGGTGCTAGGATTTTTATAATTTTTTCCCCACAAATAGAGCTTTCTTTTGGTGGTATTTGATCACCTCTGCAGTTTGTATTTCTTGCGCTATAAACAAAAGAAGAGGGACAAGTTTGAAAAAACACAATATTTTTTACTTTTTGCTATAATAAATATCCAATTTTTTTTTCCCTCAGTTTAGGCCGATACGTATTATTCTACATATTTTTGGTAAAAAAAAAAATGCAATAAGCGTATATTGATTGGTTTGCGCAAAAGTTATAGCGTCTACAAAATAGGGGATAGATTTATAGCATTTTTATTATTTATTTATTTGTTACTAGTAATGGCGGCGATTTGCGATTTTTATCGTGACTGCGATATTGCGGCGGACATATCTGACACTTTTGACAAATTTTTGGGACCATTCACATTTATACAGCGATCTATGCTATAAAAATGCATTGATTACTGTATAAATGTGACTGGCAGGGAAAGGGTTAACACTAGGGGGTGATCGAGGGGTTAATATGTTCCCTATGGGAGTGATTCTAACTGTGGGGGAGGGGACTGACTGGGGGGGGGGTGACCGATCGGTGTCCCTATGTACAAGGGACACACCATTGGTCTCCTCTCCTTTGACAGCACGTGGATCTGTGTGTTTACACACACAGATCCACGTCCTGCTCAATTACTGGGCAATCGGGGGTGCCCGGCGGACATCGCGGCCGCCGGGCACGTGCATCAGGTCCCCAGCATGGCCGCAAAGGAAATGCCATCATATGATGGCGGCCCAGAACAACAGATGCTTCTTGCCGCCGTCATATGACAGTGGGCGGGCGGGAAGCGGTTAAAAACTTTTTTTTTTAAATCAGACATGCCCATACAAGGTATTCAAAAGGTGGGCTAACGCGTTTCGAGGATTTCCTCTTCATCAGAGCCTTGAGTAACAACAAGAGAAGTCTGCACAAAATATATATAGAGAGTGTATACTATAAAAATAAGTTTTCAAAGTGAATATGTTGTAAACCTGTTTTTATGAATACGTAGATACTTTGCATATGCTTTTATCATTTTTTCTGTGAATAAATTCCATACATCTTTTGATCAAAGCGTCAGATCACGTGCCTTCCATCTTTTCTCCTTCACCTTACTCTGGTTTACTCCCACACTCCAAAGGCATGGTGGTAGGTTATTTGTCTCCTGTCTAATTTGGCCCTAGTATGTGTAGGTATGAATGTGAGTTAGGGACAGTGGCAGTGCGTCTATAAAGGGCGGACGAGTGCCACACCCTCTCTCCATCCACCCCCTCTGTGTATAATGGATAGATTCATGCATTGCATTAATCTCTCCATGCCTGCCGCCACCCCCTATTCATGCGTCAGACCCCTTTTAGGAGACCAAGTGCCTAAATTCCAGCGGCGGGGGTGTATTTTTGAAGCACCTGATTAGAGCCAAATGCTCTAATAGGCTATCAAAAAGGTGAACCCAGGTGTGTTAGAAAAGCGAATGAATATTCACTTTCCTAACACTGAACTGCCTCTCAGCCAATCAGATGCGCGGGTCTGTTACCCGTCACCTGATTGGCTGAAAGGCGCTACAGTTGGAAGCCTATCAGGATGAGGGGAGGAGATGCACGAAGGACACCCAAGCTGCTGTCTGACCTGCTGCAAGGTCCCACTGCTTTTTGCACTCCCCCCAAAAATTTTGAGAACCAGCTGTCACTTGTTAGTGACCTTAGATTGTAAGCTCTTTGAGGGCAGGGACTGATGTGAATGTACAGTATATATGTAAAGTGCTGTGTAAAATTGTCAGTGCTATATGAGAACCTGTAATAAATAAATGATAAAAATAAATTTCAATGTGTACCTAAAAAAGATTTTAGAAGACTACAGCTTCCCTCTTTTTTTTTTCATCACCAGTAATAATTTCAGCCACTACATTTTTCTGTCCATTACAGGAAAAAACATGCCTAATGTGTATCTGGAAAGTACTCACAGAGCTTCACTTTTTACACATTTTGTTATGTTACAGCCTTATTTCAAAATGGATTAAATTCATTATTTTACTCAAAATTCTACAAACAATACCCCATAATGACAACATGAAACAATTTTTTTTGAAATCTTTGCCATTCTTTCTTCATTAAAAAAAAAAAAAGAATAAATCACATTGCCATGACACTCAAAATTGAGCTCAGGTGCATCCTGTTTCCACTAGGGGTGAGCCGAGCACCCTCCTGTTCGGTTTGCAGCAGAACACGCGAACAGGCAAAAAATTTGGCAGAACACACGAACACCGTTAAAGTCTATAGGACACGAACATGAATAATCAAACGTGCTAATTTGAAAGGCTTATATGCAAGTTATTGTCATAAAAAGTGTTTGGGGACCCAGGTCCTGCCCCAGGGAACATGTATCAATGCAAAAATAATTTTTAAAAATGTCCTTAGTATGCCTGTAAAGTGCCGCATTTTTCCCATGTTTAGAACAGTACCACAGCAAAATGACATTTCTAAAGGAAGAATTGTCATTAAAAACTGATTGCGGCTGTAATGAATTGTCGGGTCTCGGCAATATAGAAACAGATAATTGAAAAAAAGGGCATGGGATCCCCCCCCTCCATTACCAGGCCATTTGGGTCAGGTATGAATATTAAGGGCAACCCCCGAATCAAAATTAAGAAAAACAATTACGTGGGTCTCCCCCTTAAATCCATACCAGGCCCTTCGGGGTCTGATATTGAAATTAAGGGGAACCCTGCGCCAAATTAAAAAAAAGTGGCGTAGGGGTCCCCCAAAATCCACACCAGACCCTTATCCGAGCACGCAAACCTGGCAGGCCGCAGGAAAAGAGGGGGGATGAGAGAGTGCCCCCCCTCCTGAACCGTACCAGGCCACATGCCCTCAACATGGGGAGGGTGCTTTGGGGTAGCCCCCCAAAGCACCTTGTCCCCATGTCGATGGAGACAAGGGCCTCATCCCCACAACCCTTGCCTGGTGGTTGTGGCGGTCTGTGGGTGGGGGGCTTATCAGAATCTGGAAGCCCCCTTTAACAAGGGGACCCCCAGATCCTGGCCTCCCCCCGTGTGTGAATTGGTAAAAAAGACAAGACACAGCTTGGGACAAGTCCTTTATTAAAAAAAAAAATGTTCTACGAAGTAAGTTCTTGCCGCCTGACGGACCGGAAAGAAAAAAAAGCCGCAACCGACCCGCCTCCATGGGAGGCTCCCACCGTCTGACGCATCTTCACTTTGACAGCTCTTATATAACCGAGGGCGGGGCCACCCGATGACGTAACCGGGTGACCCCGCCCCCTCTGACGCCACGGGGACTTCCCGGTGGCGTCAGAGGGGGCAGGGCCACCCGGTTACATAAATGGGTGACCCACTTCAGCATAGAAGTCCTGCTGAAGAAGTTCCACCCACAGGACACAACCCATACGGGGGGGAGTTACGTCTGGCGCCACCCACGGCCATCTTTCTGGTATGAAACCAGTTGCATTTACTACATGCTTGTCTGCTAGCACTCGGCCGGAGTGCTTTGCTTGTAAGTGGATTCCTTTTTTACTTTATAATTAAACTTTTAAACGGAGATTGTCCCCTTCTCTTTCGTTCTTATGTGTGATGTGACCACCGGCTGGATCATAAGCGATCGGTACCCCAGGTGTGGGTCAAATGCTGTATGACCTTTTACAGGTCGAGTATTTGAGGTGAGAGGCTGGAGTATCTGTGGTGGAGGGGCTACAATCACCGCTTCATTGTCTTTGTTCATCATTGCACCTTAGGAGGCTCTTCATATATGTTTACTTACGGGACTGTTTTACCATCAATTAGATGATGATATGGACTGTTTTGCTTAATTTGATTGCGCTGCACTGTATTCTTTTTATTTTAGAGTAAGTTACATGCTTACTGTGGAGCATGATATTACATAAACACACATTTGGTATTTTATATATATATATATATATATACACACACAGTATACAGGTGTATCTCTCTCTCTCTCTCTCTCTAAATATATATATATATACACACAGTATATATAATAGACTTTTTTTGGTTATATTTTTTAGAATATTATGAGATTTTGTTAGCTTGTGTGTTCTAATAATGATAATAACTATCAGTGAATGTACAAAATCTGTAACTTTTTATTCTGCATCATGTCCTTCTTTACTTTCTGAAAACATGGTTTGGGAGGAGTGTTTGCAAATTTTCAAACTCATAAAATGCATGTGCAAAATGGCAATATTAGCCCAGCCATCTGAGGTGCACAATAGTGGGCTGCTCCTGGCAGCAAAATGGTTGAAGGAACCATGTCATTAAAAATATAAGATCAGGCATACCTGCAAAAGAAGAAATTAAAAAAATACTTACCTATACTACTGCCTGTGCTAATGGAACACAGCTCTATTGAAAAGAAATGCTCAGCTGAAGTCTGCTGGGAAACCAATACTTAAAAGGAGTGTCAATCTTTTTGGTCACCTGCTGGTTCAGGATGCAGTAGTGATGAGGAGGTCCACAGCAACAATCAGTGGGTGCTGCAGGGGCAAAGTAGATTGACTCTCCTGGAAGTGTCGGTCTCCCAACCGATTTCAGCAGAACATTTCTGTTAAATAAAATTGTGTACTGGCTAGGTGGGCAGTGGCAAAGTTAAGCATTCATTATTTTGCAGGTTGCTTGCTTCTTTTTTTTTTTTTAATACAAGGTAGGATCCTGGTGGAATATGGCCCTAGCTGGGTAGTTAATTGAGCCCATCTTCACTTCTAAACTCCTATGCTCCCTTAACTGCCTTGTTGGTGGCCATAATGGGCCCTCGTGTTCTTTAAAGCCTCGTACACACAGACCGAATGTCAGGTGGCATAGGTCGGTTCAATAGAAATGTAGAAACTGACACTTTATCTTCCTTTTTGGGTCATTTATTCAAAAGATAAAACAGTCTCTTAAATGTAGGGTAGAGGGTTAGGAGGTAAATTTAGGTACTTTGGAACTGCAAGAATAGGAAGTCTCTCACTATAGAGATCCAGAAAATTACCGTTTCACAGCTGGAAACTCACAACCACCGGATATACCTCCTCTCACTAGGCCTAGCAGCTGGCAGGGTGTTAGGTAAAGCAAAGTCTCTGCCACAGACTTGGATGTAGAACACTTGAACAAAGTCTCTGCCACAGACATGGATGTAGAACACTTGAACAAAGTCTCTGCCACAGACTTGGATGTAACTGAGGGACTTAATTTAGAGAGCTATCATACGGTACCAGTATCTCTCAGCCGGTCCAGCGATACTGTATGAGTGTAGATCTATTTAGTGTCCTTCAACTGAGCCTCCAGGCTCCTTCAGAGAAACCAGCCTTGTGCATGGCCTTCTCTCGGAGAGTCCTCCCCTGGATGCTTCTCCAGTTGCTGGGCCTGTCCTCAGATGAGACGGCACCGGACCACTCATTTGGATCATTTGGCCCCGATATCCATTCAGGCCTGTCCCTGCAGTTGCTTCGCCTCAGGGCTATCCAGCCCAGAGACTCAGAATTGCATGGATCCGCACCCCAGGCCAGGAGGGCCATGAGGGCTGGTCAGGAGGACCAGGACCGGACAGACAGAAAATATCTTCTGGATCGGAATCCATAAGCACGTGATCTCAGTACCTTAAATACCACCTCCCAGAATTCACAGCAGGATGACACTCCCACTGGGCTGGTTCCGAGAATGAATGGTACCCAATACGCCCAGCCAAACTGCGTTCTCATACCTGCCGGCGGTGACAGCGACACCTCCGGCCAAGGAGAACTCAGTGCAATTCCAGCCAGACTGGTACTGAAGCCATAATTTGGCATAATTAGCCCTAAAACCCAACTGTGGTTTCAGGAATATTAACTTTGAAAAACACATAGCGCATGCTCGTCAGGAGCCAGCGCTACATAAGTAAACATAAATCTGACATACAGAAAACAATCTAGTTGCGTAGAGGTATGAAAACCTCTGAGATATTTAAATATATTAATACCTATGTAGATAAGACAATTCAGCTATAGATTTAGCAGCAATTAAAGAAACCATTTTAAATTCTTACAGCCATGGATGTTTTCAGGGAAGATGTTGATATACAGAACAATATATTTTTTATTTCTTTATATTTAGCCTTTAAATACAGTTTAAATGAGAACAGTGTACTGGTAGAACACATATAATAGCCATCGTGTTTACACAAGTATCATGAAGCCCAGCTTATTAGATCTTTACTTTTTTTTCCCCATCTTCATCAGTCTTGCTTAAAGGACAGATAATAAGTTCGCTTAGGCACATTCACAATTTTTCCTTCAATTTAAAATGAGACATTAAACAAATGCTGCAAAACGAGAAAAATACATATGGTGGATATTGCTTTCATGAATTGGGCCTTTAATAATTTACACTGGCAGCAAAATACTTGGAATACAAATAATCTCACCCATATGCTGTGCTGACAAACATAAAACTGGAATAATCAAAGCCGTAATGGCAACACTGCGAAAGAACACACATAAAACGCCTCTATAAGCCTTTGGATGAATTAATATGTTCAGAATCCAGCTTCATGGATCCCTAGTGCCACCGCGTGAGTTGTAATTTGTTTTTAAACACTGGCTGCACGTGACCAAGCACTCAAATATAAGAAAACAATAGAGAGTGGAAGTGAATGAATGCACAGCATCCAGCCACGTAAGAAGATAAACAGCAATAGTGTAGTAAAGGCATCCACATATGCTGCCTAGGTTTTGCCTGGATATAAAGAGTCGGTACTACACCAGCACTTTGTTTCATGTGGTGGACCCTGGTACAGAATCCCCTCAAAAGAATCAAGGCCACATTTAGGATTCTTGTACACGAGAGAAAAAAACCTGCGTTTGTAGATGTGTAGTGTTTTTTTATATTTTAAGGACCTGAACACAGGTGCATTGTTTTCTGTGGAGCTGCGTAATGATCTATAAATAATTCAGAGCTGCAAAAAAAATTTAAAAAATAAGGAGAATTTTAAGTTGGAGTGCAGTAATTCACATGTATACGTAACGCAAGTACATATGAACATGTACTCATACCGCAAACTAAAACTTTGGCAGCTAGAAGTGGAAGAAGAATTTTGTTCATGTATACGCACTTGTACGTGTGTATGCATGAAATATTTATGGACCATAACTTGCATTTTTTACAGCCTCTCCTAGCAAGATCTAGGATCTAAACATCTGACTATGTTCGTTTGCAAGAGACCTTAGACATTATGATGTCCTTGTCACAGCTGAATGATGCATCATTTTGTATAAACACCAACCCTCGTGATTATTTTAACAACTGTCAGTGCCAGGAGCTGCACCCCTTGTGATTATTTTAGTAAACACGAATTCTTAAGCTCCACCCCTTGTGATTATTTTACTAACCATCAATTATTAAGCTCCACCCCCTTGTGATTATTTTACTAACCACAAATGTTTTAAGCTCCACTCCTTGTGATTGTTTTACTAACCACTAATTCTATAAGCTCCACCCTGTTGATTATTTTAGTAAGCACTAATCCTAGAAGCTCCACCCCTAGTGATTATTTATTTAACACTGCTTTCAATGACCATCCTGCCTTCATCCTGTGTCCTCTCTCTCCGCAAACAGCACCAAATCCTTCCCCACAGCTGTGGGCATCCACCTGGCTGGCTAAGATGGTGAAATACGGGCCACCCTTGTCCCCACCCGCGGCAGAACAACTTGCTCGGCACCGGCGGCAAGATGGCACTGGGACACAGGCAGGGCCATCAGACACGCTGCAGGCATCCTCCTCTGCTGACAGGGGTTCTGCTACAAGAGTAAGTGAATCCTCTCCTGCTCTTTTCACCACCCAACTAGACCCACTGCTGTTCCAGGACTCCACACAACATGATGGAGGCTGCCAGGAGACAGATTCCCCCCCCCCCCCTAGTGAGCCTACCCTGTCTACCATTATGCTGGCCATACAGGATTGTAAGGCCTCCCTCTCCACTCAGATAGCCTCCATATGTATGGAGTTCTCCCTCCTGAAATAGGATGTTCAGAACCTACGTGATAGAACTGGGGGCCACAGAAGAACGTATAAGCTCCCTGGAAGATGCTGTGCGCGCCTTGTCTGGTACAGTGCATGATACCACGTGTGAGATGGCAGCTCTCTGCGACAAACTCGATGACTTAGAGAACTGCTCAGCAGGAATAATCTCAGTTTTGTGGGGTTTCCTGAATGCGCAGAGGGCTCCCACCCTGAAAAGTTTCTATACTCCTGGCTGTAGGACATTTTTGGCACCGATGCACCTTCATTCTCATATGTCATTGAGCGCGCACACTGTACCCCTTCACGTCCCCCCCGGCAGGAGCCCCTCCGCGTTTGCTTATCGCACAAATCCTTAATTTCCAGGATAAAGTAGCCATTCTACGCCTTGCAAGGGAAAAAGGGCAGCTTAAATAAATTCAATGGCAATACCATTTCAGTCTATCCTGATTTCTCGGCTGAAGGTCAACACCAATGCATCTCCTTTGCAGCAGTCCCGCTTGCGTACTGAAGGCTTACAATATGCTATGCTTTTCCCCACCAAGCTGCATGTCATCCATGATGGTAAAGCCCATTTCTACACCAACCCGAATGAAGCCATGGCGTGGCTGAACGATCGATATGGAAATGCACCCAGACGCAGAATTGAATGACCGTAACATTTGTTCCTTGAAATTACCTTCTGATCCATCACTACAGATCCTGGGATTTCTACACCTACCTGCCTAGGCTGTAATATCTGTGTTTACCATTTTCACTACGCTACCTATATACCTCGTGATGATACTTGTTCCCCCCCCCTCCCATGCACACTGGCAAGGAGCACCTTCCCAATGTACCTGCCTTCTCTCCCGGAGTTTTTTTTTTGTTTACCTGTTTTTGACTGTTATGCCTTTTGCTATACAGGGAGGCTGGGTGGACTATAACTTTTCCCTACATCTACAGTATATATATTATATATAATATTTATGATTGGCTGCACCCGGCTGCAGCAAATGCATGCGCTACTACTGAGGGAGCCATTGCCTCTTCCCTAGAGACCCTCCATGACATTATTTATAGAGGCCCGATTTCAGCTCGTCCCGGCACATCCATATTAGCTACCTCTCTTTCGTTATTCCTCTCAGTTGTTTCGAAGATATCTAAACAATCTTGGTAGACCTCACCCCATAACCCTCGGTGAATCAATCCCAATCTGCAGGAACTGTACTCCCTACCCAATCCTAATCGCTGGTACTCTAAAGGGGTTAAATACCTATGTTGAACTTCAGCCGAGAAATCAGGATAGACTGAAATGGTATTGCCATTGAATTTATTTAAACTGCCCTTTTTCCCTTGCAAGGTGTAGAATGGCTACTTTATCCTGGAAATGAAGGATTTGTGCGATAAGCGAACGTAGAGGGGCTCCTGCTGGGGGGGACGTGAAGGGGTACTGTGTGCGCGCTCAATGACATATGAGAATGAAGGTGCATCGGTGCCAAAAATGTCCTACAGCCAGGAGTATAGAAACTTTTCAGGGTGGGAGCCCTCTGCGCATTCAGGAAACCCCACAAAACTGAGATTATTCCTGCTGAGTGGTTCTCTAAGTCATCGAGTTTGTCGCAGAGAGCTGCCATATCACACGTGGTATCATGCACTGTACCAGACAAGGGGTGCACCAGCATCTTCCAGGGAGCTTATACGTTCTTCTGTGGCCCCAGTTCTATCACGTAGGTTCTGAACATCCTATTTCAGGAGGGAGAAATCCATACATATGGAGGCTATCTGAGTGTAGAGGGATGCCTTACAATCCTGTATGGCCAGCATAATGGTAAACAGGGTAGGCTCACTAGGGGGGGAATCTGTCTCCTGACAGCCTCCATCATGCTGTGTGGAGTCCTGGGACAGCAGTGGGTCTAGTTGGGTGGTGAAAAGAGCAGGAGAGAATTCACTTAACCTTGTAGCAGAACCCCTGTCAGCAGAGGAGGATGCCTGCAGTGTGTCTGACGGCCCTGCCTGTGTCCCAGCGCCATCTTGCCGCCGGAACCGAGCAAGTTGTTCTGCCAAGGGTGGGGACCAGGGTGGCCTGTATTTCACCATCTTAGCCAGCCAGGTGGATGCCCACAGCCATGGGGAAGGATTTGGTGCGGTTTGCCCGGTCTAAGCGTTTCCTGGGAAATGTCCCAGGAAATCTGTGTTTTCCCCTTTTTTCACCGCCGCCGCTAGAGGTACGTGGCCGGCAGAGAATAAATTGTCTCTGCCGGCTGCCATTTTACAGGTCACTCGCTGACAGGAACAAACAAGAGGTATTCTGTAATGGCGACGGAGACTCCGTTGTTGGTGCATCTTATGTAAAGGGGGGGCTCCACTGGGGGACACCTGATGTAAGAGGGACACTGCTGCTGGGACACCTGATGTAAAAGGGGGCTCCACTGGGGGACACCTGATATAAGGAAGGCTCCACTGGGGGGCACCTGATGTAAGGGGGGCTCCACTGGGGACACCTGGTATAAGGAGGGCTCCACTGGGGACACCAGATGTAAGGGGGATTCCGCTGGGGAACATATGATGTAAGGAGGGGCTCCACTGGGGGACACCCGATGTAAGGAAGGTCTCCACTGGGGGTCACCTGATGTAAGGGGGGCTCTGCTGGGGGACATCTGATGTAAGGGGGGCTAAGCTGGGGGACACCTGATGTAAGGGGGGTTCCGCTGGGGGACACCTAATGTAAGGGGGACACTGCTGCTGGGACACCTGGTGTAAAAGAGGGCTCCACTGGGGGGACACCAGATGTAAGGGGAGATTCCGCTGGATGACATCTGATGTAAGGGGGGCACCACTGGGGGACACCGATGTAAGGGAAAGCTCCACTGGGGGACACTGGATGTAAAAGGGCTCCGCTGGGGGACACCACATTTTACTTTCCCTGCTATGTCCCGCCTACAAATGAATGCCCCGCCCCTTATTATTTTAAGACTCTGCCCACAGACCAAAAATGTCCCTATATGTCCCCATCTCTCTTAAGACCCCCAAAAGATTCTTCAGGAGTGTCACAATTTTTATGCTGAATTATATGGGCATCCCAGGATGCTGCTCCTCCATCTATCAGGGAATTTTGGGGGAATCGCTCTTTCCCTTTAATTGCGGAAGCTCATAAAGACCTTATGGACCAGCCTTTTACATGTGAGGAGATCTGTAATACTATCAAAACATTATCACGTCATAAATCTCCTGGTCCGGGGGGCGTGACCGGACGTGCGAGATGTGAGCGGTGTGAGTGAGTGATGAGCTGAGTCGGACAAGCTGTGCGCTCCCCGTCCTCCACTCCCACTCTCACTCTCTAAAGGGAAAAAAAAAGCTTCTTGCCTGACATGCTGCGCTGGAGGTGTCCCCGCTGACGGACGGAGCTAAGCAGAGCGGTGCCTGAGCACCCCACAAGCGTACCCTGTGTGTACCCTGCCTGTACCCTGTGCGTCCCCCGTGCTGAGTAATTGTAAGGGGAGGAAGATCTACCTGGCAGGCGGAACCGCATAGTGAGGTGTCTCGTGCTGCGCTCGGAATCCCTGGGAATGACGTCACACGCCGGATGCGTGTGGCTGTGAGGAGACCGTGAGTGGAGAAGGAGAGGCAGCTCCGGAGCCGGCAGAGGGGACTGGCTGACATTTCAGAGAGGTACCCCACGTGGGATTGTGAGCGCTGAGGGAAGGAGATTGCTCGTCAGGGGGCTGTTGAGCCCAAGGGGAGCTCCCCCAGCATCAGCTAAACTCGGTCAAACTCGGCCAAAACCCTGCATTAGAAGGCTGTATCCAAGGCTGTAACCAAGGTCACGTGAGTACTAAGATACAAAACGAGAGACTGTACCTGTATCTGTTATTGTGAAGACTGTGAGAACTTGAACCTGAGAACCCGAATTCACGCTGTTACTGTTTTACCCTGAGATTCACTACATACTAATTATATCTGGGCGGAGGGAGAGAGAGCTTTCTCTGGAATAAGCATACACGGCATACAGCACACAGCAGGTACGCGCTCAACCGAGAGATTGCTGAGAGTCTGTTATACTCCAGAGACCCCCCTAGACCTTCCAGATCCCCCAGCAACGCCCAAAAAAAAAAAAAAAAAAACCAGCTACACCCCAGCGACGATCGAAACAGGAGGGCTCATATCATATCAGGTCGCGTGAGTACCAAAAACTGTGAGACTGTACCTGTTATTTGGAGAAGCTGAATCCTCTCTTAGAAATAACTTACTCCGACATTGTATTCTGTTATCAATTATACAAGTACGGTCCAGAGTGGAATTCGGGTACCCCTTTAGAGACAGTTAAGATCTCGCTGCGATTGACTGTGATCACCTGTAGAAAGGACGTACTTTTTTATAAGCAACTGGTATTCTAAACTATATCGCTGTATTACCCCTGTATAACTGGATACTAGAGGAGAGAATTTAAGGGGGAGGTAGAAGTGGGGATCTGTTTTTAACCCCCCCCCCCCCACCCCGCGAAAAGAAAACGGGAAAGGATTACACCAGCAAGTAGTTTTGTTTTTTAAAAAATAAAAATAAAAAACCCTGCCTGGCCCTTACCCCCCCCCCGTGCGTTTTTGGGTTTTTTTTTTGGGCCGTGAATTTATTAAAATCGCTTTTTAGAAAATGCAGCAACAGTTGCGGTCAGGCAAAGATAAAAATTTACAGCAAGCGGGAGCTGCAGCAGCCGCCAAACTAGAACAATATGCACACTCCTCCACACAATCCCCCACAAAGAAAGGGGGGGCGCAACTCAAGGCACAGCAAGGAGGGGCGCCGGACAGGAGAAGCCACGGTCAGAATCAAGCTACTCTTTTAACCCCTCGGGCGTCGGCCCATCCCAATAAAACAGGGGGCAATAAGAACTCAGCCCCTCCTGTCCATAGCACTCAGGGTACACAGAGCCCCGCTGAGCCAGTGGAAGACCCAACGGGGACCATTATACCACCACCGAACGAACCGACTCTGACTGATGTATTAATGGCTGTACGGGCATGTAATGAATCACTCAAGGACTTATGTGAGCAAATGAAAGGGGTCAAACAAGATTTAAATATGGTCAGGCTCGATGTGCAAAAGACAGCAGAAAGAACTACCGAGTTGGAAGGGAGGGTCTCCCAGATCGAAGATGAGCTATTGCCCCTAATAAGAGAACTCAAAGACATGAAAAAACAGATGCATCAGCAGGAGTCTAAAATGGAGGAATTAGAAAACAGGAGCCGGCGGGACAATGTGCGGGTGGTGGGATTCCCGGAAAAAAGCGAGGGTGGAAACCCTATCGAATTTCTAGAAAATTGGCTGATCGAGACTTTTGGGAGAGAGACTTTTTCACCAATGTTCTGTATAGCAAGAGCACACAGAGTACCCTCCAGACCTACTGTTACAGGGGGTCACCCTAGAACTTTACTGATTAAATTCCTGAACTTTAGGGATAAGATTACCCTGTTACGTAAAGCCAGAGAGGCTGGAACCATCCAGTATAATGGTACAAAAATTTCATTCTATTCAGACTTCTCAATGGATTTACAGAAGAAACGAGCGGAGTTTATTCATTCTAAAAGAAACCTACAAAAATTTAAGATCCCCTATGCCCTCTTTTATCCCGCAAAACTCCGTGTGACCGCCCTAGGAACTAACCTGTTCTTTGAAACCCCGGCTGGGGTGGATAAATGGCTGGAAGAAAATAAGGACTCATTCCAAACAACCTGATTGGGAGAGGGGGGGGGGGTGGATGAAATAGGAGGGAGCAAGGGGAAAGGTATTTGAATACTTATATGCATATGTATAAAGATAGCACCAATATGATTTACAAAAAGGGAGAAGGGAGTGGAGGGAGGGGGGTGAGCACACAGTGTATGGGTGGGGAGGTAAATGTTGGATGAGAAAGAAGGGAAGATTGAACAAAAGGAGTGGGTAAAGGTCACTAATAGCCCCTTTGGGGAACACCAAGGAAGGTGGAGGGAGGGGGGGGGGGGGGAGGATGTAGAAAAAAAGAGGGAGGGGAAGGGTACATTACTACACATAAATAACTTTTTATTAACAAAAAAAAAAAGAGAGATGCACCAAAAATACAGAGTTAAAGCAAGTAATAACACAGTGTAGGACTAAGAGTGACAATATTTTTCAAGGTTTTGTTTTTGCATGCAAAAGGAGGAGTGAAACACGTGTGAACTTAAAAATAGATAACTGGGTGGGTAAAAAAAAAGATAAAAAGCCATAATGCAAAAGGTAAAAAGGGAAAAAAAAAAAAAAAAAAAAAGAAAGGAATGGGGTCACTTGAAGTAAGACAGGATGGAGAGGGTCCTTGATGCAGGTTAAGACACTACGAGTGGGATCTTGGAACGTAAGAGGCTTAGGTACAGCGGGAAAGAGGGCGGTGGTGTTCTCAATGATGGAGAAATACGGAGTGGAATTGATCTGCCTGCAGGAGACGCACCTCACTAAGGACACAATGCCCCAAATCCTGGCAAAAAAGAAATTCCAGGCACAGTACCACTCAGTCTACAGCTCTTATGGCAGGGGGGTGAGTGTGCTGGTAAAAACAGGGGTGAATTTCTCCTGCAGGCAGGTCTGTATAGATGAACAGGGCCGTTATATCTTTCTTCTTTGTACCATCAACAATAAAATGCTAGTGGTGGCCAATATATACATCCCCCCGCCCTTTAAACTGGACGTCATGTTAAAATTAAATGACTTTTTGATGGATAAACAGGATATTCCAACAATGATAATAGGAGACTTTAACGAGGTATTGGACGATAGGATTGACAGACTTCCAGTAAAGGGGGGGCTAGGAACCATGGACCGTAATAGGCTAAGTCGGTTATTGACAGAGGTAGGCTTGCTGGACCTGTGGAGGGTGAGGCACCCCGGGGTTCAACAATACTCGTGCTACTCTGCCACCCATTCCACTTTATCTAGAATAGACATGGCACTGGGGAACGACAAAATGTTACAGCTTACGGAGGAGATCAGGTACTGGCCGAGAGGGATATCAGACCACTCACCACTAACGATAGCATTAAATTTGGGGGACCAAAGAAAACGGGAGGAATGGAAAATAAATGCATATTGGTTCGAACTATTCAAAGACCCAAGAGATATCCTCGCAAATGTGAAGGAATTCGTAGAGAGAAATACTGGTACTGCAAGTACCCGGATAATATGGGACACATTAAAGGCCTTTTTAAGGGGGGTTCTTATACAGCAAATCGCCAAACATAATAAAGCAGAAAGGGCACAAGAGGAAAGCATAAGGGCAGAAGTGACGCTAGCAGAAAATAATTATATAACGGACCCATCCCCAGACAAGAAAATAGTATGGTTAACCAAACAGCAGGAATATAGGTTGATAAATATACAGAGAGAAGAGAAAAAACTGCTATTGCAGCGCCAAGTCTCCTTTATGGAAGGAGAATCTATGGGTAGGATGCTGGCGCAGTTGGTGAAGACCAACGCGCCATCATCCACAATTACGGTAATTAGGACCGCAGGACAGGAGGAGACTTCAGACCCTTTTCTGATTTTACAGACTTTTAAAGAGTATTATCAAAAACTATACACAGCCCAAAAGAAAGGCAGAGAGGAAACAATGGAAGACTTCCTAGGCAGCTTGGAAATCCCAACTGTTTCACAAGAAGATAGAGATTCATTGGAAGCCCCAATAACTCTTGCGGAGTTACAGCAAGCAGTGGCAGAGATGGCTAACCATAAGTCTCCGGGTCCCGACGGGCTACCCATAGAGACATATAAGCACTTTGGCGAGATACTCCTACCGGAATTGCTGAAAGCATTGGAGGGGGCAAGGGAAACGGGACACTTGCCCGCCTCAATGCTAGAAGCTACCATAATCGTACTACACAAGGAGGGGAAGGACCCAAAAGATGTGGGGGCATACAGACCAATATCATTACTCTGCGCAGACGCAAAAATCTTAGCAAAAATACTGGCAACTAGGTTGAAAGGGCTTATCCAGGGATTGGTCCACCCAGACCAGGCAGGGTTTATACCAAACAGATCCACTAGCACAAACATCAGAAGGACCTTTCTAAATTTACAATCCCCAGTAAAAAATAGGGGGGATAGAGCGATACTGTCTCTGGACGTGACAAAAGCTTTTGACACCATAGAATGGCAGTATATTTGGAAAGTATTGGAGAAATTTGGATTTGGCCCTTTATTTATTGGCTGGATCAAATTGCTCTATGATAAACCTATTGCAAGATTAAAAATTAACAACAAATTATCAGACAGTATATCACTGGAAAGGGGCACAAGGCAAGGATGCCCACTGTCCCCACTGCTCTTCGCCTTGGCCATGGAGCCCTTGGCTATCACCATAAGAAAGTGCACCGATGTAAAGGGTTTTCAGAGGAGCTCAGGAGAGGAAAAAATCGCGTTATACGCGGATGATATTCTTTTGTTCCTGGGCGACACGAGTCAATCCTTGGGCGGGGCGATGAGAGTAGTGGAGACATTTGGCAGTTTCTCAGGGTTGGAGATTAACTGGTCTAAATCAGAACTAATGCCATTAGATTCCCAGGGGGAAATAAGTTTGCCAGGGAACCCCCAGTTGGCAGTGGTAGATGCACTAAGGTACTTAGGAATAGTCATTACTACAGATCCTAATCAATACATTAAAAAAAATCTTCTCCCTCTTTTAAAAAAACTCAGGGAAAAAAATGACATCTGGAGACGACTACCCCTATCAGCAGCAGGTAGATGCAGCCTGATCAAAATGATCTGGCTGCCTCAACTGCTGTACGTACTACACAATGCGCCTGTGTGGATTCCCAAAAAATGGTTCAATAAGACGGAAAGCCTCTTCAGAGAACTGATATGGAAGGGGGGACAATCCAGGATAAGCCTACGCACATTACAACTACCCACAGGGGAGGGGGGAGTGGCACTTCCCAACCCTGAGAATTATTTTTGGGCGGCACAACTACAGCAATTGGCGGGGTGTGGGGAGGAGAACGGTGGTACCCCGAACGGGAAAATCCTGATGACAGACAACCCGCATGACTCACTAGTAGAGGCATTAGAGGCAGATTCCTTTCCTTGTAGGTACCCGACAATTCGGATGCTTGCGAAGATATGGAATGCATATAAAAAAGCTCTGAACTATAATGGGTGGAACGAGTTCTCGCCCATATGGAATAATAATAAGTTACAAGAAACATTACCGATTGGCAGAAGTAAAGAATGGGTTGGGCACGGAATAAAAAGATTGAACCAACTCTACATAGGAAATAAGCTTAAAACATTTGCAGCCCTTAAAAGAGAATTTAAAATACCCCAGAATACGCATTATACGTACCTCCAAATAGCGCACGCCCTGAGATCTCAGTTTGGGGGCCAAACACCAAACTGGGTGGACACTCCCCTGTTACAACGACTATCCCGGTTGGGCCCCATGAAGGGCTTAATCTCGGCAATATATGGGCAGCTTAATACAACAACGAAAAGTAACGTGAAACTTGATCTAGTAAGAAGCAAATGGGAACGGGACATAGGGGAATTATCACGGGAGCAGTGGAGAAGGGTCCTTGAGATGAGCCCAATGGTGTCAGTTTCAGCCTCGCAAAGGATATCCCACTTAATGCTATTAAACAGAGCCTACTACACCCCAAAACGCCTGCATAAATTTGGCAAAAGAACAGACGACAAATGCCCTAGATGTCAGGGAACAGGGGACCTCCTACATATGGTATGGAGATGCCCGAAACTTTTTCGTTATTGGGAGGGAGTGACCCAGACCCTGAGGGAAAAGTTCTCTACGGGACTGGCAAACGAGGCGATGGTGTGTATTCTGGGGTATAGACAGGAGCAAGGGGAAAGGAAGAGCACCACGGTGGCTATCCTGAGGAGTCTGTTCCAAGCAAGGAAGATGATTACACTGAGGTGGCAATCAAAGTACCCACCGACAGTTGAGAACTGGGTAGAAGGCGTAAACGAAACACTCACGAAAGAAAGAATAGCCTACATGAAAAGAGGCAATCGTGCAGAAGTCGAGAATATGTGGAGATTATGGTTGTCAAAGAGTTAATATAAAGTAAAATAGGGTGGGGTAAGGTGGGGGGGGGAGGGGGGCAAAGTTTAAAAAAAAAAAAATAAATCTCCTGGTCCTGATGGCCTTCCTAACTCTTACTACAAAAAATTCTCCGAACAGCTGGCTCCACACATGGCTCTTTCCTTTAATTCCCTACGGGATGGAGGTGCGGTCCCTTTGGATGAAAATATGTTATTCCTAAACCTAACAGGGACCCTACTGACATTCTTAAATTACCGCCCAATTTCACTGATAAATTGCGATTTAAAGATCCTTACGAAACTTCAGCCTCTCACCTTAATACCTTTTTAACACAATATATCCATAAGGATTATTCGAGATTTATCGCAGGGAGCCAGACGCTAGATTAAATTCGTAGATCAGTAACCCTGATCTCAGCTGTACGCTCCAATTGGAATGCTCCACTCACCTGGGAACTTTTGCTCCTTTCATTAGACCTTAATAAGGCTTTTGATAGTTTAAATTGGAATTACCTTTTTGTTACTCTAGAGACCCTAAGTTTTGGCTCTACATTCCTTTCCTTGCTTAAGACGTTATATAGCTCCCCAGTAGCCCAAGTATCCATTATAGGGTCACAAATCATCACTATTCCCTATTAAACGTGGCACAAGACAGGGCTGTCCACTCTCCTCTTTGCTCTTTGCATTGGCAATAGAACCCCTGGCTATGGCGATTCGTTCCCACCCTAACATTCAAGGTATTCATTGTAGACAACAGGATCATACATTTATTTACCGATGATGTCCTTATGTATATCACTAACCCTCAAGTGACTCTACCCAATTTTCTATCTTTGCTGGACCATTTCTCACAACTCTCTGGCCTGTCTCTAAATTCTCAAAAAACAATGGTATTTAATGTTTTGCTATCCCCTGCTATAGTACAGCACCTTTGGAATACTTATAGTTTTAAATGGACCCACCACTCCCTCCCATGCCCAATTAGCCTACACTACAGCTAAAGGCTCAGTCCCCCTTTCGGTCTCTATTGAGGCACTTTCTTGCCATCCATTTGCCGTGGGATCATTAATGTGGCTTCCTAGCCATTTATGCCTCCCTATATTATGTCCCTCTCTATCAAATTCTTTCTGAGTGGCAGGACATCGCTTATAATTTATCTAAAGTTTCCATCAATACAACTCTAATAGAGGCTAATTATAAAACACTCCTGCATTGGTACCTGGATATTTAATCTAATAAACTCGGTGACGGGGGTGAACATTCACAGATCTCCAGGAGCGGCTCTTTTTCACAAACGGCCTGATGAAGTGCCCAGAAAATCAGTGAAATTGATTACTTATATATTGCTGGCAGCGATAATTACAATTGATAGGCATTGGAAGCAGTCGGTTATTCCTCTTGATTACGTTAGAAGTAAACTCAATTGGATCATAATTAATGATAAACTCACTCATATACTTTGTAATAATTCCAAAAAATTTGACAATATATGGGACCGGTGTATTGGTTATATCTCGACTCCCTAATGAACTCCGGGATGCCCCTCTCCTCGTTTTTCTTCTTCTTCCTCTCCTTCTTTTTCCTTATTATTTCTATCCTATTCTGGTATCTACAGGTATGGTACACTTGGTTGCTTATGGGACCTCACACAGTAGTGAGTCCTATGATAATCTCAGGGATCACTGCCAATTTCTCTGTGGCTCCTTACCCAATACTCCCCCCCCTCCTCTTTTCCCTATACTATGAACTTGTTCCTGCTCTCCATCATCTATCATACATAGTAATATTCCTGATTACCGATGAGAAGTAATTGTTCGGTTCCATTACTACTCAGGATTAATGTTATTTTTTTTGTTTCCCTTTTCTTTTTTTTTGACGATGATTGTTTTGTCTTGTTTTTTGATGATGATGGATAGTACATTCAACCCTCGGAGGTTAACCTGAGATTATTTAATTACATTTTTTTTTTGCTTAAAATATGCTTCTTTGATGTAATGTTGGATGACAGTTATCTCTTGTGGTCATACCTTTCATGTCTCTGTATTACTATGTTGACAACCTGAGAATTAGCTTTGTTCCAATAATATGTCTGTTCCTACCAGATTTTGTTTCTTTTCCAATAAAAATATTAAAATATAAAGGTTAAAATTGATCACATAAACAACATGCAACACAACACATGTTTAAACATGTCAGAAATTCAGACGGAAAAGGTCCGATCGGATTATGTTGTCGGAAAATCCGATTGTGTGTGGACTTTTTCCATCGGAAATTCCTACGGAAAAAATTTGAGAGCAGGATCTAAAATTTTCCGACAAAAAAATCCGATCCGACTTTTTACGATCGTTTGTAGAGAATTCCGATGGACAAAGTGCCACGCATGCTCAGATCAAATTACGAGACCAAAGCTATTGGCTACTAGCCTCTATGTAGTTCCGTCGTACGCAACAAACGTCACCACGTTCCGAACAATCGGATTTTCCGACAACTTTGTCCGACCGTGTGTATGCAACAATCGGAATTTCCGATTCGTACGAATTTTTTGAAATTCGTACGAATCCAAATTACGAATTTTTACGAATACGAATTCTGTACGAAATACTAAATTTTGTTTACGAATTTCGGATCCAAATTATCCGAATCCAAACTACCAAATGATGAATTTCAACTAATATGAAAGAAATTATAGCGGATATAACGAATGATTCGAATGAATTTTAGATTCAGTATAACGAATATCGACACGCTACGAATAATAACAAATTATCCAAAAACGTATTAACGTTACATAACACATAAGTCTATTGTCTATTGTTCACCAATCACTCAGAGGAAGCACGAAATACGAAATTTCGTATTCGTAAACGAAATTTCGAATTTTCGTACTTCCTCTGAGTGATTGGTGAACAATAGACAATAGACTTGTGTTACTTATGTAACGTTAATATTTTTCAGATAATTCGTTATTATTCGTAGAGTGTCGATATTCGTAACGATTCGTAATGATATTAACGATTTGTAACGATTCGTACGAAATTCGTATTTCGTACGAATCCGAATTAAGTTTCGTACACGAATTACGATTTTTTTTTAATACGAAACGGAACGAAACTAAACAAATTTTTTGACGGCTCCCATGTCTACTACAAATACTGTATATACTAATATAAGGTCACTTAGATGTCCCTGGATCCAGCGCTGTCCGCACCCGACTCAATTCTTTAATAGGTTTTGGGTCCAGGCACCCGGCATCTTGACTTGACTTCACAGCTGGCTTCCAACTGCACATGCGCAAGCGGCACATTGTGAACAATCCTGCAGTCTTCTGGGACCTGTGATATGTCCGAGAAGGCTGCGGGGGAACGAGAGGAGGCCGAACTTCTGCTTGGATCGCCGTGGGGATCCGAACGGACATGGGGGAAGTGGGTACCTCTCAAAATCAGGTACCCACTCCCCACCCCCCAAAAAAGTTTTAAATGTAAGGGAGGAAGGGGGAGGAAGAGGAAGAGAGAAACTTCCCCTTTTGGATAAAGTTCCGCTTTAAATATCCTAGACGTACAAGCTTATAAACGATCAGAAAAGAGATGCACATTTTTTTTTATTTACTTCATCTCTTCGTTCTGCACATCCAACCTAGTTGAGTGCTGCTGTAACAAATGCAAGTTATTCTGTAGCTACAAATAAATAATGGGCTACATGGTGAATTTAATGTTATGCTACTGAGAAATGTAACGACTGGTTGGAATGAATCTCATTAAAGCCAAATTTTTTATCTCTTCATAAACAGACTATAAATATAACATAATATAATTTAATAACTAGAAGAGGAAAAGTTTGTACTTTATCTGAATGCTAATATATAGCAATGTAATACACATGTGTAGCGGCGACACTTTTGCAAGGTGTCCGCTATGTGTGAAATTTAGTTTTTCCCTCAAAACAGTAATGGGGTTGTGCAGGTTCACTTTGACATCAGTTTGGCTGGGCTGTGTTTGGGTTCTGCCTGGTCATGGGTACACTTAGGTGCACATGGCAGGCCTAGAACCAGGCCTGGTTGGACGGTTTGAGTATCAGCATTCCCGGAGCCAATCAGTTGGTGCGTCTGGCCCTGCTGTGTAGTCTGGGAAAGGGTACTTAAGGTGTTGAAGTCACATGTTCGGGGTTCGGCCATAGCTGCCTGTTCCTGAATCTGGACCAGGGTAGCCCCGCGAGGGGTCCCGGGCACGGGAGCATTTGCCGTCCCACAACATGGTCTTTCTGGCTAGCCCCACAGATCCACTTGGTCTGGGGCAAAGGATCCATCTGTTCCCGAGTCTCGGAACCGGCTGGTCTGAGGCGCAGTAACTCAGAGAGGATTCAAGGCATCCGGGTGCGCTCTCAACTTGGAGGGGCACCGCAGCTCGTGTAAGCGACCGAAGGAGGACTCTTCGGAGGAGGGCCAACAAGCTGACATCCCAAGAAGTGCCTGGTTGCTGGGTTGTCAAGGACACTAAAGAATCCACAGTTTCACAGTACTGCCAAGGAGACAGAAACCGTTTCAGGTACTGAGAAAAGGTTCCTATTTCACTTGAGACTTTATTCAATGTCAGAGACTTTGCAAGTTTCCGGATCAAAGTGCTGACTGCCATAATCTCTGGCTAGAGATTTGTTCAGCTTTGAAGCGCCCAGCTGCGAGTGGCTACTCTCTGGGTTTGTGTTAGAGACTTTTCAATTGTCAGCAGTTCAAGGTGCCTGAGTTTCTTCAACCTTGCCCTCTGTTCCCATACGAGACTGTGTTTGTTGGATGTTACCCCTGCAAATAAAACCTTCTAAAAGGACTTTTATGGTATCAGCGTCCAAAGTTGTTGGGTACAAACCCTGGGAACCCCTAGACATGGAAGAACAAGCCAAGCGGAGGTAACCGGTAAGCCCAAAAGTCAAGGCCGCCACATCAAGGGTTATGGCCGCTACACTTGTTTAGGTGCTTGTTGATTTCTTTTCCTTTATCATATTGGTGCTTGTTGATTTCACTAGGGAAATTTGGTAAAAAAATTAAAAATTATGAACGCTGAATAATTTTTTTAAATTTTTTTTTTTTTTGGGGGTGGGGGGGTTGGTCAGTGAGCCGTGCCTTGGGTCTGTAACCCCAATGAGCATTCTTATAATAATAACTAACTGTACAATAAGTCACTTAGAGTATAGTGAGTCTGAAGAATAAGGACCTGATGTGTTTAGAAATGATGGATTGATGCACTTGTGTAATCATACCGCATGCTTTTAGAACTGTGTTAGAAATCAGTAAACTCAATATCTTTGAAATGAGCTTGCGTTTATTTTCTCTTCAGGAAGCTCTTTTTATCTCAACTTGTCAGGCTTCAAATACATTTTAAGCTCTTTATAAATTACTTAGGAATTACATAGATTTAAGCAAGCTCTATATGTATGTTGGTTTTCATATATAAGCTGCTGATTTCTTCCTCTCTCAGCTGCAGTAAAGATGCTTATTTTTAGCATGTGTTAAGAGTACTAACTGTCCCTTGGAATAGAGCTGTTTACCAACTGCAGTCAATGTTAAAGGCCAGCTTCAAAGCTCATGGTAATGCAGGTCTGCCACCTAGAGGAAATGAGGACACATGAACTATTTATGTTGCAGAGTTTCATGCACAGTTTAACCAATGTGCCTTCTGCAAGCAGAGCGGTGTCATATTTTATTCATTTAGTATTCCTATTTCATAAATAGCAATACAGAGTTTCTACAGCACACACCACTCTATTTTATTTTTGCATAAATACTATGTCCTTTCAAAAATAATAAACTAAACCTTCTCTCTAATGCCGCGTACACGCGGTCAGAATTTCCGATGGAAACAGTCCGATGGGAGCTTTTCATCGGATTTTCCGACGGTGTGTATGCCCATCGGTCTTTTTCTGTCGGAATTTCTGACGGACTTTGGATTGAGAACCTGTTCTTAATTTTTCAGACGGAAAACCTTTCTATCGGATTCTCCGATCGTGTGTATGCAATTCCGGCACGCAAAATTCTGACGCATGCTCGGAAACAATTTGACGCATGCTCAGAAGCATTAAACTTCCCTTTTATAGTGCAGTCGAACGTTTTTTAAGGCGTGGTGTTATTGACCGTCGGAATTTGGTGTGACCGTGTGTAGGCAAGACAGTTTGAGTGAAATTCCGTCGGAATTCCGACGGGAAAACCATCAGAGCTTTTTACGACGAGAATTCCGACCGTGTGTACGCGGCATTTAAATAAAAAAATGAGACCGCGCTACTCTCTAGAAACTAGCAGATATGTAGGCTGCTGCCCAAGTGGGATACACACACGGAACACAAATAATATACAAAGGAGCAGCGCTGCTCCTTTGTATATTATTTGTGTACGCGGCATTACTCCACTTGTTGGCATAGATCACATGCACTTCGGTCAGCTTTACCCCCGTTGGGGACCCAATGGAATTATCTAAACATGGGACGGTATGAAGAATGAATTCATTATGATCAGTACACACTCCAGACCCATGAGCCCAAATAGAGGTGCAAGATACTGATGTTCCTTTATGCCGCGTACACACGGTCGGAATTCTCATCGGAAAAAGCTCTGATGGTTTTCCCGTCGGAATCTCTGCCGGAATTTCGCTCAAACTGTCTTGCCTACACACGGTCACACCAAATTCTGACGGTCAATAACACCGCGGCATACAACGCGATCGACGGTACTATAAAAGGGAAGTTTAATGCTTCCGAGCAAGCGTCGAATTGTTTCCGAGCATGCGTCAGAATTTTGCTGGTCGGAATTGCATACACACGATTGGAAAATCCGATACAAAGGTTTTCCGTCGTAAAAATTAAGAACAAGTTCTCAATCCAAAGTCAGTCGGAAATTCTAACAGAAAAAGACCGATGGGCATATACACGGTCGGAAAATCTGATGAAAAGCTCCCATCGGACTGTTTCCAACGGAAATTCCGACCGTGTGTACGCGGCATTAGAGAACTCGTTCCTTTACGGAAATTAAACATACTTTTCCTAAACTACTTGTTATTTCCTCAATATTGCTCCTGAGACTATATAATTATTACAATTTTTCAACAGATAACACTACTCAATTTTTAGCATGAAAAAGTTTTTCATATCTCTTTGTCATTCAGTCCTTTTTTTGGTGTTTTACTCCAGTAGTATATAGCCTGACAAAGATCGTTAACGCCCAACTTGGGGCAACTTAAAAACAATCCCTTGCTTTGCCTGCACTGCAAGAATTATTTGCTTGTTTTGGTTTAGAGGGGAAAAAATTTACTTATCTGATCCTCCGCTCCACCCAACAGTTCCAGAGTCTAATCTCGGGAGGGGCACTGCCAGAAAATAGTTTTTTTTTTTTGCGGGCAATTTATCGGGGAAATGGCTGGTGTTGTCGCTTCAATCATCCTGGCACCATGTTTGTTATGTGTCAGGATAATTGAAGCGCATTATTTCTCTTATTACATTGTTATATAAAAATAAATAGTTCAACTCATTATAATGCAGAATCAGTGGGAGCCCTGAGTGTGTCACTTGCCACTGTTGCCTGCCACCAGATGCGGATTGTAACTGGCCTCGTCACCTGCCACACATTGCGGATTGTCACGTCACCTGTCACCAGATGCAGATTGTCACTTGCCATGTCACCTGTCAAAAGATGCAGATTGTCACTTGCCACGTCACCCACCACAAGTTGCGGATTGTCGCTTGCCACGTCACCTGCCACACGTTGCGGATTGTCACTTGCCACGTCACACGTCACCTGCCACACGTTGCGGATTGTCACTTGCCGCGTCGCCTGTCAATCAGATGCAGATTGTCACTTGCCATGTCACCTGCCACAAGTTGCGCATTGTGACTTGCCACGTCGCCTGTCACCAGATGCAGATTGTCACTTGCCACAAGTTGCGGATTTTCACTTGCCACGTCACCTGCCACACATTGCGGATTGTCACTTGCCACGTCACCTGCCACACCATTACGGATTGTCACTTGCCACGTCGCCTGTTACCAGATGCAGATTGTCACTGGCCACCTCACCTGCCACAAGTTGGGGATTGTCACTTGCCACATCGCTTGTCACCAGATGCAGATTGTCACTTGCCACATCACCTGCCACACATTGTGGATTGTCACTTGCCTACTACAATTGTCAATTTCCTGCTAATGTGGGGATTGTCACTTCCTGTGTCCCAGACTGAAGTCAGGCAGCAGAGAGATGATGTAATCTCTCTGCTGCCCACGGTTGCCTGCACAGTGAGGGCGGAACTGCAGGGATGCAGGGCGGGAGCTGGGTGGTGAGAGATGATGTCCTCTCTCTGCTCCCCTGCCTGCCTGCTGATTGGCCAGCCGCTCGCTCACCTGCTGACTGGCCCGCCCGCTCACCCACCGAGCCGCCCACCCGCTCACTCACTTGCCCGCTGAGATGCCAGCCGAGCTGCCCGATCACTCACCCACCCGCTGAGCTGCCCACCCGCCGAGCCGCCCACTCACTCACCCGCTTACTGGCCCTCTGCTCACCCGCAACTAATTTCTCAGGAGGGCGATTTTCCTGTTGCCCCCCCTAAATCCGCCACTGCCAACAGCTAGACCGGTCCCCACAGCTTCTTCTGCCTAAACCTCCAGCAGTCTAGAGTCCTGACACCATCAAGACCAAAGCAAAATTCTTATCCCTGCACTGGACAGAATGATGCTAAGGGAGAGTTCACAGCTGGAGCGTGTAAGAGAGCTATCTGCCAGGGCAGCGGAACATTAGATAAGAGATTTCTTCTCTCCTCTAAGGCTGCATTCACACCTGAGCATAGCGATTTACTGGCGTTTTTATTTGAGAGCTTTTGAGTGTTTTTAGAAGTATATCTCAAGCGTTTTAGAAGCTTATTACAAGCATTTTACAGCTTCGGGCATTTTTGATTAGCCAATAGAAAGCACTAGGGTGAGGAGAGGTGGAGGAGATTAGGGGTGGAGAGCTGCTGTTTGAGCAGAAAATGCGTGATAAAACGCTCGTAAAGTCACGCATTTTCAGGCATTTCTATTGAAGTCTTTGTGGCCAAATACAGGTGTAATTTGCCAAAAAGCTCATGTACTTTTTTGAGCAACAGGTGTTTTGCTTCAGGCGACAGAACACTCATGTGTGATCAGGGGCCATTGAAATGAATGGGATTTGGCTTGTTGAGCGTTTTAGAGCTACAAGCTTCAAGCAGAAAATCACTCTGGTGTCAACAAGGCCTAAACAAAATGAGCAATTAACCCTTGCATTGCTGGTGCAGCTCCACTGCAAGGGATCACTTAAAATTTTCCTGGAGTTGGGTTTAAAAGTATATCTAAAGAAATTTTTTTTTAAATTTAATTTTGAATAGAATAGGGGAGGTTACAACCATTATCCCTTTTTTAATGCTATCCTTATCCCATTGGAGAAATTTTCCTTCATTACCTCTCCTGAAGACTCAACAGAAAGTGAGAATACTTGCTTACCAAAACATGTTGACCTATTACGGAAGGTCAATCCTGTTTGCGGCTTATAACCCTGCCAGGGCCTTTGTATCCTTCCAGGAAACGAGTAGCCGTAATAACGAGATCCACCAA
Organism: Lithobates sylvaticus; assembly: GCA_028564925.1. Taxonomy (NCBI): domain Eukaryota; kingdom Metazoa; phylum Chordata; class Amphibia; order Anura; family Ranidae; genus Lithobates; species Lithobates sylvaticus. The sequence continues at coordinate 45,514,765 of CM053033.1, forward strand.
CCTTTAAAGGTTACTCGATCATATGGAATCCCCCAGAAAAGATAAAACTCGCCATAGTATAAAATCCTTTGTATATTTATTAGAAATAAAATGACTGCACTTACATCATATAACTTGGAATCGTACGCGCGGTGACGTCAGTACGTCCCTGTGACTCCCAGAGTCTGCACGTATTTCAGAGCACGGGGCTCCAAAAGCTCCACTCCTCTGCGGCTCCTGGAATGTCTGCTGCCCACCACCTCTCCAGCTCTTTCTCATTCAAGACGTCTTGAGTTATTATTATTACGTTATTTGATGTAAGTGCAGTCTTTTTATTTCTAATAAATATACTATAATAAATATACTATATTTTATACTATGGTGAATCTTTTCTGAGGGATCCCATATGATCGAGTACCTTTCAAGTGGTGGATCTCGTTATTACAGCTACTTGTTTCCTGGAAGGATAAAAAGGCCCTGGCTGGGTTATGAGCCGCAAGCGGGATTGACCTTCCGTAATAGGAGGTCAACACGTTTTGGTAAGCGAGCAATCTTTAAAGTGGAAGTTTACATTCAAGATTACACAAGTTTAGGTGACGGATGGTGCACTTGTTATTGAATGGACTTATATATATATATTGTTTTTTTTTCCAGCAACTTTATAGGAGAAGAATTTTGTGCTTTGTGTGTGTCTCACAGGAAAGTTGCTGCTGTATTGTTTCTTATAAAAGAATAGCGCAGTTTTTTTATTTTATATTTAGAAAGTGAGAATAGATTTCCAATGTGAGGGATATCCCCTCTTATATTCCTGTTCTAGTGGAAACTCAAAATATTTAATCTACCCTTACTTTCATTCCCAGTGACACTGGTGATCAGGAAAGAGCGGATCTCCCTAATGGGGGCCACAGCAATAAAAATCTGACAGTGGTTCTAACCCTTCAGCGTTCTATCCAAATCTAACAACATTTTTACCTTTAGTTGTACTTAAACATGTTTCGAGCACTTTCACCATTTTTGAGTTACAGTGGTGTACAGTTTCAGTTAGAGAGAACCAGTTCTCAAGAGGTGTTTGTAGACACCTGCATCTACTATATTTGGTATAATAGTACTGTCTTACCTTTCAGAGATTATTTGATTTTTTATTATTTCTTATACACTTCTTTGTCAGAGCCAGCTGATTGCCAAGCTGCCCTATCTCCTGCGATGATAACGGAAACGTATAAAACAGATATGAAACAGAGGTACTTTACAAATTACATGAAAGAAAAATAAGGACTTTGGTAAAACAGAACTGAGCAGATGTAACTGACAACCATTATTGCAGCTGTGTAATCACTAATACATAATTACATTTTTTGTAAAATGTAAGTACCTGAATTTGACCTGGAATCAGTCTTCAAGTCTCTATACAGCAGAGCTGGGATGAGAAGAATATACAAGGAGCCAATTAGTTTATGTACTGGCAGGAAGCCTACTGATGAGAAAAGAAAGGAGAGTGAAAGAGGTGAGCTCATCACTGTGCTGTTTCTACTTTCACTTTCCAGTAAGCCCCCATACACACGGTCGGAAATTCCAACCACAAAATCCGTCAGATTTTTTCCGGCGGATTTTGTCCGACACTGGTGTTACAGTACACGCGGTCGGACAAAGTTGTTGGAAAATCCAATCATTCTGACGTTCGTTGCGTACGACGGAACTACGTAGAGGCTAGTAGCCAATAGCTTTGGTCTCGTAATTTGATCTGAGCATGCGTGGCACTTTGTCCGTCGGAATTCTACACACGATCGGAAAAAGTCTGATCGGATTTTGTTGTCGGAAAATTTGAGAGCAGGATCTCAAATTCCGACGGAAAAAGTCCAAAGGAGCCCACACACGGGCGGATTTTCCGACAACATGGTCCGATCGGACATTTTCCGTTGGAATGTCCGACCGTGTGTACGGGGGCTAACAAGCTTGGGCGGTCTAGAAAGATCTGGGCTCTGAGGAAGTCGATGAGCCTGGCAATCAGACCAAGGACATCTTGCTATCTCTCTCTAGTTTCAGCTCTCTCTAATGTAAGTGAATATTGCAGAAAGTTTTGTTACTCATCTTTTTTTTTTCAAATATAAATCTTATTATTTTTCATAAAACAAAAGAAAAAAGAAGAGAACAGAGAGTCAGCAGAGAAAACACGGTACAGCGTCCATCGTCAAACATAGATGTTCACATGTGAGTACATGACACATTGATAATAATTACATCGGCATTTGTGGTTGAGCATTCAATTCAATGTTTGTGATTAATATTTACGTATGGAAATTAAATGAATGTGAACTTAACTGAATAACTTATATCACCATGTCTTTGTAGTTATAAGTCTGGTTGAACCCTGGGTTCCTTGAGTTTAAATACATCTGAGAAATGTCTCGGAGGCCAGACAGTTGGGAGTATAGAAACTCCACAAAAAGTAGTAAACATGAAGTAGAGAAAGAAAAATAAATAGAGAGAAAAAGAGAGAAGAAAGTGAGAGAAGGAAGGGTAGGGGGTCAGAAAAAGTCGAGAGGGAGAGGGGAGGGAGGGTAAAGAGGGAGGGGTATGGGGGGGAGAGGTGGATGCGGGTTTACTGTGTGTATTGTTTTTTATGGTGTTTCATTCTCAGGTGGCTAACATAGCCATGCCTTCATCTGAGTATATGAACGTGATCCAGAGCATCCATGTTTGGGAGTGTTGTTCTTGTTTATTTTGTGCTGTGAGGACTAAGTTACTCATCTTTTAGGCCCCATTCGTACATTAGCATAACTGGAACACGCGTTCCTGCCTGCATTTCTTGTGTGCTTTGCATGCATTAACACATGTCACACCAATGGCAGCCCATTCACTTGAAAGGGCTGCCCTATGCATGACAAACACCCTAAGGGAGCTTCAGAACCTTTAAAATTTGTGTTTTGAAGTGTTTGTAGCACATTTTGTCACACGACAAACCCTGCTACCTGCGCTTGGGGTACCATTAATATAACTTTAACTGATTGATTTAACTTCCTTTGGCAGTCAGTTATCAGCCCTGAATTCAGGCAGAAGACAGGTAGGCTTTCATTAACTTACAGCCTGACAATTAGGGATGGGCCCGGTGTTCGATTCAAACCCATGTTCAAATCGAACATCGGCCGTTCGTCCGCTCGTCGAGTTCAGAACTCTGAGGGCCGTCCACAATGCACCGCGTCAGTCGAAGTGCATTGCTGGCTGATGATTGGCCAAGCATGCACTGTGACCCCGCATGCTTGGCCAGTCATAGAGCCAGCGGCGAGGAGAGCAATAATTGGCCACAGGCAGGATGCCTGTAGCCAATTATAGCTTAGGGGGTTTAGTACACGCCCCACACTATATAAGGCCGCTGCGCCGGCGGCCTCGTGTAGTGTGTAGTGTGTTCCGGCGTTGAGGGAAAGAGTATTGCTAGGCAGGGACAGTGTACTGTACACTATATGTGAACCATTTCTGTGTGGGAAAAGTGTAGGAATAGAGGAAAAATAGGCAGGGATAGTGTATTCTTCTCAGTCTTTGCGTGTGGGGAAAGTGTAGGGATAGAGGAAAAATAGGCAGGAGTTAGTGTGTGTGCTGTGTGAGTCTAACACAGCACAGTATACAACATGCACCTGTATCTGCCCTTCTGCCCTGTTGTCATCTAATCCAGCCATCTGCGACATGACATTAAAGCCGCAAGCAGTTTTAAATGGCTTCTTTTTTTCCTTTACAAATGTCATTTTGTGCAGGGACAGTTCTAAACACGGGAAACACATGCCACTTCACAGGCATACTTTAGACACCCCACAGGTACCATATTTAAAGGAATATTTCCCTTTTTTTTCACTTTATGCATCATTAAAATGACTGCTCCCGAAAAAACATCCGTTTTTAAAACTTCTTTTTGCATTGATACATGTCCCCTGGGGCAGGACCCGGGTCCCCAAACCTTTTTTATGACAATAACATGCATATTGGCCGAATTGGCCGTTCGCGTCCATTGTAACTAATAGTGTTCTAACGTTTGTGCAAACTTTCGGTCCGTTCGCAGGTTCTGGTGCGAACCGAACCCGGGAGTGTTCGGCTCATCCCCACTGACAATGAACCAACATTTCTGTTATGACAGGAAGAAAATACAAGTGAATAGCTTCATAGCCCTATACCATCCCTGAGTAAAAGGCTGCAGTTATAACAACTTGTAGACAACACAACTAGTGGATCTTTAGGTTTTTCCAATGCTAATTGTTGACTGGTGTTTTTCAAACTTTAGGCTTTCTGATTGGTGTTCATCCTAAAACTGAACAACCTGTATGTTAAAAATGGCTGAATTCACACAAATAAATGGTTTTTAGGGGAGCAAACCATAAAGTTATGTTATATAATGGTATCAGCCAAATGATCAGACCAGTGGTGATATGCAATTTCTACTTTACTAAACAATGGAGGTCAACATAACATTGCATAGGGGATATCATATGAACAGAGAAGTGCAGTATAGAACATTAGTGTTAACAGCAGTGAAACAAGAATGAAAGAAATGAGAACAATACACAAATGGCTACTAAATGGCAGTAGAGTTCCTGAGTTCAGTTCAGCTTCTGAACAGGGAAAGAAGACAAGGTTTCTCACACTTCCACCTTATGAAGGAAGGTTCTGGAAAGCTCATGGCTTTGTGCATCTGAGACTGGCACAGGCTTCACATTGGCACTGCTGCTGCTGTCTTCGGTCAGGAGGTTCTGGTGGCTGAAGATAGGGCCACCACACTGCATGGACAGCCTTTCCACACGGACTGTAGCAAAGTCCTCTCCAGTGACTGGGGCTTACATAGATGCTGCATGCTCTTGTGCTCACTGCTGGCGGGCCGCACACCAGACTCACCGGAGGAGAACCCAGCACCTCTCTGATCTCTGACCACCCAGGGTCTCTCTAAGCACAGGAAGCAGGGGGGAGCTATAATTTATATCCCGTGGGTGTGTCTAAGAGCTCTGGGGATGCTGGGAGCAGACCTGAGGATTGTGGGAATTAAAATTAAAGGGACATGCAAATTACTGTAGATAAAGGGGCACTCTGCCACAGGTATTTTATTCTCACCTACCAGCTTCAATATTTTTTGAGTCAATGACCTGGAACAAATGTGCAGTTTAGGGAAGCCAGGGTAAAGTCTGAAGTTCATATCTGCATACTTGTTATGGGCTAGTGATATATTGCATTGAAGCAAGAGGGTTAGTATGACAGCCTAGCAAATGGCATTTTCACAAGGTGAGTGTCAGTTCTTTTTTCAGATTTCCATTAAGCTGAGCACATTTCAACTTATTTCTGCAAAAAGCTTTTAATAGAATATCATTTTTTTGTACTTTGGATATATGCCAAATGCTATTATAAGGTAGGCATATTTGCAGGAGATGAGATCAATAACGACAGGGTCCCTTAAAGTGAACCTGTGTAATACTGGATGCAAGACAACATGATGCTTCATGATATATGGGCCACACGTGGGTTTACTTTATGGATTTTGTAAATCAATGTGCTTGAACACAGTGAGGAATGTCATCTCCTTAATAGCTTTTGAATTCTCTTCATGAACTGAAATGCCTATTGTTAGCTAGAAAAAAAAAAATTTGAAAATAAGGTGAAAGATGTGGATTTGTCACCATGTATCATATGGTCATGTCATGTTTCAGATGTCTTGATATCACTAGCACTGGCTATACACTTTCAGAGCTTTTGCTTATGTAGCACTACCCTTTGAGGAGTTGTATTGGTTGCAGTGATGTAAGTAGCTCAGTTAAAATAAACGGAGTTACTTAACGCAGTTACTTTAGAGGGTAACGAGTAATCTAACTGATTACTCTTCCCCTCATGGTAACGCAGTTCCCATTACTTGGGCGGCATTACCGCAATTACATCTACCGCCCAGGAGGCCCGCTGTGGCCGTGCTGCCTGGCCGTTCCGCCGCGGGGAGGGGGGCTTTCGCCCGCTGAGAAGAGGCTGAGACTCAGAGAGACTGTCTGGACCGCCCCATCCCACCCCACCTATCCAGAGAGAGAGAGAATGTAGGGAGGCGGGGCGGACACTGAAAAATGAAGTCAGCTGACCAGCTGACACCAATCGAGTGAAGGGGAGGGTCTCTCTCTCTCCCCATGAGGAAAGGCATCCCTGGAGGCATTCAAGTAAGTGACTGTCTGACGATTCGAATTGCAGTGCAATCGATCCATCCCAAGTCCTCCACCACCTCTGCTTCTTATTGATCCCATCCCTACCCACCCACCATCACTTCTACAACAGAGGTGATGGGGGGGATAGGGTAGGGATGAGATCAGTGGTGGTGGGGGATGGGATCAGTAAGAGGCAGAGGTGGTGGTGGGAGAGGATGGCACCACCACCGCTGCCACCCCCCCAAGTACCACCACTGCCTGCCACCCCCCCCAAGCACACCACTGCTGCCACCCCCCAAGTACTGTACACCACCACCACTGCCACCCCCCCAAGTACACCACTGCCACCCCCCCCAAGTACCACCGCTGCCACCCCTCAAGTACCACCGATGCAACCCTTTAAGTACCACCACTGCCACCCCCTCAAGTACCACCGCTGCCACCCCTGTCACAGTTACTTTGCTGAGTAACTAATTACTTTTCCAATGTAGTAACCAAGTTACTAACGCAATTACTTTTTGGGAGAAGTAATTTGTAACTTAACTAATTACTTTTTTAAAGTAAGATGACCAACACTGATTGGTTGTATTGTGTTTTTCTGCCCTTGAGAGAATGATCTGCCTTAAAAAGTGTTACTAAACTCACAACAGTAAAATCAGTCTGTATATGCAGCATATCATGCTTTTTATACTCACTGTGGAACTTAAGGGGTTAATCCACTGCATTGTGTAAAAATGCTGTTTTATCCTGTATGCACAGATCCTTCCCTCCCTGCACTGTCTATCTGGGGAAGGCCAACTAACACAGGCAGATTAGTCGAGCTGCACATGCTCAGTTGTGTCTTTTATGCTGGAGAGCACATTTACTTGTTATTCAGAGATAGCCAGGTCACATGATATTGACATAACACATGTGGGCTTGTATACAGGCTGCAGTGGAAATCTCCTCCTTCCTAAACTCTCAGCACTGGAGAAACTCTGCAGTTTATCGTGTAACTGTGGCAAACTGTGGCAAACCGATAAGACAGTCCAAAGCTGCTGTGAGCCTACACTAAAGCTATGGGTGCAGAAGGGGCCTGACTTCCGCTTCCGCCGACGCGACCGGATGTGACGGTCGGACGCGGCGTTCGGATGTGAACAGCGGGAGGTTTGAGATCAGCCTGAGTCTCCGAAAGAATCCTGAATAAACTCTGCTACCGAGACCCTAAGCCCGCAAAAACGATCGCTTAGTGGTGCCAGAGGCCTCTATGGAATCCTGACTGACCTCTGCTAACGAGACTTGAAATCCGCGAAAACGATCGCCCGGAGCGATGAGTAACAGTAAGCAGTCGGCGGCCGATCGTCTTAAAGAATTTGCTCGAACGGATAAGCAAGACGGCGGGCGTAGCCCCCCACAGACACGGAGTGGTGGACCATCAGCGCTGGATATCCAGAAGCTCAACACGCCCATGCCGCAGACCGGAAAAGCTGCAGAAAAACAGGAGAAACACTCCAAATTGACCCTGGAACAGATGAACTCCCAGATAATGGAGGCCATCCAATCGAGTAATGCAGCCCTAACAGGTAAAATGGATGAAATTATAAATGATATAGGACTGATTAAGCATGATATGCAGAACATAAGAGAGAGAATGATGGAAATGGAAAATAGGACTGCTTTATTGGAAGATACTGTCACCCCTATGCCCAAAAAGATAGCTTCAATAGAAAAACAGATTACTCTGTGGCATCAAAAATCTGATGATTTTGAGAACCGTATGCGCCGCAATAACCTAAGAATAATCGGTTTACCAGAAAAGGCAGAAGGGTTTAATCCTGGTGACTTTATAGAAAAATGGCTGAAAAATGTATTCCCAGATATGGAGGTATCAGCAGCATATGCAGTGGAGAGAGCGCATAGGGTCCCGGCAGCAACACCTAAACCAGGGTTTCCCCCTAGACCCCTGCTGGCACGATTACTAAACTGCAGAGACAGAGACACAATTCTGCGGAAAGCAAGACAAAAAGGAGAGATTCGCTATGAAAACAGCAAAATATCAATATTTCCAGATTTTTCTCTGGAGCTGCAAAAACAACGGGCAACATTTTATGAAATAAAACAAAAAATGAGAGAGGCAGGAATTGAATATTCTATGGCATACCCAGCACGATTGAGAGTGGAGGAAGGGGGAAAGACTTTGTTTTTCAGTACACCTGAACAAGCTAAAGACTGGCTGGGAACAACCAGGCCTATGCCTCGATAGGAGAAACAGAGAAGCCCTGAAAAGATATGAGACACCAAGAATGTTGGGACTTTGGGGGAGGGGGCGGGGGGGGGGGATGAGAGGGACACTCTCCCTACTTTTATATTTGTTTTTATTTTCTTTTCTTTTTTTTTTTTTTTTTTTTCTCTTCTTCCCTTAGGTTAGGGGATGAAGTTTTAATAATTTACTGGTTTGGTTTCCTTTTTTTTTTTTTTTGTGTTTGCCTTTTTTTTTTTTTTCTCTTTTTCCTTTTTTTTTCCTTCTCATTTTTTTTTTTTTTCTCTTTTCTCTTGAGGGGAGAAATGGGAAAAGGTAAAACGTAAAAATTTATTTGGGTGTCCACTTGATAGGGGAACGGGAGGGATGGGGAGGAGGGGGGGCAAATGGTGGGTGATGGTGTGTGTATAAATAGTAAAACGGAATTAGACGCACAGTGAAACACATTAAAATAGGCACTAGTTATAAAGGGAGGAGAAGGAAGAGGGAGAGGAAGTTTTCCCCTTCACCTTTTCCCTTTCCTTTGTGTTTTTTTTTTTTTTTTTTTTTTTTTTTTTTAAGACACAATAGTAAGGAAGGCTTAAGTAAGGCCAAGAGTCACATTATAAACACTATAAATGTAGATAAACGGGGGAAGGGGGGAGGGATGGGGAATGAACAGATAACAAAATAGAGTTGTGCACAAGGAAGGAGGAAGGGAGGTGGAGGGAGGTGGGAGAAGGGAGAGAACAGGAAAAATATATACATTTTATTTTTTTTTTTTTTTTCTCGTTTTTGTTGTGTGATGTTGCGGTTTTTTGTGGTTTTTTTATTTATTTTTTTATTTTTTCCCCTTTTTTTTTTTTTTTTTTGTTTTTTTTCCTTTTTTCTTTTTTAAATGTGAAGGGGAGGGAGAGGGTGAAAGGAGGGGATGCCCTCTCCCCCCCCCCCCCCCGGGCGGCTCCCCCCTCGCCCCTTATATTTAGGACTAAGCGGGAAAAGGGCAGGTGCAAACAGGCTGAAATCGAAATTAATTACCTATATAACAGCAAAAATGCAATATGTCGGTAATGCCCTAAAAAAAATGGTATGGATGAATGGAACGGAAGGGATGAATGAGAGGAGAGTGGTAGAAAAGAGAATGGTCACAGAAAGGAAAAAGAGACATACGATTTATTTTTCCTCTTCTTTTGTTTTTCGGGGAAATAATGGCTAAAATAAAATATATTAGACATGAGTAATCAACACACATTTTTGTCATGGAATGTGAGAGGTATGGGAACGCAATTAAAACGAACACAGGTTTTTTCAGAAATTAACAAGGTGCAGGCAAAGATCATCTGTATCCAAGAAACACATATGACTAAAGAAAGATTGAAGTACCTAGAAAAACCTTGGATACAATGGTCAAGCCACTCATGTCATACTACATATTCAAGAGGGGTCTCTCTTTTGGTTCATCGAGGGGTAACATGGGAGTGTATTAGAGAAAAAAGAGATCCCGATGGAAGATATGTCTTTGTCTTTGCACTGGTGCATGCAATGCCTGTTGTAATTATGGGGATTTATAATCCACCCCCAGCTACAATGCGAGTACTGAAAGAGGCAGTAATATTTATGTCAGAATATCCAGAGGCACATGTCGTATGTATGGGAGATTTCAATATGTGCTTAGACCCAAAACTAGATAGGCTCGGAAGAAGTAACCATAAAGGAGGGGAAGGGCCGAAGGTGTTGGAGAAATTTATGAATGAAGTAGGATGGGCTGACCTGTGGAGGATAAGAAACCCTGGGACCCGGGCTTACTCATGGCATGCGCCAGGGAGAGGGCGCATGTCTAGAATAGATATGGCAATGGGGAACGAAAAGATCCTGCCAATGGTTCAGTCTGTGGCGTACATGACAAGAGGGGTGTCTGATCATTCTGGATTAACCTTTGAGCTAAAAATAGGCCCAAAAAGAATAAAACCGGGTTATAGGATACAGGCTCAATGGTTAACCCAGATAGGATTAAATGATAGAATTCCAGAGCAAATGGGAATGTTCCTGGAAGCACATGGCAACAGGAAAATAGATGGAGTACTCTGGGATACATTTAAGGCATATTTGAGGGGGATAACAAGATCAACAATATCATACATTAAACGCACTAATAGACAGGAAGAGGAGGAATTGGAACAACTCTGTGCACAGGCAGAAAATAGGTTTATAGGGGACCCCTCAAATATAAACCAAATAAGATGGGCAGCCTCATCAAGGCAATATAAGAACCAACTAATAATTAACGCAAAGCGTAAGAAACTCCAACATGCACAAAAAAACTTTGAACAAGGACAACAATTTAATAAGATGCTGAATTTTATGATAAAACGACAAACCCCATCACTAGCAATATCAGAGGTGAAAAACGAAAAAGGTGAGACGGTAAACACATTAGATGAGATACTTGAGACATTCCAAAAATATTATATTAATATGTATACATCAACATTGACATGTACACGAGAAGAGATAGAGGAATATCTGAAGGACTTGAACTTCCTTAAATTAACAGAGGAACAAAAAGAGGAGTTAGAGAGGGATATAGAGGAAGAGGAAGTACGAGAAGCTATCTTTTCTATGGGAAAGGGTAAGTCCCCAGGACCAGATGGCATACCACTGGAAATGTACCAGCGATATGCAGAAATTATGGTACCAGTTATGACCAAAATGTATGGAGAGGCGTTCCAAAGGGGAGAAATGCCTGTCTCCATGTATGATGCTACAGTTATATTGATACCAAAACCAGAGAAAGATAGAACTGAGTGCGGGTCGTATAGGCCAATATCGCTATTAAATATAGATTATAAAGTACTGGCAAAAGTGCTTGCCAATAGGCTTAACCAGGTAATATTGTCTATAATAGCGGAGGACCAAACTGGCTTTATGCCAGGGAAATCCACATCAATTAATATTAGAAGGACGCAATATATGACACAAATGAGAGAGTTTATCCCAGAAACAAGTGCCTTGGCATCGCTGGATACAGCCAAGGCATTTGACTCCATAGAATGGGAATTTCTGCAGACAGTCTTGGAAAGGAATGGATTTGGGGAAAAATTTAGAAAATGGGTGAGGATAATCTATAAACAACCATGCTCCAATTTACTAATAAACGGTATTTTATCCCCTACAATAAAACTATATAGAGGAACAAGACAGGGCTGCCCAATGTCACCGCAATTATTCGCTCTGGCAATTGAGGCACTGGCAAATAGATTCAGACAATCAGACAAATACAAAGGGATTAAAGTAGGAGAAAAAACCGAACACATAGGCTTATATGCGGACGATATTATATTGTATATGGGAGATGCGCAAGCATCTCTGACAGAAGCAATGAGAATAATAGAAACATACGGGAGGTTCTCAGGGTTAAAAATAAATTGGCAAAAATCCGCATTAATGCCTCTGGGAACAGGTAATGAAAGGAGAGCTCAGACCCCATTAAAAATAGTGGAAGTCTTTAAATATTTAGGAGTAAACATAACGTTGAAACATGAAGATGAGATGGAAGCTAATATACTCCCACTAGTAGAATATGTAAAGAGAAAATTGGAAATATGGATAAAGCTACCAATATCAATGGCAGGCAGAATTCACCTGATAAAATCTATCATACTACCCAAGTGTTTATATGTATTTGCACACTCCCCAGTAAAAATACCAAAACAGATATTTAAAAAATTAAACTCGCAGATGACTCGGTTCATTTGGGCATATGGAAGATGTAAATTAAAATTTAATAAATTACAAAGACCAAAGACAGAAGCTGGACTGGCCCTCCCGGATTTATATTTATACTATCTGGCAGGACAACTGAAACATCTAAGATCATGGGTAGGACAGGAAAAAATAACAAGGATAGAGGAATATCTCCTTAGCAAAATGCAAATAGATGACTTAATGACGGGACTAGAATTAAAAGACCTGAGGAGAGTGGGAGTAAAAATTCCCCTCTTGAAACTGGCAAGGACAGTATGGAGAGAGGCTAAGAAACTGACGGGATTTGTTGGAATCCCAACAGAAACTGCGCTTTGGAACAACCCAAAATTTGAACAACTGGAAGCCTTTGAGGACAGTAAATTTTGGAAGCAGAATAAGATAACAACTTTTGGTCAGCTATACGACAAAAATGTAATACTAACCTATGAAAACCTGTGTAAACAATATAATTTACTGAGTAAACAGTTTTACAGATACCTTCAGCTGAGGCAGGTGCTACAGACACAGTTTAGAAGAGAGGAAATAAAAATATCCAAATATCCCCTTATAGGGATCCTGAGATCACAGGGGCCTAAGGGATTGATAGCAAAGATTTACACACACCTGTTACAGAAGAAAATAGAAGGCGAACCACTGAAAATAAGGGATAAATGGCAGGAGGCTATCCCAGACATGAGCGATCATGAATGGGATGAAGCCTGTAATTCTCACTGGAAGGTATCCCCTGCAATGAACAACAGGATAATACAGATGAATATAATACATCAGACATACTTGGCTCCAAATAGATTGTATAAAATGGGGAGGATGACTGAACCAAGATGTACTAGATGCGGGCAGGGGGGAGCAGACTTCCTTCATGTAATGTGGTACTGTGGTAAAATAGGAAAATACTGGCAACAAGTAGCTAGGAAAATAGGAAGAGTCCTGAATAAACCTTTTATAGCTACGATGGAATTATGTTTGTTGGGGATATTGAGGGAAGAGAGAGATAATAGAGATAATAATACCTTCTTAAGGGAGGTATTGTTCCTGGCAAGAAAACAAATAATAGAAAAATGGATTCAGCCATATCCCCCGACAGTAACCCAGTGGGTGAGAGCAGTAAATCAGGTCCTACCCTATGAAAAAATAATGTATGAACAAAGGGGAAATGGGCGAAGGTATGAAAAAATATGGGCAAAATGGAATAGAATATGGCTATCAACGGATAGAGGAATAGTTGAAAATACAGTATTAAGTGACCATAGAGGGTGAGAGAGGAAGGAATGAAAGGAAGGAGCAAATGTAATTATGATTTGTATTATATAAAGAAATGTAAAAGTATATAAAAATGTATAATGTAAATTATTATGTAATGAAAAATTTGGAATAAAGAGTTTTGAAAGAAAAAAAAAAACTGTGGCAAACAGATAATCCAAAAGGGGGGGGGGGGGGGGGGGGCGGGGATAAACTATTTTCATATTACTGGGTTTAGTAACACTTTAAGCTCTGTCACTTACCAACACACCTTTGAATGTTTAACAGATTTATTGGGCAATGCTTCCTGCCAGATAAGGAAACAGTTAATTACAACTGCAAATAGTAACACATTGGGGTAGATTTACTAAAACTGGTGCACTCAGAATCTGGTGCAGCTGTGCATGATAGCCAATCAGCTTCTAACTAACAGCTTGTTCAGTTAAGCTTTGACAATAAAACCTGGAAGCTGATTGGTTTCTATGCAGAGTTGCACCAGAGTTTGCACTCTCCAGTTTTAGTAAATAACCCCCACTGTGTGATAGGTTAGCACTAAGCTACATGCAGACCCTAAAGATTATGAATCACAGATATAAAAATGTAAATAGACCTAAACTATGAGCAGTTTAACTAACTAACTTTAGTCTAACTGATATGAAAAGTCCCTACCTGTGCCAATGGCCAGTGGACTAGATTCAGTCTCTACCAACGCTGGGGCCCGCTCTCTAACAGGAAATAAATTGTAATCCAACAAGAGACTTTCTGTCCCTAATGGGAGAATACAATCATAGGTAAAAATTTGCAACCTGAGCAAATTAAGTATAAGCTGTGTTGGTCAACTGGTCTGTCACCATTCTGGAGTTTTGGTTAACTCCTGGCGAGAGATTGCATTTCCTAAGTACCCTTTCCTGCAGCTGGTGGTGAATAGGGCTGCGATTGTCTCTTCTCCTGGAATTCCAGATGGCAGTCTCTCTGTGAGAATCTGGTAGAGTAGAGCAGGCCAAAAAGCCTGGAACCACCAGTCTTTGATACAGCAGCTGGGAACAGTGTCTTTAGAACTGTGGCTAGGGAACAACCGGTCTCTTTCTGCACACACAGTCTATAATGCTCTTATCAATATTCTGGGACAGGTATAGTGGGTGCTGCGCAGTATAGGTGGAGTCTTCACAAGTAGTAAAGCCAGTCTCTGTGCTCAGAAGTACTCACAAGCAATCTTTATTCTCTGGACCAGACAGCAACTCTTCCCCTGATGTAGCCACATGGTCCTGAGCAGATGAGCAGTGTAGTCCCTCTCTCCCCTTTACAGCTGCATGTGTCTCTCCTTGCTTGATTGCTAGGGGCAGGCTTTCTGTGTCAGGCTGCAGTGACTTTCTAGTGGCTGTTTTTCAAAAACATGGCTGCCACCCTTCCATGCTTGGGGACATTTTCCCTTTAAACACTGTTCACCAATGCAAGGGAAAGTGGAAAGGAGTCCACTGCAGCCAGGCCCGTCGCGACAGGACAGGCAAAACAAGCAATTGCTTGGGACTCTGAGCTGGCCTGGGGCCCCAGCCACGCTGCCGGCCGCCGCTTCCTATAGGCTGCAGGCAGGGGCGTACCAAGGGGTTGGCCAGACCGGCGCCCTCCAGGGGTGCAGCCGCTCAGGCCGAGGGGGGCTCTGCACCGCTGTGTCACTTCTCTATCAAACTGACTGTGGCCCCTGTAAGTGATTGCGATCCGGCCGCCACCATGTTGCGCCCTGTGATTGGGCGAATGTGGTGGTCAAGTGTGGTGGTCATGTGTGCTGCTGTGCTGCGGCGTGGTCAGCGGCGGGGCTGGCCAGTTCTTGAAGGTGGGCGGCACAAGGCAAGGCTGCTCTGCCTCCTCCTGGAGTCCCGCCCAGGCTTGTATAGCTGCTGCTGTCTCCTCCACTCTTCCTTCTCCTGGGTCAGTGAGTCACCACCACCGCGCCGGAATCCAGATCTGGAAGTGGGACTTCATCTGGGAGTCATGTCCATTTTGCTTGGGGCCCCCAAATTCCTTCAAACGGCCCTGACTGCAGCAAAGAGGAATGTTCTGCAAACAGGCTAAAGCAGTACCAAACCAGATTACGCACTCCCCTCATCAAAAGTATAACTAAACTCTTTTACATTTTTCAGCAAACATAGCAGACAAAGAAAATTCACACCAAGGTGAGATGGGAGGCAAGCTAGGAGCATACTCCACAGGTGGCATGATGGGTAGCACCCGAGCATCAGAGGACCTGTGCACAGTGGGGATGATCTCCTCTAAAGTGTTGCAATGGGTACATTCTTTAAGATGTCCATTGATCATGAGGAAACACATTGTAGGGGGCTTCTGGTGACATCACTTCTGGCCTGTGAAGCACATACTGATGCAGTGCTTCTGGGTTTTTATGCTGTTTCAATAATTGTATATATGTAAGTTCATTGATTTTTAAAGCATTTTATCTTCATAAATAAACTACATGGTAGATTTCCTATTTTCATCCTTTACATCTGTCTGAGTACTGTGTTCTGTGAATAGAAGCAATATTGATAGAGATTTTGCATGGTAGTAAACTTGTGCCATACCAGATGAGGGTTATCTTGGATATGAAGTAAATCCATGTTGCTCCAATAATGAAATTCTGGAGTATTGGGGGACATCCATGAGTGGAGACAAAGAAATGGCTGTTTGACTAATTTGCCAGCACTGAGAGTCATATACCTCTGGTGAATGTGGCAGGACTGAGGGGGGGGAGTGTTCACCACACGCAAGCATAGATATAACGGAAAATTTATATCAAATACTTACCGTAATTTTCCTTTCCTGATGGACTCCATGGCAGCCTACGTATGGGTTAATCCCGCCTCTCCTACCTCATAAGACCCCACTCCCATAAATCTTTGCTCCTAGCCAGTTACCGTGTTCCATAACTTAGCCTACTCCAGCAATAGGAGGGAACTCCTGCTGCCATGGAGTCCATCAGGAAAGGAAAATTACGGTAAGTATTTGATATAAATTTTCTGTTTTCCTGACACTCCATGGCATCCTACGTATGGGAAATAACTAGCCATACACTCCCGGGTGGGAAAAATTGCTGGTTTAAAGAAAAAAAGGGTTAATTGGCACCGTCAACAGATACGACATTCAAACCAAAATTAACAGAGGAAAGAGCAGCTGGCTCAACACAATAGTGTGTCATAAATGTATTTATCGATGACCACGAGGCTGCTTTGCAAATCACTTCTGCAGACACGTGTCGGGAAGCTGCCCATGACGTTGAAACACTCCTAGTCGAGTGAGCCGTCACTGCCTCTGGAGGGACCAGACCCTTAGCCGTATATGCCCTTTGAATAGCCTGGACAATCCAGGCCGCGATGGATCTGGAGGAAGCACGTAATCCTCTGTTTTTCCCTTGGAAGTAGATAAAGAGATGATCCGATTTCCGAAAAGGAGCTGTAGCTTCCAAATAGTATCTTAAGATTTCTCCAACATCGAGAGGATGGATACTTGAAGCATCAGATGAATGAAAAGTCGGAAGAACAATTTCTTGGTTCTCGTGAAAAACGGATGTCACTTTGGGGTTTGATCCTAACATGGGAATCAAGACTACCCGATCAGGGAAGAATGCCAATCTCAGAGACCCTTTTGGCAGATGTTATGGCCACCAGAAAAACTGTCTTGAGGAAAAGGTCTTTAATAGATAATTGATCCAATTGTCGAAAATCTTCTCCTGAAAAGAAGTCCAAAACAAGGGGAAGATCCCATTTGGAGAATCTCGGCCTCCTCTGAGGTCTAAGCCTTATTGCTCCCTTAAAGAACTGTCTAATGAGAGGATGTTTTGCCCAGGAAACACCTGTGAAGGCGGAAGTCGCAGAAACCTGAACTCGAAGAGAGCTTACTGATAAGGGCAAATCCAAGCCTGTTTGAAGAAATCCCAAAATGTCTAATATCTTTGGATCTTTAAAAGAACTTCCAATAGAGGAGACGTAATTCACAAATCTTGACCAGATTCTTTGATATACTCTGTTAGTACCCTCTCTCCTGGCACACATCAAGGTAGCTATTGCTGTGTTTGGACATCCTAAGGCTGTCAACCTTTCCCTTTCAACCACCAAACCATCAGATGGAGATGGGATGGGCATGGGTGAAGAGACGCTCCCTGCAGCAGGAGATCTGGCCTGGAGGGAAGAGGAACTGGGTCCCGGCAACTGAGCTGTATCAGGAGAGGAAACCATGGCCTGTTGGGCCAATACGGAATTACCGCTATTATTTCGGCTTCTTCCCATCGGAGTCTTGACAGAAACCGGAGAATGACCGGAACTGGGGGAAAGGCATACGCCTTGTGAAACCTCCACTGGTCCGTCAAAGCGTCTACTCCGAAGGCCTGAGGACAATGGCATCTCGTGTAGTACTTCCTGAGTTTCGCATTGCAGGGTGATGCAAATAGGTCTACCTCCGGTGTCACCCCTAGAGACAGGATCCAATTGAAAACATCTGTGTGGAGGGACCACTCGTTGTTGTCCAGGGAGACCCTCGAAAGGAAGTCTGCCTGGACATTCTGAACTCCGGGGAGATAAACCGCTGTCAGGTTTGACAAGTTCACCTGGGCCCAGGCCATGATCAGACTTACTTCTTCTAGTAAGGAAAGACTGCGTGTGCCCCCCTGCCTCTTGATATACGAGACTGCGGTCGTATTGTCTAACCTCAATAGAACTGAGGCTCCTGATATCAGGTGACGGAAAGCTTGAAGGGCTCGGAAGGCAGCACGGAGTTCCAACACGTTTGACACTATACCCTGGGATGGGAAATCCCATTTCCCAGGGCTACCTCTGACAGACAGAGAGCTCCCCAGCCTCTGTTGCTGGCATCCGTCGTCACTGTTATCCAGGAGACTGGTGCTATGGAATGGCACTTGAGGAGATTCTCTTGCTGAAGCCACCACGGAAGACTCCAGAGTTATCCAGACGAAGTGATCTTGTGACTCCGGATTCCACTGTTGGAGGAAACCCCTTTGGAAGGGCCGCATCTTCCATTGTGCCCATTTCACCATAGGGGCTGTGGCTACCATGGTGCCGATTACTCTGAGACACTGTGATGCTCTGAGGCGAGGAAATGACATGGCGAGGTGGATCCTGTCTTGAATCACTGGAATCTTCTCCAGAGGTAAGGAAATGGTACTCTCCACCGTGTTGAACTGTGCCCCTAGGAATATTAGGGACCGAGATGGTTCCAGATGACTTTTCTTCCTGTTCAGCAACCAACCGAACTCCGTCAGGACAGAGATGACTTAGTCCCGATGTGACAATAGCTGATCTTTGTCTTGCGAGAGCAGGAGTAGGTCGTCCAGATAATGGTGCAACCGGATACCTTTGACCCTGATCAAGGCTACCACTGCCAGTAGGAGTTTCGAAAATACTTGAGGCAACGTCGTCAGCCCGATAGGAAGACAAGTAAACTGAAGATGTCTTTAGTCCACTGCGAACCTGAGATATCTCTGAAAATCTTTTGCGATTGGCACATGAAAATATGCGTCCTTCAGGTCTATTGAGACCATCCAATCGCCTGGTTGAATCGTTTGTCGTATGGTCAATAGAGTCTCCATCTTGAACTTTTCCTTCTGGATGAAGGAGTTCAAATATGTCAGGTCGATGACCGGTCTCCATGACCCGTTCTTCTTGAGAACCATGAAAAGGGGCGAATACACCCCCTGAAATTTTTCCTCCACTGGTACTGGAATAACGGCCCCTTGCGATATCAGGGAATCCGTGTACGATAAAAAAAACTTTATTTTTTCTTCTAACTGTGGTAGAATTGTAGGAATGAAGTGATGTGTGGGTGGATTGGTGAAAATCCAGGTGTGTCCTGAAGAAATGGTTTTGATTGTCCAGTAATCTTGGATCGAGGCTGCCCAGAAGCGGAGCAATCGCGCTCCTACCTGCTCCGTCTGGACAGGCTCCATATCAAAAAGACTTTGTCGCTTCACAACCTCCAGAAGATGTAGTCTTTGCGGATTCATGTCCTGAAGGCTGGTTTCTTCTCCAATTTTTTCTGAATTCCCTACCAGGCCTATAGCGACGTGCGTCCCTAGCACGCTCCTGATCTTGTCTTGGCTGAGTTCTTCTTTGATTCAAGAGACGACGATCCTGGGGTAGGAAGCCTGACTTACCCATAGTAGCGCGTGTGATGGCCGAGTCTAGCTTGTTTCCAAAGAGGGAAGAACCCTCAAAAGGAATTTTACACCATGCCTGTTTAGAGGCAGGATCCGCTACCCAAGGTCGTAACCATAAGGCACGTTTAGTTGTGACCGAGGAAAGCATAACACGCGATACTAACCGGATAATATCCAGGGATGCCTCACCCAGAAAAGCCGACACCATCTTCAATTCATGCACTGGGGAATTTTTGACCAAGTCTTCGGATATACTTCCTAAAGTTGCACCCACAACATCCGTCCAGGATTCCATGGCTTTTGACAAAGCCGCAAGAGCTAGGGCTGGTTTACAGGCCATACCTGCGGTGATATATATCCGTTTAAGATCGGTATCGATCTTTCTTTCCAGACCATCTTTAAATGAGACTGTGTCTTCCAAAGGGAGCGTGACATGTCTCACCAATCTCATCAGCGCCGCATCAATCTGATGGGGCTGAATCTAGGTATTTTACCTCTTCACTCCTGAAAGGGTACATCTTTGCCACCTTGGAGATTAGAGAGTTCTTCCTCTCAACCTTTCCCCATTCATCAGAAATGATTTCGCCGAGTTCACCCAAGAAGGGGAAATTTGGGCGCTCCTTTTTCAGATGCTTGAAATATTTCCTCTGCTTAGAGGGAGTCTCCACTGGGTCTTCCCATCTCAGCGCATCTTTAACTGCCCTGACCAATTGAGGAACCTGGGAGAAATCGAACCCTGCTCCATAATCATCCACTTCAGCTTCACTATCAGAAGATCCACTGAACGAAAAATTGTCTTGAGCGGGACCTGGAACTTCAAGGTCGACCGCATCTGCGGTTGAGGCAGGTACTAAAGGAGGAATTGCTATGTGAGCTGAATCCGTTTTACTCAGGGATTCTTGCACAACTTTCCTGACTAGTGCTTCCACCTGCTGGTCTCCTGCACCTCTCTCCTTCATAGCTCTGGAATAGCACGACTCACAGAGAGATTTGCCCTCTGGAACATGAGCTCTACATCCCCAGCAGACTTTTTTCTCTGAGCGACCGGAATGGCGGTGAGAATGGTGTTTAGATCCAGATCTTGACCTATCCGTGTGGTGTTTAGAAGATGACCTAGGGCGTCTAGAACTTGACTCTGACTGATCACGCTGTGACCTAGATTTTTCTTCACGTGCTGACAAGCGAGGTTCAGACCTAGAAGGGCTGAGAAAGTAACAGGAAAAAAATACATTTTAATTTCCCAAAAGAAACCCCCTACCAACCCATGCAAAACAGGCAGAGGGAACAATAATTCCATCCTACCTGCGGCATAAGGGCTGGCCACTAGGAGGCGATGACACATCCATGGCGACAGGTTCAACAGAGACTGCAGAGAAATACAAGCCATAAGCATACTTTCAAGCAAAAAACTGACCAGAATCATGTTTAAGAGCCAAGCCTACCTTGACCACAAATACTGCTATAAAGAAATCCAGCGTTTGTAGTGTCCAGGAACTAGCCAGGCCATAGCTGTATGTGACAGCTTTTTGAATCTGCCGCCGAGGATGACGTCACGACGCTCCTCTACGGCGCCTGCGCGCATGCGCAGCCACCGCCGTCCCATCCAAACTGCGCAGGCGCGAACCAAGCCTCGATCTGAATCGAGACTATGCGCACGCGCAGTAGGGACGAGCAGCGGCGGACTGGAACGCAGATGCGCTCCAGCCGCCATTCCCACACACAGAGACACGCATGCTCCCTGGAGGGCCCGGAAGGGGAGGGCGTCATATGACGCCCTCCCGCCACGAGAGCTGCGCCGCCTGGCCGTCAATTGACAGCCGACGGTCGCAAGGCAGTTAAAGTGGTTCTAAAGGCAAAAGGTTTTTTTATCCTAATGCATTCTATGCATTAAGATAAAAAACCTTCTGTGTGCAGCAGCCCCCCTAATACTTACCTGAGCCCATCTCGAACCAGCGATGTTGCACAAGAGACTCAACTGGCCAGGCTCTCCCTCCTGATCGGCTGAGACAGCAGCGGCACACCATTGACTCCCACTGCTGTCAATCAAAGACAGTGAGTCAATGAGGAGAGAGAGGGGACGGGGCCAGGCCATGGCTCGGTTTCTGAATGGACACAAAGAGCAGAGGCTCTGCTCGAGTGCCCCCATAGCAAGCTGCTTGCTGTGGGGGCACTCGGCAGCAGAGAGGGGCCAGGAGCACCAAAGAGGGACCCAAGAAACGGAGGATCTGGGCTGCTCTGTGCAAAACCACTGCACAGAGCAGGTAAGTATAACATGTTTGTTATTTTCAAATGAAAAAAAATTGACTTTAGTATCACTTCAAGGTAAACCTTGATTGTGGGTATTGTCCATTTCTGCTGCTTACTGGTGTGGGAACTTCATGGACATTGCCCCCACAAAGGCCACAACAACGCATATATAGATTAAAATAAATCCCATCTAAGTGAAAATGAGACAGATGATGAAAAAGCAAATATGTACTTGTGTGTTTTTGTCAAGCTGCTTAAAAGCAACTTATGATTTTTTTTTTTCCATTCCGGAGGAGGAATAATGAATGACCCTAGAGACAGGCACCTTGATGTACAGCAGGAGTCCACATCAAATACAGGAGATGGTTAATTATCTATCTTTAATTTGATGCAAAGTTTCAACATCAGACAGCTATGTCAAGTCACATATGACGATGATTTTTGATGTATGTATCAGAAGGAAAATAGCAACAGCACAGCTTGATGCAGCCCATTCCTACACCCTTACAAGAAAATTCTTCTGTAATACAAGAAAAAGAAAAATAGATCTTTCACTCTCACAACCATCGCTTACATTCCTAGTTTTAAAAGCACACAGATAATTATTGATTATTTTGTTTATGTGTGATGCATTGCACATGATGTAATTTAAGAAATTGGTGCAGGTGTAAAGTGCAGGTATCCAGAGGTGCCTGTGCATACCTTCAGCAGCCTTTAAGACCAAACTTTTTTGATAATGACAAAACTTTCCTGCCTCTTCCTGTATCCAGCATTCCTATCATTGTGAGGGTCCAATAGAAATGTGTAAGGGGAAGGAGGCAATGGACAGCCCAAACACTATCCAGTGTCAGAGCTTCACTTGACAGAATGGCTCAGAGTTCAACTGTACCAGCCATGTATGGGAGCCTGTTGCATGTGTGTGCAGGTACCTCAATATGCCCGCTCTTTATACCTGCAAGAGTTGCTTTAATCACTTCAATACCAGGCACTTTCGCCCTTTCCTGCCCAGGACAATTTTCAGCTTTCAGCGCTGTGGCACTTTGAATGACAATTGCGCAGTCATGCTACACTGTACCCAAACTAAATTTTTATAATTTTTTTCTCACAAATAGAGCTTTCTTTTGGTGGTATTTGATCACCACTGGGGTTTTTATTTTTTGCTAAACTAAAAAAAAAATATTTTCGGGAAAAAAATATTTTTTTTTTCTTTGTTTCGGTTAAAAAATGTTGTTCTCTCCTTCACTGATGGGCACCGATGAGGCAGCACTGATGGGCACTGATGAGGCAGCACTGATAAGGTGGCACTGATGGGCACGGATGAGGAGGCACTGATATGTAGAATTGATGGGCACTGATAGGCGGCACTTATATGCAGCTCTGATGGGCACCAATAGGCAGCACTGATATGCAGCACTGATAGGCACTGATAGGCGGCACTGATGGGCACTGATAGGTGGCACTGATGGGCAGCATTAATGATGAGGTTCTGACAGGTGTTACTGTAGTTCACTGATTGGCAATGTGATGGGCACTGACTGGCACTGAGGTGGAACTTAAAGCGTTTGTTAGCCCAAATGTTTTTTTTATAATCTTGTGCTGTGTCATTTGGCCCTCTGTAACACCTGTAATACCTGGCTGATCCTGCCTGGTTCTGCCCTCTCCCCTGTAAACTGACAATGGTATATCATGGTTGCTGAGCCCTGACACAGTGGTCAGTTTTTCGTGCCTCTGTCATCCGCTTTCTCCTCTGTCCTCTCCGCTGCTTAAAAACTATCTGACCTGTTTTAACAGCATCTCCCTGCGATCATGTGACTCCAGGCTCTCTCCTCCTCTTCTGACATCAGCAGGGGAATCTCGGCCTCGCCCGCTGGAGCTATCAGATGGGTAGAGCAGAGTGCCTGGAATCACGTGATCGTTGGGAGATGCTATTAAAACAGGTAGAAATCTGCTTTTTTTTAATAAAGCACATGCACTAGGATACAGCTTTTTATCTGACAAAGGGGATGATATATGACTGAGGGGATGATATAAAGATGAGATAGTAGCTTAACAACCACTTTAAGTTAATGTGATACAAATCCGCTTACACAGAAGATATAAAAGTATTTTTTTTTTTTTTTTTACTTGGATTAGGTGATATTCCTGTCTGTATCCCCTTTTGACTTAATCTCATTTGCTTTATATTCCATGGGTGTCAAACAGAACAGGAAGAAATCCACCCAATGGGACACAGGCCTTGGACAAAAAAAAAAAAAAAAAATATATATATATATATATATATATATATATATATATATATATATATATATATTTATATTAATTCCAGTAAAATTACGAAGGTCTGGATGTTATGGCTGTCCCCTATATAAATCTTACATGTAGTAACATAGTAACAGAAGGATTCAATCTTCAAATGTCTAGTTTTAACTGGGACATGGAAGAGCAATTTATTTCAGCTTTTATTGTTGATCTGTTGAACAAGGTAAGTGATAACAGAATGAAGGTTGTTTTTTCTAAAAGAACTGTTACTAAATAAGATAGGCTAACTAAGTGACAAGGGTGTTTAAATTGAAAATCAGTCTTATGACTTCTATGAGTGTCCGGTTAAACTCAATACTCTCCTCTTTTTGCCCAGTTACCACAGATGAAGTTGATAAACTTCTCTCCATAGCCCACCTCACTACCTGTTCCCTGGACCCTGTCCCCTCACAATTACTGTGACCACCTTCCCACTCTATTCTCAACTCCCTAACCCGCATCTTCAACCTCTCCCTTTCCTTCCCCTCTCACCTTTTCTTCCCCGCTCAAACATGCACTGGTTACCTCCATACTCAAAAAACCCTCACTAGACCCCACCTGTTTGAATAACTTAAGACCCATCTCCCTGCTCCCGTTTGCCTCCAAGCTCATCGAACGCCTTGTCCATGACCAAATGAGTCGCTACATCATGGACAACAACCTTCTTGACCCCCTACAGTCTGGCTTCCGCCCATAACATTCTACTGAAACTGCCCTACTAAAACTCACCAATGACCTACTAACTGCTAAAACCAATGGCCGATACTCCATACTCATACTTTTAGACCTCTCTGCTGCCTTTGACACAGTTGACTACCTACTCCTCCTCAGCAAATTACACTCCCATGGCCTCTGTGATTCTGCTTTATCCTGGTTCTCCTCCTACCTATCTTGGTGTCACTTACAACTCCATCTCCTCCGCTCCCCTTCCTCTTTCTGTTGGGGCACCCCAAGGTTCCGTCCTTGGGCCCCTCCTATTCTCATTCTATACCTCTTCCCTGGGCCAGTTGATAACCTCCCATGGTTTCCAATACCACCTCTATGCCGACGACACCCAGATCTATCTCTCCACTCCTCAACTCACCCCCTCGATCTCCTCACGGATCTCAAACTTACTGAATGACATATTGGTATGGATGTCACACCACTTCCTCAAACTTAATCTTCCTAAAACTGAGCTTGTTATATTTCCTCCTTCACGGTCCCCCCCCTGTGACTTCACCATTAATTTCAACAACACAACCATTGGTCCCACCACACATGCCAGGGTCCTGGGTATAATCCTTGACTCTGACCTCTCCTTCAGCCCACATATCCAATCACTAGGTAAATCCTGCCGCCTTCACCTCCGCAACATCTCCAGAATTCGACCCTTCCTAAGTAATGACACCACAAAGCAACTCATTCACTCCTTGATTATTTCCCGCCTTGACTACTGTAATTCTCTCCTTAATAGCAGGCTATCCCCCCTTCAGTCTATTATGAATGCTGCTGCTAGACTAATACACCTAACTAATCGATCCGTGACTGCCGCCCCTTTCTGCCAATCCCTTCACTGGCTTCCCCTACCCCACCGTGTAAAATTCAAAATGCTAACCATAACATACAAAGCCATCCACAACATCGCCCCCAGCTACATCACCAACCTCATCTTCAGATATCACCCAAATCGTCCCCTCCACTCCTCCCAGGACCTCCTGCTCTCTAGCTCCCTTTTTACCTCCTCCCATGCTCACCTTTAGGATTTCCCCAGAGCCTCTCCCATCCTCTGGAACTCCCTGCCCAATTATGTCCGATCAGCCCCTACCCTGTCCACCTTTAAGAGATCCCTGAAAACTCATTTATTCAGGAAAGCCTATCCCACACCCACCTAACAACAACTGTCCCAGAGCCACCCCCATCAAATCATTCTCTACAGCTATTACCTTTTGTACTACCACCCGTCCCTTTAGAATGTAAGCTCTACGAGCAGGGCCCTCCTGTACCTTTTGTATTGAACTGTACTGTAATTGTGTTTTCCCCCCTATACATTGTAAAGCGCTGCATAAACTGTACTATATAAATCGTGTATAATAATATAATAATGTTGTCAGGTGTCTCCAGTGTGTGATGTGCGCTCTGTCGTAAGTGTTTCGATCGTGTGGCCATTTCAGCATAGTTCGCTGTTTTTGCTCAACACTACTATGTTATTATACTTTGCTGTAGGCAATGAGCCTGGACTGCACCTACACTCTGCCATTTCCAAAGTTTCTTTACTTTACGTTTTAAATGGGACATACAGAAAAATGATAGCACAGTTTAATGCTTTGTTCCCCGAGGGTATCATCTGAAATAAACCTCTTTCCTTGCTCTATGTTAGGATCAGTCCTGCTCATTCTCACTTGTCATTGTGAAGATGACTGCTGTAAAACAAAAAGCCTGTTTAAATTTTTTGGTGACAATCTAAACATGAGCATAGTGGAAAAAAACAGTCCTTGAATTTTGATGATTCATGAGATGCCCAAACTGCAGAACAATATATATGGGACCGACTATATACACCTCCGGTATATACAACTCCAATCTTCAGCTTCAGCACATCACTTGCTTGCAGACTATCTCTCCTCAACACCTCCAGCACATCACTTGCTTGCACTTCCCATACCAGCTAGCACTGATTTGTAGGCCTGACACTGGCTCAGCCAGGCCTAGGGTGAATGCCTTTTGCAGGCAGGGACCGCTGGCCTCTTTAGTGTAGCAAAAATATGGTAGTCCTTAGTGCTAGCTGTCCACATGGCTACTGAACCCAGTACCACATCTTCAGGCCCTGCCAGCCCTCCTGGCTGCAGCTGCCTCTCTCTACTCTGCCCATAGCAGCATAGTCCATCCTACTGGCTCTGCACCCATCCCAGACTGCAATCTCCCAGTCCTCTCAGGTGTGCCTCCCCAGTCCTCTCCTGACTGTGTGTCACTCACCAGCCCTCTAGACTATGACCTGTTGTTCCTCTCCTGGAGTCTTTGCCTGGCAATGCTCTCCCGATGTTCTCCCTTGCTCCCGTGCCACCTGTCCAGGACACCTCTGTGTGTCGTGAGAAAGGTCCCATCCACACCCAAACCACAGGCCCAAGGTCACCCCCCAGACTGGGGAGCTCCCTCAAAGGCCCCCACAGCCTAACACTCCATCTCCAGCTTCCACCCGATCAACTCCTTTGCAACTGGGCTGATCCTGGGTATTTAAGGAGGCCTGCCCCCTGCCAATCCAGATTGGGGATTGGTCAGGGCTCCTTACAATACCCCGGACAGGGGTCCCCTCTTCTCCTTTCCTTCCAGAAAACACTAGAACATTCTGGAAAGAGGTCTTGGTGATGCTGCCTGTGAGTCACCCAGCACTACTTTGAGTCACTCAGATCAAAACACACCTAGACTTGGCTGCCAGTCAAACCTAGAAATTCACCTACTCTCACAAAAACATGCACTATCCTTCTAGCACACTAGAGGGTGCTACATTAAAAATAATAAACATGTCATACTTACCTGCGCTGTGCAGTGGATTCGCACAGAGCAGCCCGATCCTCCTCTTCTTGGGTCCCTCTTCGGTGCCCCTGGCTCCTCCCTCCTCTTGAATGCCCCAACAGCAAGCAGCTTGCAATGGGGGCACCCGAGCCGTGCTTAAGCCCACTACTGCGTCAAAGTACTCCATTATCAGTGGGTCCTACACTATTCAAAGAATGAAAGATCCCGCTTCTCTTACCCATGGGAGAAATACACTTCTTTATATGGGAGAACTAAAGGACCTCTCCTATAACACAGGTGGACACTAATAAGAGGTAATGGTGGGGGGATGGGGTGCTCCAGCCCAAGGGATCTGGCCAGGAGCCTTACAATAGACAAACAATAGACAAACAAAGACTTGGGAGGCACACCCTAAAAAATGCATCAAAAATGGTGCTGCTATAAGACCATGCAAACAGAACAAAAGATTACAGCGCACAAAATGGCATTTAAATCCTGCAAGGCTATTTAACCACTTCAATACCGGGCTATAGTCATATCACGTCTGCAGATGGGATCGGCTTCTCGCCGCTCCTGCGGGGGCTGCAGCGCGGTGATCGGGGAGGAGGAGTGTCCCTCGGACACAGCCCATCCCAGAGCCGTGTAAAGAGCCAATAAAAAATGGCTCTTTACCACGTGACCGGCTGTGATTCCAATCACAGCCGGTCACATGTACTGCCCATGTGCACGGTGCCCGTGCATGCTCCTAGGGCGCACGCAGAGCGGCGATCGGAGATGAGGCTTGTCACCCTGACACAGCCCAACCCTGATCGCAGTAAAGAGCCAATGAGTACCAGTACCTGTCACAGTCCATCTGAGTACCTGAGTACCTGTTACAGCCCATCTGAGTACCCGAGTACCTATGTACCTGTCACAGTTCATCTGAGTACCCAAGTACCTGAGTACCTGCCACAGTCCATCTGAGTACCTGAGTACCTGTCACAGCCCATCTGAGTACCCGAGTACCTGTCACAGATAATCTGAGTACCTGTCACAGTTCATCTGAGTACCCGAGTACACCTGAGTACCTGTCACAGTCCATCTGAGTACCCGAGTACCTGTCACAGATAATCTGAGTACCTGTCACAGTTCATCTGAGTACCCGAGTACACCTGAGTACCTGTCGCAGTCTGAGTACCTGAGTACCTGTCACAGATAATCTGAGTACCTGTCACAGTCTGAGTACCCGAGTACCTGTAACAGTTCATCTGAGAACCCAAGTACCCAAGTACCTGTCACAGTCCATCTGAGTACCTGTCACAGTTCATCTGAGTACACAAGTACCTAAACACCTGTCACAGCCCATCTGAGTATCTGATACAGTTCATCTGAGTACCTTAGTATCTGTCACAGCCCATCTGAGTACCTGTCACCACCCATCAGAGTACCCAAGTACCTATATGTTGCCCATCAGAGTACACGAGTATCTGAGCACCTGTCACAGCCCATCTGAGTATCTGTCACAGTTCATCTGAATAACTGAGTACCTGTCACAGCCCATCTGAGTACCTGAGTACCTGTCACAGCCATCTGAGTACCTGTCACCACCCGTCAGAGTACCCGAGTACCAGTCACCAGCCCATCAGAGTACCCAAGTACCTATATGTTTCGTCTTCAGAGTACCTGTCACCAGGCCATCGGAGTACCTGAGTACCTGTTACCAGCCCATCAGAGTAACCGAGTACCTGTCACCAGTCCATCAGAGTAACCGAGAACCTGTCTCCAGCCCATCAGAGTACCTGAGTACCTATCTGCAGCCCATGCCTCATAAAATATATACGTTGGGGTGTTTGCTTTCCAAAATGGGGTAATTTTGTGGGTAATTCCACTGTGCTGGTGCTCAAGGACCTTCAAAAGTGTGATAGGTAGGAATGAAATGAGATGTGCAATTTATGCTCCTAGCATGCCTGAAGGTACTACTTCAATGTTGGGTATGTGGCCAGGCTGTGTAAAAGTCTCCCACATGTAGTATCGCCATACTCAGGATGAGTAGCAGAATGTGTTTTGGGGTGTAATTTTTGCTATATACATGCTATGTGTTAGAAATATCTTATAAATTGACAACTTTGTGTAAAAAAAAAGATTTTAATTTTCTTTCCTCGTTTTCTGAAGACTTGTGTAAAAAAATGAATCGTTCAAAAGACTCATAATGTCTCATAGAATATACGTTGGGGTGTTTTCCAAGATGGGGTCATTTTGTGAGTAAATCCATTTGTCCTGGTGCTCCAGGGCCTTCACAAATGTAATAGGTCGTTAGGAAATTAGAGATGTAATTTATGCTCCAAGAACGCCTAACGGTGCTCCCTGCATGTTGGACCTCTGTATGTGGCCATGCTGTGTAAAAGTCTCACACATGTGGTATCGCCATACTCAGGAGGAGTAGCAGAATGTGTTTTGGGGTGTCATTTTTGCTATATACATGCTTTGAGTTAGAAATATCTTATAAACTGACCACTTTGTGTAAAAAAAAATATGTTTTAATTCTCTTTCTACGTTTTCTGAAGACTTGTGGAAAAAATGCACCGTTCAAAATAATCATTATGCCTCATAGAATAGATGTTGGGGTGTTTGCTTTCCAAAATGGGTAATTTTGTGGGTAATTCCATTGTCCTGGTGCTCCAGGGCCTTCACAAATGTAATAGGTTGTTAGGAAATTAGAGGTGTAATTTATGCTCCTAGATCCCCTGATGGTGCTCCCTGCATGTTGGACCTCTCGGTGTGGCCAGGCTGTGTAAAAGTCTCACACATGTGGTATCGCCGTACTCAGGAGGAGTAGCAAAATGTATTTTGGGGTGTAATTGGAAGTATGCATATGCTGTGTGTGATAAATAACTTGTTATTATGACAATTTTGTAAAAAAAATAAAAAATTCTTAATTTTCCCAAGAATTGTGGGAAAAAATTACAACTTCAAAAAAACTCACCATGCCTCTTACTAAATACCGTTGACTGTCTACTTTTCAAAAAGGGGTAATTTGGGGGTATTTGTATACTTTCCTGACATTTCAGGGCCTCAAGAAATGAGATAGAGAGATCATTCAGACACAGAGCACACGGCTCGGCCTGGCCCCCCTTTCTTTCCTCATTGGCTGCTAAAATATCACTGGATGGAGAAGGGGCTCAGGTAAGTATTAGAGGGCGGGGGGGGGCTTGCTGCACACAGAAGGTTTTTTATCTTAATGCAACGTTTTACCCCTTCATGACCAGGCCATTTTTTGCTATTCAGCACTGCGCTATTTTAACTGGCAATTGCGCGGTCATGCTACACAGTAACCAAATAAAATTGATATAATTTTTTCCTTCACACAAATAGAACTTTTTTTTGGTGGCATTTGAGCACCACTGTTTTTTTTTTATTATAAATAAAAAAAAGACCAAAAATTTTGAAAAACAAAAAACGATATTTTCTACTTTCTGTTATAATGCAAAAAAAAAAAAAAAATCTAATCTCTTCATAAATTTAGGCTAACATGTATTCTGATACATGTCTTTGATAAAAAAAAAAAAAAAAAAAAAAATCCCAATAAGTATATATTAATTGGTTTGTGTGAAAGTGCTAGCGCCTACAAACTATTATGTACATACAGTATCTCACAAAAGTGAGTACACCCTTCACATTTTTGTAAATATTTTATTACATTACTTTTCATGTGACAACACTGAAGAAATTACACTTTTCCACAATGTAACTTAGTGAGTGTACAGCTTGTATAATAGTGTACATTTGCTGTCCCCTCAACATAACTCAACACACAGCCATTAATGTCTAAACCACTGGCAACAAAAGTGAGTACACCCCTCAGTGAAAATGTCCAAATTGTGCCCAATTAGCTATTTTCCCTCCCTGGTTTCATGTGACTAGTTAGTGTTACAAGGTTTCTGGTGTAAATGGGGAACAGGTGTGTTTAAATTTGGTGTTATCGCTCTCACTCTCTCATACTGGTCACTGGAAGTTCAACACGGCACCTCATGGCAAAGATCTGAGGATCTGAGAAAAATAATTGTTGCTCTATATAAAGATGGCATAGGCCAGTGATGGCGAACCTTGGCACTCCAGCTGTTTTGGAACTACATTTCCCATGATGCTCAACTACACTGCAGAGTACATGAGCATCATGGGAAATGTAGTTCCAAAACATCTGGGGTGCCAAGGTTCGCCATCACTGGCCTAGGCTACAAGAAGATTGCCAAAACCCCGAAACTAAGCTGCAGCACGGTGGCCAAGACCATACAGCGGTTTAACAGGACAGGTTCCACTCAGAACAGGCATCGCCATGGTCGATTAAAGAAGTTGAGTGTCATAGCCAGAGGTTGTCTTTGGGAAATAGACGTATGAGTGCTGCCAGCATTGCTGCAGAGGTTGAAGGGGTGGGGGGTCAGCCTGTCAATGCTCAGATCATACGCCGCACACTGCATCAAATTAGTCTGCATGGCTGTCGTCCCAGAAGGAAGCATCTTCTAAAGATGATGCACAAGAAAGCCTGCAAGCAGTTTGCAGAAGACAAGCAGACTAAGGACATAGATTACTGGAACCATGTCCTGTGGTCTGATGAGACCAATGTAGCACCCTGGTGTTTAGGCAGGGTTGCTAAGTGAATTTAGTTTGCCAGGCAGTAGTTGCCCTGGTTAATTGTCTCTAGTTCTGAACTTTCTGCACCTTCTCTCTTCTGTCGCTATGTGGCGTTATGCTGGTGACATTAGATAGACAAGGGCTTAGCAAGGTCAGTTTATGAATTAATGAGGTGTCTCAGCCAAATGGCGGGGATTTCTTTAGTCGTTTGGCCTGCTGGGAGA
Source organism: Lithobates sylvaticus (assembly GCA_028564925.1). NCBI lineage: Eukaryota > Metazoa > Chordata > Amphibia > Anura > Ranidae > Lithobates > Lithobates sylvaticus. The sequence goes on from CM053033.1 coordinate 45,547,144, forward strand.
GCCTATTTATTTGGGTGGAGTCAGGTGATTGGGGTTCTGTGCCATCTGGACGGCTGTCTGGGTGGACATGTGTTATGCTGCCCCGGGGTGCTAGACCTAATGAATAAGCGTCACTGTGTGAAACGTGTCTACCTGTACCTGTTTGCCTGTCCTGTGGTGTTATTCATGTTACAGATTTTACATATGTGATGTAATATGACAATTCACCCTCAACACAAAATGAAAATAAGCTTAAAAAAAAAAAAAAAAAAAAAAAAAATATATATATATATATATATATATATATATACATACAGATAGACAAATGTACATATGGACAACTCAAATGTGGATAAACAAGCGTATAAGGACACGTATTATGAAGCAATAAACACAAAGATTATAAAAGTGAATATAGCAACAAAAAAAATTAAAATGTGTGCATTATGTCTGCACCGATAGATAAATATCTTGGTGAACAATCCAAAATCAAGATAGAAAATCCAGAAGGTTAAAAAGACACACTTCAAAGTGCAATGGGCCGTACACACGATAGGATTTTCAGACAACAAATGTTCGATGTGAGCTTGTTGTCAGAAATTTCCGACCGTGTGTATGCTCCATCGGACATTTGGTGTCGGAATTTCCGACACCAACTGGCTGAGAGCAGGTTCTCAAATTTTCTGACAAGAAATTCCGAAGGGTGTGTACACAATTCCGACGCACAAAAGTCCACGCATGCTCGGATTAAAGCAGAAGAGCCGCACTGGCTATTAAACTTAATTTTTCTCGGCTCGTCATACGTGTTTTACGTCACTGCGTTCTTGACGTTCGCAATTTCCGACAACATTTGTATGACCGTGTATATGCAAGACAAGTTTAAGCCAACATCCGTCAGAAAAAATCCACGGTTTTGTTGTCAGAATGTCCGATCGTGTGTCCTATTGATAAAGACGGATTCACGAAACGCGTCTAGGTGTACCACACGGCTTGCTATATGGGTTATTGGCTTTGATTTCTCCCCGGGAACCACCATGAACGATTCCAGCGTTCTGACAGGTGGTGAGATTAACAGAACCGAACGTACTGTGTTACCATATATTGGATGCTCTTTTATAACATTTGTTTCTAAGTTTAATGTATTAAGGGAAGGGGGTTTTTTGGATAATAAAAAGCTTTACAGTTTTACACAATGAGGCTTCCTTTTTCCTTTCTTTGTCCGAGTATTATGGAAAACTTTCAGCTGATGGGATCTTGCTGAATCAGAGGATGTTGAGTGTCTGTCTGCAATATGGCTGAGCGTTTATTAATGGTCGGACGGATGTTCGTTTGGCAGTGATCGCAGTCACCCCATACATACTAAGAGGCTTTGACCAATCTACAATCTGGTGAGTGCAATTCCTATAGGGAGTACAAGCACTAGACACATTAATGGTTGAACGTTTAAACAGCTGATGAAGCATTTATAAACTACTACATGCACAAGACTGGTTTTGAACTTCGATTTTATTTAGATTTATAGAGTATTAATCCTTTATGTAATAATTTAAAACTTTTAGCGCTGACAGACTATTTTTTTGATTTTATTAGAATTATAGTTTTGATTGCTTCCTTTTTAGAAACGTGTGTACATAGCATTAGACTAAAAAGCGCTCAGTACAGTGGGAATAAAGGGTGCCAGAAATCGCAAAACCCACATGTAAGGTAAACTCTTTACCAGAGACACTGATCCCACCAAAAGATCATGAAGTGCCTTGCTGTTCCACAGCACCAAATATGTAGTCACACCACTCCATCTAGGTATGATCCTGTATTAATGTGCACAGGTGAATTAAAAGCAAGAAGCGACAACCATGGTGCAATATATTTAAAAACATTAGCTTTAATAAGGTAATGTACTAACAATAAGAAGATATTTATGTGATTATGTGTAACAACAGGTAAGCACTGCCGGATTCTCACCAGTGTGTATGATGACATCACGTGTTTGGCCCCGCCCAAGGAGCTTCACTGTAAACAGAATTGGACTTTGCCTGTTTGGTCGTTTGTCCAAAAGCTAGATTTTCAGCCCATTGGGCAGGAGACAAACATATATATTAGCAGGTTTTTTCTGCTACTATATATGACAACTTCCTTTTCCTGGTGTTAAGTTTGTTAATGAATCAGCAGGTGCTGACACCTCTCCCATCCTTAGTGACCAGTGATGTAATTTGGCCCCATTTATTTACTGACTGGGAAACACTAACCATGAAAACAAAGTAGCCTGGATAGCTTATAAGAAAAGTGGTAGTTCCCCCCAAAAAACACACTGGACCTTATCTGAGCATGCAGCCTAACTGCTAGTAAAGTGAAGGAAAAAGCATGCAGCCTCCCCTGAAACATACTAAGCAACATAGTCCCAACATGGGGGTGATTTTGCCAATGGAGGCCTCCTGGCAAAGCACCTTATCCCATGTTGATGAGGACAAGGGCCTCTTCCCCAGTAGTCTACAGGTTGAGGGCTTATGGGAATCTGGAAGTTCCCTTTCACAATAAGGCTGCTTTCACACTGGGGCGGTTTGCAGGCGCTATTGCGCTAAAAATAGCGCCTGCAAACCGACCTGAAACAGCTGCTGCTGTGTCTCCAGTGTGAAAGCCCTAAGGGCTTTCACACTGGAGCGGCGCTCTAGCAGGACGGTAAAAAAAAGTCCTGATAGCAGCATCTTTGGAGCGGTATACCGCTCCTACCCATTGAAATCAATGGGACACCGCGGGGATATGACGGTAATACCGCCGGCAAATCGCCGATGCATCGGCGCTTTGCCGGGGGTTTTAACCCTTTTTCGCCCACTAGCGGGGGTTAAAACCACCCCGCTAGCAGCCGCATACCGCGGGTAAAACGACGGTAAAGCAGTGCTAAATATAGTGCTGCTTTACCGCCACCGCCGCTCCCGCCCCAGTGTGAAAGGGGCCTAAGGGTGAGCGTGAGTAAGGGATACATAGTACTCATCCACAAAAAAAGTAAACAATAAACAAAAACATGGTCACAGATTTTCGGTTTTAAGATTTAAGTCCCTGAATACCCCCCCCCCCCCCCCCCCCAAAAAAAAAAAAACAAGTTCCTCCGTTTAGATCAATGACCAAATCTGGTCCCTTCCATATTTGGCCAGTGATGTCAACCGGGAGACCATGCCCATTTGTTCGGCAGGCATGGGACTTTTTGGAGGTTTTTTTTAATTAAACGACTGTTTACTTTGTTTGTTTGTGAATGAGAGGGGGAGGTATCTGGGTGCCTCCTTATTTTTAATCTTCCAAATTTAGATAAGCCCCCACCTACAGACCCCAACAACCAAAGGGCCTGCTGTACCTATAAAATATGTTTGATTACTGTGCCACAATCAAGGATCTTACAGGCTTATATACAGTAGACCTCAGCACTATCATTTAAAAAAAATGTAAACCGCCATTACATATACTCTAAATTCTGCAGAAAATAGACAGAGAGCTAACACTTTGTCTGATTGCTGCTATGCGACCAAACCACAACCCTGTGTTTTTATATTGCACATTATTAGGTATTAAATGTGAACACAGCTTCACCTTGTTTACTAAGCTAATAAAAATTCACTTCGCAAAATTAATGTCTCTTCTTATTTAGAAAGTAAATCCCCAAAAGTAAGAAAGTTATATATTAGTATCACATTCAGCCACACGATGGCAGCAGAAGACAACTGGTTAAATAAATGATTTGCGCTGCTTTTTTTTTTTTTTTTTAATAGCCATCACATTATGCTTGGATAGAAAGCCTTTAGTTGCTTCCTTATTAAAGAGGTTAACAAAATAACAGTTGCTTATGTACAATGACAGAATATATTTAATAGGAATATTTTTTAAAATACATTAGTTTAATAGAATACTTGATATTTTATCAAATTCTTTGAAAATAAGCAACTGAAAAATAAATGCAGTTATCCTATTCCTAACCTGTAATTTTTTTTTGTCCACTGTCTTAATAAAGTAATACTGTAAGTTAATATTTTTCTGAGGTTAGGTTTTTTTTTTTTTTTTGAAGCGCTGTGCACCTTATATTCATACTTTTAAAACTCAAACTTCATCCTTTTATGTCATGTGATTAACCACTTTCAGACCGGACCAATTTGCAGCCAAAGGTCCAGGCCCCTTTTTGCGATTCGGCACTGCGTCGCTTTAACTGACAATTGCGCGGTCGTGCGACGTGGCTCTCAAACAAAGTTGACGTCCTTTTTTCCCACAAATAGAGCTTTCTTTTGGTGGTATTTGATCGCCCCTGCGGTTTTTATTTTTTGCGCTATAAACAAAAAAGGGGGACAATTTTGAAAAAAAAAACGCATTATTTTTTGCTATAATAAATATCCCCCAAAAATATATAAAAAAACATTTTTTTTTTCCTCAGTTTAGGCCGATACGTATTTTTCTACATATGTTTGGTAAAAAAAAAATCGCAATAAGCGATTATTGATTGGTTTTCGCAGAAGTTATAACGTTTACAAAATAGGGGATAGTTTTATAGCATTTTTATTAATATTTTTTTTTTATTAGTAATGGCGGCGATCAGCGATTTTTATTGTGACTGCGACATTATGGCGGACACATCGGACATTTTTGACACATTTTTGGGACCATTGTCATTTATACAGCAATCAATGCTATTTAAATGCATTGATTCCTGTATAAATGACACTGGCAGTGAAGGGGTTAACCACAAGGGGGCAGTGTAAGGGTTAAGTATGCCTAGGGGTGTGTTTCTTACTGTGGGGGGGGGGGGGGCGTGGCTGTCAGCTAGTGAATGCTGATCTCTGCTCCAATCACAGGGAGCAGAGATCGGTGTCACTAGTTGCTAGGCAGAACGGGGAGATGCTGTCTATTTCCGCATCTCCCCGTTCTGCCTTCCCGTGAGATGATCGTGGGTGTCCCCGCGGCGATCGAGTCCGCGGGACCCGCGACCGGCGTCACGGGGGTCCCGACCGGCGCGCTCCTGATGACACGGACGGCATTAAGGTGGGACTTATATATACGCCCTCCTGCCTGTCCGTGCCATTCTGCCGACGTATAACGTCGTGCATCGGTCGGGAACCGGTTAAAACAAGATATATACAGGTGATACTCGAAAAATTTGAATATCGTGCAAAAGTTCATTTATTTCACTAATGCAACTTAAAAGGTGAAACTAATATATGAGTTGGACTCATTAAATGCAAAGCAAGATAGTTCAAGCCGTGATTTGTCATAATTGTGATGATTATGACTTACAGCTCATGAAAACCCCAAATCCACAATCTCAGAAAATGTGAATATTGTGAAAAGGTGCAATATTCTAGGCTCAAAGTGTCCCACTCTAATCAGCTAATTAAGCCAGAACACCTGCAAAGGGTTCCTGAGCCTTTAAATGGTCTCTCAGTCTGGTTCAGAAGGAATCACAATCATGGGAGAGACTGCTGACCTGACAGTTGTGCAGAAAACCATCATTGGCACCCTCCATAAGGAGGGAAAGCCTTAAAATGTAATTGCAAAAGAAGTTGGATGTTCCCAAAGTGCTGTATCAAAGCACATTAATGCGGCGTACACACGGTCGGAATGGAATGGAAACAGTCCGATGGGAGCTCTTCAACGGATTTTCCGACCGTGTGTATGCCCAACGGTCTTTTTCTGTCGGAATTTCTGACGGACTTTGGATTGAGAACCTGTTCTCAATTTTTCAGACGGAAAACCTTTCTATCGGATTTTCCGATTGTGTGTAGGCAATTCCGACACGCAAAATTCCGACGCATGCTCGGAAACAATTCGACGCATGCTCGGAAGCATTAAACTTCCCTTTTATAGTGCTGTCGAACGTGTTTTATGCCGCTGTGTTACAGACCGTCGGAATTTGGTGTGACCGCGTGTAGGCAAGACAGTTTGAGCAAAATTCCGTCGGGAAAACCATCAGAGCTTTTTCTGACGAGAATTCCGACCGTGTGTACGCGGCATAATAGAATTATGTCGAAGGGAAAAGTGTGGAAGATAATGGCGCACAAGCAGCAGGGATGACCACAGCCTGGAGAGGATTGTCAGGAAAAGGCCATTCAAAAGTGTTGGGGACTTTCACAAGGAGTGGACTGAGGCTGGAGTCAGTACATCAAGAGCCACCACACACAGACGGATCCTGGACATGGGCTTCAAATGTCGTATTCCTCTTGTCAAGCCACTCCTGAACAACAAACAACGTCAGAAGTGTCTTATCTGGGCTAAAGAAAAACAGACCTGGTCCAAAGTCCTCTTTTCTGATGAGAGCAAATTTTGCATCTCATTTGGAAACCAAGGACCCAGAGCATGGAGGAAGAATGGAGAGGCACACACTGCAAGATGCTTGAAGTCCAGTGTGAAGTTTCCACAGTCTGTGTTGATTTAGGGAGCTGCTGGTGTTGGTCCACTGTGCTTCATTAAGTCCAGGGTCAACGTAGCCGTCTACCAGGAGATTTTGGAGCACTTCATGCTTCCTTCTGCAAACAAGCTCTATGGGGATGCTGACTTCATTTTCCAGCAGGACTTGACACCTGCTAACACTGCCAAAAGCACCAAAACCTGGTTCAATGACCTTGGGATTACTGTGCTTGATTGGCCAGCAAACTCGCTTGACCTGAACCCCATAGAGCAGTGGTCATCAACCCTGTCCTCAGGGCCCACTAACAGGCCAGGTTTTATGTATTACCTTGGGGAGATGCAGACTAGAATACTGCAATCACTGAGCAGCAAATGATATCACCTGTGATGTATTTCAGTTATCTTGCAAACCTGGTCTGTTAGTGGCCCCCGAGGACTGGGTTGATGACCACTGCCATAGAGAATCTATGGGGCATTGCCAAGAGAAAGATGAGAGACATGAGACCGAACAATGCAGAAGAGCTGAAGGCCGCTATTGAAGCATCCTGGTCTTCCATAACACCTCAGCAGTGCCACAGGCTGATAGCTTCAATGCCATGCCGCATTGAGGCAGTAATTGGGGCCCAAACCAAGTACTGAGTACATATGCATGCTTATACTTTTCAGAGGTCCGATATTGTTCTATGTACAGTCCTTGTTTTATTGATTGCATGTAATATTCAAATTTTCTGATATTGTGGATTTGGGGTTTTCATGAGCTGTAAGCCATAATCATCACAATTATGACAAATTACAGCTTGAACTATCTTACTTTGCATATATATATATATATATATATATATATATATATACATATATATACAGTATAATAAGCATTCTTTCCTAGGAACAGAAAGGAAAAAGCGGGGGGAAGGGCATCACTAGCGCAAAAGGCTTTTATTGCACTAGTGGTGCGCTTCCCTGCTCTTCCTTTTGTTTTTAAAGCGGTGTTTCAGCTGAAAATTTTTTTATTTAAAAGTCAGCAGCAAAAAAAAAAAGTAGCTGGTGACTTTTAATAAGTACACTTACCCTCCCAGGGCTCCCGCCGCCGAGGCCGACATGTCCCTCGGTGCTCCGGTTCCAGCGCCGCCATCCTCAGTAAGGGAAACAGGCAGTGGAGACTACGGCTTCACTGCCCGTTTCCTACTGCGCATGCGCGAGTCGCGCGGCGCTTTGTGAATGGGTCGCGCTGTGTTAGGGAACACACAGTTCCCACAACACAGCGCGTCCCATTACCCACAAGACATCGGTGAGGAGGACAGAAGATCACCGAAGATCACCGCGGAGTAGGAAGGAGGCAGATTAGGAAGACTGCCTAGCAACAGGGATTTCTGATCAGGTAAAAAATATTTTTTTTCATTTTTTTTTTCCAGAATATTAATGCTTTTTTGTTTTTTAGGGTGTCCCCCCCACTTTAAGGTTGCCCTTCATCCCCTTGTGCAGATCTATGGGGGCTGCTGCAGAAGAATCAGCATATGCTAAGGGTTTCTATGAGACGGATTCAATGATCTTCTATAAGCGCAGAGGTTGAGGAGCGTTTTTTTTTTTTCTGTTTAATACTTTGATAGGGCATTCCTACTTTTTGTAATAATTACTGAAAATATGTGGTTTTAATTGATTAAACACACATAATTTATTTAGGTAAAAAATAATTTTACAGAACTTTCTGTCTGCTTTCAATATATCAGCAGTCTGTCCCCTCCTGTCACTATCCATGACCAAAAGTTTCCTGCAGCTTGCATTAAATTAACTCTCCTACTAATAAAATATTAAACTATTAATATTAAACTTTTAATTCCTTGTTGTTTTCTCACTTTATTCTATCACAAAAAGAAATCTATTAAGAAGATGAAACCTGACGTGAAAACACTGACATTTTGCTGTGCCGCTGCCCAAGAATAAAGCAATCAATGAACCAATGCAAAACATCATCAAGTACTTACATTTATTAATGTGTTGTCTGTTTAATTGATGGAACATATCTAAAATTTAAGCTGGCTATACAGTATACAATATGAATGTAAGCACTCCTTGAAGCTGGCCATACACTGTACAATCTGATTGTACAAAGTCTGTACAAGGAATTACCAAACTATATAATATGAAGGCGAACCTAAACAAACTAATCAATATTAAATCAAGCAAGCCCTTGTACTACAAAGTTGATGGTAGATCTAAATCACTGTATAGTGTATGGTCAGTCTAATCTTGTTCAGCAAGCAGTCACCCAAGCATACCCAGTAAAGCAGTGAAGACATGTAATCTGAAAACTGCAGTAACACATTGCAACTAATCAAATTTCAGTTTACTGAATGTTAGATTTGAATAAAAATAATTACGGTATATACTCGAGTATAAGCCGACCCGAATATAAGCCGAGGCACCTAATTTTACCACAAAAAAATGGGAAAACGTATTGACTCGAGTATAAGCCTAGGGTGAGAAATGCGCAGCTACTGTAAAGCCCCATACACACGGGCGGATTTTCCGATGGATTCTGTCCTATCGGACAATGTTGCCGGAAATTCCGACCGTGTGTAGGCACCATCGGACATTTTCCATCGGATTGTCCGACGGACAAAGTTGTATCTCCTGCTCTAAAAATTTTCCGACAACAAAGTCCGATCACACCAATTCCGATCGTGTGTAGCGAATTCCGATGGACAAGGTGCCACGCATGCTCAGATCACATTACAAGACCAAAGCTATTGGCTACTAGCCTCTACGTAGTCCCGTCGTAGGCAACAAACGTCACCACGTTCAGAATGATCGGATTTTCCAACAACTTTGTCCGACCGTGTGTATGCAACACCAGTGTCGGACTAAATCACTCGGACAAAATCCGATGGATTTTGTGGTCGGATTTTCTGACCGTGTGTACGGGGCATAAGTGTAAAAGAGGGTCAACAATGCCCATTTGCAGCCTCACTGTGCCCATTTGCATGCCTCACTGTGCCCATTTGCAGCCATAGGTCCCCCGAACTTGGTAGTTAAGGGTTCCTAAATGCCCTCTAGCTGCAGCCAAAATTTGGGGTCTCTGGACCCAAAGGGTCCCGAAATGACATTGCTGCAGATGGACACAGTTGACCGACTTTGGGGCCCTGTATCTCGGGGCCACTTGGTGCTAGGAACCCCAAATTTGGATATATTGTAGTGCTTGTTTCACTGGGTTTGCACACCAAATTTGGGGTGGCCCCAAGATACGGGTCTACAAATTCAGGTCGGAAAATGTCAAGCACTTTTCTGCAGCAGAGAATGACATTTTCCGTACCGACTTTGGGGCCCCGTATATCGGGCCACTTGTTGCTAGGAACCCCAAATTGGCCCAGAGATACAAGGCCCCAAAGTTGGGTCGTAAAATGTCATTCTCTGCTGCAGAAAAGTGCTTGACTCGAGTATAAGCCGAGGGGGGGGGGGGGGCACTTTCAGCACAAAAAAAGTGCTGAAAAACTTGGCTTATACTCGAGTATATACGGTATATTCAGTTGCTATGGATTATTTACAGTTGCACATCAACATTGACCTTTACATTGCTTTAAATGAGAAGTTTAGTGAAGTAAGGTGGCTGAGATCTTGCATAAGGTGCAGGTAAGTGCAGCATATTTGCACATTATGGCATACTTACCTTAGGGGTGTGTCCTCCTCCAGACCTGACTGATTTGTGCTGCTGCTTTGCCCCTGGTTCTGCTATCCCATTTGCTGCTACTACCGGGGTTACCCTGTCATCCTTTTCTGGATATTAGGATGCTTCTTTTTTTTTTTTTTTCCACTTCAGACAGAGTATTCGTGGGTGAGTGTCAGCTGTGCCCGCATCTCCATCCCTCTATTTGTCTTAGCATCATTAGTGGATTGTTTCATTCTCCCCCTTTTTTTTTTTTTTCCCTCCCCCTAGAGTTGGGGGGGATAGGGGTCCTAGGCCGGGCATCCATAAAGTTTACAAAACCAAGAATACATACATACATCTGAAATCCCGCCGAGCCTCCACTACCCCTCCACTTCCAAGATCCCGTTCCATCTCAGTTCCAGTTTACCCCCCTAGGGGTTTTTTTTTTTTTTTTTTTTTCCCCCTCCCCCCCCTCCCTCCTATCCCCCCCGTGCCCCCACCCTCCCCATCCCCGTCCGCTGTTTTGTTGTTGTGTGGTGGCCCTTTCTCCCGAGTGTCTTCTTAGCCCTTAACGTCTGCCTTCCCTAGGGGTCATCAGTTGTCACGGCTGCACTCGCAAAGCCTCCCTGTAGCTCCAAGACCTCTTGAATTTTCTCCAACTCTCCCATTTGGCTCTCGTGGCCTCTCTGTCCTCTTCCCCGATGTACAACACACATTCCATCATATAGGTAGATTCCACTGCGTCAACCCATTCCCATAAGGGTGGGCTTTCCTTGTCCTTCCACCTCCTTGGTATTACCTTTTTAGCCGCATTGAGCAGATGGGGGATCAATGAGCCTTTATATTGCCTGATTTCCTTCGATGTGGCATGCATCAGTACCACCCAAAGGTCATTTTTTACCTCAATCGTTGTTATCTCTTTTATATATTTTAGGATGGTCTCCCAGAATTTTTTAATTTTAGCACACTCCCACCATAAGTGACCCATTGTACCCCTTTGGTCGCATCCCCTCCAGCAGTTTGCGGGTGTATCCGCCTGGTAATTACTAACCCTATCCGGGGTTCTATACCACCTAGCCATACACTTGTAATTTGTTTCTGCAGTTTTCGCGTCTACAGCTGACCCATGTGCTAATTTTAAGATTTTCTTACTTGTGCCTATTTCTAATTGTGTACCTAGTTCGCTTTCCCATTTGTTAAAGTATGGTGGCATCTCTGGTCTGTCTCTTTCTAATAACAGTTTATAGATTCTAGATATTCTTTTTTTGGAACATTCTGCCGTGAATATTTTCTCTAATTTTGTTAGGTCCTTAGCCTCCCTTAATGGACTAGGGAGGGAGCCCACAAAGTGGGTTAGCTGACGATGCCGCCATCCATCTATGGCAAAAGCCTCATTGTTCTGTAACTCGTGCAGTGTCATAACCTTCCCCTTACTGATAACTTCCCCTAATCTCGTGCAGTCCTTTCTAATCCAATCCCCTCCTATTTCCTTTAACCCTGGCGGGAAAAAAGGGTTTTCTTTAAGTGCTATAAGTGGCGAGTTATATTTTTTATTAAATATTTTATAAATTTTGTCCCAAATTTTTAAAGTCGTGATAGTGATTATATGTGTTTTTTCTCCTAGTGTCCGGCTTTTCGGAGGATTCCACACAATCCTCCCCAGCCTAACTTCACTCAGTGCTTCTTCCAAACTAACCCATCTTTTAGTGTTGCCTATTTTACCCCATTCTGCGATTCTCAGTAGTGCAATGGCGTGGTAGTAACTTTCTATGTCTGGGACCGCGAGACCACCCTGACTTTTGTCTTGTTTTAGAACTTGAAGGGATATTCTATGTTTTTTATAATTCCATATGAAATTCATTATAATAGCTCTTAATTTACCGAGGTACTGTTTTGGGAGCGGGAGGGGGAGCATCTGAAATTTGTATGTGATAACTGGTAAGATCATCATCTTTACCGAATTGATCCTGCCTGTCCAGGATAAAATTTTTCCCTTCAGCTCTTGGTATTTTTTTTTTATGTCTTCTAGGAGCGGGATATAGTTTATTTTGTATAATTTCCTCGGATTGTTGGCCAGTTCTATTCCTAAATATTTTATCCTTTTTTTCCAAACGAAACTAACTGTTTTCTGTAGGTTCTGTTTCTCTATTTTGTTGAGGTTGATATTAAGAATAAATGTTTTTGAGGCATTAATTCTGAAGTTTGTTAATTCCCCATATTCCTTTAAGGTTTTAAGCAGTGTAGGGACTGACTTCTGGGGTGAGCTTATGTAAAAGAGGACGTCGTCCGCGAAGGCCGCAAGTTTGTGCTCTTCGCTGCCGACTTTACAGCCTTCCACCTCTGGGTTTCCGCGAATTGTAGCTAACAGCGGTTCCAGAGATAAAATAAAAAGGAGAGGGGAGAGTGGACAGCCCTGCCTGGTTCCATTAAACAGTTCGAACTCAGCGGAGGTCGTTCCGTTGACCTTGATGTTTGTTTTCGGATGATTGTATAAGGTTTTAATTTTTTGGATAATTCTGGGTCCGAAGCCCATCCTCTGTAGAGTGTTGAACATGAACCCCCAGTCTACCCTGTCAAAAGCTTTTTCAGCGTCTATCGAGAGAAGTAGACTGGGGGTTCTCGAATCTCCCATCCTCTGTATGGCTAGCAATGTCCGGATCCCATTGTCCCTCCCCTCTCTGCCCGGGACAAACCCGACCTGGTCCGGATGGATCAGTGTGCCCAGGTGCCCCTTTATTCGATCCGCCAGTATCTTTGCGTATAATTTCGTATCAAAATTTAATAAGGAGATGGGTCTGTAATTTGCGCACACTGATCCGTCCTTCCCTTCCTTCCTCAAGAGGGTGATCGTAGCTTTTAGAGCCTCTTCACTCATATCATAGTCTATCCCTAGGCCATTCATGTATCGCAGCAATCTGGGTATAAGAATCTCTTTGTACGTTTTATAATATGAGGCCGTAAATCCATCCGGACCCGGACTCTTTCCTATTGGTGAGTTATTGATGGCTGCTAGGATCTCCTCCTCAGTTATTGGCCTCTCGAGCTCATCTCTCTCCTCCCCGCCTAGGGCCGTTAACCCTGCCCTCCCTAGAAACTCGAAGGTTTTCTGGCTGTTTCCACTGCTGTCGTTGTTTCCCTTGGTTTTCACCTCATAAAGTTCTTTGTAGTAGTCTCTGAATGTAGCGGCTATTTCACTAGGGGTAAACTTCATCTCCCCATTTCTTGTTTGGATTTTTTCAATAAAATTTCTAGTTTTCTTTTTTTGTAATTTCCTTGCTAAGTATTTCCCTGGCTTGTTGCCCCAAATGTACTGTTCCCTGGCTAATTTATTGAACTTCTGTCTAACTTCCTGTTCAGCTAGGTCTTTTAATTCCTCTCTCTTGTCTGTAAGCTCTATGTATATACTCTGACTAAGTGCCCCCCCAGATTTGTGCTTTTGCTCCAGGGTTTTGATCTCGGCCGTTAGAGCCTGCGTTTTTCCCAGCCTCTTCTTTTTTTTTCCATGAGGCTTTAGCTATCAGGAGCCCCCTAATGAACGCTTTATGGGCGTCCCACAGTTGTGCCTCTGAGACCTCTCCGTTGTCATTGATTTGAAAGAACCATTCTAGCTCCTTTTTAATGTAGTCCCTAATTTCTTTGTCATGTAGCAATTCTGGGTTGAGTTTCCATCCGCTAGAGGGTTGTTTGTGTTCGGGGAACCTTAGCCTCATGGATACCGGCGCGTGGTCAGAAAGGGAGGCTATTCCAATATCAGATTCTTTGGCCCTTTCCAGTATGCCATGGTCTATTATGATATAGTCCAGGCGAGAATACGTCTGGTGGACGGGGGAGAAGAACGAATAGTCTCTTAACTGCGGGTGCTGGATCCTCCATACATCCAACAGTTGGTCCTCCGATAGTTTTTTTTTAATCCGTTTCAATTGTGCGTTGCCCCTCCCCGTTCCACCAGACGTACTGTCCTTCGCGGGGTCCATCACGAAATTAAGATCTCCCATCAGGATCAAATATCCTTTCCTGAAGGCCCTCAGCTTACGCAGAATTGCTTCGAGGAATAAGACAGGTCTGACATTGGGGGCATAAACATTGGCCAGTGTAAGTTCTACCCCTAGGAGGGAGCCCCTAAGGAACAGGTACCTCCCCTCGGGGTCCGTCATTCTATCCTCCACCGTGAAGTCAATATCCCTCGCTATCCCGATAGCCACTCCTCTTGCCCTGCTCGAGATAGTATCTCCATAAAACCACTTTGGGAGAGCTGGAGAAAAAAGTCTGATATTTGAGGAATGTGCCAAGTGAGTCTCTTGCAAGAACACTATACCCGCGCCATATCTCTCTACTTCCTCCAAAATTTTTGAACGCTTGCCAGGAGAGTTTAAACCTTTCACATTGTACGATAAAAATTTGATTTCTATGTCCTTCATTTATTTTTTAGGGTTTTGTTTTTCTCTTTTTTTTTTTTTTTTTTTTCTTTCCCCCCCTCTCTTTCCTTTTTCCCTCTGAGGTATTGATGGTGATAACAGCCCCACAGCGGACATGGTTTCCCTCCCCCTTCCCCCATCCCCTCCCCCCTTCCCCCCCTCCCCCCCCCTCCCCCCCTCCTCCCCCTCCCTTCCTTGTCCCTCCCCCTTTCTCCCCTCCCCTCCCTTCCTCCCCTCCCCCCCCCCCCCTCCTCTCCCCCCCTCTCACCCTCCCCCCCCCCCCTCCCCCCCTCTCTTACCCCAACTAGGGTCCCCGGGTCGTTGGGGGCCATCCTTTGTGGCTTCCCTTAGACTCCGGATTCCTGGTGAGGTGGAGCCTGTTTAGCCCTCCCCTCCCCCTCCGCGTCCCGAGCTCGGGGCGCAGAGGGGGGGGGGGGGCAGGGCCGGTTTGAACAGAATTCTCATGCAGCTACATATGGGCATTCGCCCCTCCGCCCTCCCCCCCCCACTCCCCCCCCCCAGGGTCCCCCAGGCCTTCCATTTCAATCCAGCCCTGCAGGTTCGGGACTACAATCCCGAGTTTTGTACAAAATCCCTGTATTTCTTCCGGGTACCTCAACCTGGCCATACACCCCTCTTTTAACCCTATTAAGCATGAGGGGAAACCCCAGTTATATCTTATGTTTTCCCTTTTCAATATTTCCAACAGGGGTTTCTGGTGTCTCCGTCTTTCCAAGGTTCGGGCCGATAGGTCTGCATATACTTGAATTTCAGCGTCCTTATGCAATATTGGAGACTTATTTTTTATTTTAGCCCACAGGTCCTCTTTTTCTTTAAAGTGGCTGAATCTGACAATTATGTCCCGGATCCGCTCTGTGCCCCCCCTCTCGGGTCTACCTACTCGGTGTATCCTTTCTATATGGGGGAAGTGATCTAAGTCCTTGCCACTTATGGGGCCCAAGATTTCCCATAGTTTTCTTTCTAGGTCTTCCCCTCTTTGTTCCGGGACGGCACGCAGCCTCAGGTTTAGCCTCCTATCCCTGTTTTCTTGGTCCTCTATCTTGTAGAGGGTCTCTCTCTGGATGAGATAGGCACCTTTTAATTGTGTTTTCAGCTTCGCGATTTCCAAATCTATAGAGTCCGCTCTCCCTTCCACCGCTTCAACCCTGGACAGCAGATGGCCCATATCCTCCCGTAGGGAGTTAATTTCAAGTTTGATTACATTTTCCAGGCGTAATAACATCGCCTCCATTTCAAATTTATTGGGGATGTGGGTTCCTGATTGTTGGTCCTCCCCCCTACTGGGCTCAATCTCGGTCTCCATTGTAAGGTCCGCTCTGGAGTCGTTGGCTTCTCCTTCCGCCCCGCCCCTACTCTCCGGGGAAGCTCCGGCCCGAGTTTCTTTTCCCGATGTTTTTGGGCTTGCACCCTGTCTTAAATAATGTTTAATTGTACTTGTCTCCCCTTTACTGCCTTTGGTGGTTGCTTTCTTAGGCTGTTTGGCTGAATCTTTATTCATATTGACCTTCTTTTTGGGTCTGATTCTCTTCCCCAGTCTTATTGCAAACCTGGGCCTCCTAGGCCCTTTTCCACCTCCTACCCTTTAATGAGGTCCTTGCTTTAAGGCTGTCCTTTACCCCTCGGTCGTTTAGAGTTTTTTGGGTTCGCGGTCTGTGCCGGGGCCGTCAGGGGCGCCTGGCCTAAGCCCCTCTCAGTGTCTTTCTGTACCAAAGTTAATATCTTGTGGTGGCTGAGACCGGGTTGCCCCTTTGAGTTCTATTTGATCTAGGGTCAGACGGCCTTATCCGTCTCTCAGAGTCCTGTCCGGGCTTCTTGGGGATATTGTTTATTGCTTATGTCCCCCTGAGCTTTAGGACCCGGAGCTTTCTTCTAGATGTTCCTCTAATGTATAGAGACGGGTTTGCAAAAAGCTGGGGGGGACCTTTTCCGCTTGTAGGATCTTAGGATAGGGCACAAGACACCTACGCAGTGGCTGTGGCTGTTATCTTTTAACGGGTGGGTTTGTTCGCCCCTCCTACCAGTTAACTTCAGTAACAAACAGTTTACACTTTTCCACAGTCCTACCAGGTGGCTCTGCTGGTAAAATCAATCGGTAATTACTATATGTTACAGGGGGTCACTGATCTCAATGATATGGGCAACACATGAACATATGAATTTTATAGTTAAACCTTAGTTTCATATTTTAGAAAATCCTAGAGCTTTAAAAAACATACACAATCTCAGGTCTCGGTCTTATTCAGATGTCTGTCGTCAGACAGAACCATAGTGACCAGTAGGTCCTCATAGGTACCAATCGGAGTCACCCCTTCATTCCATAGTACAGCATTTGGTGTATGGTAGTATATGGTAGTATATCTTCATAAACACCAATCCAAATTTCACTTTCATTCCATCGTGCGACTTTTAGTGTGTAATAGTCAATCTTCCTAGACACCGATCGGAATCACTCTTTCATTCGATAGTACAGCTTTTTTTTTTTTTTCTTTTTTTTAGGGTGAGAGAAAAAAAAGTCACATTTGCAATCCGTGGTGCAGCTTTTGATGTGTGTAATATCTATAAGGCAAATTCTGGCATTTTCATTTCAGACAAATCCCCCCCATTTAAGGACTATAATGTCCATAATTTTCCCATAATCATGGGTTTTGAAACCAATATACGCCCATGTGCCTATATCATACTTCAGGAAATCACTTTAGAACTCCAGTTATATCCAGGCTACATTTAAGGGGAAGGGGACCAAACCACCCCATTGCAAAAATTGTCCGCCTGGTGAAATTTTGGAAACATGTACCGATAAATTTTCGCCCTGCTGTATAAACACGGAGTGACCAGGGGGTACACTAGGCGTCAGTTGCCACTCCCCTCTTGATTTGGGGTCATTTTAAGCTATCACCCACCTGTCCCCCCTTACAGGAGGGGGGGGAGCAATGCCCCAGCGAGGATAGGAGGGAGAAGGGGAGACAAGGGCGCCCAGCCAGAACAGAGGGACAGGGGGCCGGATCTGACCATCAATCACCTGGGGGAGAAAGAGAAAACAACAAAAAGAAAAAAAAAGAAAAAACAGAGAAACAATGCCATTTACACGTTGACCCAGGGCATTTATGCAGTCTTGTCCTAGGATTATCCTAGCGCCTTAACCAGTCCTATAGGTACATTCTACCCTTCAAGTCCGCAATTAGGCTGGTCTTACCTTCAAGTGATGCATGCTTCAGGGGGGGGTGTGATGCATACTCACAGACACTATTTTCTTTGATGCGCCGACCGCGTTTGTTTGTTTCTGCCTGTGAGGCCGTCGCGCATAGTTTGCGGAAGTTAGTTGGTAGGGGGGAGATGGGGGAGGAGAGCCGTTGCTTCGCGTCCCGGCTGATGCCGCTGGTTCCACCAGTTAGTTTAGTTTTCCCTTTGCGGTAGAGCGCGCACAGCCTGCCCTACTTTTCCCAGGGGGACAAGATGATATGCGGGCGTCCGCTGCTTCTCGCCCACGGAGCGGTCCCGCGTCCTCCCTGCCTGCATGTCCGTTCTCCTCAGCCCTCAGGCTCAAGCTCCTCCCTCCGTGCGGACGTTACGTCGGCACGTCCGTCCCCTCCATCCCCTGCAATCAAAAATCAGTTTGGATATTAGGATGCTTCTGATGACGTAAGTCCTGCGCATACGCATTGCCGTTACACTGTGCCTGTCACCTGGCCCCATTCCTAGCATCTTACAGGTGCCAGGAAGGATGTGTTCACTGCATGATGTATGTGCTATACAATGTACACAGAAAGTAAAAAAAACTGCTAGAAGGAAGAAGCAGCAACTTTTGGCAGGTTTTTTATTTTTTTATTTTACTTTTTTTTTTTAGTTTACTTCCGCTTTAGTAAATATTAAAGGAAAGTTTGTAACCATAGTAATTCTATTGAAAGTATAAATTATTTACCTAATTGAAAAAAAGACAATACTGTTACTATCACTATCAGGGGTCAAGTCCTGGGGAAAAAAGTGGGGGAACTCCCACCCAAGATCCACTCGCCCACCAAAAAAAAAAAAAAAATGCTACGCTCATATGCACAAAGGCTTCAAAAGTGGTATTTTTCATCCAATTTTCGTATTGTGTGTATGAAGCTTAACTGTTAAGCCCCATACTCACGGTCGGACAATCCGCGGACCAGGTCGGTCGGATCCTGTCCGTCATACTTTGTCTGATGTTGGTTTTGCGTACACGCGGTCGGACAAAGTTGTCGGAAAATCCGATCATTCTGAACGTGGTGACGTTTGTTGCCTACGACAGGACTACGTAGAGGCTAGTAGCCAATAGCTTTGGTCTTGTAATGTGATCTGAGCATGCGTAGCACTTTGTCCGGTCGGACAACCGTACACACGATCGGATTTGGTGTGATCGGACCGGGTTGTCGGCAAATCTATCCAGCAGGAGATAAGACTTTGTCCGTCGGACAATCCGACGTACACTGTCCGATGGTGCATACACACGGTCTGATTTTTCAACAACATTGTCCGATCGGACAGAATCCATGAAAAAGTCCGACCGTGTGTATGGGGCTATACATAAAAAAAAAAACAATCCTCAATAAACATAAATACGGTAATTCTCTGAATAATCAGTTTACACTTTTCATTGAACAGAATTTGGATAACACAGGGTTAAACGGAAAGGTCATAAATGAACTGCACATTATCTGGACAGAATACTTGGGGAGATAGTGATGTGTTCCTGCTTAGGAGATGCATGTTAGCTTGGGGGGCTACAAACTCTGCAGGGCTCCAACACACACTCGCTGCTATTCCAACCCTTCACATATTTCCACATAAACTTCCCTCCTGGCATTAAACTTTGCCAGGTATTGTGCTTAGCTTACCACCCCAAACTGATGTTCCTCCCTCAGCTCACCTCTCTCCCTGCATGTCCTGTAAGCAGAATAGCTGTGCTCCTCCTCTGGGTTCTCTCATCATATGGCACTGAAGATAGAGGAGGGGGGGATTCAGTGGGACACACAGAGAAAGTATGCAGGAGACTGGGGGGGGGGGGGGGAGATGAGGAGACAGAAAATCAGGAGGGGCCGGCGGGGAGGAGCGCATCACAAGAGGTCTGACTAAATACAATCTCTTAGCAGCAGGGACCTGATCTACCTGTCAGCTAGCTGTGATTGACAGATAGATCGAAGTGGAAGGTGTCATGGGGCCCCCTACTGGCAATGCCTGAATGGTCAGGTGTGCGGCACTTACTATCGCGAGCTGTGTCGGCAGCTGCTGGTGTAGCACCTGCCACAAAGCTCGCATACTTCAAAGTCTTGCAGGACACGGCTGCTAACGGGAACTGAGTACCTGTTGTGGAAAAAGTACAGGAACTCCGTTCCCATGCGTTCCCGCAGGACTTGAGCCCTGGTCACTATGGATTTCTATCCCAGTACAGGCAATGGTGTTGTTTCAAAAGCAGCATATTGTTTTTTCCTTTAAGGAAAATTGTAACAGACATCTTCCCACGTTCACTAGAGAAGAACTTACTGTGTTTCTCATTATTATGGTACTGATGTTTACTCCTGCTCACCTGTCACATACTAAAAGGCATACAGGGTAGTATCCACAATGGTGGGAGCTTGCATGTCTGATGTATAATGTATTGGGGATTTTTTAGGGTGGACACTTATTTTTTATAATATGGATAGAGGAAAAAAAAAATTACAGCATTAAAGTAGGGCTCTAGGAAGAACAGATTAACATACAGATAAAACACATAAACATGTATTGTTTTACCTGCCAAAGCATTTAGAAACCATTTTGTGATTTATACACCTCGATCTCATTGCTAAGCCGGGAGGATCGCTCCATTGCTTCATGATTCTTCTTTACTGCCTCCATGCTAATTGGACAAAGATGATGATGCTGATTTGTTGCCAAGTGAACAGACTAGAAGAAGATAGGCAACATAGGTAGCTGCATTACTAAACCAGTAAACAAATGTGTCACTTGCCTTATTTTGTAGCCTACCTTAGTAAATAAAGATTGACTATACAGAATGTAAAATCCTTTGACACTTGTTGACAGCATTTAAAAAATAGTTATATAAAATATCTTAGCTTACATTTATATTTAATAAAACAAAATAATATATCCCTAGTGCAAAGTAAAAAATAAAACATGAAATCCAAATAATTGTTTTTATTTCATTTATGTTCCTGGGTTCACACTACATGTAATTATTAATATATATTGCATAAAGGCCAAGGGCCGTTATTGCATATGTAAAGCCAAAGAGTTTTTTGTTTTAGAGTTGCTAATTGGTAATACCCTGTCAAATTGTTTTACTCTGTCTGACTAGAGACACAACAAGAAGATCTCTTTAACTACTTGACCTCCTAATTTTTTGTTCAATATCTTTTTATTAAAGGAAAAAGGAACATACAACAACAACGCATTTTGACACGCCAGAGTGTCGGAGATTCACAACTTACATGGTATGAGTGAACATAGGACTCCCAGGCTCCCATCTCGTGGCCTCAGCTAGACGGGCCACGTTTTCAGATGGGAGCAAAGGAGGCCCTTACAAACTTAACGGATTAACTGTAGAGTAACCTGGCAGGTCGTCTCTTATCATATTATAGTATAAGATCGTGTTGTAGAAGAGTAGCCGGGTAGACAGAAAGAAGGAAGGGATGGGTAAGGAGGGTAGAAGGGAAAGAAAGGCATAAAGAGAAAAGTGGGAATGGGATACTTGACCTCCTAATGCCGCGAACACACGACCGGACTTTCCAGCAAACTAGGTCTGATGGGATTAGTCCATCAGACAATGCGATCGTGTGTGGGTTAATCTGTTAGTTTTTCGGGAATAAAATCCCACGGACCTAGAAATAGAACATGTTTCAAATCTATTCGACGGACTCAATTCCGACGGACTCAAATCGGGAAAACCGTTCGTCTGTGTGCTGGTCCGACGGACCAAATACAACGCAAGGGCAGCTATTGGCTACTGGCTATTGAACTTCCTTTTTTTGTCCTGTTTACGTCACCACGTTCAAAACTAATGGACTTTCGAATGGACTTAGTCCGTTCGTATGTGGCCAAGTCCGTTCGTTAGGAAAGTCCATCGGAACCCCGCCGAAAGTCCGTCAGGAAGACCGTCGGACCTAGTTTGTCGTGTGTACATAAGGATTTACCCCCTTCATGACCAGGCCATTTTTTGTTATACAGAACAATTGCGTGGTCATGGAGTGCTGTACATAAATTAAATTTATATATTATTTTTTCCCACAAATAGATCTTTCTTTTGGTGGTATTTGATCACCACTGGGTTTTTTATTTTTTGCAATATAAACAAAAAAAGATAGACAATTTAAAAACAATATTTTTTTACTTTCTGCTATATAACACATCCAATGAAAATATATATATATATCTTCGTAAATTTAGGCCAAAATTAATTCTGCTGCATATTTTTTGTAAAAAAATACCAAATAGGTGTATAGTGTATAGGTGTACACCAAATAGGTGTATAGTGGTTGGTTTGCACAAAAGTTATAGCGTGTACAAACTATGGTATACATAGCCATGTCCTGTCTTCCTCCTCGCCGATCAGTGGGTGCCGGCAGTCATCCATTGGCAGGCACCCGCTGTTCAGCTTGTGCTGTGACTCCTCCTACCCGGAAGAGCAGAATCATGTATATATATATATATATATATATATATATATATATATATATATATATATGTGTGTGATTCTGCACAGCCAGCCCTGCATTGTAGCAGAAAAGCTACAGTGCATGGTCGACAAGTGGTTCATGTGGCAGGATTTGTCCTCTACACAATTCACACCAGAACAGGTTTATCCATTGGAAGATTTTTCCTCACTTCCTGTTCCTCTGACAATGCAAAAATGTTAGATTTCTGATCATCTTCTGTACCAGAGACAATGGTGACCAGGATCAATAGTGAGGGTAAATAATAAATATCCCTTGTTGGGACACAGGCAGCAATATATACCAGAAAGGGTATATAGCCCTTCCATAAAGTATAAAGTATTCATAATTCCCAAAAAGTTTTGGTTTTACAAACACTTAAAAGGTTTTGTTTGTGTTGCCCTAAGTTGACATCAACTCTTTTAGAAGCACAAGATTAAATGTTTTATTTACACTCTGCAAATTTTTCCTGCATTGTTTGAAGAAATACAGATGCATTTTTTGAGATTTGTAAACTTTTGCTCCCTGTCGGTTCTGTTCCCAAATGCATTAAAGTAAAAAACTTCTGGGTGCAGCTTCCCCCTCAGTCCCCCTTATACTTACCTGAGCCCCATCTTGATCCAGCAATGTGCACAAGAACAGGGGCTCTTCCAAGTCTCTCTCTTCATTGGCTCACACAGTAGCGGGAGCCATTGGCTCCTGCTGCAGTCAATCACAGCCATTGAGCCAATAATGAGAGAGTGTGGGAGTGGGGACACGCTGTCTGTGTTTGAATGGACAGACACACAGAGTGCGGCTCGGGAGCGAGTCTGCTTGAGTGCCTCCGTTGCAAGAGGCTTGCTATTGGGGGCACTTGGCAGTGGGGAGGAGCCACGACTGCAGGTGGACGACCCAAAAAGAAGAGGATTGGCGCTGCTCTGTGCCAATGGCACAGAGCAGGTAACTATAACAAGTTTGTTATTAAAAAAAAAAAAAAAAGTTTTTCTTTTAGAATCACTTTAATTCAACACATGAAAATATACAACTCTATTTTTTCCTAAAAATTAATAAAGTGTGCAAAATACATTGTTGGAAGAGAACCAATGCATTTAAAAACCGAGCAGAGTGCTTTCAATAAACAGTACGACCCCAGTTCCCATTCCTGTTTAGAAATTCCAAAAATCTAGGCTAACATATGGTATTTTGCACAAAAAATAATAATTCTATCCATATTTCATATACTAACGGAATCCTCTAGGGAAGACATAAAAAAATCAGTAATAAATATGCAATCTGAAAATGTAATTGCTAGAAACAGCATTTTGTTGGCACTGCTAGTTTTTTTAGCAAATGAAGTCCATCGCAAACATTGTCCTTCTTCTATGGGTTCTGGATAATAAAACCAAAGAAATATTAATTAAATAGTGGCTTCTTCCTTTGTTTTGGGCCTCTATCATTGGTTAGAAACTTAAGCTGGTTATACACCCATAGATTATCTGCAGATTTTCTATGGTTAGATGGAAAAAGTGCAACAGATTTCTCCATGTATGCTAAACTGTGTGGATGGGGGAATCTCCCACTGGGCCAAGCTTCAGTATCTTGCTAGCTGGCTCTCAACCTAAACAATGCCTGCACCCAATCAGAATGTTCAGGTATTGTGAGAACCAGCGAGGCTAACTAGCAAGATATGGAAGCTTGGGCCAGTGGGAGATCCTTCCACCCACACAGTTCAGCGTAGATAGAGGAATCTGTTCCACTTTTTCCATCTGACCATAGAAAATCTGCAGATAATCTATAAGTGTATAGTGAGTCTTATGCCGCGTACACACGAGAGGACTTTTTGACATCAAAGGTCCGACGGAACAAATCCGTCGTACAATTCGATCGTGTGTGGGCTCCATCGCACTTTTTCTGTCTAAAAATCCGACAGACTTTAGAAAAAGAACATGTCTTAAATTTTCCCGCCAAAACCAGTCCCTATCGAAAAATCCGCTCGTCTGTGTGCTAGTCTGACGGACAAACAACAACGTTAGGGCAGCTATTGGCTACTGGCTACGAACTTCCTTATTCTAGTCCAGTCGTACGTCATCACGTTCGAATCCGTCAGAATTTAGTGTGAATGTGTGTGGCCAAGTCCGTTCATTCGAAAAGTTCGTCGGAACTCCGTCGAAAGTCCGTCGGAAAGACCGTCGGACCTAGTCTGTCGAAAAGTCCGCTTGTGTGTACGCGGCATTACTCTCTGCAGCTGGTAGAAATTTGGTGTTATTTAGAGAAAGTACTGAAACAAAAGAAAACCAGGAAATAAATGATGCAGGTTTACTGTGATTTATTTCTTGATTGTAGAAAAAGAGATTCAGCATCGGAGTTGTTGATATGAATTGTGTAGATGTGATATCCATTGAATTAAAACTGTACAATATTTTAAATGATAAAAAGATAAAAATTATTTAGGAAGCGAGAAAGTGTTACTAGTGGATAAGACTTTACTGAGGTCTTTTTTGTTAAGGGAACTGTAGGGATTATTGCTTCCAAGATTAACAATGAAATATGAATATGGGTTGATCCCAGGGGCAGACTGACCATTCGGCCACTCGGGCACTGCCCGAGGGGCCCAGGCCACTAGGGGGCCCCATCAGGGTTGCCAGCCTCAGTAAAACCAGGGACAGTATGTAAAAATCTGTGTTTTTTTTACATCTGTCTCTGAAATGTCCCTTACCGACATCCTTTTTGGTCTAAAAATCCTGATATTATAGCTGCCCCACCTCTCCAGTACCTTCTCAGCCAATAGAAACATGTCTGTGTATACTGTGTGATTGTGTATATACTGTGTGGCCCCATAATCTCTGATTGCCTGGGGGCCCCATAATCTCCTATTGCCCGGGGGCCGAGGAGTTGTCAGTCCGCCCCTGGTTGACCCATACAGCAAGACAATGCAAGGTTCTCACTGCAGCAGAATAGTATCACCACTTTACTATGCACTCTCTCACTGAGAAAATAAGGGGCTTTATGAAGGCATATGTGGAGGAGTCTCACCCATAGGTGAATGCTTCTGAACACAGACCAGGAACACTAGTGATAGGTATGGGTCTAATGCCCTGTATGCTTCCAACTAGTTTGTCTGCAGTCTAAGGATTGGTGAAACAATGTGGTTACTTTACTGCAGAATTAGCAAGATAGTTTTTTGCTCACTCTATAGCAAAGTAAGCCAATTGCAGATTTATTCGATTTATGCAAGGTGCTTCCATTCCCCACTGCACCCATGTAACATCCTTGAGGGTATGTTGTATGATAAACTTTCTACTACACTGGGCATATACTTGACATCAGAGTGTGCACAGCTCTTGCCTCCTCAATTCTAATCTCTAATGCTTGCATTCACTGGTCATGCTCAATTTTATGGGAGAAATCAATGAAAAAAGGGGGGTAAAAACACGCATAAATCCAGTATACTGCTATAGTAGCAACAGCTAAAGATAATGGTTACCGATTCATCACGGTTTTGGACGGGATGCCTCCAAAACAATGGAAAAGCATGGAAAAAAAATGGTGGAGGATGGGGCCAAGTGGGGCCCCTGAAAAGACCTTATGGAGAATCAACCATGGTATGGCGTAATAAATTGTAAGGGGTTCCTAGCACTAATTGACCTCGAGATACAGGGCCCCAAAGTTGGTCAACTGTGTTCACCTGCAGCAATGTCATTTCGGGACCCTTTGGGTCCAGAGACCCCACATTTTGGCTGCTAGGGGGCATTTAGGAACCCTTAACTACCAAGTTTGAAGTTTGGGGGACCTATGGCTGCAAATAGGCACAGTGAGGCTGCAAATGGGCATTGTTGACCCTCTTTTCCACTTACCGTAGCTGCGCATTTCTCACCCTAGGCTTATACTCGAGTCAATAAGTTTCCCAGTTGTTTGTGGTAAAATTAGGTGACTCGGCTTATATTCCGGTCGGCTTATACTCGAGTATATACGGTAAACATCAACTTTACATCAAGTCTGCAACAATGCTACTTCTCATTTGTTTGACTAGTAATTAGCAGGTCAAACAGTAAAACCTAGTTATGATTTTTTGTCCAAACACTGGCTGCCTGGATACAATAGTTATGTATAGCAAAATAATTAGTGATCACTAAGTATGATTTACTAAATAGGGCTTAATTTATTTCCTTTATTGCTTGTCATAACAAAATTATCAAATTCCTTTTATTTAGCCGCACATCTCTGCAGTACTTTTCTGCTGTCTCACAATCTTTCTTTAGTAACCTGATTGATTGGGAATTTTCCCCAATGCATTGACCAGAGGAGAATGAGAAGCAGAGTGTACCAATATTTGTGCTCACTATGCAAGACAGCAGTTTCTTCAAGGAACAAAGGTTACGTCCTCTCACTGCTGACCATGCAGAAAAAGCAGATACTTGTTCTTTATATATATATATATGTATGTAATAGGAGAGCATCTGTCTTTACCTTGTGGTGACATTGCCGTGGTGAGAAGTCAATGGAACACCAACAGAGCTGCTACAAGAACTCATGAATATGGATACACATTAGGCACACATAAGAATAGCAGTAGGGTCTGGGCCCAAATGACTATAGGTGATCTTACTCCAATCACCTGCTCTGGTAACAGCTACAATATAATACACTTGTACCCTGGGCCTACCAAGAGTCTTGCAGAGGACAGAGAAAGTAAAGAATTGCCAGGAAAAGGTCTTCTGGCACTTAGGCAAGTATGCCGAGTATGCCAAGTTGCACTCCTCTTTCTTCTTCGAAATGAGACCAATGGAAATAGATCCTAAAATGTTAGTCTATGAAAAAAACAAACTGAATGGGGAGAAGTGTTGTGACGTGACTTAGAAGGTCCAAGGTCTTTTATCTCAACTCTGCTGAAAAAAATCACTCTATCGCTATTTTGCTATTTTCTTACTGACTTTATATTCACCTTTCTTTTTCGGGATACTCTGTACAACGTGAAAATATTTTTGCAGCTTCTGCATTGTACCAAAAATCACCAAAGTTCACGCTAAGCTTAGAAAAGGTGGCACCACGTCCCTAATGGTATAATAGATTCTTGGAAATTTAAATGGGATTTTTTTAACTACCAAGTTTGAAGTTTGGGGGACCTGTGGCTGCAAATGGGCACAGTAAGGCTGCAAATGGGCAATTTTTAGGCACCAAACCAACAATATGATAAAATATTTTCATTTTATTGATACCAAACATTTAAAAACAGAATGTATAACATCTGGTTAAAATCAGACTACAAGTCATGATATTTACAACCGAAGTGTTTCAACTCAAAGCTGAAGTCCCGAAGTGTTTCAACTCAAATTAGTCTTCTTCAGGGAACAAAAAACATGATGCATTCCATCAAATACTCTGTAAGTCAAAGTATGTTAAAGATGCTCACAACCAATCCATGATGCCTAGAATAAGTAACCAGATCGGGTACCCACAATGTCTAGGATCAAGAAAGCATGCCTCAAATGACCAACATGGTGGACGATCAGTACCCTGATCTCAGTACCCTGGTCTCAATTCACTACCCATCTTCTGTGACTCAGCCACCTCTGGCTATTTATAAACCTCCTCAGCATCAGCTGTCTAGATTTGTGAGTTATCGATGACTTTGCCTCTCCTCAGGCCTAGCTGTTCATTACGTGGTGCAGCATGTTGTCCTTAATTGGGGATAAGATTAATTTCTCAATATCCCCAGAGAGGTTCAACACCAGCCACATAGGTTCTGGGACCTCTGTTTTTATAGGGTTAACCTCACTGAAGTCTTATACAGCTCTGCAGCTGAGACCTTCCATTTGTCCACAAGACATTTAATATCCACCTCAGATTTAATCCACTGTAGATGCTCCAGTCATCCAGCTTCAGAAACATACCATCAAACTGACTGTTGATTCTGTTACCTTTATGGTTTTCACTGATTATCAGGTCTCAAGTTGAGCTGAACCAGAATTTTAGGTGCTCCATCCCAAGGATACATCTTCATGTAATGGAGCATATTGATTAATAGTCTGCCCTGTGTTTCAGCTGCTGAGGTCTTTTTCAAGCATCCAAGCTGGTGTCTCGCATGGGCTTAATGCTTTTTCAGATGTGTAGGATGCTTTGGCTTTGTGCCTGGCAGGCCAAGGAAATACAAAAGAAACTGTACTCATTCTTTCAGGATGACTGCCTCTTATATATCTGCTCTTGATGGTGTTTTTCCGGATGCTTCTAGTGCTTACATCAATGCAATCAACATGCAATACATCAGGAAATCTTGCAATGGGGCAGACAATCCCCATCATTCTTCTTCTACTACAATGTTCCTAGTAGACAATCACAGTTTACCTGCCACTCAGACAGCAGATCAATAAGGCAGAAATCCTCTGCTTCATCTTCTCAACCCTCCACATGAAAGTTACCCCTCTGCTGTTACAAGTAGTACCCTGCTGGGTCATTTACAAGTTTATTTCCTCATAGCTTGGAGACTAAGGCTCCCCCCTTTAGATCTAATCCTTGACTGTGTTTATTAGCTGTCTCTCCTTAGGCATTAATTAAATTAATTAATAAGGGGACTGGAGGACCTGAATTACGAGGAACAACTAAAAGCACTAAACTTATTCTCCCTGGAGAAGAGACGCTTAAGAGGAGATATGATCTGTCCTCTGCCCTACTGACACCATCCACTGCTCTACTGACTGACACCAATCTCTACCCTATTGACTTGTCCACTGCTCTACTGACTGACACCAATCTCTTCCCTACTGACTCGTCCACTGCTCTACTGACTGACACCAATCTCTACCCTACTGACTTGTCCACTGCTCTACTGACTGACACCAATCTCTGCCCTAGACTCGTCCACTGCTCTACTGACTGACACCAATCTCTACCCTACTGACTTGTCCACTGCTCTACTGACTGACACCAATCTCTGCTCTACTGACTCGTCCACTGCTCTACTGCCACCCTGACACCGTCCATGTTTTAACCACTTTAAGACCACCCACCGCACATATACTGCGGCAGGCCGTACCTGTACGTCGTTTCATGCAATAGATACTGTGGGCGCGTGCACGCCGCCGGCCACCCGCGATCGCTGCACAGAGAGGCAGAACGAGGTTGTAAACAAGGCGAATCCCCATTCTGACAAGGGACAACATGGAGATCTGCTGTTCCTAGTGATCAGGAACAGTGGATCTCTGTGTTGTCCCAGTGAGCCCAGCCCCAACACAGTTAGAACACACTCAGGGAACAAAGTTAACCCCTTGATCACCCCCCTAGTGTTAACCCCTTCCCCGCCAGTGTCATTTATTCATTGATCAGTGCATTTTTTTAGCACTGATCACAGTAATATGTCATTGGTCCCCAATGTCGCTTAGGGTCAGATTTGTCCACCAAAATGTCACAGCCCGGCTAAAAAATCACAGATTGCCGCCATTACCAGTAAAAACATTTAAAAAAAATAAAAGTCCATAAATCTACCCCCTATTTTTTAGACGCTATAACTTTTGCGCAAAACAATCAATATACGGTTATTGTGATTTTTTTTTACCAAAAATATGTAGCAGAATACATGACAAGAAATTTGTATTTGTATTTTTGTATATTTTTTTGGATATGTAATATAGCAGAAAGTAAAACATATAATTTTTTTTCAAAATTGTCAGTCTTTTTTTGTTTATAGCGCAAAAAATAAAAACTGCAGAGGTGATCAAATACCACAAAAGAAAGCTCTATTTGTGGGGAAAAAAAGGACAAAAATGTTGTTTGTGTACAATATCGCACAACCGGCAGTGCCATATCGCAAAAAATGTCCTGGTCATTAAGGGGGTAAATCCTTCCGGGGCTGAAGTGGCATGTGCGTGCCATTTATATACAGTGGATATAAAAAGTCTACACACCCCTGTTAAAATTTCAGGATTCTGTGATGTAAAGATAAAGATAAATCATTTCAGAACTTTTTCCACCTATAATGTGACCTATCCACTGCGGCGTATAATGGAAAAAAAAAAAAAAGAATATGTATGTGTACAATAAATATGTGTGAAGACATGAATATGTCTACCATTACCCATGTGATGATGAGTGCTGCTCGAAGTGATCCCTTCCTTGTGAAACAAAGTGGAGGAGTAAGCTGCCAATCAGTCCCAGCTGAAGTACCTGCGGTCCTGGGCGGGTCCCCGCCAACGTCATATATCAACGTCTAGGCAGCAAATGTGAGGTGAGGGAACCTTCCATCTGAGGTACTCTGTACCCCAGTGGATGCCTGCCCACCTCCACTGCGGCGTATGATGGAAAGAAAACAAAACAAGCTCCCGCCTCGCAGCGTCTAATGGCGCCACCAGCGGGGCTTGTTTGAACATGGCACCGATGAACATGACGCCAATGCTCTGAGGTCAAACCCCGCCCCATCATATGATTGGGATGGATGGAGGGGAGAGAGCTGAACTAAAACTATAGATAAATAAAATTGTAGATATAAATAATATTATGCTAACTAAGGGTTCTCTTTATTTATCTTTAGTTTGCTTGATAACCATCATTAGATACATTTTTTCTCCACCTATAGAGACCTATTTTGATCTCTTATGCGGCATACACACGGTCGGAATTTCCGATGGAAACAGTCCGATGGGAGCTTTTCATCGGATTTTCCGACCGTGTGTATGCCCAACGGTCTTTTTCTGTCGGAATTTCCGACGGACTTTGAATTGAGAACCTGTTCTCAATTTTTCCGAAGGAAAACCTTTCTATCGGATTTTCCGATCGTGTGTATGCAATTCCGACACGCAAAATTCCGACGCATGCCCGGAAACAATTCGACGCATGCTCGGAAGCATTAAACTTCCCTTTTATAGTGCTGTCGAACGTGTTTTATGCCGCTGTGTTATTGACCGTCGGAATTTGGTGGGATCGTGTGTAGGCAACACAGTTTGAGCGGAATTCCGTCGGAAAAAACGAGTTTTTTCCGACGAGAATTCCGATCGTGTGTACGCGGCATTAGGGTTATTCCCTTTAGACAAGTGGTTCTCAACCTTCCTAGTGCCGTGACCCCTTGATAAAATTTCCCAAGTTGTAGGGACCCATAACAGTAAAATTATTTTCGTAGCCTGGGTTGTCAGCACCCAATGCAAGACACTGCAAGTATTAAAACCCCTTATGGTACATTTTAGGATGTACCACTCTCTCTCTTTGTTCTCCTTTCTTTCCCTTTTATCTATCTCTATCCTAAATTTCTTGTTTTTTTCCCCCATCCCTCTCTCTTGCCGTTTTTCTTGTTCTTTCTCTTATTCTTTCTCTCCTTTTTCTTTGTTCCTCACCCTCTTTTCCTCTCCCTTCCGTGTATTCTCAATTTTTTGTCCTCTTACTCCTTGGTGGGGGTGAGCGGAATGGGATGAGTGGCAATGCTGGGGGGAGTTCTGATCAGCCAGCTTAGGTGCTCTTGATCAAGGTCATCTGCTGATCTGAGAACTGTAGTGGGGACTTTTAATGGCAACTATAATCACAGGTAGTGTTATTCACTGTGTCTCCAGCTTCATTTTGGCTCCGACTTTGTGATATCTCTTAGCAGTGACACCTATGCCCAAATCAAGAAATAGGGTCTTCTCCGGCCCCTCCCACTTAACATTCCTCACCAGTCAGCTGACCTCTAGTCTCCGCCCCCCCCAGCCATGCCGTGAACTGAGTGGGCGGCTGCGAAGAGGCTAAGTGGGCAACTGTGGGCTCAAGGATCAGCACAGCTGGGCGGCCACAGGCTTCAGGGACAGCCCTGCTGAGCGGCCACAAAAAGACTGGGAGAGTGGTGCAGGCTTCAGGAACAGCCCAGGGTTCGGTGACCGCTGGCAAATCCCCATTCGACCCCCAGGTTGAGAACCACTGACTTAGACCATCTGTTAGCCAGCCTAGCATATGGGCGGTGGGACTGAACACCCAGCAGTCTCACTTCCGGGGTTGCGATGCACTCAGCTCTCTCCCCTCCATCAATCCCAATCATATTATAGGGGCAGGGATTGACCTCAGTGCATCGGCGTCATGTTCAAACAAGCCCCACGAGCAGCGCCATTAGATGCTGCGAGGCAGGAGCTTGTTTTGTTTTCTTTCCATCATATGCCACAGCAGAGGTGAGCAGGCATCCACTGTGGTACAGAGTACTTCAGATGGAAGGTTCCCTCACCTCACATTTGCTGCCTAGACGTCGATACATGACGTTGGTGGGGACCCGCCCAGGACCGGGGGTTCTTCAGCTCGGACCGACTGGCAGTTTACTCCTCCACTTTGTTTCACAAGGAAGGGATCACTTTGCAGTCACATTTCTTTTTGATATTAACAGTTTTTTATTTAACATTTTTTCACAGATTTGGTCAAAATATGCACACACAACACTTATTGGATAGGTGGTATGAGTATCTGGGTTGGTCCATGGCTGCCGTTTCCCCTGGCCCTTTCTCAGATTTTTTTTTGGGGGGGGGGGTGGGTTTTACCCTGCCTCAACCCCGGGTGAGACAGTTTGTTCCAGGCCATCATATAATCCCATTGCTGGAATTTGACACAACTTACAAGTTACTCTGTAAGTAATTTTCAGTAAGCGGTTGTCTCTGATATATCCTCTGCATTAGAAGATTATATATATTAATAGTTACTTTATTTATTTGATTTTTCAGAAAATACATGCATCTTACCCCTGATGACTGTCAGGAAGCCAAGAAACGTGTCAGGTTTTAAACTGAGGGTGCCTAGCTAAGCTTGTTTTAATTATGAATTTCAATAACACTATTCTTCATTGTCTGTATCTGTATCATGTGATTTATGTATTTTTGATTTGTAAATGTATTGATTTATGTATTTCTTTGTAAGAATTGTATTAATCATGTCCATTGATTTGTTTGCATTCAATTTATTATTAATATTATTATAAATATATTAATATTTTATGATTATATCTGTACTATTTTTTATTTTAATGTATGCTTTAAAAATCATGGACCACCCTCAGGGGTTAATGACATCAAATCAAATGAAAATGTATTTAATTCATTCATACATATTATCCATACCCACAATGACATGTTTCATGTAAAGTCCCATTTCAGTTCTCTAATTCTTTACAACTTAACTAGGGATGGAAGCATGCCATTTTTATATCAAGGTTGCGATAGGTCACTCACTTTCTCTTAATTTTCCCAATCAATATACGCTTATTGCGATTTTTTTTTTAACAAAAATATGTAGAAGAATACATATTGGCTTAAACTGATGAAGACAATTTTATTTTTTTTATTTTTTTGGGGATATTTATTATAGCAAAAAGTAAAAAAAAATATTATATTTTTTAAAAATTGTTGCTCCTTTTCTGTTTATAGCTCAACAAATAATTTTTTTTACATCACAGAGACCTGACATTTTAACAGGGGTGTGTAGACTTTTTATATCCACTGTACAGGGGGTCCCCTACTTACAAACATCTGACTTACAAACGACTCCTACTTACAAACGGAGGGAGACAACAGGAAGTGAGAGGAAATCCACCCCTAGGAAAGGAAATTCACTCCTATAAGGGTTAATATGGGAAAAAGGTGTCTCCACTGATGCTTTATCACCAGTCCATGTTTCCCTAACAACCCAAAATTTTCAAAATCCAATTGTCATTGGGACAGAAAGTGAGGTGAAATCTTCTGAACAGGGGCACAGACAGCAAAACAAATGTTACAGGGGTGATAACATAGAGAAGGGTTATTTAAAAAACTTAAAAATAGATTTTTTGGCTGGAGATACACTTAAAAAATGTACCTGTTCCGACTTACAAACAGATTCAACTTAAAGTGGGGTTGCGACCAAAAAAAAAAATGTGGCTTAAAAATCATAAAAAAAATAAAAAATAAATAATTGGAAAAAAAAAATGTTTTTACTCACCTCTAAATGCCTGTTGCTAGGGGGTCTGCCACCTTCATTGCCCGGGCTAAACGTCACTTCCTGTAGGCGCCGCACAGTCTTCTGGGACCTGTCATGTGTCCCAGATGAGTGAGCGTCGAATCACGGCGCATGGTGCCGCTCGCGCATGCGCTGTGGGTGCCCGGCTGTGAAGCCACAGCCGGGTTCCCACATTAAGAATGCCGGCGCCGCGAGCGGAGCGGGGAACGAGGGGGGGGGGTCTCGTTCCCCCGCATCGCTGGACCCCAGGACAGGTAAGTGCCCGATTATTAAAAGTCAGCAGCTGCAGTATTTGTAGCTGCTGACTTTTAATTTTTTGTTGGCACTCCACTTTAAGAACAAACCTACAGTCCCTGTCTTGTTTGTAACCCGGGGACCCCCTGTATATATCTCCACACATACACACATGTGTGTTTTAGCTATGGGGTGCAAACCCTAATGCAATAGGCTGTACACAATCTATGTTAATATCCATCATGCTGGAAAGTATTTAAAAGCCATGATACAAATTATTATATTATACAGAATTTATAAAGCACCAACAGCTTTCACACTTTGCAATGTATGATTTATTCTTTGTTGCTCAGTCTTTGGCCATAACTTACCACTAGTAATGATCCTTCCCTACCTCCTCAATGGTCATGGTAATGATTTATTAGCAATAGATGTAATCACACTGACAGACATACAATGTGACTTCCTTCTCTATGATCAGAAACCTCACTTTATGTCCCCAACCTGAAATAAAACAATTCACAGGTGTGCCATTAATAAAAAAAGGAGAAGGCTGAGTGCACCAGGCTGATGTGCTGTGCCCAGGGGGCTGTACTCCTGAATAAACACAGCTGCCTGGCTGGCATTTTCGGTTGGTAGAATGCCCTATAGCTGTTCTGTAACACATCTGAGGCTGTGATTTATGCTGGATTGCCAGCCGTGAATTAACTGGTAAAGGTAAAGACTATTTAGGCTGCCTGCCCCCTGCGCTGGAGGAACGGGCATGCAGATGGTTGTGAACTGTCATCGTTCAGCTGTCATCATCATCAGCCTGTGTTGCTGGTGTCAGATCGGCTGTGCATGCACACTGTCCGCCCGCCGAGCCTGGCACAAGCAGGGCAGGGGGGTCTGGAGTTCGGCGGCAGAGCCCTGGGAAGTTCAGTACTGGAAGCACAGCTGTCAGAGGTCTGTCTGGATGGAGCACAGCACGACCAATAGAAATCACAGCAGCAGGCATAGAGCACGGTGAGTGATCGCGATCGCACTGCCTTGTAGTAGCTGCTGGACTGTGAATTGAGAAGTCCTGATTGGCAAAGCATTGGAGAGAACGAGGCGGGGGGCACTACCTAACCATTCCTGCCTCCCTCCTGCTCCTCTCATCAACATGCTGCCTTTCTGGGGGGTGGCGCATTGGCACCAGCAAACGTGCGTTCTGCCAACAACAGAGGTCCATCTCTAACTCCTCAGTCAGTCTGGAAGACCTGCCCACTCCTTCATGAAGAGCACAGCACCCCATGAAGAGACCCACTCCGCTCCTGGAAGCCCCCTTTGCATCGCACAGAGATGATGGAGATGAACAGGACTTGTCTTGACTGCTGGACACCAGGAGCAGCTGGCACAGATCAAGACTGGGAGGACCACCCTTCTCCTGGACTGACCACTGGCCTGGCAGCTGTGCTGATCTTCACCATCGTGGTGGACATCCTGGGCAATGTCTTGGTTATTCTGTCAGTCCTCAGGAACAAAAAGCTCCAGAATGCTGGTGGGTACCAAACATGTTAAGAGGTGGCTGTGGATATTGACTTAACTAGTATAGTAAATCTACCCATATCAGCTTAATGCAAATGTAGAAGTCTTTATCAACTTTAATAATGTGTGAATTTACACACTTTACATAATTCTTAAAGTGCCCTATGTGGATATACATTTGCTTTTTAGGTAAGCCAATACTTTAATTCTTTAAGTTTCCTATGTGGATATAGAATTACTTTTTAGGTAAGCCAATACCTTAGTTCTTTAAGTGCCCTGTGGGGTATACATTTAATTTTCTAGCTAAGCCATTGCCTTAATTATTTAAGTGCCCTATGTGGGTATACATTTGATTTTTAGCTAAGTCATTACCTTAATTCTTTAGGTGCCCTATGTGGATATAGAATAACTTTTTAGGTAAGTCATTACCTTAATTATTTAGGTGACCTATGTGGGTATACATTTGATTTTTAGCTAAGTCATTACCTTAATTCTTTAAGTTCCCTATGTGGATATAGAATTACTTTTTAGGTAAGTCATTACCTTAATTCTTTAGGTGCTCTATGTGGATATACATTTGATTTTTAGCTAAGTCATTACCTTAATTCTTTAAGTGCCTTGTGCGGGTATACATTAAATTTTCTAGCTAAGCCATTGCCTTAATTCTTTAAGTGCCCTATGTGGGTATACATTTGATTTTTAGCTAAGTCATTACCTTAATTCTTTAGGTGCCCTATGTGGATATAAAATTACTTTTTAGGTAAGTCATTACCTTAATTCTTTGGGTGCCCTATGTGGATATAAAATTACGTTTTAGCTAAGTCATTACCTTAATTCTTTAGGTGCCCTATGTGGATATAGAATTACTTTTTAGGTAAGTCATTACCTTAATTCTTTAGGTGCCCTATGTGGATATAAAATTACTTTTTAGGTAAGTCGTTACCTTAATTCTTTAGGTGCCCTATGTGGACATAAAATGACTTTTTAGGTAAGTCATTACCTTAATACTTTAAGTTCGCTATGTCATTATAGAATTACTTTTTAGGTAAGTTATTGCCTTAATTCTTTAAGTTCGCTATGTGGATATAAAATGACTTTTTAGGTAAGTTGTTACCTTAATTCTTTAAGTTCGCTATGTCGTTATAGAATTACTTTTTAGGTAAGTCATTACCTAAATTCTTTAAGTGCCCTATGTGGATATAAAATTACTTTTTAGGTAAGTCGTTACCTTTATTCTTTAAGTTCCCTATGTGGATCTAAAATTACTTTTTAGGTAAGCCACCAAAGTGGTGTCACATCTCTTTCATGATATATATCTTTTAATTGTATTATTACACCTGTATATTGTGAAACTTTCCACAATCTCCTTTCAGTATTCACCAGTAGAAGTGTATCTGTCGGAATGGACAGATTGGGAATTGAATCAGATAGAACACATATCAGAAAGTTCTTTCATCTGGAGTGTAATAGGAAGAGATGTAGGATTGTGTCAGATCAGATCAGTGTTCAGTCAAGGACCAGAGGGTGTATGAGCACCTTCCCTCATTTTCATCTAAGGTTTTTAATCACTTAGTAGTATGACTTTAACCCCTTGTTGATAATAATCTAGACAGTAATTTATATATTTCTAAAGTTTGGAGATGAAGAATTTGCCATCATGAGTTTAAATATATTTTTTAAGGGATCACAAATCTTCCTTGTAGACATGGAAACGTGTTCCTACACTATAAATGAATACTTGTACACAGCTTACCACAATTTTTTTTGGGGGATTTGGCAATTTAAAGGGAACAGTTAGAGTGTTTTCCAGGTTAAAGTTAAATTAATTCTGCATCCACTCCTCTTATTGCCGATGGAACAAATCAGCCTTTTTTAACTGTTTTACTTCTGAATGACCCTTGAAATAATTTGTAGGACCCAGGGAAGCCCTGCTAAAACCAAATTAATTGGGATCAGTAGAAAAAAAATGTCCCTTACATTGGGGTTCAGTGGAAAAAAATGTCCCTTACATTGGAGGTCAGTGGAAAAAAATGTCCCTTACATTGGAGGTCAGTGGAAAAAAATGTCCCTTACATTGGGGGTCAGTGGAAAAAAACGTCCCTTACATTGGTGGTCAATGGAAAAATGTTCCATACATGGGTGGTCAGTGAGAAGAAAGTCCCCTTTACAGTGGTTGTCAGACTGCAACCTTTACAGGTTGCTAAAAGGATAATCGGGATCATGTAGTTGGCTTTGCCAAGTGAAGTTGGCCCTGAAGATATGCTGGCACCATCAAATGAAAAGTCAACCAGCCACAGTTCAAGGAATCCCTAGCAAGCTCTAGAGCAGTGATGGCGAACCTTGGCACCCCAGATGTTTTGGAACTACATTTCCCATGATGCTCTTGCACTCTTCAGTGTAGTTGAGCATCATGGGAAATGTAGTTCCAAAACATCTGGGGTGCCAAGGTTCGTCATCACTGCTCTAGAGGAACTCTAGGGATCTTCAGAACCCTGGTTGAGAATGGCTGGTCTAGATAAAAGGAAATATTGTCATCAATTTCAACTCCTGTGTTAATTTATTCAATTTCAGTTCTGTCTGACTACTGCAAAGAGAAAGTCTTGTTTACAATAAGAAATTGGTATTTTCAGGATACAGATGCAATATCGTCTATTACTTTATTTATGATAATGCTTTAATAAAAATAGTTCTATTTGCTCAGTATTCATGAATGTGTTCTGGACTGGTTACCTTGGAGTCGTATCTAGAAGCTTGACAATTACAATGTCAGATGTGCGGCTAGACCTAATACTTTGTGACATGTTTGTATATCTCAGGTTTATAGAGTAATGTGCTACTGCCGTCTGAGTCACACAGCTTAACACATGGCTTCACACGTGTGGACTGACAAACCACAATCTGACTGAATCAGGTAGGAGGAATTTACTTCTGTGCAAATCAGTGTTGTAGCTCAAGGTCACAGGTAAAAAGGTGATCAGTTGGACACTTTGAAATGACTATTGCCATGTTAAAGGCTCTAAAAGCAGCTCTAGTATAGCCGGCCATGGATCGAAATTCAGCTGGTTCTGCAGGGACCGATGTATAGGTAGGATGGTAGTACAGTCAACGACTTCTGTATAACTGCCCTGGCAGACTTTTGTCTTTTGATATAGCTGTAGCCTGCAGCGCTGATCAGTGTATTCTGATGGGGGGGGGGGGGGGTCTCAATACAATAGCACAACGGGGAGAATTCCCCCATCCACGTTGAATGTTTGGATAAAGAATTTGAGTCACTCGCTGGTTGATCAAAAAAATACTCTTCTATGGCCAGCATTACACATACCTGATGAGTAACTGTAAAGTAAAGTAAAGGCAAAAAAGATGGAAGGAAATATGCATTTTTCATAAGACAGCTTGCCCAGTTACAATAGTTAAAGATTCAATATTCAGATTTCTACATAAGCCTAGCAAGTGACTGCTTCTCCTTAACTTATAGGGCATACCTATTTACAAGTAGAGCATAGGAAGGCTTTTCATGTTTTTCTTTAATTGACGATAATTTCCTTCAAGTAGCCATTAGACCCCAATTACCAATAGTTGCAGATCAGTAAAGCTGGCCATATATAGTTAGAATCTTGGGCGATTCAGCAGGGACTGACCAAGATTCAAAGCCTTTATGGGCAGGCTGATTGTACCCAAGTCAATCCCTCGATCGTCTTGGGTACAACCAGCATGCCAAATTTTTACATACAATCATTGCCAGCAGCTATAGCCACTAGCAATAATCACTGTATTCTCCCCAGCTGGGATGGCACGTGGCACCCCCACCCAGGAGAACACAATAGCTCCACAGGAAGGATTTCCCCAACAACACTGATTGTGTTGATGGGGGAATCAAGTGATTTTCTTTTCTGCAACTCGTGATTGCAGGAAAGAAAATCGCATGATCTATGGCCAGCTTTAGATTTGCAATAAACAATTTTAAAAGATAACCCCTTTGTTGCTGGATAGACATGTGCAATTCGTTTAGTTTTTTTTTCGTTTTTTTTCGTTATTTTCGTTCATTCGTTATCGTACGAATGAACGAACGATTCGCTAAAAATTGTAACGAATAACGAATCGTTCGAATCGAACGAATCTGAAAATAACGAAAATCCGAAAAAAACAAATTAGAAACAACGAATGTATGAAGAAAATCCGAAAAAAGAAAACAGGAACAACGAAAATGAAAATGAACGAAAAAAATTCGTACATTCGTAACTTTTTTTTTTTGTTGAATTGGTAATTTTTCGTACCAATCGTTATGAATCAACAGAAATGAAAAAAACAAAATGAAAATAAACGATTTTTTTTGTTGTGCACATGTCTATTGCTGGATAAGTTCACATTGGAAATGTTTAGCAGATATCTAGTTGTTCTTCCTTGTCAGTGCACAGATAAACACACTGGACCTGATTTATTAAACTGAGTAGTAAGGTGAAGTGCAGTGATGTGAAGTGAAGAAAATCAGTGTTCACTTTACACATTTAGTCATTCAGAAGAAAACTCTGTTTTTTACAAACTCCCCCTGCATAGTACAGTAAATCATGGACAATGCCCATGTCTCAGCACTTGCATGATTAAAATACAATTTACACACTTACCTATGCCTCGGTTGAAAGATTTATAAGAATCCGAATCATTTTTTATTTATTTTTTTGAATCCGAATCATTTAACATCAAACTACCGCTCAGTATCCATGGGTCCATTTTATATCAATTGCATTAGCCCGTGTTCACTTAAAAATGTCTGATTTGGTAAAAATGAACCTGCCACTACATTGAAGTTAATGTTCAAGGAGGCTGAGAATCTCTTGAATGCTAAAACACATTGAGGGGAATTGATCAAAGCTGGAGCAGCCACAATCTGCAACAAATGTGCATGGCATCAGCTCTCTGAATTGAAACTGAATTTTATTTTCGTTTAGTTTTCAGCACCGAAAACATGCAGCTAACGAAAACTATGACAATATTTTCATCTACAAATTTAACACCGCTGCAGCCTCAGCTGCACAGAATGAATGGATGGGAATAGCGCTGTACAGAGCATCCCGTTCATTCACAAACTGAAGCATAGTAAACACAGTTTCAGTTATGAATGAACAGAGTCAGTTATCGGTATGGATCACTGACTCTCCACTCAGAAAAGACAGGGGACGGTAAATGACACATTTACTGGCCCCTTCCCTGCTCTCCATCCTGACAGTTCCCCTGCAGCAGCTAGCGGGAGAGGGGAGGGGGAAACCTGACAGAGCTGCGGGGGACGAGGGGGCAGGAGAGAACCCAGGCAGGCTAGAGAGCACACTGGAGGCAGCAGAATGAAGCTGGATAGGAGGAGAGGCAGGCAGCTGCTGAATGTTCGCTTCTTCTCCTAGCCTTCCCACAGGTATTCAGCTGCTGCACAAGGAAAATGGAGAGATTGGTTCCTCTATATGTAGCTGTCGCCACCGATTCACGGATCTCCGGCAGCATGGGGCAGGGTCGCAATTGCGTCCCCTGTAGGTACGCTCCTGATGCAGGTTGCACATTGCAGTACATGAAGAGCATGTCTTGTGCAAAGATATGTCTTTGTACTTCATGTCCGTAATACGAGGTACCTGTCCCTCCCAGAGCCAAGTGAACCTGAAAACTCTTATATTCCCTAAAATTCCTGATCAAGTTTACTATATTAAGCATGAACTATGTACAATACGGGAAATGATCAAAACTGAAGCAGACAGAATCTGGAGCAGCTGTGCATGGCAACCAATCAGCTTCTATCTTTAGCTTATGTTAAGCTTTGAAAATAAACACTCTCAGTGCATTTTTAATGTCTCAGCAAATTTTTTGTAATTATGGTCGACTTTAGGCAGACAGCTAAAATACAGCTGAAATATACTGTATACAGCTGAAATATATATATATATATATATATATATATATATATATTTGTTTTTCTCTAAAATGATTTGTGTTTCTGTTTAGCCAGTCTGGTGATTTATACAGCTATTCGAAGCAAAAGGTAACAGATGATATATCTGTATCTTGTCTGCTCACCAAGCAATAAGGGGGCATTCACCCTGCCAGTGATTACATGTGAGAACCCCAGTGCGGGTTCCTGTTATTAGCTGTGAGCAGGGCCGGTGCTACCACTAGGCTAACAAGGCAGCCGCCTAGGGCGCCCTGCTGCCTATGGCGCCCAGCCACTGGTGTTCCTACTCTCTTATCTCTGCAGCAAGCAACTAAGTCTCAGCATGAGCAGGCAGCTGCATTTGATGGCCGCTGGTGAGACTGCATTGATGGGCGCTGGTGTGGCTGCATTGATGGCCGCTGGTAGGCTACATTTGATGGCAGCTGGTGAGGCTGCATTGATGGGCGCTGGTGAGGCTGCATTGATGGTCGTTGGTAGGCTACATTTGATGGCAGCTGGTAGACTGCATTGATGGGCGCTGGTAGGCTGCATTTGATGGGCACTGGTGTGGGCTGCATTTGATGGGCCTATCCATAAAAAAGGTGGGGTTTACATGGGCAGGGGAAAATGGGTGTGGTCAGGGGTGGAGCCAAGGGGGGTGGCAAAATTAGGTTTTGCCTAGGGTGTCAAAAATCCTTGCACCAGCCCTGGCTGTGAGTAGGCAGCCCCATTGAAGGCAGTGGGAGGCTGCTGGCTCTCGCAGCTAATCGCGACCATTCGCATGTAATCGTTCATGCTACAATCACATGCGAGGGACCCATCTCGTGCGCACTTGCATGTGAACGCAGCATTGAACAATTACATACAAGTGCATTGCATATCAATAAAAATTACTCAATGAAAAAGTATGACCTGAAGATTAGGGTTAGGCTGGACTAAAGAAACCAAAAGCTCTCCACTGAACCATTGTATAGCACAACTGAGCCTTCTGGATGTGAAATTTGGGTGAAATTTTTTTATGAAAATGACAC
The DNA here is from genome assembly GCA_028564925.1 of Lithobates sylvaticus. Lineage (NCBI taxonomy): Eukaryota > Metazoa > Chordata > Amphibia > Anura > Ranidae > Lithobates > Lithobates sylvaticus. The sequence continues at coordinate 45,589,836 of CM053033.1, forward strand.
CAAAACTAAATTGTTTACAAAATATGAAAAAGTGGTGGAATTTATGAATACAAGTTAAGGATTGCTCCCAACTGTCCCTGATTTCGAGGGACTGTCCCTGATTCAGAACAAAGTCCCTCTGTCCCTCTTTCCTCCTCAATTGTCCCTCATTTTGGTCTAATCTATAAAGTTGTATATAAAATGCACTATATATCTTTCAAAAAATGTTTCCCAATGCTAAGCCTTTAATCCAATTTCTAAATGACAGCATTCGTGATTTTCAAAAGCCAGTATAAAGGAATAGTAGGGGTAAAAGCACTTGTGGGTTTAATATATCCTTTTTTTTGTATAATTCTCTTTTAAGGGGGGGCGGGTGGTGTGTTCTATGCCTACATACTTTTGCTAATAGGTGTCCCTCGTTCCAGTCTCAAAAAGTTGGGAGGTATGGATGAGTCTTAGCAAATATAACAGGTGGAGCCTAATATCACCAACCTTTGTAAGTAGGTACGAGCCCTTTTAGTCCCTCTTCTGCTATAGCAGGGGTCTTCAAACTTTTCAGTGTAATAGGCTGCAAGGAAAGGCAAAAAAAATTAAAAAATCCCCATGAGGGTCCCTCTTAAGGCTTGATTCACACTAATGCATTTTTTGATGCATTTTGCATTTTGCAGAAATGCAGGGAAATTTTTTAACATGAGTTCCTATGGAACATGTTCACATCAATGCATTTTTTGTGCCTCTGCATTTTTGGAAAGGGTCGGGGACTTTTTTTGCGGGTTTTTTATTTTTTACACTGTATATAGCTGGTTGCTAAGCAACCACAGTGTAAAAAAAAAAAAAAACGCGGCAAAATTGCGTCAAAATTGCGTCAAAATCGCAGTCAAAACGCGTGTCCAAAAACGCTGCAAGCACCGCAAAAAGCACTGCAGAAATGCTCAAAAGCAAAATGCATAGATGTGAATCGAGCCTTAATCAGGGTCTCCATCAGAGTCCTCCACTCAGTCCTTTATACATCAGTGTCTCCGTCAGAGTTCCACCTTTGGCCTGATTCACACCTATGCATTTTTAGTGCTTTTTGCATTTTGCAGATTTGTACTAGAGAACATGTTCCATAGGAAACCATGGTTAATGGACTGTAGTGCAAATCTGCAAAATGCAAAAAGCGCTAAAAATGCATAGGTGTGAATCAGGACTTAGATCAGGGTCCCCATCAGCATCCTCCTTTAGGCTTCATTCACACCAATGCGTTTTTTCATGCTTATTGCAGAAACGCAGGACATTATTTTTAACATGGGTTCCTATGGAACCCGTTCACATTAATGCATTTTTTGTGCCTCTGCATTTATGGAAAGGGTCAGTGACTTTTTTAAACGCAAAACACTGCTTTTTTTGCAGAATGCAGTGCGTTTTTACCACGATTTTGCCGTGATTTGCATTTTAAATCTGCCCAGCAACAAATTTGCCTAAAAAAAAAAGGAACAAAATGCAAATCGCGGCAAAATCACTGTAAAAGATGCAAAAAGCACATCAAAAAGCACTCCAGAAATGCTCAAAAGCAACATGTATAGGTGTGAATGGAGCCTTACAGAAGCAGAGAATACAGGCAGTCTCGGCTGACCTTCAAAGAGAAGTAAGGGATTTTTTTTTCAGAATCATACTTACCTAGATGGATATAGCATCGGTCCGATGCTGCATCTGTCCCCTGGCGCCTCTACACTCAGAACCGAGCGATCGAACACTGCCGATGGCTCGGTTCTCACATCTCCCTGAGCAGAGAGCTGCTGACTATCAATCAGCAGACCTCCGCTCTGTCGTCCCCCCCGTGCTCACTGGAGCGCTGAGCTGTGAAGGGGCAGGGAGCGACCTCATCGGCTTGCATAAAAAGCTGAGATGGTGTCAGTCCAGGCACCTGGCGGATCCAGACTTCCATTGTCGGGATGACGCGGTGCCTGGACTGATTTCTGTGACGTCAGCAGAGATTGGACTTCGGCCCGATCTCTACTGGAAACGGGTCATAGGAATGCAAAATGGTTGCACTCCTGTGATCCATATAATAAGCCCAGCCAAATGAGCTCAAGCTGGACTTCTCCTTTAACTTCACTATAGGATGTGATTTTCATAAATACTATAGTTGATGTTTGATTAAATGAGTATAGAACTCAGAATGAGGTCACAGAATATAACATCAGCATTGTAATAGCAATACAAACAATATAATTGTATTGACAATCCCATATAAGCTTAGTTGAAAACTCTCCTTTTGTGTTGTGAGTTCTGCCTGTCAGCTGGCCATCTCTTTCCACAACATCCTGGATTCCCTGCATGCTTTTTCCTCTCTGCTGTTTACTTTCCATTTCTAAGGACTACATGTCCCATGGTACCTTTCTGTCTGCAAGCTGTGATTCCTGTACTGACCCCGCCTCCTGAAACTCCTCCTCTCAGCACCTCTGTAGTTCAGGTGGCAGGCTCTGTTAAATGTGTGACACAGCAGTGCCTACTCACAAGGTATAGTGATTACATGTCACAGAATTCAAGTAAGGAAATGTGTGGAGATCCTCAGTAAGATTACAAACTTAACGATCATTCAGAATAATAGGCATAGGCTAGAAATAATTTAAGTGCAATGTGGGAATGAATATATCATTTTAAATGTTGACCATAGATATTAGATACACATTAATAATTTTATTGATTGGGGAGGGTGTAGGTGTGGCGCTATTCCTCTTAAGGAAACCTAATTAAGGTGCTTAAAGTGCTGCAAATGTGTTCAAAAAAATAAATAAAACCTAAAAATATATGACAATAAAATGATGTAATAGATATTTGCTGAAGGTGTTACACCTGCTGAAAAGTGCAGCTTAAAATACCTTCAAAGTGGATAAGGAGACGTTAATTAGAGTGATAGGTGCTTGTGTGTTGCACCCTTTGTAAAGTGCAACCCTAAAGCCCCATACACACGGTCGGACAATCCGCGGACCAGGTCCGTCGGATCATGTTCGTCGTACTTTGTCCGATGTTGGTTTTGCGTACACACGGTCGGACAAAGTTGTCGAAAAATCCGATCTTTATGAACGTGGTGACGTTTGTTGCCTACGACGGGACTACGTAGAGGCTAGTAGCCAATAGCTTTGGTCTTGTAATGTGATCTGAGCATGCGTAGCACTTTGTCCGGTCGGACAACCGTACACACGATCGAATTTGGTGTGATCGGACCGGGTTGTCGGCAAATCTATCCAGCAGGAGATAAGACTTTGTCCGTCGGACAATTCGACGTACACTGTCCGATGGTGCATACACACGGTCGGATTTTTCGACAACATGGTCCGATCGGACAGAATCCATGAAAAAGTCCGACCGTGTGTATGGGGCTTAAGTGGTAGTTGCCTTCAGAAGTGGATAAAAACTAATGCTAGTGCTAATGGTGTGTATGAGAATGATATCCCTACGTGCTCATACACTTATTTGATCCTTGTATGTGAAAAGAACAACGGGTGTTTGACCCTCTGCTACAACGTCCCAATTAAATAAATAAACATGCAAAAATGGCAAGTTAAAAAAGAGAGGAAAAATATACCACTGTGAAAGAAAAAGAAAAATGTGCCAAAAAGAAAAATATTATTATAACATTTGATACAATAATAAACAAAGTGACTTGTGCTCTCAAAAAATGTCCCGCTGGCAGGGTTAATACTGTTTGTTATCCTTTTGAGTGAAGGTAGTGCTGGTGATCTTATCCGTGCTCTTAATGCAATTGCACTCGCCAGATGGCCTTACCCCCCAGGGGTACTGCGCAGCCACAGTAAATGCCACTGTGTAGCACTCTGGAAACAGCCGAACAGTCTGTGGTTTACTATTGGCATTCCGCCGGATTACCATGCAGAAAAGAGAGGAATGCCCATAGCCTAATACCACTTTAGACTTGTTTATTTGTTAAAAGTATGGATGTATACTCACGTTTGAGTTAAAAATTATAGGCAAGGAATTAATGATGCAGGGGCCGAGTAAACAAACATCTACGGCCTTGACCGGAAGTGACGTAAAGACGTACTGTAACTCCGTCCTACGCGTTTCATCATTCAAGACGTCATCTGAAGCCATTAATAATTGTATTGCCTTTGACTAGGGCAGTCTCCGTGGAATCTTTTGCCTTGTCTATATTGTATTAGATTGTATTGAATTAATAGACCCACAAGGAGTTTGCCCTTATTTTATAAGAGACATTAATCTGACATTTTTATATTCACTTTAAAAATGACACACACATTGGTCTTCCTCTTTTTACAAACATATGATTAAAAGATTAAAAAAAGAAAAAAAAAGATTAAAAGTTTAGAAAAAACACATTTATACTCACCTAGGTGGATGCAGCTTTGATTCAAGGAACTTCAGAACTGAGCAATTACCACTGATCGCTCAGTTCTCACCATTCTGTGAGCAGAGAGTTGGGAAATGTCAGTCTCCAGCTCTCTGTTCTGCCCCAGAAAAGGAGTATCGGGCCATTCTGTGCAAAACCCTTGCACAGAGCAGGTGAGTATAACATGTTTGTTATTTAAAAAAATAAAAATAAATGAACCTTTACAATTACTTTAAGCTCTTTATATTTTGTACACAACTTGTGATATGAGGATGCTTACAGAATTCCTTCACTTTTCTTACTAAAGTCAAATTTTCTGGAAATAAATAGACATTGATAAATGCCACAAACGGATGTTAACTTATGCCAAATCTGCCCACCCCCTTGGGATGTAACCCATTACCTATGTTAATTTACTTGCTTATAACCCCAGGCACTTGATGTAAAAATCAATTATCTTATTTAAATTGTTCTCACAGATGTATTAATAAAGCTATAATAACCACAACGAGTTGTTCCTGGAGAAGGTGGGTGTAGTCCGCATTGGCAGGACAACATCAGAATCAACTAAATACAATAAAGAAGGGGGGGGGTGTCAGGGGCTACTCCAAAATAATGTCCCACACAACAGAGATTGTGATAGACTATATCGGTACCCAGGGAATGGACAAAGTAAATATAAAATTATTCATTTATTAACCGCTCCCCGACCGCCTTACGCCGATATACGTCGGCAGAATGGCACGGCTGGGCAAAACCACGTATCGGTACGTGGTCCTTTAAAAGCCCAGCCGCCGCCGGCGTGCTCGCGACCCGGTCGGGAGCTCCGTGATTGCGGCCACGGGCCCCGCTTGTGTCCCACGATCGGGTCACAGAGCTGAAGAACGGGGAGAGGTCTGTGTAAACAAACCTCTCCCCGCGCTTCCTACACTGCCTGTCACTGATCGGCTGTTCCCTGTCATCGGGAAAGCCGTTCAGTAACGTCAGACGTCAGCCCCGCCCTCTAATGTAAAAAAAACCACACACGTCACAGACCATAACCCCTCCCTGCCCCTAGTGGTTAACTCTTTCACTGCCAGTGTCATTTATACAGGAATCAATGCAATTAAATAGCATTGATTGCTGTATAAATGACAGTGGTCCCAAAAATGTGTCAAAAATGTCCGATGTGTCCGCCATAATGTCGCAGTCACAATAAAAATCGCTGATCGCGATTATTAATAAAAATGCTATAAAACTATCCCCTATTTTGTAAATGCTATAACTTTTGAGCAAACCAATCAATAATCGCTAATTGCGATTTTTTTTACCAAAAATATGTAGAAGAATACGTATCGGCCTAAACTGAGGAAAATTTTTTTTTTTTATATATATTTTTTGGGGATATTTATTATAGCAAAAAGTAAAAAATATTGCATTTTTTTCAAAATTGGCGCTCTATTTTTGTTTATAGCGCAAAACTGAAACAAAAGGGTTTGGGGGGGGGGGGGAGAGAAATAGGGAGGGGAGGAAGAAATGGCAGATGGGCTATAGCGCAGAAGATATCCAGCAATCAAACGAGGCCAATAGGTAATTCCCCTAAAATGGATCGATGTGTCCCCATCCCTTTCCTTCTTCTTTTCTTCCTTTTCCCTCCCTCCCCCTTTCCCCCCTCCCCCCCCTTTTCCTCCCCCCTCCCTATTTCTCTCCGCAACCCCCCCAAACCCTCTTCCCCCTTCTTCTCCCCTTTCATTCCGTTTTAGATTATACAGACCCACATATGCATAATTCTTACATATATTTTCAAATATACTTTTGATTTCAGTTATTGCATCTTTTAGTGCCTCCCGTGTTTGCCGTGGGGGGATTACCCAGTCAGGGGGCCTCAAACTATATATAGTTTGGATATATATAGTATAGGATACCCTCCTCTTGGGTCCCCATTGGTAAGCCATGCCCGACTATAACACTCCAAATGACCATAATATCTATATTGATGTAAATTGTACCCTTTTTTCACTATTTGTGACAATATAACTATAAGATTGTCTATTTTTTTAGATGTTTAAGGTCAACTCCTCCTGAAGAAGCGATATTTTTCGCGAAACATGTGGAGGATCACGCTTGGACCTACATCTCTTGTTTGCCCATTACATTGTGGGGTTCACCTATTTTTTGTCTGTACTATTTGTAAAAGTATGGAATAACTATCTTACATATTGCTGTATTAAATGTTTTTCAATTTTTGCTCTCTTTAATAAATTAATAATTTTCTATTTACCTTGTCCATTCCCTGGGTACCGAGATAGTCCATAACAATCTCTGTTGTAGTGGGGCATTATTTTGGAGGGGCCCCTGATACCCCCCTCTTCTTCATCACTTTAAGCTCAAGGATGATGGTACCCACCCCTTTCTTTATATACCTTTTCAGATTGAGGCATCACTTTATAAATACAATTAAGGGTCTATTTATAAAACATTTGTTAAGCGACCGTCAGAAGCATTTGTGCTAGTTGAAGAATGTGCCGTATTGATTCTAAGAGATTGATGCCTGTATTGTCAGCTCCATCTAGTGGCCAAAATGCGAAATAGTTTTCTAACTACGATTTTTAGGAAAACTATACTGCATTTTGGCCACTACATGGCGCTGACGGTATAGACATTAACCTCTTAGAAAACACGGCACATTTCATTCAACTTGTACAAATGCTTCTGCCTTTTGTGCAGGAAATGTTTTATGAATAGACTCTATATGAATGGAATATAAAGTATTCAGGTATATGACACATTTTCCACAACCTGGCTATTTATCAATGTACTTTTCCAACAGTAAACAATTCTTATTTAGGCTCCATTTACAAAATTTTGGAAACTTGCCCATGTTTATATATATATATATATATATATATATATGGTTTAGCATATTATTGTTGTTATTAGCATTAGTGTTTCACAGCGGCTGTGCGCTAATGCTATTTACTCAATTAAATCACCCTTATTTATTGAAACATAAACATCAAAGAAACGTTGAACATCAACAAATTGTTTTACTACAACCTAATTACTCTAGAGATGGTATAATTTAATGGGAGAGATTGGTTGCTATTTCCCCATTGCTGAGACATCTGTTTATATGTTTCTTTGTTTTTCTTATCCGTGATTGGATGCTGCACTGAAAATTCTGTTTAAAAGAATAATTCTTAGAGACATTCAAGCTATTTATATCAGAGCCCTGGGAAGAGTAATGATGATGTTTATAGTTTTTGCATTACGGGATGAAACTGTGCACTTAGTGCTAGACTTAGTTCTGAAGTGTTAGAATTAGTTTTAATCATACGTATTTTCTTGTTTCTCTCACTTTTCATTTTGTGAATTCGTTTATAACCATTTGCCACCCAGGCTAAATCTAACATTTCTCTCCTACATCATTTTTTTGATCGAAAATTACTTAGAACCCCAAACATTATATATATATTTAGCAGAGGCCCTAAAGAATAAAATGGTGGTTGTTGCAATTTTTTAGGTTACGCGGTATTTGCATTTTATTGTTGGTAAAATATAAAAGTTATTGTCACACTGAGTAAATAGATACCTAACATGTCATGTTTTAAAATTGCATATGCCTGTGCAATGGTTACATAGTTACATACAGGGGGTCCCTCGCGTTAGGGACTGTCCGTCTGTTCTTAACTCGGAAATGTTCGTAAGTCGGCCGCGCATGCGCAGACCGACAATTACGGACATTTCCAAAGCATCCTCCCAATGTTGAGGGCATGTGGCCTGGTACGGTTCAGGAGGGAGGGGGGGCCGCTCTCCCCCCTCTTTTCCTGCGGCCTGTCAGGTTGCGTGCTCGGATAAGGGTCTGGTATGGATTTTGAGGGGGACCCCACGCCATTTTTTTTGGCTGGGGTTCCCTTAAAATCCATCCCAGACCTCAAGGGGGGACCCCACGCCATATTTTTTTTTTGGCTGGGGTCCCCCTTAATATCCATAGCAGACCATAGCAGGGCCTGGTTATTGAATTTGGGGGGACCCCCACGCTTTTTTATTTTTATTTTTTTATTTTTTATCAATGACTTTTTTTTTTTATGAATGGCTTTTAATGAATGACTGTTCTCTGTGTTACGGGAGCCGTCAATACATATAGCCGCGAGTGATTTTAAATGGCTTTTTTTCCTGCAAAAATTACACTTTTTGCAGAGACAGTTCTAAGCACAGGAAACATGCGCCCCTTCACAGGCATACTATAGACACCCCCCAGATGTGATACTGCAATGCTGTACTAACAGCATGCACACACTAATCCCCAGAATCATAGCACATAATGTCAGCAGTCAGCAGCACATAACACTGACACTGACGCTGGAACACAACACAATATGCGAGGCCGCCGGCGCGGCTGCCTTTTATACTGTGGGGCGTGTACTAAACCCCCTGCCTGTGGCCAATTATTGCTCTCCTCGCCGCTGGCTCTTTGATTGGCCAAGCATGCGGGTCACAGTGCATGCTTGGCCAATCATCAGCCAGCAATGCACTGCAACTGGCGCAGTGCATTGCGGGCCACTCGCATCACACGAATTTGATGCGAGCGGCCCAAATAGTTCTGGGCTCGCCGAGCGGGCGAACGCCCGATGTTCGAACATGGTTGAACATGGGTTCAAATCGAACACCGGGCCCATCCCTAGTCTAGAGTCCCACAGGAGGTCTGTTGCTGGAATTATTGCCGGCAATACCGCGGCGGCTCTTTGCAGGGGGTTTATCCCTTTTTTCGGCCACTAGCGGGGGTTAAAACCACCCTGCTAGCAGCCGAATTCCGCTGCTAAAACGATGGTAAATATAGCGCTGCTTTACCGCTGACGCCCGCACTGCCCCAGTGTGAGAGGCCAACAAAGAGGCCAGCAATTACAGCTCCTATTTCTCTTATGACAAAAGTGCCATTGACACAGTGAGGCTACATTCACATGGATGGAAAAATGCACATGTACATTTTTTTTTTTTTGCAATACCTGCAATCTGACATACATGCATACCTACAGTATGTCATTAGATGTAGATTTTACATTACGGATCTGAGTGCAGCGCACGTTTTCACACCTGTCTAAATGTCTTCAACGACGCAGCTGCGTTCAGATCTCTAAATAACCAAAGTTTGTAAATGTCAATTTTTTTCCAGCTGTGTGAATGAGGCCTGGATCATAACTGTGTACACTAAAGTCTTGCTATTACCTTGCCCAGCCATTGCATTCTATTTAGTCCTGCAAGTCCCAGCATGCGTTCTTGGACTACAAAGCCTGAATTTATATATTGTGTGTAGACAGGCAGAAGAATATTAGACAGGGATCAGTAAGGGTCTAGACAGGGGACTACTATAACTAGGGGGTCATTGGCACCAAAATATCAATCTATTTATTTTGGCAGTAATTATCTTTGGCAGACTAACGTGAAGAGAAATATTATTAACGCATTCATGACATAGTGCCTTACAATATACGTGATGAAAGGCTTGGATGAATTGTGTAATAAATCTTATCTTATAAATCTATTGTGGTTTGTACAGTGGTTTGGACATATTGATTTCAGTGGACGTTTATAATCGAATTGGTTTTAACAGTATTAGACATGTGCAATTCGTTTAGTTACGAATTCGTTTTCCGTTCAAATTCGTTATATGCGTTCATTCGTAATCGTAAGAATGAACGAATGGTTTACTAAAAATTCTAACGAAAAAACGAACTATCGAAAAGAACGAATATGAAAAACAACGAAAATACAAAATAATTAAATTAGAAACAACGAAACTACGAAAGAATGAAAATCCGAAAAACAGAAACAACGAAAATACCGAACACAGATTCAAAAATAACGAAACTCAAAATGAACGAAAAATCGAAATTACGAATATTCGGAAAAAAGTACATCAAAACAACGAAAATACGAAATAACGAAAATTCTGCTGATCGAGAATTTCGAAAGAACGAATGTTAGTTCTGATTCTGAAATATTCCATCCAGAGTCCAGATAGGGTGTGGTTGGGTCGGTGGCACTGTTTTGGTGGATTTTTGAGTCAAGTTCTGAATTGTGAGAGAGAAATTTTTTGTTTCTTAAACATATAAATAGCATTCACATTACATAAAATTATGAATTATGCTCCGATTACGAATCTACGAAAACAATGTTACGAAAGTACGAATAAATCAATCTCACGAAAGTATGAATGTAATTAAATCTACGAATCAACGAAAATTAGATTAACAGAAATACGAATCATTTCAAATCAACGAAAATATAGCTCTTCCGAAAATACGAATACGTCCGAATACGAAATAAAACAAAAATACGAATTTCGAATAGACGAAAATTAGACGGAAATACGAATCAACGAAAAAATAACTCTTACGAAAATACGAACGAGTCCGAATACGAACACCCACGACTTACAAAATTACGAATCGTTACGAATCAACGGAAACGAACAGAAACGAAACGAAACGAAACGAAACTAATTTTTCTATTGTGCACATGTCTAAACAGTTTATAGTAACTGCCTACTTAATATATCACACAATTGTGTTTTTTGTCTTAGTATTTTGAATGCACTGTTTCTATGAGAAATTGTATTATACAGTATATTTTTGATATTTACACACAAAGTCTGATGTATGGGACTAATTATAACTATGTTATTAGATTCCCACTAAATAAGTTAGGAGCAGTATCATGAGTATAACTGGAACCTGTTGTGATTATGGGAGAATTATTTATAGACTTGCATTTATTGCTAAGTAAATTACTTTAAAATGGTTGTAAACCTCAGACATAAAGTATGCACAAAGCATATTGCTCTATAATATGTACTTTTCTCAATCCAGAGCACTACCGTATATACTTGAGTATAAGCCGACCCGAATATAAGCCAAGGCACATAATTTTACCACAAAAAACTGGGAAAACGTATTGACTCGAGTATAAGCCTAGGGTGAGAAATGCGTAGCTACTGTAAGTGTAAAAGAGGGTCAACAATGCCCATTTGCAGCCTCACTGTGCCCATTTGCAGCCATAAGTCCCCTGAACTTCAAACTTTGTAGTTAAGGGTTCCTAGATGACCCCTATCTGCAGCCAAAGGGTTCCAAAATGACATTGCTGCAGATGGACACAGTTGACAGAATTTGGGGCCCTGTATCTCGGGGCCACTTGGTGCTAGTAACCCCATTTGGATATGTTGTAGTGCTAGTTCAACTGGGTTTGCAAACCAAATTTGGGGTTCCTAGCACCAAGTGGCCCCGAGATACGGGGCCCCAAAGTTGGGTTGGAAAATGTCATTCTCTGCTGCAGAAAAGTGCTTGACTCAAGTATAAGCCAAGGGGGGCACTTTCAGCACAAAAAAATGTGCTGAAAAACTCGGCTTATGAATGAATGAATGAATGAATAACTTGTATAGCGCTACAATGCGAACTGAATCGCCTCAAGGCGCTGTATTGGCGTTTGCTTGTCGAGCTTCTAGAAGAGGTAGGTCTTGAGTTTCTTCCTGAAGGCCTGGTGGTTTTCTTCCATGCGAATGTCGGTTGGTAGAGCGTTCCATAGCCGTGGTCCTTGGACAGCGACCATATACTCGAGTATATACGGTAAGTGTAATTTCTGTCCACTGCCTCATTCTTTTCCTATCTGCATGCGTTAATTCTGATGAGTTTTCCTGACACCAAGATAAAAATGGTGACAAGGGAGATCACAGCCTGTGATTGACAGCCTCTCAGAGCTCTCTTCACTGATGTAACTTTAGCCCTCCTCCCCCTGCTTTTTAGAGCTGAGAGACCCTGTGTAAATTCTGCATTTTGAATGGATGGGGATAGGCCACTGTAGATAAACAGGTACAACTTATGTAGGAGGATTTGTTTAACCTCATCTCACTGGGAAAATTTGTGAGGGTTTACAACCACTTTAATGGATTACCTCTATTTCTTAGATATAACTCTACGAGTCACTTTAGTACATCCCCAATTCCAAAAAATTTACCATTTTAGGAAAAAATACGGTAATTTTGATGGCAGCAACATGTCTTACAAAACTTTGGACAGGGCAACAAAAAATTTGCAAAAGAAAATATCTTTTGAGAAATTGATTAGTGTGTTATTGCTGCCAACATCCTTAATAGCATCATGTAGAGAAGATACACCAAAGTGCATTGGGGGACGCTAGACATGTGCAATTCGTTTCGTTTTTTTTAGTTTTTCGTTTTTTTTCGTTATATTCGTTCATTCGTTATCGTACGAATGAACGAACGATTCGCTAAAAATTTTAACGAATAACGAATCGTTCGAAATCGAATGAATCCGAAATACAACGAAAATCCGAAAAAAACTAATTAGAAACAACGAATCTACGAAAGAAGAAAATCCGAAAAACGAAAACAGGAACAACGAAAATCAAAATGAACGAAAAAATTCGTACATTCGTAACTTTTTTTTTTGTTGAATTGGTAATTTTCCGTGTCTCTTACAATGGCGCTGCTTAACGTGCTTCAAATGGATTGAACGAAAAAATTCGTACATTCGTAACTTTTTTTTTTTTGATTCGTAATTTTCCGTATCTCTTACAATGGCGCTGCTTAACTTGCTTCGAATGGATTGAACAAAAAAATTCGTACATTCGTAATTTTTTTTTTTTCAATTCGTAATTTTCCGTGTCTCTTACAATGGCACTGCTCAACGTGCTTCGAATGGATTGAACGAAAAAATTCGTACATTTGTAACTTTTTTTTTTTCGATTCGTAATTTTCCGTGTCTCTTACAATGTAATAATAGCATACACATTACATAAAATTATATATTATGCTCCGATTACGAATCTACGAATGTTACGAATGTTACGAAAGTACGAATAAATACGAATGCGTCCGAATTTCGAATAAACGAATAAACGGAAAAACGAATCAACGAAAAAATAGCTCTTACGAAAATACGAATCGTTACCAATACGAACACCGGCGACTTACGAATTTATGAATCGTTACGAATACGAACACTGACGACTTACGAATATACGAATCGTTACGAATCAACGGAAACGAAAGAAACGAAAATAAACAAATTTTTCTGTTGTGCACATGTCTAGGGGACGCCCCCTTGGACTTTGTATGGCAGAAATAAGGTATCAGAATCGAAACTAGATAAATGAATGTGCCTTTTATATATACATTCATTTATCTAATTTTGGTGTATGTTCCCTACAAAAAGTTTGCAAAGTAAGTTTGATTCACTGACTCAATTTTTTGTTTCTTTTTTTTATACATTCATTGTTTGTGAACACATGAACTTTGGAACTTTGTTTCTTTTCTTTATTTTTCTTGTTGGATACATTTGTTTTCAATACACAGACCCTTGTGCAGCAGGTCTTTTTTTTGTGTTAGCACTCACACTTTGTGTCCATTGCTGGATTTTTTTTATCTTTAGGTAACACATTATTGGGTCATCGTGTAGTGTTTATAGTTACACATTTCTATTGTGACAGTCAAAGTGCAGCACATCTTAATTATTTTGATTGCAGCAGTTTATGACTTCTTTTGTTTTTTGTTTTTTTTTGGCTAAGTGCACCTTTGTTTTATTACATTTATTTTTATTTTAGTGGCTGTATATTGCATAACAATGTTAGCATGTACTTTTTTGGCAGTGGATTCCCCTGACCCACACTGTTCTTAGGGCTATGCATACTTTGAGGCTGTCTATACACAGTTATTAGGAGCAGGGCTGCTGATAGAAATCATGGGGCCCCGTACAGCCTATCTGACGGGGCCCCCTTCTGCTCCACCCTCAACCCCACCCCTGGCCCCTCCCCTAGCCCCGCCTTGAAAAAATAATCGCATGTAAATCGGATCAGTGGACAGATCCCCCACTGAACACGCGGATTCCTCTCTGTGTGAAAGAAACCTTTATAACAGACAGCAACCCAGGCAGGTTAAGATCATCAGCATTATAATAACAAACATTCAGCATGTGCTCTATCATGGCTGGCACTGTCACAGTGGGTACTAGGACATGGCTGTTGGGTGCCCTTGTTATCTTATTGCCAATGTCATGTGACACACTGTGACAGAAAACCTGCTGACTGCTGCCTGTATATTATAGAAGGTGACATAGTAATGTGCAGCGTATATTTTTCACCCACCTACAGGGGTGCTGCAGCAGCCATGATTAATTCTGGCTTCTCCTCTCCTCCTGGACACTGTAAGCTGCCTTGCCACCACCGCCGCCGCCGCCGCCGCCTCAAGCCTCTCACTCTCTGTCTCCATCTCTCTGGGGCGAACTACTCCTGAGTGGAAGGAAGATCACTCCGCCAGGGAAGGAAATGGGCAGCCACAGCAGGTGGCCTGGAACATGTAGCGCAGCGTGGAATGCACTGCGCATGTGCCTGAAAATGATAAAAAAGTCCCTCACTCCCACCAGCATATATCAGAGAGGGGCCCGGAAAATAGCAATAATACACCAACCTAAGCCAGTAGGAGCGGCTTAGCGGGGGTGTAATTTAGAAAGCCTGTTTTTTATATTCTGCACTGACTGTCTGTGAAGTTGCTCGGGGCCCCCCCTGGATGCCAGGCCTGGTACAACAGGGCTGGTTGTACTGGCCTATCAGCGGCCCTGATTAGGAGATACAAATGTCTTCTCTAGAATCACAGGACAGAAATATGCAAAATATGTACCATCCTTAAAAACTGACAGGACCCGCCTCTGACTTCTTTGCAAAGTCAGAAGATATTGTCTACTGTCGTGCAGGTAGTTAACCCTCCTACCTCTTTCTTCATAGATAATGGAAGGATAAGTACCTGTCTTCAGCAAGATGTTACTACTAAGAAAAGCAATGCAAGAATGCAGGATTATTGGTGGAAAATGTGGATGCAAAAATGTCCTCAACGGGGATTGTTATAGCTGTGTAAATAAGAAAATATTTCAAAAGGACTACTAAGCTGAACATAACAAAAATAGGTGTGCATGTTTTGTGTGTGTAGGTGCTTTTGTGCCAAAAACTTCAAGAACTTTTATGCCGCGTACACATGATCGGACTTTCCCGCGGGATTGTCCGCCGGACTAGAGTCCGCCGGACAGTCCGATCGTGTGTGGGCCTTCATCTGACTTTTTTTCCCAAAAGTCCGGCGGACTAGGTTTTAAGTTTTGTTTTAAAATTGTCCGCTGAACTTGGCAGTCCAGCGGACAATACGGCCGTCTGTATGATGGTCCGGCGGACCAAAAAGGACGCATGCTCAGTAGCAAGTATGTCACGGACTCTAGTCTAGTGTTCGAGTCCAGTCGTACGTGCTGTACGTCATTGCGTGAACCGCCGGACTTTTAGCGTGATCGTGTGTGGTCAAGTCCGTTCACTTTCAAGTCCGGCGAAGCCCAGCTGGAAAGTCCGGCGGTTTGTCCGCCAGACTAGGTCCGGCGGACAAAGTCCGATCGTGTGTACGCGGCATTAGGAGAACTGTCAGCTATTATTGGTAAGCCTCCTGTAACATTAAGGCCACTTTCACACTGAGACGCTGGCCGTGTTGACGGTAAAGCACCGCTAGTTAGTGGCGTTTTACTGCCGTTTTAGCAGCGCTTTTCGGCCACTAGTGGGGCACTTTTAACCCCTGCTAGTGGCCGAAAAATGATTAAAAGCGCCAGTTGCCGAGCTATGAGTAAGCACTACGTTTAGTGTGAAACGCGTTAGCTGTTTTTGGTTCCGTATTACTTTGCTGTGACATGTACAGTGTGATCCTGATGTTCTAATAAAGGCACAAGAAATTTCATTTGGAGTGCGGCTGTCCAGAATTTTCTACTCACCTTGATTTGCTGAAGCGTTTTGCTAGCCACTGATTTCAATGGCAGAGGCAGTTTAGGAGCGTTCCCACACCACTCCAAAGATGCTGCTTGCAGGAATTTTTTTCCTGTCCTGCAAGCGCACTGCCCCAATTTGAAAGCACTTTGGCTTTCACACTGGGGCTGCAGAAGAGGTAGTTTACAGGCGCTTTTCAGGCACTATTTTTAGCGCAAAAACGTCTTTAAAACGCCTCAGTGTGAAAATGGCCTAAAGTTGTTCTAACCGCCAAAGTTTTTTTACCTTAATGCATTCTATGCATTGAGGTAAAAAAACCTTCTGCAAGCAGCTCCCCCTCAGCCGCCACTAAATTCTTACCTGAGCCCGATCCAGCGATGTACACAAGTGCAGAGCTCTCCCTCTCCTCATTGGCTCAGACACAGCAGCCATTGGCTCTTGCTGCTGTCAATCACAGGTAGTAAGGAGGGAGTGAGGGGTGGGGCCCAGCCATGCCCTGTATGTCTTATGGACACATAGAGCCAGCTTGGGAGTGGCTTGCTAAGGGAGCATACAGTGGGGTTGGAGGAGCCAGGAGCGTCGGCAGGGGACCCGAAAAGATGGTGGCCAGGGCTGCTGTATGCAAAACCATTGCACAGAGAAGGTAAGTATGACATGTTTGTTATTTTTAAACAATAAAAAGTTTACCTTTTAGAATCACTTTAAATGTTTGGTTTTGCAAAAGTACAAATTGCTAATGTGTTTTAGTACAATGCCAGATGCTTTTCTGCACACGAATGGTAACTTTTAAATGTATGTATGCAGGAATGTTTTTTACACATACTAATTTCATTTGTAAAACTTTGGCCCCTTTCACACAGGGCGGATCAGTGCTGATCCGCCCCGTGGATATCCGCTTGCTCAAAGTGCCGATCCCCCCTATGGGAGATCGGGTGACGACAGACCGTAGAGTCCGTCGTCATCCGATCCGCTCTGCAGACGGATGGAAAAATAGGGTTTTCCTCCGTCTGCAGAAACGGAGCATAGTGGACACGGACGAGATCGGGTGTCAGCGGATGCTCATCCGCTGACACCGCTATCCCATAGGGATACATGTATGTCCGCTATCCCATAGGGATACATGTATGTCCGTTTTTCATCCGAAAACGGAAGGATGAAAAACAGACATACGGACCGTCCCTGTAAAGGAGCCCTTACTGATCCTTTAGCTGGGTGCACAAAGGTGAGTTCTGCCAGCACTATCATGGTAATAAAGTCACCTGCAATTGATCTCCAGTTGATTATAGTAATGATCATTCTCACAAATTTGGAACAGTTTTCTACCATTAATCCCTACTATATGGCGCACTCCATTGTTCCCTATTTTCCACAATCTCCTTTCAGTATTCACCAGTAGAAGTGTATGTGTCGGAATGGACAGATTGGGAATTGAATCAGATAGAACACATATCAGAAAGTTCTTTCATCTGGAGTGTAATAGGAAGAGATGTAGGATTGTGTCAGATCAGATCAGTGTTCAGTCAAGGACCAGAGGGTGTATGAGCACCTTCCCTCATTTTCATCTAAGGTTTTTAATCACTTAGTAGTATGACTTTAACCCCTTGTTGATAATAATCTAGACAGTAATTTATATATTTCTAAAGTTTGGAGATGAAGAATTTGCCATCATGAGTTTAAATATATTTTTTAAGGGATCACAAATCTTCCTTGTAGACATGGAAACGTGTTCCTACACTATACATGAATACTTGTACACAGCTTACCACAATTTTTTGGGGGATTTGGCAATTTAAAGGGAGCAGTTAGAGTGTTTTCCAGGTTAAAGTTAAATTAATTCTGCATCCACTTTTCTTATTGCCGATGGGGCAAATCAGCCTTTTTTAACTGTTTTACTTCTGAATGACCCTTGAAATAATTTGTAGGACCCAGGGAAGCCCTGCTAAAACCAAATTAATTGGGATCAGTAGAAAAAAATGTCCCTTACATTGGGGTTCAGTGGAAAAAAAGGTCCCTTACATTGGAGGTCAGTGGAAAAAAATGTCCCTTACATTGGGGTTCAGTGGAAAAAAAATGTCCCTTACATTGGGGGTCAGTGGAAAAAAACGTCCCTTACATTGGTGGTCAGTGGAAAAATGTTCCATACATGGGTGGTCAGTGAGAATAAAGTCCCCTTCACAGTGGTTGTCAGACTGCAACTTTTACAGGTTGCTAAAAGGATAATCGGGATCATGTAGTTGGCTTTGCCAAGTGAAGTTGGCCCTGAAGATATGCTGGCACCATCAAATGAAAAGTCAACCAGCCACAGTTCAAGGAATCCCTAGCAAGCTCTAGAGCAGTGATGGCGAACCTTGGCACCCCAGATGTTTTGGAACTACATTTCCCATGATGCTCTTGCACTCTTCAGTGTAGTTGAGCATCATGGGAAATGTAGTTCCAAAACATCTGGGGTGCCAAGGTTCGTCATCACTGCTCTAGAGGAACTCTAGGGATCTTCAGAACCCTGGTTGAGAATGGCTGGTCTAGATAAAAGGAAATATTGTCATCAATTTCAACTCCTGTGTTAATTTATTCAATTTCAGTTCTGTCTGACTACTGCAAAGAGAAAGTCTTGTTTACAATAAGAAATTGGTATTTTCAGGATACAGATGCAATATCGTCTATTACTTTATTTATGATAATGCTTTAATAAAAATAGTTCTATTTGCTCAGTATTCATGAATGTGTTCTGGACTGGTTACCTTGGAGTCGTATCTAGAAGCTTGACAATTACAATGTCAGATGTGCGGCTAGACCTAATACTTTGTGACATGTTTGTATATCTCAGGTTTATAGAGTAATGTGCTACTGCCGTCTGAGTCACACAGCTTAACACATGGCTTCACACGTGTGGACTGACAAACCACAATCTGACTGAATCAGGTAGGAGGAATTTACTTCTGTGCAAATCAGTGTTGTAGCTCAAGGTCACAGGTAAAAAGGTGATCAGTTGGACACTTTGAAATGACTATTGCCATGTTAAAGGCTCTAAAAGCAGCTCTAGTATAGCCGGCCATGGATCGAAATTCAGCTGGTTCTGCAGGGACCGATGTATAGGTAGGATGGTAGTACAGTCAACGACTTCTGTATAACTGCCCTGGCAGACTTTTGTCTTTTGATATAGCTGTAGCCTGCAGCGCTGATCAGTGTATTCTGATGGGGGGGGGGGGGGGTCTCAATACAATAGCACAACGGGGAGAATTCCCCCATCCACGTTGAATGTTTGGATAAAGAATTTGAGTCACTCGCTGGTTGATCAAAAAAATACTCTTCTATGGCCAGCATTACACATACCTGATGAGTAACTGTAAAGTAAAGTAAAGGCAAAAAAGATGGAAGGAAATATGCATTTTTCATAAGACAGCTTGCCCAGTTACAATAGTTAAAGATTCAATATTCAGATTTCTACATAAGCCTAGCAAGTGACTGCTTCTCCTTAACTTATAGGGCATACCTATTTACAAGTAGAGCATAGGAAGGCTTTTCATGTTTTTCTTTAATTGACGATAATTTCCTTCAAGTAGCCATTAGACCCCAATTACCAATAGTTGCAGATCAGTAAAGCTGGCCATATATAGTTAGAATCTTGGGCGATTCAGCAGGGACTGACCAAGATTCAAAGCCTTTATGGGCAGGCTGATTGTACCCAAGTCAATCCCTCGATCGTCTTGGGTACAACCAGCATGCCAAATTTTTACATACAATCATTGCCAGCAGCTATAGCCACTAGCAATAATCACTGTATTCTCCCCAGCTGGGATGGCACGTGGCACCCCCACCCAGGAGAACACAATAGCTCCACAGGAAGGATTTCCCCAACAACACTGATTGTGTTGATGGGGGAATCAAGTGATTTTCTTTTCTGCAACTCGTGATTGCAGGAAAGAAAATCGCATGATCTATGGCCAGCTTTAGATTTGCAATAAACAATTTTAAAAGATAACCCCTTTGTTGCTGGATAGACATGTGCAATTCGTTTAGTTTTTTTTTCGTTTTTTTTTCGTTATTTTCGTTCATTCGTTATCGTACGAATGAACGAACGATTCGCTAAAAATTGTAACGAATAACGAATCGTTCGAATCGAACGAATCTGAAAATAACGAAAATCCGAAAAAAACAAATTAGAAACAACGAATGTATGAATGAAGAAAATCCGAAAAAAGAAAACAGGAACAACGAAAATGAAAATGAACGAAAAAATTCGTACATTCGTAACTTTTTTTTTTGTTGAATTGGTAATTTTTCGTACCAATCGTTATGAATCAACAGAAATGAAAAAAACAAAATGAAAATAAACGATTTTTTTTGTTGTGCACATGTCTATTGCTGGATAAGTTCACATTGGAAATGTTTAGCAGATATCTAGTTGTTCTTCCTTGTCAGTGCACAGATAAACACACTGGACCTGATTTATTAAACTGAGTAGTAAGGTGAAGTGCAGTGATGTGAAGTGAAGAAAATCAGTGTTCACTTTACACATTTAGTCATTCAGAAGAAAACTCTGTTTTTTACAAACTCCCCCTGCATAGTACAGTAAATCATGGACAATGCCCATGTCTCAGCACTTGCATGATTAAAATACAATTTACACACTTACCTATGCCTCGGTTGAAAGATTTATAAGAATCCGAATCATTTTTTATTTATTTTTTTGAATCCGAATCATTTAACATCAAACTACCGCTCAGTATCCATGGGTCCATTTTATATCAATTGCATTAGCCCGTGTTCACTTAAAAATGTCTGATTTGGTAAAAATGAACCTGCCACTACATTGAAGTTAATGTTCAAGGAGGCTGAGAATCTCTTGAATGCTAAAACACATTGAGGGGAATTGATCAAAGCTGGAGCAGCCACAATCTGCAACAAATGTGCATGGCATCAGCTCTCTGAATTGAAACTGAATTTTATTTTCGTTTAGTTTTCAGCACCGAAAACATGCAGCTAACGAAAACTATGACAATATTTTCATCTACAAATTTAACACCGCTGCAGCCTCAGCTGCACAGAATGAATGGATGGGAATAGCGCTGTACAGAGCATCCCGTTCATTCACAAACTGAAGCATAGTAAACACAGTTTCAGTTATGAATGAACAGAGTCAGTTATCGGTATGGATCACTGACTCTCCACTCAGAAAAGACAGGGGACGGTAAATGACACATTTACTGGCCCCTTCCCTGCTCTCCATCCTGACAGTTCCCCTGCAGCAGCTAGCGGGAGAGGGGAGGGGGAAACCTGACAGAGCTGCGGGGGACGAGGGGGCAGGAGAGAACCCAGGCAGGCTAGAGAGCACACTGGAGGCAGCAGAATGAAGCTGGATAGGAGGAGAGGCAGGCAGCTGCTGAATGTTCGCTTCTTCTCCTAGCCTTCCCACAGGTATTCAGCTGCTGCACAAGGAAAATGGAGAGATTGGTTCCTCTATATGTAGCTGTCGCCACCGATTCACGGATCTCCGGCAGCATGGGGCAGGGTCGCAATTGCATCCCCTGTAGGTACGCTCCTGATGCAGGTTGCACATTGCAGTACATGAAGAGCATGTCTTGTGCAAAGATATGTCTTTGTACTTCATGTCCGTAATACGAGGTACCTGTCCCTCCCAGAGCCAAGTGAACCTGAAAACTCTTATATTCCCTAAAATTCCTGATCAAGTTTACTATATTAAGCATGAACTATGTACAATACGGGAAATGATCAAAACTGAAGCAGACAGAATCTGGAGCAGCTGTGCATGGCAACCAATCAGCTTCTATCTTTAGCTTATGTTAAGCTTTGAAAATAAACACTCTCAGTGCATTTTTAATGTCTCAGCAAATTTTTTGTAATTATGGTCGACTTTAGGCAGACAGCTAAAATACAGCTGAAATATACTGTATACAGCTGAAATATATATATATATATATATATATATATATATATTTGTTTTTCTCTAAAATGATTTGTGTTTCTGTTTAGCCAGTCTGGTGATTTATACAGCTATTCGAAGCAAAAGGTAACAGATGATATATCTGTATCTTGTCTGCTCACCAAGCAATAAGGGGGCATTCACCCTGCCAGTGATTACATGTGAGAACCCCAGTGCGGGTTCCTGTTATTAGCTGTGAGCAGGGCCGGTGCTACCACTAGGCTAACAAGGCAGCCGCCTAGGGCGCCCTGCTGCCTATGGCGCCCAGCCACTGGTGTTCCTACTCTCTTATCTCTGCAGCAAGCAACTAAGTCTCAGCATGAGCAGGCAGCTGCATTTGATGGCCGCTGGTGAGACTGCATTGATGGGCGCTGGTGTGGCTGCATTGATGGCCGCTGGTAGGCTACATTTGATGGCAGCTGGTGAGGCTGCATTGATGGGCGCTGGTGAGGCTGCATTGATGGTCGTTGGTAGGCTACATTTGATGGCAGCTGGTAGACTGCATTGATGGGCGCTGGTAGGCTGCATTTGATGGGCACTGGTGTGGGCTGCATTTGATGGGCCTATCCATAAAAAAGGTGGGGTTTACATGGGCAGGGGAAAATGGGTGTGGTCAGGGGTGGAGCCAAGGGGGGTGGCAAAATTAGGTTTTGCCTAGGGTGTCAAAAATCCTTGCACCAGCCCTGGCTGTGAGTAGGCAGCCCCATTGAAGGCAGTGGGAGGCTGCTGGCTCTCGCAGCTAATCGCGACCATTCGCATGTAATCGTTCATGCTACAATCACATGCGAGGGACCCATCTCGTGCGCACTTGCATGTGAACGCAGCATTGAACAATTACATACAAGTGCATTGCATATCAATAAAAATTACTCAATGAAAAAGTATGACCTGAAGATTAGGGTTAGGCTGGACTAAAGAAACCAAAAGCTCTCCACTGAACCATTGTATAGCACAACTGAGCCTTCTGGATGTGAAATTTGGGTGAAATTTTTTTATGAAAATGACACCAAAACTAAATTGTTTACAAAATATGAAAAAGTGGTGGAATTTATGAATACAAGTTAAGGATTGCTCCCAACTGTCCCTGATTTCGAGGGACTGTCCCTGATTCAGAACAAAGTCCCTCTGTCCCTCTTTCCTCCTCAATTGTCCCTCATTTTGGTCTAATCTATAAAGTTGTATATAAAATGCACTATATATCTTTCAAAAAATGTTTCCCAATGCTAAGCCTTTAATCCAATTTCTAAATGACAGCATTCGTGATTTTCAAAAGCCAGTATAAAGGAATAGTAGGGGTAAAAGCACTTGTGGGTTTAATATATCCTTTTTTTTGTATAATTCTCTTTTAAGGGGGGGGGGGGGGTGTGTTCTATGCCTACATACTTTTGCTAATAGGTGTCCCTCGTTCCAGTCTCAAAAAGTTGGGAGGTATGGATGAGTCTTAGCAAATATAACAGGTGGAGCCTAATATCACCAACCTTTGTAAGTAGGTACGAGCCCTTTTAGTCCCTCTTCTGCTATAGCAGGGGTCTTCAAACTTTTCAGTGTAATAGGCTGCAAGGAAAGGCAAAAAAAATTAAAAAATCCCCATGAGGGTCCCTCTTAAGGCTTGATTCACACTAATGCATTTTTTGATGCATTTTGCATTTTGCAGAAATGCAGGGAAATTTTTTAACATGAGTTCCTATGAAACATGTTCACATCAATGCATTTTTGTGCCTCTGCATTTTTGGAAAGGGTCGGGGACTTTTTTTGCGGGTTTTTTATTTTTTACACTGTATATAGCTGGTTGCTAAGCAACCACAGTGTAAAAAAAAAAAAAAACGCGGCAAAATTGCGTCAAAATTGCGTCAAAATCGCAGTCAAAACGCGTGTCCAAAAACGCTGCAAGCACCGCAAAAAGCACTGCAGAAATGCTCAAAAGCAAAATGCATAGATGTGAATCGAGCCTTAATCAGGGTCTCCATCAGAGTCCTCCACTCAGTCCTTTATACATCAGTGTCTCCGTCAGAGTTCCACCTTTGGCCTGATTCACACCTATGCATTTTTAGTGCTTTTTGCATTTTGCAGATTTGTACTAGAGAACATGTTCCATAGGAAACCATGGTTAATGGACTGTAGTGCAAATCTGCAAAATGCAAAAAGCGCTAAAAATGCATAGGTGTGAATCAGGACTTAGATCAGGGTCCCCATCAGCATCCTCCTTTAGGCTTCATTCACACCAATGCGTTTTTTCATGCTTATTGCAGAAACGCAGGACATTATTTTTAACATGGGTTCCTATGGAACCCGTTCACATTAATGCAT
This sequence comes from Lithobates sylvaticus, assembly GCA_028564925.1. Taxonomy (NCBI): domain Eukaryota; kingdom Metazoa; phylum Chordata; class Amphibia; order Anura; family Ranidae; genus Lithobates; species Lithobates sylvaticus. The sequence continues at coordinate 45,614,195 of CM053033.1, forward strand.
TTTTTGTGCCTCTGCATTTATGGAAAGGGTCAGTGACTTTTTTAAACGCAAAACACTGCTTTTTTTGCAGAATGCAGTGCGTTTTTACCACGATTTTGCCGTGATTTGCATTTTAAATCTGCCCAGCAACAAATTTGCCTAAAAAAAAAAGGAACAAAATGCAAATCGCGGCAAAATCACTGTAAAAGATGCAAAAAGCACATCAAAAAGCACTCCAGAAATGCTCAAAAGCAACATGTATAGGTGTGAATGGAGCCTTACAGAAGCAGAGAATACAGGCAGTCTCGGCTGACCTTCAAAGAGAAGTAAGGGATTTTTTTTTCAGAATCATACTTACCTAGATGGATATAGCATCGGTCCGATGCTGCATCTGTCCCCTGGCGCCTCTACACTCAGAACCGAGCGATCGAACACTGCCGATGGCTCGGTTCTCACATCTCCCTGAGCAGAGAGCTGCTGACTATCAATCAGCAGACCTCCGCTCTGTCGTCCCCCCCGTGCTCACTGGAGCGCTGAGCTGTGAAGGGGCAGGGAGCGACCTCATCGGCTTGCATAAAAAGCTGAGATGGTGTCAGTCCAGGCACCTGGCGGATCCAGACTTCCATTGTCGGGATGACGCGGTGCCTGGACTGATTTCTGTGACGTCAGCAGAGATTGGACTTCGGCCCGATCTCTACTGGAAACGGGTCATAGGAATGCAAAATGGTTGCACTCCTGTGATCCATATAATAAGCCCAGCCAAATGAGCTCAAGCTGGACTTCTCCTTTAACTTCACTATAGGATGTGATTTTCATAAATACTATAGTTGATGTTTGATTAAATGAGTATAGAACTCAGAATGAGGTCACAGAATATAACATCAGCATTGTAATAGCAATACAAACAATATAATTGTATTGACAATCCCATATAAGCTTAGTTGAAAACTCTCCTTTTGTGTTGTGAGTTCTGCCTGTCAGCTGGCCATCTCTTTCCACAACATCCTGGATTCCCTGCATGCTTTTTCCTCTCTGCTGTTTACTTTCCATTTCTAAGGACTACATGTCCCATGGTACCTTTCTGTCTGCAAGCTGTGATTCCTGTACTGACCCCGCCTCCTGAAACTCCTCCTCTCAGCACCTCTGTAGTTCAGGTGGCAGGCTCTGTTAAATGTGTGACACAGCAGTGCCTACTCACAAGGTATAGTGATTACATGTCACAGAATTCAAGTAAGGAAATGTGTGGAGATCCTCAGTAAGATTACAAACTTAACGATCATTCAGAATAATAGGCATAGGCTAGAAATAATTTAAGTGCAATGTGGGAATGAATATATCATTTTAAATGTTGACCATAGATATTAGATACACATTAATAATTTTATTGATTGGGGAGGGTGTAGGTGTGGCGCTATTCCTCTTAAGGAAACCTAATTAAGGTGCTTAAAGTGCTGCAAATGTGTTCAAAAAAATAAATAAAACCTAAAAATATATGACAATAAAATGATGTAATAGATATTTGCTGAAGGTGTTACACCTGCTGAAAAGTGCAGCTTAAAATACCTTCAAAGTGGATAAGGAGACGTTAATTAGAGTGATAGGTGCTTGTGTGTTGCACCCTTTGTAAAGTGCAACCCTAAAGCCCCATACACACGGTCGGACAATCCGCGGACCAGGTCCGTCGGATCATGTTCGTCGTACTTTGTCCGATGTTGGTTTTGCGTACACACGGTCGGACAAAGTTGTCGAAAAATCCGATCTTTATGAACGTGGTGACGTTCGTTGCCTACGACGGGACTACGTAGAGGCTAGTAGCCAATAGCTTTGGTCTTGTAATGTGATCTGAGCATGCGTAGCACTTTGTCCGGTCGGACAACCGTACACACGATCGAATTTGGTGTGATCGGACCGGGTTGTCGGCAAATCTATCCAGCAGGAGATAAGACTTTGTCCGTCGGACAATTCGACGTACACTGTCCGATGGTGCATACACACGGTCGGATTTTTCGACAACATGGTCCGATCGGACAGAATCCATGAAAAAGTCCGACCGTGTGTATGGGGCTTAAGTGGTAGTTGCCTTCAGAAGTGGATAAAAACTAATGCTAGTGCTAATGGTGTGTATGAGAATGATATCCCTACGTGCTCATACACTTATTTGATCCTTGTATGTGAAAAGAACAACGGGTGTTTGACCCTCTGCTACAACGTCCCAATTAAATAAATAAACATGCAAAAATGGCAAGTTAAAAAAGAGAGGAAAAATATACCACTGTGAAAGAAAAAGAAAAATGTGCCAAAAAGAAAAATATTATTATAACATTTGATACAATAATAAACAAAGTGACTTGTGCTCTCAAAAAATGTCCCGCTGGCAGGGTTAATACTGTTTGTTATCCTTTTGAGTGATGGTAGTGCTGGTGATCTTATCCGTGCTCTTAATGCAATTGCACTCGCCAGATGGCCTTACCCCCCAGGGGTACTGCGCAGCCACAGTAAATGCCACTGTGTAGCACTCTGGAAACAGCCGAACAGTCTGTGGTTTACTATTGGCATTCCGCCGGATTACCATGCAGAAAAGAGAGGAATGCCCATAGCCTAATACCACTTTAGACTTGTTTATTTGTTAAAAGTATGGATGTATACTCACGTTTGAGTTAAAAATTATAGGCAAGGAATTAATGATGCAGGGGCCGAGTAAACAAACATCTACGGCCTTGACCGGAAGTGACGTAAAGACGTACTGTAACTCCGTCCTACGCGTTTCATCATTCAAGACGTCATCTGAAGCCATTAATAATTGTATTGCCTTTGACTAGGGCAGTCTCCGTGGAATCTTTTGCCTTGTCTATATTGTATTAGATTGTATTGAATTAATAGACCCACAAGGAGTTTGCCCTTATTTTATAAGAGACATTAATCTGACATTTTTATATTCACTTTAAAAATTACACACACATTGGTCTTCCTCTTTTTACAAACATATGATTAAAAGATTAAAAAAAGAAAAAAAAAGATTAAAAGTTTAGAAAAAACACATTTATACTCACCTAGGTGGATGCAGCTTTGATTCAAGGAACTTCAGAACTGAGCAATTACCACTGATCGCTCAGTTCTCACCATTCTGTGAGCAGAGAGTTGGGAAATGTCAGTCTCCAGCTCTCTGTTCTGCCCCAGAAAAGGAGTATCGGGCCATTCTGTGCAAAACCCTTGCACAGAGCAGGTGAGTATAACATGTTTGTTATTTAAAAAAATAAAAATAAATGAACCTTTACAATTACTTTAAGCTCTTTATATTTTGTACACAACTTGTGATATGAGGATGCTTACAGAATTCCTTCACTTTTCTTACTAAAGTCAAATTTTCTGGAAATAAATAGACATTGATAAATGCCACAAACGGATGTTAACTTATGCCAAATCTGCCCACCCCCTTGGGATGTAACCCATTACCTATGTTAATTTACTTGCTTATAACCCCAGGCACTTGATGTAAAAATCAATTATCTTATTTAAATTGTTCTCACAGATGTATTAATAAAGCTATAATAACCACAACGAGTTGTTCCTGGAGAAGGTGGGTGTAGTCCGCATTGGCAGGACAACATCAGAATCAACTAAATACAATAAAGAAGGGGGGGGGGGGTGTCAGGGGCTACTCCAAAATAATGTCCCACACAACAGAGATTGTGATAGACTATATCGGTACCCAGGGAATGGACAAAGTAAATATAAAATTATTCATTTATTAACCGCTCCCCGACCGCCTTACGCCGATATACGTCGGCAGAATGGCACGGCTGGGCAAAACCACGTATCGGTACGTGGTCCTTTAAAAGCCCAGCCGCCGCCGGCGTGCTCGCGACCCGGTCGGGAGCTCCGTGATTGCGGCCACGGGCCCCGCTTGTGTCCCACGATCGGGTCACAGAGCTGAAGAACGGGGAGAGGTCTGTGTAAACAAACCTCTCCCCGCGCTTCCTACACTGCCTGTCACTGATCGGCTGTTCCCTGTCATCGGGAAAGCCGTTCAGTAACGTCAGACGTCAGCCCCGCCCTCTAATGTAAAAAAAAACCACACACGTCACAGACCATAACCCCTCCCTGCCCCTAGTGGTTAACTCTTTCACTGCCAGTGTCATTTATACAGGAATCAATGCAATTAAATAGCATTGATTGCTGTATAAATGACAGTGGTCCCAAAAATGTGTCAAAAATGTCCGATGTGTCCGCCATAATGTCGCAGTCACAATAAAAATCGCTGATCGCGATTATTAATAAAAATGCTATAAAACTATCCCCTATTTTGTAAATGCTATAACTTTTGAGCAAACCAATCAATAATCGCTAATTGCGATTTTTTTTACCAAAAATATGTAGAAGAATACGTATCGGCCTAAACTGAGGAAAATTTTTTTTTTTTATATATTTTTTGGGGATATTTATTATAGCAAAAAGTAAAAAATATTGCATTTTTTTCAAAATTGGCGCTCTATTTTTGTTTATAGCGCAAAACTGAAACAAAAGGGTTTGGGGGGGGGGGGGGGGGGAGAGAAATAGGGAGGGGAGGAAGAAATGGCAGATGGGCTATAGCGCAGAAGATATCCAGCAATCAAACGAGGCCAATAGGTAATTCCCCTAAAATGGATCGATGTGTCCCCATCCCTTTCCTTCTTCTTTTCTTCCTTTTCCCTCCCTCCCCCTTTCCCCCCTCCCCCCTTTTCCTTCCCCCCCTCCCTATTTCTCTCTCCGCCTCCCCCTCCCCGCAACCCCCCCAAACCCTCTTCCCCCTTCTTCTCCCCTTTCATTCCGTTTTAGATTATACAGACCCACATATGCATAATTCTTACATATATTTTCAAATATACTTTTGATTTCAGTTATTGCATCTTTTAGTGCCTCCCGTGTTTGCCGTGGGGGGATTACCCAGTCAGGGGGCCTCAAACTATATATAGTTTGGATATATATAGTATAGGATACCCTCCTCTTGGGTCCCCATTGGTAAGCCATGCCCGACTATAACACTCCAAATGACCATAATATCTATATTGATGTAAATTGTACCCTTTTTTCACTATTTGTGACAATATAACTATAAGATTGTCTATTTTTTTAGATGTTTAAGGTCAACTCCTCCTGAAGAAGCGATATTTTTCGCGAAACATGTGGAGGATCACGCTTGGACCTACATCTCTTGTTTGCCCATTACATTGTGGGGTTCACCTATTTTTTGTCTGTACTATTTGTAAAAGTATGGAATAACTATCTTACATATTGCTGTATTAAATGTTTTTCAATTTTTGCTCTCTTTAATAAATTAATAATTTTCTATTTACCTTGTCCATTCCCTGGGTACCGAGATAGTCCATAACAATCTCTGTTGTAGTGGGGCATTATTTTGGAGGGGCCCCTGATACCCCCCTCTTCTTCATCACTTTAAGCTCAAGGATGATGGTACCCACCCCTTTCTTTATATACCTTTTCAGATTGAGGCATCACTTTATAAATACAATTAAGGGTCTATTTATAAAACATTTGTTAAGCGACCGTCAGAAGCATTTGTGCTAGTTGAAGAATGTGCCGTATTGATTCTAAGAGATTGATGCCTGTATTGTCAGCTCCATCTAGTGGCCAAAATGCGAAATAGTTTTCTAACTACGATTTTTAGGAAAACTATACTGCATTTTGGCCACTACATGGCGCTGACGGTATAGACATTAACCTCTTAGAAAACACGGCACATTTCATTCAACTTGTACAAATGCTTCTGCCTTTTGTGCAGGAAATGTTTTATGAATAGACTCTATATGAATGGAATATAAAGTATTCAGGTATATGACACATTTTCCACAACCTGGCTATTTATCAATGTACTTTTCCAACAGTAAACAATTCTTATTTAGGCTCCATTTACAAAATTTTGGAAACTTGCCCATGTTTATATATATATATATATATATATATATATATGGTTTAGCATATTATTGTTGTTATTAGCATTAGTGTTTCACAGCGGCTGTGCGCTAATGCTATTTACTCAATTAAATCACCCTTATTTATTGAAACATAAACATCAAAGAAACGTTGAACATCAACAAATTGTTTTACTACAACCTAATTACTCTAGAGATGGTATAATTTAATGGGAGAGATTGGTTGCTATTTCCCCATTGCTGAGACATCTGTTTATATGTTTCTTTGTTTTTCTTATCCGTGATTGGATGCTGCACTGAAAATTCTGTTTAAAAGAATAATTCTTAGAGACATTCAAGCTATTTATATCAGAGCCCTGGGAAGAGTAATGATGATGTTTATAGTTTTTGCATTACGGGATGAAACTGTGCACTTAGTGCTAGACTTAGTTCTGAAGTGTTAGAATTAGTTTTAATCATACGTATTTTCTTGTTTCTCTCACTTTTCATTTTGTGAATTCGTTTATAACCATTTGCCACCCAGGCTAAATCTAACATTTCTCTCCTACATCATTTTTTTGATCGAAAATTACTTAGAACCCCAAACATTATATATATATTTAGCAGAGGCCCTAAAGAATAAAATGGTGGTTGTTGCAATTTTTTAGGTTACGCGGTATTTGCATTTTATTGTTGGTAAAATATAAAAGTTATTGTCACACTGAGTAAATAGATACCTAACATGTCATGTTTTAAAATTGCATATGCCTGTGCAATGGTTACATAGTTACATACAGGGGGTCCCTCGCGTTAGGGACTGTCCGTCTGTTCTTAACTCGGAAATGTTCGTAAGTCGGCCGCGCATGCGCAGACCGACAATTACGGACATTTCCAAAGCATCCTCCCAATGTTGAGGGCATGTGGCCTGGTACGGTTCAGGAGGGAGGGGGGGCCGCTCTCCCCCCCTCTTTTCCTGCGGCCTGTCAGGTTGCGTGCTCGGATAAGGGTCTGGTATGGATTTTGAGGGGGACCCCACGCCATTTTTTTTGGCTGGGGTTCCCCTTAAAATCCATCCCAGACCTCAAGGGGGGACCCCACGCCATATTTTTTTTTGGCTGGGGTCCCCCTTAATATCCATAGCAGACCATAGCAGGGCCTGGTTATTGAATTTGGGGGGACCCCCACGCTTTTTTATTTTTATTTTTTTATTTTTTATCAATGACTTTTTTTTTTATGAATGGCTTTTAATGAATGACTGTTCTCTGTGTTACGGGAGCCGTCAATACATATAGCCGCGAGTGATTTTAAATGGCTTTTTTTCCTGCAAAAATTACACTTTTTGCAGAGACAGTTCTAAGCACAGGAAACATGCGCCCCTTCACAGGCATACTATAGACACCCCCCAGATGTGATACTGCAATGCTGTACTAACAGCATGCACACACTAATCCCCAGAATCATAGCACATAATGTCAGCAGTCAGCAGCACATAACACTGACACTGACGCTGGAACACAACACAATATGCGAGGCCGCCGGCGCGGCTGCCTTTTATACTGTGGGGCGTGTACTAAACCCCCTGCCTGTGGCCAATTATTGCTCTCCTCGCCGCTGGCTCTTTGATTGGCCAAGCATGCGGGTCACAGTGCATGCTTGGCCAATCATCAGCCAGCAATGCACTGCAACTGGCGCAGTGCATTGCGGGCCACTCGCATCACACGAATTTGATGCGAGCGGCCCAAATAGTTCTGGGCTCGCCGAGCGGGCGAGCGCCCGATGTTCGAACATGGTTGAACATGGGTTCAAATCGAACACCGGGCCCATCCCTAGTCTAGAGTCCCACAGGAGGTCTGTTGCTGGAATTATTGCCGGCAATACCGCGGCGGCTCTTTGCGGGGGGTTTATCCCTTTTTTCGGCCACTAGCGGGGGTTAAAACCACCCTGCTAGCAGCCGAATTACGCTGCTAAAACGATGGTAAATATAGCGCTGCTTTACCGCTGACGCCCGCACTGCCCCAGTGTGAGAGGCCAACGAAGAGGCCAGCAATTACAGCTCCTATATGACAAATATGACAAAAGTGCCATTGACACAGTGAGGCTACATTCACATGGATGGAAAAATGTTACTGATCTTTTTATGCATGTTTCTTTCTAGCACAAAAAATCCTGCATAATGACCAGTACATTTATTTTTTTCGCAATACCTGCAATCTGACATACATGCATACCTACAGTATGTCATTAGATGTAGATTTTACATTACGGATCTGAGTGCAGCGCACGTTTTCACACCTGTCTGAATGTCTTCAACGACGCAGCTGCGTTCAGATCTCTAAATAACCAAAGTTTGTAAATGTCAATTTTTTTCCAGCTGTGTGAATGAGGCCTGGATCATAACTGTGTACACTAAATTCTTGCTATTATCTTGCCCAGCCATTGCATTCTATTAAGTCCTGCAAGTCCCAGCATGCGTTCTTGGACTACAAAGCCTGAATTTATATATTGTGTGTAGACAGGCAGAAGAATATTAGACAGGGATCAGTAAGGGTCTAGACAGGGGACTACTATAACTAGGGGGTCATTGGCACCAAAATATCAATCTATTTATTTTGGCAGTAATTATCTTTGGCAGACTAACGTGAAGAGAAATATTATTAACGCATTCATGACATAGTGCCTTACAATATACGTGATGAAAGGCTTGGATGAATTGTGTAATAAATCTTATCTTATAAATCTATTGTGGTTTGTTCAGTGGTTTGGACATATTGATTTCAGTGGACGTTTATAATCGAATTGGTTTTAACAGTATTAGACATGTGCAATTCGTTTAGTTACAATTCGTTTTCCGTTCAAATTCGTTATATGCGTTCATTCGTAATCGTAAGAATGAACGAATGGTTTACTAAAAATTCTAACGAAAAACGAACTATCGAAAAGAACGAATATGAAAAACAACGAAAATACAAAATAATTAAATTAGAAACAACGAAACTACGAAAGAATGAAAATCCGAAAAACAGAAACAACGAAAATACCGAACACAGATTCAAAAATAACGAAACTCAAAATGAACGAAAAATCGAAATTACGAATATTCGGAAAAAAGTACATCAAAACAACGAAAATACGAAATAACGAAAATTCTGCTGATCGAGAATTTCGAAAGAACGAATGTTAGTTCTGATTCTGAAATATTCCATCCAGAGTCCAGATAGGGTGTGGTTGGGTCGGTGGCACTGTTTTGGTGGATTTTTGAGTCAAGTTCTGAATTGTGAGAGAGAAATTTTTTGTTTCTTAAACATATAAATAGCATTCACATTACATAAAATTATGAATTATGCTCCGATTACGAATCTACGAAAACAATGTTACGAAAGTACGAATAAATCAATCTCACGAAAGTATGAATGTAATTAAATCTACGAATCAACGAAAATTAGATTAACAGAAATACGAATCATTTCAAATCAACGAAAATATAGCTCTTCCGAAAATACGAATACGTCCGAATACGAAATAAAACAAAAATACGAATTTCGAATAGACGAAAATTAGACGGAAATACGAATCAACGAAAAAATAACTCTTACGAAAATACGAACGAGTCCGAATACGAACACCCACGACTTACAAAATTACGAATCGTTACGAATCAACGGAAACGAACAGAAACGAAACGAAACGAAACGAAACTAATTTTTCTATTGTGCACATGTCTAAACAGTTTATAGTAACTGCCTACTTAATATATCACACAATTGTGTTTTTTGTCTTAGTATTTTGAATGCACTGTTTCTATGAGAAATTGTATTATACAGTATATTTTTGATATTTACACACAAAGTCTGATGTATGGGACTAATTATAACTATGTTATTAGATTCCCACTAAATAAGTTAGGAGCAGTATCATGAGTATAACTGGAACCTGTTGTGATTATGGGAGAATTATTTATAGACTTGCATTTATTGCTAAGTAAATTACTTTAAAATGGTTGTAAACCTCAGACATAAAGTATGCACAAAGCATATTGCTCTATAATATGTACTTTTCTCAATCCAGAGCACTACCGTATATACTTGAGTATAAGCCGACCCGAATATAAGCCAAGGCACATAATTTTACCACAAAAAACTGGGAAAACGTATTGACTCGAGTATAAGCCTAGGGTGAGAAATGCGTAGCTACTGTAAGTGTAAATGAGGGTCAACAATGCCCATTTGCAGCCTCACTGTGCCCATTTGCAGCCATAAGTCCCCTGAACTTCAAACTTTGTAGTTAAGGGTTCCTAGATGACCCCTATCTGCAGCCAAAGGGTTCCAAAATGACATTGCTGCAGATGGACACAGTTGACAGAATTTGGGGCCCTGTATCTCGGGGCCACTTGGTGCTAGTAACCCCATTTGGATATGTTGTAGTGCTAGTTCAACTGGGTTTGCAAACCAAATTTGGGGTTCCTAGCACCAAGTGGCCCCGAGATACGGGGCCCCAAAGTTGGGTTGGAAAATGTCATTCTCTGCTGCAGAAAAGTGCTTGACTCCAGTATAAGCCAAGGGGGGCACTTTCAGCACAAAAAAATGTGCTGAAAAACTCGGCTTATGAATGAATGAATGAATGAATGAATGAATGAATAACTTGTATAGCGCTACAATGCGAACTGAATCGCCTCAAGGCGCTGTATTGGCGTTTGCTTGTCGAGCTTCTAGAAGAGGTAGGTCTTGAGTTTCTTCCTGAAGGCCTGGTGGTTTTCTTCCATGCGAATGTCGGTTGGTAGAGCGTTCCATAGCCGTGGTCCTTGGACAGCGACCATATACTCGAGTATATACGGTAAGTGTAATTTCTGTCCACTGCCTCATTCTTTTCCTATCTGCATGCGTTAATTCTGATGAGTTTTCCTGACACCAAGATAAAAATGGTGACAAGGGAGATCACAGCCTGTGATTGACAGCCTCTCAGAGCTCTCTTCACTGATGTAACTTTAGCCCTCCTCCCCCTGCTTTTTAGAGCTGAGAGACCCTGTGTAAATTCTGCATTTTGAATGGATGGGGATAGGCCACTGTAGATAAACAGGTACAACTTATGTAGGAGGATTTGTTTAACCTCATCTCACTGGGAAAATTTGTGAGGGTTTACAACCACTTTAATGGATTACCTCTATTTCTTAGATATAACTCTACGAGTCACTTTAGTACATCCCCAATTCCAAAAAATTTACCATTTTAGGAAAAAATACGGTAATTTTGATGGCAGCAACATGTCTTACAAAACTTTGGACAGGGCAACAAAAAATTTGCAAAAGAAAATATCTTTTGAGAAATTGATTAGTGTGTTATTGCTGCCAACATCCTTAATAGCATCATGTAGAGAAGATACACCAAAGTGCATTGGGGGACGCTAGACATGTGCAATTCGTTTCGTTTTTTTTAGTTTTTCGTTTTTTTTCGTTATATTCGTTCATTCGTTATCGTACGAATGAACGAACGATTCGCTAAAAATTTTAACGAATAACGAATCGTTCGAAATCGAATGAATCCGAAATACAACGAAAATCCGAAAAAAACTAATTAGAAACAACGAATCTACGAAAGAAGAAAATCCGAAAAACGAAAACAGGAACAACGAAAATCAAAATGAACGAAAAAATTCGTACATTCGTAACTTTTTTTTTTGTTGAATTGGTAATTTTCCGTGTCTCTTACAATGGCGCTGCTTAACGTGCTTCAAATGGATTGAACGAAAAAATTCGTACATTCGTAACTTTTTTTTTTTTGATTCGTAATTTTCCGTATCTCTTACAATGGCGCTGCTTAACTTGCTTCGAATGGATTGAACAAAAAAATTCGTACATTCGTAATTTTTTTTTTTTCAATTCGTAATTTTCCGTGTCTCTTACAATGGCACTGCTCAACGTGCTTCGAATGGATTGAACGAAAAAATTCGTACATTCGTAACTTTTTTTTTTTCGATTCGTAATTTTCCGTGTCTCTTACAATGTAATAATAGCATACACATTACATAAAATTATATATTATGCTCCGATTACGAATCTACGAATGTTACGAATGTTACGAAAGTACGAATAAATACGAATGCGTCCGAATTTCGAATAAACGAATAAACGGAAAAACGAATCAACGAAAAAATAGCTCTTACGAAAATACGAATCGTTACCAATACGAACACCGGCGACTTACGAATTTATGAATCGTTACGAATACGAACACTGACGACTTACGAATATACGAATCGTTACGAATCAACGGAAACGAAAGAAACGAAAATAAACAAATTTTTCTGTTGTGCACATGTCTAGGGGACGCCCCCTTGGACTTTGTATGGCAGAAATAAGGTATCAGAATCGAAACTAGATAAATGAATGTGCCTTTTATATATACATTCATTTATCTAGTTTTGGTGTATGTTCCCTACAAAAAGTTTGCAAAGTAAGTTTGATTCACTGACTCAATTTTTTGTTTCTTTTTTTTTATACATTCATTGTTTGTGAACACATGAACTTTGGAACTTTGTTTCTTTTCTTTATTTTTCTTGTTGGATACATTTGTTTTCAATACACAGACCCTTGTGCAGCAGGCCTTTTTTTTGTGTTAGCACTCACACTTTGTGTCTATTGCTGGATTTTTTTTATCTTTAGGTAACACATTATTGGGTCATCGTGTAGTGTTTATAGTTACACATTTCTATTGTGACAGTCAAAGTGCAGCACATCTTAATTATTTTGATTGCAGCAGTTTATGACTTCTTTTGTTTTTTGTTTTTTTTGGCTAAGTGCACCTTTGTTTTATTACATTTATTTTTATTTTAGTGGCTGTATATTGCATAACAATGTTAGCATGTACTTTTTTGGCAGTGGATTCCCCTGACCCACATTGTTCTTAGGGCTATGCATACTTTGAGGCTGTCTATACACAGTTATTAGGAGCAGGACTGCTGATAGAAATCATGGGGCCCCGTACAGCCTATCTGACGGGACCCCCTTCAGCTGCACCCTCAACCCCACCCCTGGCCCCTCCCCTAGCTCCGCCTTGAAAAAATAATCGCATGTAAATCGGATCAGCGGACAGATCCCCCACTGAACACGCGGATTCCTCTCTGTGTGAAAGAAACCTTTATAACAGACAGCAACCCAGGCAGGTTAAGATCATCAGCATTATAATAACAAACAGGCAGCAGGTGCTCTATCATGGCTGGCACTGTCACAGTGTGTACTAGGACATGGCTGTGTCCTTGTTAACTTATTGCCAATGTCATGTGACACACTGTGACAGAAAACCTGCTGACTGCTGCCTGTATATTATAGAAGGTGACATAGTAATGTGCAGCGTATATTTTTCACCCACCTATAGGGGTGCTGCAGCAGCCATGAATAATTCTGGCTTCTCCTCTCCTCCTGGACACTGTAAGCTGCCTTGCCGCCGCCGCCTCACAGCCTCTCACTCTCTGTCTCCATCTCTCTGGGGCGAACTACTCCTGAGTGGAAGGAAGATCACTCCACCAGGGAAGGAAATGGGCAGCCGCAGCAGGTGGCCTGGAACATGTAGCGCAGCGTGGAATGCATGTGCCTGAAAATGATAAAAAAGTCCCTCACTTCCACCAGCATATATCAGAGAGGGGTCCGGAAAATAGCAATAATACACCAACCTAAGCCAGTAGGAGCGGCTTAGCGGAGGTGTAATTTAGAAAGCCTGTTTTTTATATTCTGCGCTGACTGTCTGTGAGGTTGCTCGGGCCCCCCCCCTGGATGCCAGGCCCGGTACAACAGGGCTGGTTGTACTGGCCTATCAGCGGCCCTGATTAGGAGATACAAATGTCTTCTCTAGAATCACAGGACAGAAATATGCAAAATATGTACCATCCTTAAAAACTGACAGGACCCGCCTCTGACTTCTTTGCAAAGTCAGAAGATATTGTCTACTGTCGTGCAGGTAGTTAACCCTCCTACCTCTTTCTTCATAGATAATGGAAGGATAAGTACCTGTCTTCAGCAAGATGTTACTACTAAGAAAAGCAATGCAAGAATGCAGGATTATTGGTGGAAAATGTGGATGCAAAAATGTCCTCAACGGGGATTGTTATAGCTGTGTAAATAAGAAAATATTTCAAAAGGACTACTAAGCTGAACATAACAAAAATAGGTGTGCATGTTTTGTGTGTGTAGGTGCTTTTGTGCCAAAAACTTCAAGAACTTTTATGCCGCGTACACATGATCGGACTTTCCCGCGGGATTGTCCGCCGGACTAGAGTCCGCCGGACAGTCCGATCGTGTGTGGGCCTTCATCTGACTTTTTTTCCCAAAAGTCCGGCGGACTAGGTTTTAAGTTTTGTTTTAAAATTGTCCGCTGAACTTGGCAGTCCAGCGGACAATACGGCCGTCTGTATGATGGTCCGGCGGACCAAAAAGGACGCATGCTCAGTAGCAAGTATGTCACGGACTCTAGTCTAGTGTTCGAGTCCAGTCGTACGTGCTGTACGTCATTGCGTGAACCGCCGGACTTTTAGCGTGATCGTGTGTGGTCAAGTCCGTTCACTTTCAAGTCCGGCGAAGCCCAGCTGGAAAGTCCGGCGGTTTGTCCGCCAGACTAGGTCCGGCGGACAAAGTCCGATCGTGTGTACGCGGCATTAGGAGAACTGTCAGCTATTATTGGTAAGCCTCCTGTAACATTAAGGCCACTTTCACACTGAGACGCTGGCCGTGTTGACGGTAAAGCACCGCTAGTTAGTGGCGTTTTACTGCCGTTTTAGCAGCGCTTTTCGGCCACTAGTGGGGCACTTTTAACCCCTGCTAGTGGCCGAAAAATGATTAAAAGCGCCAGTTGCCGAGCTATGAGTAAGCACTACGTTTAGTGTGAAACGCGTTAGCTGTTTTTGGTTCCGTATTACTTTGCTGTGACATGTACAGTGTGATCCTGATGTTCTAATAAAGGCACAAGAAATTTCATTTGGAGTGCGGCTGTCCAGAATTTTCTACTCACCTTGATTTGCTGAAGCGTTTTGCTAGCCACTGATTTCAATGGCAGAGGCAGTTTAGGAGCGTTCCCACACCACTCCAAAGATGCTGCTTGCAGGAATTTTTTTCCTGTCCTGCAAGAGCACTGCCCCAATGTGAAAGCATTCAGGCTTTCACACTGGGGCTGCAAAGAGGTAGTTTACAAGCGCTTTTCAGGCGCTATTTTTAGCGCAATAACGCCTGTAAAACGCCTCAATTTGCCTAAAGTTGTTCTAACCAGAGAAGTTTTTTTTACCTTAATGCATTCTATGCATTGAGGTAAAAAACCTTCTGCAAGCAGCTCCCCCTCAGCCCCCACTAAATTCTCCCTCTCCTCATTGGCTCAGACACAGCAGCCATTGGCTCTTGCTGCTGTCAATCACAGGTAGTAAGGAGGGAGTGAGGAGCGGGGCCCAGCCATGCCCTGTATGTCTTATGGACACACAGAGCCAGCTTGGGAGTGGCTTGCTAAGGGAGGATTCAGTGGGGTTGGAGGAGCCAGGAGCGTCGGCAGGGGACCCGAAAAGATGGTGGCCAGGGCTGCTGTATGCAAAACCATTGCACAGAGCAGGTAAGTATGACATGTTTGTTATTTTTAAACAATAAAAAGTTTACCTTTTAGAATCACTTTAAATGTTTGGTTTTGCAAAAGTGCAAATTGCTAATGTGTTTTAGTACAATGCCAGATGCTTTTCTGCACACGAATGGTAACTTTTAAATGTATGTATGCAGGAATGTTTTTTACACATACTAATTTAATTTGTAAAACTTTGGCCCCTTTCACACAGAGCGGATCATTGCTGATCCGCCCCGTGGATATCCGCTTGCTCAAAGCGCCAATCTCCCCTTTGGGAGATCGGGTGACGACAGACCGTAGAGTCCGTCGTCATCCGATCCGCTCTGCAGACGGATGGAAAAATAGGGTTTTCCTCCGTCTGCAGAAACGGAGCATAGCGGATACGGACGAGATCGGGTGTCAGCGGATGCTCATCCGCTGACACTCGCTATCCCATAGGGATACATGTATGTCCGTTTTTCATCCGAAAACGGAAGGATGAAAAACGGACATATGGACCGTCCGTGTGAAAGAGCCCTTTGGGCTCTTTCACACGGGGCGGATCAGTGCAGATCCGCCCTGTGGATATCCGCTTGCTCAGCGGGGATCGCCGGAGCGATCTCCGCTGAGCAGGAAGATGACAGGTCCGTCTCTGCACTCTGTGCAGGGACGGACCTGTCACAGCGCCGCTCTCCCCTATGGTAGATCGGATGGCGACGGACCGTAGAGTCCGTCGTCATCCGATCCGCTCTGCAGACGGATGGAAAAATAGGGTTTTCCTCCGTCTGCATAAACGGACCATAGCGGACACGGACGAGATTGGGTGTCAGTGGATGCTCATCCGCTGACACCCGATATCCCATAGGGATACATGTATGTCCGTTTTTCATCCGAAAACGGAAGGATGAAAAACAGACATACGGACCGTCCGTGTGAAAGAGCCCTTACTGATCCTTTAGCTGGGTGCACAAAGGTGAGTTCTGCCAGCACTATAATGGTAATAAAGTCACCTGCAATTGATCTCCAGTTGATTATAGTAATGATCATTCTCACAAATTTGGAACAGTTTTCTACCATTAATCCCTACTACAGTATATGGCACACTCCATTGTTCCCTATGTGTATCGATCTACTGCTAATTGCGAGGCGATCATGAGCGATCTAGCACAAACCCTCTGTATGTGTACCCTCAAAGAAGTCCTTGATAAACCTGTTGACCTTTTTCTTTTTTTTTCAAATCAAATGCCTCTAATGACATTGGACCATTGTAGGTTGTGTCCTAGATTATTTCATAGCATGGAAAGCTTAAAAAGTCTTACAGTTCTCATTATCAGAAACAATCGGATGTTTTTACTGTTTATCTCCAAATAACAGTTGATAGCTTTGTTTATTCCAGGCTTTGAGTACAAGCTCCTCATTGCTGAGCTCTCTGGCAATAAAAGCATAAATGTTTTCATTAATCCAATATTTAGTAAATTATCCACAATGCTACCATTATCTCACATGAAAAACAGTTATACATGTTTGAAAAGATTTCAGTGTAGTGCCTTTTGCCCTGAGGCCTCAGTGTGTAGAATTAGATAGTCTCATGATAAGAATTTGTTTTGCAAACAGCCACCAATGGGACAGGCAGTTTTGACTTTCAAACAAGGATAGTCTTATATAATACGTTAGAAAATATAATTAAATATAACATTCCAGTTAATTTTTTAAATAAACAAGAGTACCTATAAAACTTTTATTGTAAACCAAAGTACTAAAAATGTATTAGCCCCCGAACACAGGGTCGGAAATTTCCGACCACAAAATCCGTCAGATTTTTTCTGACGGATTTTGTCCGACACTGGTGTTGCATACACACGGTCGGACAAAGTTGTCGGAAAATCCGATCATTTTGAACGTGGTGACGTTCGTTGCGTACGTCGGAACTACATAGAGGCTAGTAGCCAATAGCTTTGGTCTCGTAATTTGATCTGAGCATGCGTGGCACTTTGTCCGTTTGAATTCTCTATGATTGGAAAAAGTCCGATCGGATTGTGTTGTCGGAAAATTTGAGAGCAGGATCTCAAATTTTTTTCGTCGGAAGTTCCGACGGAAAAAGTCCGATGGAGCCCACACACGGGCGGATTTTCCGACAACATGGTCCGATCGTACATTTTCCGTCTGAATTTCCGACCGTGTGTACGGGGCATTAGACTTCAGCATTGGGTAGTTTGGTCAGGTCACTATTGACATTCTTTCTCAGAAACACTGAGGCAGTGGGGATGATTTACTAAAACTGGAGAGTGCAAAATCTGGTGCAGCTGTGCATGGTAGCAAATCAGCTTCTAACTTCAGCTTGTTCAATTAAGCTTTTACAATAAAACCTGGAAGCTGATTGGTTTCTATGCAGAGCTGCATCAGAGTTTGCATAGTTACATAGTAGGTGAGGTTGAAAAAAGAAACAAGTCCATCAAGTCCAACCTATGTGTGTGATTATATGTCAGTATTACATTGTATATCCCTGTATGTTGTGGTCGTTCAGGTACTTATCTAATAGTTTCTTGAAACCATCAATGCCCCTTGCCAAGACCAGCGCCTGTGGAAGGGAATTCCACATCCTTGCCGCTCTTACAGTAAAGAACCCTCTACGTAGTTTAAGGTTAAACCTCTTTTCTTCTAATTTTAATGAATGGCCACGAGTCTTGTTAAACTCCCTTTTGCGAAAAAGTTTTATCCCTATTGTGGGGTCACCAGTATGGTATTTGTATATTGATAAATTATATCCCCTCTCAAGCGTCTCTTCTCCAGAGAGAATAAGTTCAGTGCTCGCAACCTTTCCTCATAACTAATATCCTCCAGACCCTTTATTAGCTTTGTTGCCCTTCTTTGTACTGGCTCCATTTCCAGTACATCCTTCCTGAGGACTGGTGCCCAGAACTAGACAGCATACTCCAGGCGCGGCCGGACCAGAGTCTTGTAGAGCAGGAGAATTATCGTTTTATCTCTGGAGTTGATCCCCTTTCTAATGCATGCCAATATTCTGTTTGCTTTGTTAGCAACAGCTTGGTATTGCATGCCATTACTGAGCCTATCATCTACTAGGACCCCCAGGTCCTTTTCCATCCTAGATTCCCCCATATTTTTGCCACCCAAATGCATTATTTTACATTTTTCTACATTGAACCTCATTTGCTATGTAGTTGCCCACCCCATTCATTTGTTCAGATCTTTTTGCAAGGTTTCCACATCCTGCAGAGAAGTTATTGCCCTGCTTAGCTTAGCTTAGTATCGTCCGCACTCTCCAGTTTTAGTAAATCAACCTTTCTGAGTTCTACAGGAATACAGCAATTGCAGAAGAAAGGCATTTGTATGTTCTTACTATGTCTGTTTGCTTTTAAAATCTACACTTCTTCTCCTTATTTCTCCTTGAAAGCAATAGGTAATTTAGGAGAAAGAATTATATCTCCATATTCTGTCTTTATCACCAGTGGCTCTTTCCTTCAAATAAACAAAATGAGGCAAGGGGGTTCTATGTGCTGTGAAACTTAAAGCGGGAGTTCTGACGTCTTTTTTTTTTTTTTTTTTTTAAAAGTCAGCAGCTACAAATACTGCAGCATAGATCCTGCAACTCAATACGGACATAGAAGTCAGTACAACAACACACAGATGCGCCCATCGGGGACTAGCTATGAACAGGCATATTCAGGTTATGCCGGGCATAACCTATATGGCCAATCTGAGACATACGGGGATTCATCAATAATACACTACAATAGTGATTATCAACATGATTACAACATAAATACACAGAACAGCTACTTACCGCTTAGGGATATAGAGACACCTAATGGAGAATTTTTTCAATCTAATCACACCATAGGATATAGAGACACCAACCAAGGAGAATACCAAAGGTTTGAGCGAGGGGATGCCAGACCCATCCAAGTGGGTGGCACCACCGATCAACATTGGGGTTTTCCCAGGCCAAATCAAGGAGTAAAAAGAGTGGTCGAACTAAGAGAGGAACTAGAGGGGGGAGGCGCTCTCAGTCCAAAAAGACCACGGACATAACCAACATTGGTATATACAATCTAAGTTCCCACACTCTGACCGAACCAGAACTAAAAGTCCTTGACAAGGGCCTAAAGTATGCACCACCACGTAACATAAGTAAGTTCCAAACTTATATGGACATTTACAAGTATGTCCGGAAGCTTAACATACAGAGGTATATGGCTTCAAACCCATATAACCCATCCATATCAGTTACCCGAGGCTACGTCCACTCAGGGCTGAGAAACGCCTCTTTATTTAACCCCCCAGGTCACTTGCCCCCTCCACTAAAAGTTTTCAGGGATCTAGCCTTAAGGGACCTAGATGAGATGAAAATCAAGAAATACAGGAATAAAAAGGATATTGATTTGGGCATTGAAACCTTATGCTCTAATAATAACCTGGTGATCCATCCTGCGGACAAGGGGGGGGGGGTATAGTCATCCTTAATAAGGATGACTATATGCAGGAGATGAGACGTATTCTGGCCGATGAAACAACATACGTCTTACTACCCTCCAATCCTAATTTGAGATATAAGGGCACTCTTGAAACATTGGTCTCTAGAGGCATTGATGCCAAGATATTAAACAAAAAAGAGAGTCTCTTTTTGATACCGAAGGTACCCAGGATACCCATAATATACTATTTGCCCAAGGTGCACAAGAATCAGACTTGCCCCCCGGGACGTCCCATAGTGAGCGGAATTGATTCTGTCACTTCCCGGGTGGGCAAGTATATCGATTTCTACCTACAGCCCTTGGTGCAAATAATGCCATCTTACATAAAGGACACTCGGCATGTCATCAACCTTCTCTCCACAATAAGACCCTGTGAGGGACTTTGGCTGATAACTGCAGATGTGACCTCTCTCTACACAGTAATCCCACACCAGTTAGGTTTGGAAGCTGTGTCATACTATCTACAGAAAAACTCCAAATTGCCCAATATTCAGATCGATTTTGTCATGGAATTATTAGAGTTTGCCGCAGGGCATAATTTCTTTTGGTTTGACGGAAAATTTTATAGGCAGGATAGGGATGTCGCCATGGGAGCGAAGTACGCTCCAAGTTTGGCGAATCTCTTCATAGCCAAATGGGAGGAGGATGTCGTCTATGCCCAATCAAGACCTGAGATAGTCTTGTGGGCTCGGTACATAGACGACATCCTCCTCCTGTGGGATGGCGGAGAGCCAGAATTATCTGAATTTATGAGCCACCTAAATAGCAATAATAGGGGGATACACCTCAGTTATGAGGCGAGCAGGGAATCCATACATTTCCTGGATCTCTCTATATCTGTTGACAATGGTGTTTTTAAGACCTCAACCTACTTCAAACCCACTGATCGCAACGCTTTTATCCCACAAGACAGTTGCCATCATACGTCTTGGTTGAAATCAGTCCCCAAAAGTCAGTATCTTCGAATAAAACGGAACTGCACCGATCATGATACCTTTCTGACCCAATCATCAATTCTTACGGAACGTTTTAAGGCTAAAGGATATACAACAGAGTTTCTTAGAGATACCCTCACTGCAGTGGATATGATAGATCGGAATACGTTATTAGTAGAGAAACCATCAGGCCAGAATATTGACTCATATCGTAATCCCTTTATTACCAGTTATTCATGCCAACATGCTAAAGTCAAACACATTATAGGGAAGTACTGGCATATATTGCAAAGTGACAGGATATTGAAGACCATTCTCCCTGACAAACCCCAAGTTGTCTTCAGAGGAGCTCCCTCTTTGAAAGACAAGATAGCCCCCAACATCTTAAATGCCCCTGCCACTAAAACTGGTTTCTTCCCTACGCTCACAGGTTTCCATCAGTGCAGGCGCTGCCAAGTCTGCACACTCAATAAAATAAAAACCAAAAGAACCACATCTTTCATTTCCACTTGTACTTCTCACCATCACGATATAGAGCCCTTTATCACATGTTCTACAGTAGGAGTCGTCTATATGCTCCAATGCCCATGCGGCCTTCAGTATGTGGGCCGGACCAAAAGACCATTACAGGTCCGACTTAATGAACACATAAACAACATACGGCGAGGATACACCAAACACTCAGTGTCCAAGCATTATCTCCGGGTACATAAGAGAGACCCAAGTAATACCATTTTCTTGGGCATTGACAAATTTAGACCACACTGGCGAGGTAGCAATTTGGTTAACAGCATTTCAAAATTAGAAATGTCATGGGTCCATAGAATTAAAAGTTATACACCTTTCGGACTCAACATCGATGTTGATGTTAACTGCTTCATAGACAACTCCTAGTAACATGTCCCCCAAGATCCTCACATATTCCTAACATTAACAGTATTTATGCAAAATAGATCTTTAGGATGTTTATTTATTATTAGACTCATTTGTTATGTTTTTTATATAGTAATGCTGCCCCCATGGGCTATTGTAGAGATACTGATTTTGGATATGTAGTCCCCTTTTCAATATGGAGATGGAATCCACTTCCGATTTTTTGGAATGACATTTAGATATAATTCTGTTTATACAAATGTGTCAATCGATGTGGATTTCCGACGGCAGAACAGCCCTTCCCTGTTGCTACATACACCAATGAACACTAGGTTATCTAATAGCCCTATACACAATACATATCAAGTAGAAAACTTTTTGAAAGTAATTGGAATGATTTTTATTTTATTTTTCCCAACATTTTCTTAATCGTTCCATTCCACCTAATGAAAATTTATTTTTTCATTTTAATTTTGCAATAAACAATATTTTTTCACCTTCTTTGTAAAGTTGGGACTCATATTAGATACCTATATAAATGTTGGCTCTCTAACCGGAGATATATTCCCACTTAGTCTGAAGGTTAACGGTATTGATAATACAAGGGGGACTCATATGAGGCCACCAGCATAACATCTTAAAAAACGTGTCACATAAAAAGAATGTCTTAACATCGGTCTCTGTTATCCCCTTGTACCATACAACCAATTCCTCCCTCTCTAATACATATAGGATTTGGAGTGAATTTTTTCCAGTAGGAAATGGTGCAGCACACTCACCACTTAAAAACCTTTTTTTTCCCTCATCATTATGAGGTTTCTAGCGACTTTCCCTTTTTAAAGATGGCGGGCGCTGCTCCCGAGTCCGAGATCCACATCGAGGCTTGGTTGTTTTGTTATTGTATTTAATGCGGAGCATCATGACGCAGCCCGTGCCCCGTGACGACGTCCTTTGATGACGAAACGCGTAGGGAGGAGGAGCTACGTCCTGACGCTACCGTAGTGAGACGAGATCCCATTACCACGGGCTGTATTTGCGAGACCGGCCGGCTCGCTTCATGCCTTTTTAGATTGCTACACTGTAAGTGTTCACTTTTCTTTTATTTAATAAATTACTCTTGGATTTTACACTATGCGAGCTCTCTTTGATTCCCCTTGGTTCCAACTTAAATCTGGTTATTGAGACTGACCCCGAGCTGACATCTGAGAAGGTTCCTGGTTTGGGAGTTACTTTGGATGAGCCATCCTGATCGGTAGGATACCGGACGTTCCCCACAGTCCACCCCTGGCTAGGGTTGAGAGCCACCCGCTTGAACGGTCCCCCTAAAAAAGGGACCATATAGTTCCGGTAAGGAGACAAGTTTGCCCTATGGTGGAGGTCTTCACACTTTTTCTTGGTGTCATACAAGTCACTTTTACCCAATAATATCTGGAGTTGCTATAGAGACTGTTTATAGCACGGGACTTATTTGCTGCATTGTGCATTCCAAGACGCACCTGTATTTAAAATTTTATTTGAAATTGTATTTGTAATTAATCATTTAATTTTGGTGAAATAGTCGTTATTTAACCCTATAGGGATTGTTTTAATCCACACCCTGAGGACTATATATATATTCTGTCACCGTTGTAATACTGGAAGCTCAGTAGGGTGTTTATCGTTTGAAAGAATATTGTTTTTTTCTGTATTTTTGTCACCAAGGTTCACTGATTATATCTTACGATATATAGTTTGTATTCATTTCTCTATATATGGTAGAAAGTTTGCACATATTTTCCAATAGGCGGAACTGGTATATTAAGGTACCAAATGCTCTGTAGGGTGTTTACTTATTTTCACAAAGTTCTTTTCACCTATATGGCATAATCTATTATAGCATGATACCAAACGCTCCGTAGGGTGTTTACCAATTTCACCAATCTGTTTATATTTATTTTTGCATATATAATTATTTTTTCTTAAAAGCTATACCAACAGAGGCTGCTTATTTAGAGCCTCTTGCATTATACGCACACTTTTCACGAAACTTGAACAGCCCTGCCGGGTGTTTTATCAGGGTGTTTATTAATTCTCACAAAGTTTTTACACCTATTTTGCACAATTTATGATAGCATGTCACTTAATGCTCTGTAGGGTGTTTACTAATTTCTCAAATCTGTTTATACCTAGTCTGTATACATAATCTCCCTTTTTTTAAAAAACTATATCAATAGAGGCTGCTTTTCTAGAGTCTCTTGCGATATATGTACACTTTCTACGAAACTTGAACGGCCCTGCCGGGCGTTTATTCAATTTTTTAACAGTTATACCAACAGAGGCTGTCTTCATAGAGTTTCTGTTGTATATACACATAAGAGAAAAGCACTAGCCACAGAGGTTATTCTTTTTCACTTATATATATTTTTTTGTGTGAGACAGCACACACACTATTTTTGGGTGTATTTTAATATTTAGCGCAGCTCCTTTCCACACACAAATACTGCAGCTGCTGACTTTTAAAATATGGACACTCACCCGTCCAGTGCGCCCGCGATGTCGGCACCCGAAACCGATCTCTCGATCGGCTCGATCGGCTCTCGGGTGCTGCCGCCGCCATCTTTGGTATGGGAATCAGGAAGTGAAGCCTTGCGTTGCCTACTGCGCACTCCTCTCCTGTACATAGTGCCCACTGTCAACCCTCCACACTCCTCTGCTGTGCATACTACCCACTGTCATACCCTGCACACTCATCTCCTGTACATAGTGCCCACTGTTATACCCTCCACATTCCTCTCCCTCACCTGTACATACTTTTATACTATCCATACTCCTCCCCTATGCCTCTTACCCACAAAAACATTTTTTTTAATTATATTGAATCTCAGTGTTACCAGTTCTAGAATGGGCACACTTTTAATAGTTCAACTAAAGGAAATCTTCTCAGTCCTCATATTTGTTCTGCCCATTATTAGTACTCATTTAATTTTGTGATTGCTATTTTGATGTATAGAGGAACATAGGGGATGTCAGCTACTCTAAATATACCACTGGTAAAAAAAAGTGTCCCTGAAAATATTTTTAAAATGTTGGAAACTATGCACTTGGGCACTGCCCAAAGGCCACTGGGTCAGTAGGGGGCCCCATGATAGGCTCCTGGGATCCTGTGATAATAAAGTTGTAGTAAACTTTGCTAACAAAGAGGCCTTGAGTAAGGTTATGCCATCATGTTCTAGTATGCGTAGCATATTAGCAAATTAGGGTACACTTACCTGTCAGACTGAGCCCTCCAGCTCTGCGCTGTGATCAATCTGGCGGGTCCCAGGCGCTTCCATCTTCACCCAGTCTTCCTTCCAGGTTCGGTGCCTTCGGTCACTTGCCTTGGCCGGGCTGTGTTGCTGTCACTCCCACTCATGCTCATGCGCATCCTCTCTCTCATCCCCCCTCTCTCTCATCCTCCTTCCCTTACCCCTCACCCCTCCCTCATCCCCATTCTATCTCTCTCTCTCTCTCTCTCTCATTCTCTCTCTCTCTCTATTTAATTTAATTTGTTATAACAAAAACCTGTTTGCATTTTTATTTTTTATTTTTTTATAAAAAGCCCCACCAAAATCCTCAGCACCAGGCCCATGATGTTCTTAATCTGGCCCTGGCTTTTCCACTAAGATCAGACACCACCAATATCTAAGGTCCTCATGTCCACATGTCAGGTCCATTAAAAATCTGCTGCTGAATTCAGGCTGGAAAGAGGGATTATTAGGCAAGTGCTCCTATGTTTAATAGTTTACTGTAGTCCATAGCTTCTGTGTACACATCTATACCTAAAGACTTGACAGAAGTACATCTGGCCCCTTGCTGTTATTTCATATGCACTATACCAGATAGCTAAGTTTGTAATACAGTGTGTAGTGGTCATCATTTTGTGAACCCGCCTATTGCAATAGAGTTTATGTACAGCTCCTGTTATTTTAGTTAACTATAATCTGGGATTGTATAGCTAGATTTAGCCCAGGGCTCAATAACCAGCATAGGCTAGAGTCAGGGCAGGAAACCCACAGCCAAAAGGTAGTTGTTACGCCGAGCGCTCCGGGTGTCCCCTCCATCCCGGAGCGCTCACGGCGCCTGTTGTCCTTTAGCGCCTCGGTCAGCTCCTCTGACCGCAGGCGCTGCTCTGCCGATGGGATGCGATCCTCGCCGTGGCCTCCGTCCGCCCGGGGATCGCATCTCTCTCTCCTCACCTGCCCCCGCCTGTGTCTCCCTGCGCGCGCGTCCCCTCTCCCCAGGCGCGCGCGCGCAACTCGGCTGGTTCTTAAAGGGCCAGCGCACAAGTAATTGGTGCCTGGCCCAAATTACAGTTACACCCAAAACACCTTATAAACCCACTTCCCCTTCCTGTCCTGGCCGTATCTTGTGTTGCCTTAGTGCCCAGTGAAAGCGTTTGTGTGTTTTGCTCCTACTGTGTATCCAGACCTTTGCTGTTGCCCCCGACTACGAACCTTTGCCACCTGCCTTGACCCTTTGCTACGTTTGACCTTGCCTCTGCCTAATCCTTGTGTACCGCGCCTGTCTCAGCTGTCAGTGGGGTCGAGTTGCTATTGGAAGACACGACCTGGTTGCTACCGTCGCTACAAGTCCATCCCGCCTTGCGGCGGGCTCTGGTGAAAACCATTAGCAACATTAGAACCGGTCCTCCAATACAACCCGTGCTATCGCCCCATTGGCATAGGGGATCCACTTCCTGTTCCCCGCCGTACCCGGAACGTGACAGTAGTTAGGTGTCCAGTTGCATGCCAGAAGCTACTAGGGACTAAGAAACAGAGTAGATAGATTGACTCTGAGTTCCAGCGCCACACCCCAGTTTCTGCTGGTGAGAAGCTGTGTTCTGGGCTGGTTGGACAATAGCTGGAGGGTCTCCCTATTATTAGTAATCTTGTCTTCAAGTCTCCGACACCAAAACAGATGCCACATTGCGATCATCCTTGGGGGTTCCTGCAACTGAACTTAGCTGCAACATTTACCTGGATGTATCTTTATTAATGACTATATATACCCATATACCCAGGTATATGTGCACAATTCCACCGGGACTCCTGTTGGTCTCTCTGCTGATATTACCTATTTGTGCATTGGATGTATAGCCTATTTCGTTTTCTTATTTTGTTTTTTTCTTATATAAAGCCTGTATTATTTCAATACTGATGGGCATCCATATGCTTATGGTTAGTGTTATATGCTGGCTGCAATAGTTGCTCCCAATTACTTTGATTACATTACTGGTAAATTTCCCAGGGAGGCAATCCCCATTGTTCACAGGCCCTGTCCTGACTGGAGGCACTGCCAACTTTAAGCATTATATATATATATATATATATATATATATATATATATATATACAGTGGTGTGAAAAAGTGTTTGCCCCCTTCCTCATTTCCTGTTCCTTTGCATGTTTGTCACACTTAATAAGTGTTTCGGAACATCAAACCAATTTAAACAATAGTCAAGGACAACACAAGTAAACACAAAATGCAATTTGTAAATGAAGGTGTTTATTATTAAAGGTGAAAAAAAATCCAAACCATCATGGCCCTGTGTGAAAAAGTGATTGCCCCCTTGTTAAAACATACTATAACTGTAGTTGTCCACACCTGAGTTCAATTTCTCTAGCCACACCCAGGCCTGATTATTGCCACACCTGTTCACAATCAAGGCATCACTTAAATAGGAGCTGCTTGACACAGTAAGGTCCACCAGAAGATCCTTAAAAGCTACACATCATGCCGAGACCCAAAGAAATTCAGGAACAATTGAGAAAGAAAGTAATTGAGATCTATCAGTCTGGAATTTCCAAAGCTTTGGGAATCCAGCGAACCACAGTGAGAGCCATTATCCACAAATGGCGAAGACATGGAACAGTGGTGAACCTTCCCAGGAGTGGCCGGCCGCCCAAAATTACCCCAAGAGCGCAGCGACGACTCATCCAAGAGGTCACAAAAGACCCCACAACAACGTCCAAGGAACTGCAGGCCTCACTTGCCTCAGTTAAGGTCAGCGTTCATGCCTCCACCATCAGGAAAAGACTGGGCAAAAATGGCCTGCATGGCAGAGTTCCAAGGAGAAAACCACTGCTGAGCAAAAAGAACATCAAAGCTCGTCTCAATTTCTCCACAACACATTTGATGATCCCCAAGACTTTTGGGACAACATTCTGTGGACCGATGAGACAAAAGTGAAACTCTTTGGAAGGTGTGTGTCCAAGTATATCTGGCGTAGAAGGAACACTGCATTTCAGAAAAAGAACATTATACCAACAGTAAAATATGGTGGTGGTAGTGTGATGGTCTGGGGCTGTTTTGCTGCTTCAGGACCTGGAAGACTTGCCGTGATAAAAGGAACTATGAATTCTGCTGTCTACCAAGAGATCCTGAAGGAGAATGTCCGACCATCTGTTTGTGTACTCAAGCTGAAACGAACTTGGGTTCTGCAGCAGGACAATGATCCTAAACACACCAGCAAGTCCACCACCGAATGGCTGAAGAAAAACAAAATGAAGACTTTGGAGTGGCCTAGCCAAAGTCCAGACCTGAATCCTATTGAGATGTTGTGGTATGACCTTAAAAAGGCCGTTCATGCTCGAAAACCCTCTAATGTAACTGAATTAGGACAATTCTGCAAAGATGAGTGGGCCAAAATTCCTCCAGGACGCTGTAAAAGCCTCATTGCACGTTATCGCAAACGCTTGGTTGCAGTTGTTGCTGCTAAGGGTGGCCCAACCAGTTATTAGGTTTAGGGGGCAATCACTTTTTCACACAGGGCCATGATGGTTTGGATTTTTTTTCACCTTTAATAATAAACACCTTCATTTACAAATTGCATTTTGTGTTTACTTGTGTTGTCCTTGACTATTGTTTAAATTGGTTTGATGTTCCGAAACACTTAAGTGTGACAAACATGCAAAGGAACAGGAAATGAGGAAGGGGGCAAACACTTTTTCACACCACTGTATCCCTTTCTATCCCTTGCTACAGATTGCCATGTTATTGGCACCTACAACATCTTCTTATGAAATAAACTCTACAAGCATTGTTAAAATGTCTGAAAGCCAGCTATATCTTTTAAGTTTTATAACAAAGGTACCTTTTTAAACCACTTTCTGCCCGGCCTATAGCAGAATGACGGCCAGGCGGTGGTTCAGTTATCCTGACTGGGCGTCATATGACATCCAGCAGGATAACAGCTGCCGCGTGGCCATGGGCATCGTGGCGATCGGTGGTGCGGTGTGTCAGTCTGACACACCGCTACACCGCTCTTGGTAAAGAGCCTCCGACAGAGGCTCTTTACCACGTGATCAGCTGTGTCCAATAACGGCTGATCACGATGTAAACAGAAAGAGCCATTGATCCTCTTTTCCTCATTCGCATCTGTAGAGGAGAGCCGATCAGCGGCTCTCCTGACAGGGGGGGTCTGCACTGATTGTTTATCAGTGCAGCCCCCCCGCGGATGCCCACACTGGACCACCAGGGAAGCCGCTAGGACCACCATGTCAGGGGGCAACATGTGGATGGCCAGGTATGTACCCCATGGCCAACCACATATGAAAAAATATGCACAATAGATGCCAATCAGTGCCCACAAATGGGCACTGACTGTCAACATTATGGTCCAGATCAAACAAGTGATGCACAACAATGCCACCCATCAGTGTCATTAGTGCCACCCATCAGTGTCCATCAGTGCCACCTCTCAGTGCCCATCCATGCCCATCAGTGCCCACCTATCAGTGACCATCAGTGCCCATCTGTTCCACCCATCAGTGCCACCCATAAGTACCCATCAGTGCCACCTATGATTGCCCATCAGTGCCGCCTATGAGTGCCCATCAGTGCCGCCTATGAGTGCCCATCAGTGCCGCATACCAGTGCCACAGATCAGTGCCCATCAGTGCCGCCTATCAGTGCCCATCAGTGCCGCCCATCAGTGCCACCTCATCGGTGCCCATCGGTGCCACCTTATCAGTGCCCATCAGTGCAGCCATATCAGTGCCCGTCATTGAAGAAGAAAAATTACTTATTTACAAAAATATTTAACAGAAACTAAGAAAACCTTTTTTTTTTTTTTCTAAATTTTTGGTATTTTTTTATTTGTTGCGCAAAAAGTAAAAATTGCAGAGGTGATCAAATACCACCAAAAGAAAGCTCTATTTGTGGGAAAAAAATGATAAAAAAATTTGTTTGGGTACAATGTAGCATGACCGTGCAATTGTCATTAAAATTGCGACAGCGCTGAAAGCTGAAAATTGGCTTGGGCAGGATGGTGCGTAAGTGCCTGGTATTGAAGTGGTTAATGGTTCAAATTTGTGAAGCTTACGAAAATGGTATAATTCAGATTTGTAAAGCAAACACTTCTGTAGGGTGGAAGATAAGACAATACACTGTCTAGATAAGACCCTGCAGTGAATAGATAACTCCCATTAATTTGTTAGGATGGTGATTACAAGATATAGAAAAATTGAAGATGATTTCATATAGAACATTTAACAGTGACTTACTTTTCTGAGAATAAATTAAATCTTCCAAGAATAAGTAGAAAGTAGTATAGATAAATGACAGGTTCTTATTAATCTATATTTCAATCAAATTAGAGATAAAGGCTTATCACATTTTCAGCTCTCAAGTGATTGAAACCTCGAACTTTCTGACATTTAACAAGTATTTAACTACCTCCTATCAGTAACAAGATATGGTGAAGACAAAGAATATTAATATTTATAACAAGTTTTTTTTAATGTACTTGTGGTCTATTATGTTGAAGAACTCCTATTTAAGTGAGATAGCCCTAAAATATCATTAATTAATAGAGCACAGATTTGCATTAGCAAATCACATTACCAATATTATTCTAAGTATATTTCTTTCTTAATTAAAAGCCTAAGTTTTGCTAAAATTAAAAACATATGACATGTCATTTGTGCTGACTTTTCTTCTTTTAGGAGAAATGTTCCTCCTTCCCACCTATGTGTTTGTAAGCACGTCGGGACCCCATGGGGTAAAGGACCGTGCTATACCACAGATGGACTGGCGGCAAAAAGCACCCCTGATGCGATTTAGTTCACATAGGTAGCGCTATACAAGTCACTCATTCATTCATTCACCACTATACAGGCATATCCCACTTTTAAGTACACAATGGGGTTTATTTACTAAAGCTGGAAAGTGCAAAATCAGTCTCACTTCTGCATAGAAACCAATGAGCTTCCAGGTTTTATTACCAAAGTTTAATTGAACAAGCTGGGGTTAGAAGCTAATTGGTTTCTATGCAGAAGTGAGCCTGATTTTGCACTTTCCAGCTTTAGTAAATAAACCCCATTGTGTACTTAAAAGTGGGGTATGCCTGTATAGTGGTGAATGAATGAATGAGTGACTTGTATAGCGCTACCTATGTAAACTAAATTGCATCAGGGGCGCATTTGTCCGCCGGTCCATCTGTGGTATAGCACGGTCCTTTACCCCATGGGGTCCCGACGCGCTTACAAACACATACACATATTTGGCAAATTTTTCCGACAGGATCTAATTAACCTACCAGCATGTCATTGGAGCGTGGGAGGAAACTGGAGTAACCGGAGGAAACATGCAAACTGATGTGTGTGTGTGTGGAAAACTTTAATTGATCAGTCAGGAATTATAGCATCATTATATAATAAGCAAATACAATTACCAGCAAGTACATATACCGTATATACATTTATGCATATCAACAATGCTTTCAATATTGAACAACAACCAATGAGGGTATTTACATTTATGGTTACGTTTATTTACCGTATATACTCGAGTATAAGCTGAGTTTTTCAGCACATTTTTTTGTGCTGAAAGTGCCCCCCTCGGCTTATACTCCAGTCAATCACTTTTCTGCAGCAGAGAATGACATTTTCTGACCCAAATTTGGGGCCCCGTATCTCGGGGCCACTTGGTGCTAGGAACTAGCACTACAACATATCCAAATTTGGAGTTCCTAGCACCAAGTGGCCCCGAGATACAGGGCCCCAAAGTCGGTCAACTGTGTCCATCTGCAGCAATGTCATTGGGGGACCCTTTGAGTCCAGAGACCCCAAATTTTGGATGCAGCTAGGGGGCATCTAGGAACCCTTAACTACCAAGTTTGAAGTGCGGGGGACCTATGGCTTTAAATGGGCACAGTGAGGCATGCAAATGGGCAATGTGAGGCTGCGCATATCTCACCCTAGGCTTATACTCGAGTCAATAAGTTTTCCCATTTTTTTGTGGTAAAATTAGGTGCCTCGGCTTATATTCGGGTCGGCTTATACTCGAGTATATACGGTACATGCAAACCTAGAGTATTAAAAAAATCTGTAGGACTCCATCATAGAAGATGTAGTGCCTACATAGAAAACAGTTTGTTTCAGGGTTTGAAATATTAAATATATTACAGCTCAATGTAAATGCAAATTAAGAAAATACAAGAGAACAATATGAATGGTTACTAAACGTTTATTAAAAGAGAAAAAAAAAATTGTTATAGAAAAAACACCCAGTCTGATAACAGATCTTACAAGGACGGGATGGGTTTGGACGGGGCTGCCCCTTAACCTCCCTAGCGGTAACCCCGAGTTTGGCTCGGGTTCAGTTTTTTCTGCTGGGAGCGGTAACCCCGAGCCAGACTCGGGCTGCGTTGCAGGATACAGGGGGGGAAGTTACTTACCTTTTCCCCTGGATCCTGCGATGTCTCCCCGCTGTGTGATCAAGCCGTCCGCTCGCTCGATTCACACAGTGCCGGGTGCCGCCGATCTCCGTTCCCTGCGACGTTAAGACGCACGGGAGCGGAGATCGGCGCCAAATTTAAAAAAGTTTAAAAACACACAACGCATACAGTACTGTAATCTTACAGATTACAGTACTGTATAAAAAAAAAATACACATCCCCTTTGTCCCTAGAGGTCTGTCCAGTGCCCTGCATGTCATTTTATATAATACATTTTTTTTTTTCTGCCTGGAAACTGGAGATTGTCCATAGCAACCAAAAAGTGTCCCTTTATGTCAAAAGTGGTTTTAGACCAGCTAGAAAACACCGATAAAAAATTAGAATCACAATTTATCATCAAACAATAAATTTAATGACAGCAACTATTCTGCAACTGAGCAAATTTCAGTGTTTTTGATTTGATTACATTATTGAATAATTTTTATATATATTTTTTATTATATTATAATTTATGATTTTGTGTTTCAAACTTTATCATACCCGGGATGTCTACTAAACTCTGGTTCGGACAGATTTAAGTGAGTTATTCATAAGAATTGCATGCCTACAATATAAAAACGCCAAATTTCCATGCAAAATAATTGTACCGCTTTCAGCACAAAATTCCAGCCAGAATCATACCGCCAGGGAGGTTAAGGCTCTTACTTTTGCGCTGCACTCTTTTCATCTTTCCAATATATGCAGCAATTTTGTGATGTATCATTTTATGTGACAGTAAAATATTGTTTTTGGCTTTATACCAGCTTCCTGTGAGTGCCAGGTTGTTACTGTTTTGAAACATGTTTTAAATGGCATAATTAAACCCAAGAAGATAAAATCCAATTCCAAAAGATGTTTTTAATTTAAATGCTAATCTGGATGTCCTGGCTCATTGGGCAACTGGGCAAAATAGGTTTTACTGTAATAAATGTAAAGTGGATACTCAGGGGCAAAAACATTCATGCATTCATCATATAATCTAGAGAAGTACAACTGGGGGGAGGTAAATGATAGGGAAGGATCTGTGTACTCTGGTAGACCATAGACTTAATAATAGCGTGCAATACCAATCTGCAAACTCTAGAGCTAGCAAAATATTTTCTTGTAATAAAAGATGCACAGAGGTTGATTTACTTAAGAAAAAGAGCGTGTTCAGTTTGCAACAGAATTTCCACTTCGCTTAGTGAATGTGGCGAGCCTCAACTATCCACTTATGTGCAATCAAAAATCCTGTTTCATTTTTCTTGTAATTGATTGAGTATTTTTTGCAAAGTGAAGTTCATCATATTCACCAAGCTAAGTGAAAATCCCTTTTTAAAGTACAAATTTGCTTGTATAACCACTTTCAGACCGGACCAATTTGCAGCCAAAGGACGAGGCCCCTTTTTGCGATTCGGCACTGCGTCGCTTTAGCTGACAATTGCGCGGTCGTGCGAGGTGGCTCCCAAACAAAATTGACGTCCTTTTTTTCCCACAAATAGAGCTTTCTTTTGGTGGTATTTGATCGCCCATGCGGTTTTTATTTTCTGCGCTATAAACAAAAAAGAGCGGCAATTTTGAAAAAAAAACGCATTCTTTTTTATTTTTTGCTATAATAAATATCCCCCAAAAATATATAAAAAAACATTTTTTTTCATCAGTTTAGGCCGATACGTATTCTTCTACATATTTTTGGTAAAAAAAAATCGCAATAAGCGATTATTGATTGGTTTGCGCAGAAGTTATAGCGTTTACAAAATAGGGGATAGTTTTATAGCATTTTTATTAATAATCTTTTTTTATTAGTAATGGCGGCGATCAGCGATTTTTATTGTGACTGCGACATTATGGCGGACACATCGGACATTTTTGACACATTTTTGGACCATTGTCATTTATACAGCAATCAGCTATTTAAATGCATTGATTCCTGTATAAATGACACTGGCAGTGAAGGGGTTAACCACAAGGGGGCAGTGTAGGGGTTAAGTATGCCTAGGGGTGTGTTTCTTACTGTGGGGGGGCATGGCTGTCAGCTAGTTAATGCTGATCTCTGCTCCAATCACAGGGAGCAGAGATCGGCGTCACTAGTTGCTAGGCAGAACGGGGAGATGCTGTGTATTTCCGCATCTCCCCATTCAGCCTTCCCGTGAGACGATCGCGGGTGTCCCCGTGGCGATTGAGTCCGCGGGACCCGCGACCGGCCTCAAGGGGGTCCGCTCCCGGTGCGCTCCCGATGGCACGGACGGCATTAAGGAGGGACTTATATATATGCCCTCCTGCCTGTCCGTGCCATTCTGCCGTCGTATATCGTTGTGCGCCGGACGGGAACCGGTTAAAGAACATACTGTAAGGCTGGGTTCACACTAGCTGCGGCTCGCAGCAAGGAATCCTGTGCGTCCCTGTTCTCCATTTCAGGGGCAAGTCCAAATTTTTGCCAGAATTTCGACCCAAAACACTTTTCCAGTGTGGATCATGGACGTCCCGGAGGTGTGTGAACCATTAAGAGGTGGTCACACTCTCCTGTGAATTGGATGCAGAGAAATCCTCATCCAATTCGCATAAGTGTGAACCCAGCTTAATCCTTTAGTAAATCAATCCCATAGACTCAAGAATGACAGGCATAATCTTGCCCCTGCACAACGTATTAGTAGACCTCATCTCGATTATGCAGTTTTAGTCACAACTTCCTAGAAAAAAATAATAAATTAATAAAGGGTATGAGAGACCTATGAGATTATATGAAATCCTATACTGTACAAGTTACACGCCTAAATTAAAAAAAAAAAAATCTGGTTTACATCCACTTTAAGGTAAAAATCCTGAAGTCTTCACAACCACTTTAAGGTACATGGAATAGGCAGAAGGGCACTCCTTGTGACTTTGGGAAAACTGGTTTAACATCTACATATGTTGACATTTACTGGAGCAAATGTGGATTTAGTTATTTTTTTCTGATTGAACCTAAAAAAAATGTATTTTTAACATGACTATCTGTGTGCTGTAATGCTGAAGAGACATTTCTCTTATTTATATAAGAGACAGTTATACCACACAACATCAGCTTCACCCCATGAACTAGTTTATGAAAAATAAATTTAACCACCTCAATACAGGGCATTTTAACCCCCTTCCTGACCAAGCCATTTTTCAGCTTTCAGCGCTGTCACATTTTGAATGACAATTGCGCGGTCATACACCACTGTACCCAGATGAAATTTTGTCCCCCCAAATAGAGCTTTCATTTGGTGGTATTTGATCAAGAGGGTTAAGGCAGTACTGGAAAATAATGGCACTTTGGGCCCAGTTTGGATATTTTCACTTAGGGGTGTACTCACTTTTGTTGCCAGCGGTTAAGACATTAATGGCTGTGTGAGTTATTTTGAGGGGCAAATGTACACTGTTATACAAGCTGTACACTCACTACTTTACATTGTAGCAAAGTGTCATTTCTTCAGTGTTGTCACATGAAAAGATATAATAAAATATTTACAAAAATGTGAGGGGTGTACTCACTTTTGTGAGATACTGTATATCCTTTTATTGGTCAAGCTTGGACCAAAGTAACTATGCATATACCAAACCTGTGGGACCCCTCTAGAAGCTGAAAATCACTGTAGTAGGCATTGTTACTACACTGATTCCTAATTCTGGGTTCCTACCCTGCTGCATTGTGAACACGGGAAGATGGCTGCTCGGCACAGGTGCCGTTCAGAGATCGCTTTGGATCTCCTTAATGCATACAAAGCATTCACTGATTGGACGAGGGGGGGAAGGTGGGGCGGTAGCACCAGGCTCTCTACCTCATCCAATCAGAGAATGCTTGATATAGAAATCTCCATGCACTTTAGGGACAGGAGAGCATGCCTAAATTGCAGCAGTGGAAAAGGGCCTTTATGGCTTATTGGGTGGGGGAAGGAATTTAGGATAACCATCCAAAATAACCGGTACTGCTCTGTCAATATCTACCCGACCCTACAAAAATCATTGTCCAATCTATGAAGCAGCAGATTGTAACTAACCTATCACTATGTGCAGCTTTAGTGTGAAAGTATGTGGTCTATGCGTACAGGAAATTAGGGGGTATATCTCACTTATTTTTTACTGTTTTTAGTTTCTTTATTCCACCAAGACTGT
Organism: Lithobates sylvaticus; assembly: GCA_028564925.1. Lineage (NCBI taxonomy): Eukaryota > Metazoa > Chordata > Amphibia > Anura > Ranidae > Lithobates > Lithobates sylvaticus. The sequence continues at coordinate 45,650,800 of CM053033.1, forward strand.
TGTTGCCACAACTATGATGTTCTGACTCTTGTATATACTGAGGTGGTTAGGGAATAAGCGATTCCTATGACCGATACCTAAGGCTGAGGAAGAAGGCTTGGCCGTGCCTTTGAAACGCGCTCTGATTGGCCAGACACAGTGGTAGGCGGCTCCGCACTCTGACAGCTCTAGAACACTCCTACACAGAGTTACACAGCCGTCGTCCTCCCCTGGTCTCTGGAGGCTTCGGTCTTCCGCTGACACACAGCGGTCGAGGACTCTTCCACAGGGACACCCCGGTGGCTCTTCTGTGATGCTGGATCTGGAAAGCACCTACCCTCACTAGCACTATGTAAGTGCACCTTATACTGTCAACAATTTGTATTTTAATCAAATAAAATAATGCTGCACTAGGATTTGCCTGGCACGTCTCTTCCTTTTTTGCCTTCCTTTTCCCATAGCGATCGGGTCCCCCAGCCTGCGCCTCAAGCAGCCTCGCTCCCTTTGCAGCATTTGTTTCAGAGACTCAGAGTTGACAGGGGCGCACCCCCTAGAACCCTATGTTCAACTCGTTTATTTCCGGACTTTGATCAAAGATTTTTTACCAAAACCTTTGTTTTTTGCTTTTTTATTACATTTTTACATTTGTATTGTTGCTATTGATGAACCAGCATACTTATGTTACACCAGTGCTTTATATGTATGTGTTCTTATTATAATAATCAATACCTGTATGATGTACCGTATATACTCGAGTATAAGCCGACCCGAATATAAGCTGAGGCACCTAATTTTACCACAAACAACTGGGAGAACTTATTGTCTCAAGCCTAGGGTGGGAAATGCGCAGCTACTGTAAGTGGAAAAGAGGGTCAACAATGCCCATTTGCAGCCTCACTGTGCCCATTTGCATGCCTCACTGTGCCCATTTGCATCCATAGGTCCTTCAAACTTGGTAGTTAAGGGTTCTAAATGCCCCCTAGCTGCAGCCAAAATTTGGGATCTCTGGACCCAAAGGGTCCCGAAATGACATTGCTGCAGATGAACACAGTTGACCGACTTTGGGGCCCTGTATCTCGGGGCCACTTTGGTGACAAATTTGGATATGTTGTAGTGCTAGTTCACTGGGTTTGCACACCAAATCTGAGATTCCTAGCACCAAGTGGCCCCGAGATACGGGCCCCAAAGTCGGGTTGGAAAATGTCAAGCACTTGGTAGTTAAGGGTTCCTAGATGCCCCTAGCTGCAGCCAAAATTTGGGGTCTCTGGACCCAAAGGGTCCCGAAATGACATTGCTGCAGATGGACACAGTTGACCGAATTTGGGGCCCTGTATCTCGGGGTTGCTTGGTGCTAGGAACCCCATCTTTGGATATGTTGTAGTGCTAGGTCCTCTGGGTAGGCATACCAAAACCAAAGACACAGGACCCCAAAGTCGGGTTGGAAAATGTAATTTTCTGCTGCAGAAAAGTGCTTGACCCAGTATAAGCCGAGGGGGCATTTTCAGCACAAAAAAAAATGTGCTGAAAAACTTGGCTTATACTCAAGTATATACGGTAAGTGCTTTCACTGCATAGTTGAATATATTCTCCATCCAGTCTCCCGAAATACCAGTAAAAAAAAAACACTACCCATGATTTGTATTTAAGATCTGTGAAACTGTAAAAACATTCACGTAACTAACTCAAACTAACCAAATTCCAGTTGAGCCCTATATTTATTTTTATGTGCACATATCCTAATCTGCCTCCCAATACACTCATCATTCCATAAAAAACAACCATCATGGATTGCACAGTGAATAGAACACTACTGAATATCTTAATAGAAAACCTTGAAATATCTTATAAATGTCTTATTTATAATGTCTTAAAAATTATATTCTTCTTTGCTTGCAAAAGAGACCACGTTACAAAGAAATCTGTTTGACTTGTGATCCCATTAGGACTATTTTTGCTTATTGGCCAATCAGATTTATTAGAGGAATGAAGACGAGTAAGTAGATTAGGAAAATTTAGGCTTGTTCGTGTTTTTTGTTTTGATATAGAAACAGATTTGTATATACAGCATTCAGGCTAAAAGTTTGCCTTACATAGCCGAACAATCTCATTCACATGAATGGAGATGGATGTTGATAGTCACCGAATACTCGCCTTGTTACAGCACTGACATGTTACTAAATATAGTCGTAGTTTCTACACTGACACTTCAGCTTACAAATTTGATGTGAATATTGGAGTGAAGCCTTTTTCTAATTTAGCTCTTTCTTTGGGCAAGTCATTTCCATCAATAGACACTGAAAAACAGAATATGTTATTCGATGTGTATATTGGGACTGCTTTGAAGAAAGGCAGCTTTTCAGAATACATGCTAGGGGGGCTCAATGAGCAACTTGACAAGTAGCTGGGAGCTACATAGGACTTCCAAGTCTTTAGCTATGAAACTGCTTTTGGACATACATTACGATTAACAGATCTTCTAAATCAAATCCAGGGATGCCATACTGGTTAGGATCAGGAGTAAGTAATGTACAGAGTGCAGGGGTCAGGAGTAAGTAATGCACAGAGTGCAGGGGTCAGGAGTAAGTAATGCACAGAGTGCAGGGGTCAGGAGTAAGTAATGTAAATAACCACAATGTGTAGCGCTAACAAAAAATAGAGCCAATAGACTCATAAAGTGAAAGAAAGTCCGGTGCAATATAATATAGTGAAACAATGATAAAGTCCTTTGTTAAAGAAAATTAATCATATGGCATGGATCATCCTTGCACATGAGATGTATGTGGAGAAACTCTGCAAACACAGATGCTAATGTGTATAGACGAGTATATAAACCCTCCAATGGTTATGGAATGCATACGCTTACCAGCGATGTTGGAACCACCTACCATACGGCAGTGGGTCAGTAAGGCTTATGGTAACTCCTGTAGGTGGCGCCCAAGGGATGAAAGCTGGATTCTGGCAGCACTCCTCCAGGTCTGGGATGGACTCTCGGCTGGATATTCCTGAATCCTCCAAAACGACACACGTGTGGGGCACGACACCAGGAACAAACCAGGAAGCAGGATACGGAAAATGGAAAAAGGAACTCCAATAGTGTGATTCACCCAAGCAGTACAGAGCATATACTGATAAAATCAAATATAAAACAGAGTAAAAGCAGTATAAGGGTCTCAAAATCAGCAAATCCTGACGCGTTTCGACCAATAGGTCTTCTACTGGGGCATCAGTATCTTCTAAATCAAATCCATACTGATTAGGATCAGGAGTAAGTAATGTACAGAGTGCAGGGGTCAGGAGTAAGTAATGCACAGAGGGCAGGGGTCAGGAGTAAGTAATGCACAGAGTGCAGGGGTCAGGAGTAAGTAATGCACAGAGTGCAGTGGTCAGGAGTAAGTAATGCACAGAGTGCAGGGGTCAGGAGTAAGTAATGCACAGAGTGCAGGGGTCAGGAGTAAGCAATGCACAGAGTGCAGGGGTCAGGAGTAAGCAATGCACAGAGTGCAGGGGTCAGGAGTAAGAAGGGCTTTTTCCTCAAAGGATAGGTACAGGTACTCCCCTGTTCCGAGTCACCCTATGTCTCCACTCCTACCCACCTCCGAGCACTGTTCCTTGTTTGCTCACCCTACCCACCTCCCAGTACTGCCCCTTCTAAAGAATACAAAACCAAATATCATTTTGAGGTGCTAAGAAATTTGTATGGAATGTGTTAATAACAATAAAACAATTAGATCCCCTACAGCCAGCAACAATAGACCCCCTCAGGAACAATCGACCCCACTCAGCAACAGCAGATCCCCAGCAACAATAGATAAATTAGCATCAATAGATCCCCAGCCACAATAGATTCTCCAGCAACAATAGATCCCCAGAAACAATAAATGCCAACAACAATAGATCCCCAGCAACAGTAGATCACCTGCCAGCAACAATAGATCCCACAGCAAAGGTAGGCTGCGTACAAAAAAGTACCTCCCCTCCAGCAACAATAGCTCCACCCCACCAAAAATAGATCTCCCAGCAGCCAACATCAATAGACCCTCCAGCAGTTAGCAACATATAGCCCCTCCCTCAACAGTGTATCCCCCACCAGTAACAATAGGCCTCCCTTACAACAACAGACCCTCCAGTGAAAATAGATTCCCCCAGCAGCCAGCATGAATAGACCCTTCAGCACACTCCAACACACTGTGCCATTACATACATTCAGCGCTAGAGGTGCCAGAACTGCGTTCCTTCACGTTCACCACTGAAAAAAAGAGTTTAGGGGTCAGAGGTAAGTAACGCACAGAGTGCAGTTGTTGGGAGTAAGTAACACATGCAGAGGTCAGGAGTATAAAACACACAGAATGCAGCATCTCAGCAGTTTGTAAGTATTAGAAGCAAGTGACGCACAGAATAAAAGGCTCAGAAGTAATGCATGGAAAGCAGAGGTCAGGAGAAAGTAAGGCAAGGAGAGCAGAAGTCATGAGTAAATAATGCAAGGAAAGCAGAAGTTAGGAGTAAGGAACATAAAGTTCAAGGGTCAGGAGCAAGTAATGCATGGAGTAACAAGAAAAAGAACAATTGCAACTTGCACTTCAGGGTTTCTGGGGAAGCAGGGTTGCAGTGGAGAAGCAAGTTAGTGCAGAAGATTTGACAGCTTTCCATGGCCAGTCCTGGATAGCCTATCCTGGATGATTGAGAAAGCAGAGCCTGAGTTTCCAGTCGCTATGCAGTGCAGCATAAATATTACACTGAGCAGGTGCCTCGGCCATTCCAAGATGCCACTGCTGTACTCAGAAGAGGTAAAATGGCCCACTGCGTGAGTATTGTCACACATACGCTATTGGCTACAGAGTCCAACTGCACCATCTTGGGGTAGCCATGACACCTGCACAGTGTATTGTTTATACTCCACTGCATTGTGGTTTGTGAACTGCATTTCCCTGGGACATATCCTAAATGGGGACTTTCCCTGGAAAATGGGGAAAAATGGTAACCTTAACAATTTCATTACAATTGTCATATGACATCCGTAGATGGGATCTCCCATCCTGGGTCGGGTGTTATATGACGTCCTCGGCTTCCCGGCGGTATGGGTGCGAGAGCGCATGCCCACCGCGTCATTGAGGAGCCGATGCGCGTGCCCGGCGGCCGCGATGTCCGCCAGGCACTCGCGATCGTTCATGACAGAGCAGGATCTGTGTGAGGGGAGAGGAGACAGATCGTGTGTTCCTAGTATATAGAAACACTGATCGGTCTCCTCCCCTAGTCAGTCCCATCCCTACCTTACGTGGTGGCTAAGGGATGCTCTTTGTGTCCCTTCTTTCTTCTTCATCCCCCCACACTTTTTAGAATCACTTCTTAGATTGCAGAGGCAGAACAACCACCCTCCAACGAATGAACCTGGAAACAAGCATTTCATTACTTTTGGGGTTTATAGCTGTCATTCCCTGATTGCTGTGACTCGAGAAAAGCTGATAAAGAACAATTTAAGCTGGACCAGTTTTAATGGAATCCATTGGAAAAATGATGAGTTAAAGGTCCGACGGAACGAATCCGTCGGACAATTTCGATCAGTGTTCAATGGGCTCCTCCATCGGATTTTGCTGTCGAAAAATCCGACAGACTTTAGGAACATGTTTCAAATTTTCCCGCCGGAACCCCCCTCGCTGGACCCAGTTCCTATCGAAAAATCTGCTCGTCTGTGTGCTAGTCCCTATTAAATTTACACTATGCCCATGCGCTCTGTTTCATTTACAGCAGATCTGCCAGTAGTTAATATATATCAACATTTATGTATACAGTATATATTTATTTACATGCTCAACTATTATTAAACATATGGTCACACATCACTCTTGTCACACCCCGTATATTTTACAGCCTACATAGTGCTCATGAATCAGTCACTCTTTTCATTTCCTGTACTAAATCTTTAGTATATTTACATTGAAAATGAACAGCTATTGGCAGGGCCACATGATTATTGTACAGTTTGAGAGGTGAAACAAAGAAGGCCTTTAATTTTTATAAAACACATTGCTTTAGTTCTTCTCACCAAGTTGCCATATGCGTATTCATCTGATAGTCTAAGTTTTATAAGAAAGTTCTCAAGAAAATTAGATACAAACTTTATAGGCTAAGGCTAGCCAGTCCATATTTTATATCTCTTAGTAATCCCTTTCTATATTGCCAGGCCCCTTTTTGCGATTTGGCACTGCGTCGCTTTAACTGACAATTGCGCTGTCGTGCGACGTGGCTCTAAAACAAAATTGGCATCCTATTTTTCCACAAAAATAGAGCTTTCTGTATTTTGGTGGTATTTGATCGCCCCTGCGGTTTACGTCGAATCTTTTTTGCGAATCTTTTCTCTCTATATAATCTTGGACAAAAATAGAGCGACAATTGTTTTTGAAAACAATGCAATATTTTTTTTGCTTTCGTTTTTTGCTATAATAAAACGATAACGAAAAAATGAAATCCCCCGAAAACGAAAAAATATATAAAAAAACATTTTTTTTTCCTCTAGTTTAGGCCCCGATACGCTTATTCAAAAATATGTTCTCGCTGAGGAAAAAATTAGCGATTATTGATTGGTTTATTTGCACAAAAGAAAAAAAATAATAAAAATTTCATTTTATAGCGTTTGAAAATTGGCTTGGGCAGGGAGGGGGTGAAAAATAGTGGGGATAGTAAAATCAGTTGTATAGCAGTAAGCATGCTTTATATTAATGGAACCTAAGGGTTTTTTTTTTATTTACTTAGTCCCCAAATGGCAGAGCCTTGGGGGCGATGCTCAGCTAGAACGATTTTTATCATGTGACTGCGACATTATGGCTGGACACATCTATATTGACAGCAGTTTTGACACAGTGCTTTTTTGGGACACATTTTGTCATTTCCTATACAGCAATCAATGCTATTTAAATGACTTACTTATTGAACCCGAATATAAAAAAGCGAGTATAAGCCTAGGGTTGAGAAAAAAAATTTGCAACTGTGCCCATTTGCAGCCATAGGTCCCCGAACTTCAAACTTGGTAGGTAAGGGTTTCCTAGATGCCCCCTAGCTGCATTTGGGGTGTCTGGACTCAAAGGGTCCCATTGATTCAATATAATAAATGTTTGACTTTAAGTTTATTTCTGCTTTGAGACATATGGATATTGTTGTGTAGTTAATAATAGGAGATTGGAAAACTGGGAGCAAGCCTGAAAGGAAATGTGCAGTGGTTTTGTACTTACAGTATTTTCTCTCTTTATTTGTTATTGCCTGCTGTTGTATATTTAAAAGCAGGAAGCAAACCTTCTTATGCAATAAGAAAATATGGCTGCCCATGTACAATCATATAAATAGAAACACACTTTAAGAATTATGTCATAGTATTCACTTTTAGTTGATCTTTTTTATTTTTGTAATATGTAATAAACAAGGTTACAGGTTCTCTTCAAACTCTTGTCTACCAGCGCCATTCGCACAAATGCACTGTTCATAAGTATATATCTTTTTTTTATTGGCTGCCCATGTATAATGACAGTTGTAGTGAAAGAGTTAGTTCACAGCCAACACCCTTTGGACAGAAATCCACAGAAAAGTTTGTTTTAAGTCCAATCGTGTGTACCTTTAGATGGACACTTGGGGGGAGGGGAGGGGTTATGGGCTGTGACGTGTGTGTGTTTTTTTACATTAGAAATACGGGGCCCCAAAGTCGGGTCGGGAAAATTTCATTCTCTGGCGGGGCTGACGATTAAAGCTTTCTGCAGGATGTCCTTTGGATGGAGTCACTGTCTGCCAAGCTACTATACTGTAAGTTAAGGTTTCTCATTACAACTGGATCAGTTATAGAGATTGCCTTTTAGTGCTTAGATTGCAGAGGCAGAACAACCACCCTCCAACGAATGAACCTGGAAACAAGCATTTCATCACTTTTGGGGTTTATAGCTGTCATTCCCTGATTGCTGTGACTCGAGAAAAGCTGATAAAGAACAATTTAAGCTGGACCAGTTTTAATGGAATCCATTGGAAAAATGATGAGTCTAATGCCGCGTACACACGAGAGGACTTTTCGACAGCAAATGACCGGGAACAGCCAATCAATGACAGAACATGTTTCAGAGTAGTTCCTATCGGGAAGCGCGGGGAGAGGTTTGTTTACACATACCTCTCCCCGTTCTTCAGCTCCGTGTCCGGATCGCGGGACACCAGCGTCGATCGGGTCCGCTGGTCCCGCGGCGGGGTCACGGAGCTCCCGACCGGGTCGCGAGCACGCCGCTGTCGGCGCGCGCGCGACCCACAGGCAGGCAAATGCAAAATCACGTTTATATACGGGATTTTGCCTGCTCGTGCCATTCTGCTGCAGTATATCTGCGTGAGGCGGTCGGGAAGCGGTTAAGGAAAAAAACTTACATTTAAATGCCCGTCAATGCAGCTTTATCAGTGTCCATCTGCAACCTTGTTCATCATTGTAGCCTTGCCCAGTGCCTTTGCAGCCTTGCCCAGTGCCTTTGTAGCCTTGCTCAGTGCCTTTGCAGCCTTGCCAGTCCCTTCAGCTGTTCACTGATTTAAATTTGGCGCCGATTTACGCTGAATGTGAGCGCAGAATAGCGAGTGGAGCCGAGATACAGAAAGCCGAGAGTACTTTGGCTATTCTCGCCTCCTTTCGCAGTCCCGCCCACCTCCACTGATTGTCAGCGGCGCTAGCTCCTCAAACATACAGAAAGCCGAGAGTACTTCGACTATTCTCGGCTCCTCTCGCAGTCCCGCCCACCTCCACTGATTGCGAGAGGAGCGAGCGCCGCTGACATACAGAAAGCCGAGAGTACTTTGGCTATTCTCGGCTCCTCTCGTGGGACTGCGAGAGGAGCCGAGAATAGTCGAAGTACTCTCGGCTTTCTGTATGCGGGGGATCGGCGTATAACACGCACCCACGATTCCCCCCCAATTTTAAGGGGAAAAAAGTGCGTGTTATACGCTGATAAATACGGTATATCCACAAGACCTAAGGAAGCATTCTGGTGTAATGGTCCAGCAGGAAGTGGTTTAAAATTAACTTCTGATAAAATTGAGGGGAATTTTCTAAGATTGAAGCAGGCAGATTTAGGAGCACCTGTGCATGGCAACCAGTTAGCCACAAGCTTTCATTTTTAAGCTTGAAGTGTTACTAAACCCAGGACCCCATAGTAGGTCTCCCATAGTACACAGAACATGGAAATGCAATTATTTTAGTAAATATAAGCTGATAAATACCTTTTCTTATCAGCAGTATATAGCAATCTTGTGACTATCTGTTTCTGGTAGAGCTTGTAGGAGTCCTATCAGGATCCAGGACCCCTGACCCCCTGTCTGGACAGTGCTGATTGGCCCTGTGCTTATCACATGCATTCTTCCAAGAAAAAAAAAAACTCTCTAGCAATACACACCAAACTGAGCATGTGCACAGTGACTCCAACGGCTCTGTACTATCCAGACCTGTTCTGGAGTCAGTGGAAGAAGAGGAGGATCTGTGCATACAGGATCAAGCAGCCTTTTTACACAATGCGGAAGATTAACCCCTTAGATTCCACAGTGAGTATAACAAGCATGCTTTACTGCATATACAGACTGATTTTACTGTTCTGGGTTTAGTAATACTTTAACCGCTTCCCGACCGCCTAACGACGATATACGTCGGCAAAATGGCACGGGCAGGCAAAATCACGTACCTGTACGTGATCGTGCATGTGCCTGCCTGTGGGTCGCGCGTGCGCCGCTAGCGGCACGCTCGTGACCCGGTCGGGAGCTCCGTGACCCCGGCCGCGGGACCAGCGGCCCGATCGCCGCTGGTGTCCCGCGATCGGGTTACGGAGCTGAAGAACGGGGAGAGGTTTGTGTAAACAAACCTCTCCCCGCGCTTCCTACACTGACTGTCAGTGATCGGCGGTTCCCTGTCATCGGGAACGCCGATCAATGACGTCACACGTCCCCCTACAGTAAAATAAACACACACGTCACACTGACTCCTCCCCCCCCTAGTGGTTAACCCCTTCACTACAACTGTCATTTACATAGGAATCAGTGCTATTTAAATATCACTGATTTCTATATAAATGACAAATGTCCCAAAAATGTGTCAAAAATGTCCGATGTGTCCGCCATAATGTCACAGTCACAATAAAAATCGCTGATCGCCGCCATTACTAGTAAAAAAAAAAATATTAATAAAAATGCTATAAAACTATCCCCTATTTTGTAAACGCTATAACTTTTGCGCAAACCAATCAATAATCGCTAATTGCGATTTTTTTTACCAAAAATATGTAGAAGAATACGTATCGGCCGAAACTGAGGAAAAAAAATGTTTTTTTATATATTTTTTGGGGATATTTATTATAGCAAAAAGAAAAAAATATTGCATTTTTTTTTCAAAATTGTCCCTCTATTTTTGTTTATAGCGCAAAAAATAAAAACCGCAGGGGCGATCAAATACCACCAAAAGAAAGCTCTATTTGTGGGAAAAAAAGGACGCCAATTTTGTTTGGGAGCCACGTCGCACGACCGCGCAATTGTCAGTTAAAACGACGCAGTGCCGAATCGCAAAAAGGGGCCTGGTCCTTTGGCTGCCAATTGGTCCGGGGCTGAAGTGGTTAACTAAACAAGCTGAAGCTAGAAGCAGATTAGTTAATATTAAAATAGGAAGTGCAGCGCAATAAAAAAACAGTCCAATATGCTGGTGAACAACAAGTCCCAGAGAGATGAAAAAGATGACTCCACCGGTGAAGATCAGTAATATCAACTGTATGGTAATATATACAGATAAATAAAGAAGGGGAGATCTAAGTGCTCACTGTGTAAAAGTTACAATTTATTAGGGTCCAATAAGAGCTCCTTCCCCGTACACGTTACATTCGTCAGAACTTCCTCAGCAAGGCCCCGCTGAGGAAGTTCTGATGAACGTAACGCTTACGGGGGAGGAGCCATGCATGCTATCCTTGGATTATCCAGCACACTATAGTGCTACATGCTCGTTTTTTCTTGTGCATAGTTCTTATTGGACCGTAATAAATTTAAACTTTTGCAAAGTGAGCACTTAGATCTCCCCTTTTTTATTTATCTGTATATGGTTTGGTGCTCCTTTTGGCGATATCGATCTGGAGGAGAGGATTCACTGGCCTGTTTTGCAGCCTTACTTATTGTGTGGGACCTGCGTGCAGGACCACCTGTTAGCTCAGGGGTCCATGATCTGAGGTGAGCGTAGCACTTAGATTGAAGGTGGAGGGTCTGTCCCCATACAGTTGATATTACTAATCTTCACCGGTGGTGTCATCTTTTTTATCTCTCTGGGACTTGCTTTCCAGCATATTGGTCTGTTTTTTATTGCGCTGCACTTCCTATTTTTAACATTTGCTATGGATTTTTGTGAAAGTCTTTTAGTGTTCAGCTTCTATATGTGTGGTAGTTTTTTGTGCTGATTACATATTTTATTTTACAGATTTGTTAATATGCACAGCTGCTCCATATTCAGTCTGATACAGTTTTAGTAAATTTCCTTCATTGAATATAGCTAGTAACTAAAAAAATTACACAGAAGCTAGGAGCTTCCTAGAACATAACACTATGGAACAAGATGCTGAATGACAGCACAGCTTACACAGAGCAAAAAAAAAACATGAAACATTAGTAGATATAATGACAGAAATAGAAAAAAGATGGACCTGCGTGAAGCGTGTCATAGTTGAGTGGGCCTGACCCTGTGATGTAATAGTGTAATAGAAATGTTTTTTCTAAGAAAAGATTGTTGTATTTCTGTAAACAGTAAACAGTAAATGCCCATGTCACACTAGTGATCCTGTTTTAGTTATTCGACAGTGATGGCAATATGATTGCTAGTGAAACATGACCCTAAAGCACCACTCTCCGTTTCCTTTCAAATCTTTTTTCTTTATATAATTTTACTTGGGTTTCTCATAGGCTTATCTGACATGTTACACACCCAATTTAAATGTATTAATAGCGGCCTATGGATAAGGGGAATGTCAAAGCTATTGCATGAGGGGCCCCTGTCTATATACTGGCTACCTGGTTCTTAAAGCTTGTAAGGACACGATGACAGTCACCAGATCTGGCCATCATGTCTATGGGTAGCAGCAATGGCTGGTAATCACCCCCAGCCAGCAGGATGAAAATCAATTATTCCTGCTGGAATGATCACCAATATTTCCCTTTAATAAGCCTAGAAATGTCTGGCAGTGACTTTCTCTCCCATCTAACATAACATAATCATTCATAGCTGGGGCAGCTATGTGTGCATGTTTATAATGCCACTAGAAGATAAAGTAGCCTAAGGGTAATTGGGTCACTTTTGCACAGCTCACTTTGCTCTATTGTCTATGTCGGCCTTAGCAGTGTGTTGTTCTTCCATGGCATTATTACTGTAATGGTGCAACTGAGTTTGAATATATATATATATATATATATATATATATATATATATATATATATATATATATATATAAAGTTCAGAACATTTATTTTCACTGAAGTGAGCTGCAAAACTAGAAAAATCTTTGAAAACTGGGAGACCTGAAGACCCATTGCATAATCCTTTCATTATTAATCATTTGGGACGTCAGCCTGGAGGAATGTAAACATGTATGGCCCTCCTATTGCAGTTTATATCACATACATTTTAAGAACTTAATTGTGTTGGCCGGGTATGATATAGGGAATTAATACAATAAAAATAAAATGGACAGCTCAGTTGTATACTTCTGTTCTCTAGGGAACGAGAAGATTAACATTTGGTATTTTTAATTTAAATGCAGAGGGCAAAGAAACATAAGGGTTGGGTTCCCACAGAGTATATATATCAAAAAGTATAGGAATGTAGGAAAACTACTGTGTGATAGAATGATGTTATATGTGAATAATATTTATATTATTTCGCTGCATTGTTCAATCTGAAGAAATGGGCTCTTCGTATAGTACTTTAAGGTGTACTGGTAAAACCTAACTCCACCTATTTGTTTTAGTATTAGATTTGAACAGAATGGGGGGAGGGAAGTGTTACATTTTCCACCATGATTTTCATTCTCTCTGTTGTCTCAATGGGGAGATTTTCCTCTCTTCCTGTCCCTTTAACATTAGGACAACAACTGGGGAAATTAGTTGTAGTTGGGACAGGAAGGCATGCACAGAAATACATACATTGTCAGAAGTCCAAACCCTTCCTATCTCTGCTAAATATTGTTTCTGGTCCCTCTTGGGGAGATTTCCCCATCATTTCCTGTCCTGAAGTCCCTTTAAACCCCTGGGGAAAGCGAACCTTGACTTACAGAAGCATGGCACATTTAAGTGGCTTTTGATGTCAATACAAATAAGCTTGGGGTTGCTGAATTGTGACTGGCTACAAAGGCATGGAGTAAAGAGGTTGAGCCTGAACTCCATCAAAGGCTAGGCGACCACTGACCTGTAGGCCTTCATCGTGCAGAAGAAATACCCTCCCACTTGTCCATTTACAAACATAATAATCACAGCTTTATTGGTGGTTTGACCTTTGCGAGCAGTTAACGTTTCTTTCATGGGCAATGCTTTAAAGTAGGTTTAAGAACTAGCCTATTGCCTTGCTGGTACAGACAGGCTTTTTGCACTGTCAGGTTTATTGTTCTGATGTGTTCACAGTGTAACTGTGACTTGCAGTGGTAATGTTGGAAATTCAATAAAGCTGTGGCCTTGCCCTTTTCAACTTAATTAGTCCCTGTCCCATCTTTGGGCAAAGTTGCAAAGTATGGATGATATGGCTTTAGGCTTATGCTTATCATCAGTTAGGTCTTCACAAGAAATGGTTGTAAGACATTGCTCACATTCACACGTGTTAAATGCTGTTGACAAAGCCATCTTCCATGATAGTGTCTGGTGCATGATTGGAAATCCAGCTGTCATGTGACCCAGCTCTTTCCCAGCCTGTCTGCAGGGAAATGTAAGCAGAAGGAGCTTCTGCTCTGCTACTGGTCACATTCAATTTCAAATTCAAATAAAAAAAAAAAACAGCCTTTGGGATACAGAGTAAAATTAAACAATTAATATCAATACACCATTTTATATCATTATACAAATATATATTTGAAATACAATCTTTATTATTTTTTAACAATAACATGGTTTGGGGGCGGATTTCTGACAGTCATAGGTTGTGTCATGCCCCTCTGGTCGGTGTCTTAGAATAACAGGGAAGTGAAGCCTCCATCAATCAAGATAAAATATCCCACCCCCCTTGTGTTTAGCTGGTTAATGGGCATGGAGGAGGAGGGAGGGAGTGGGCTGTCTTTTACCACTGTGTATACGTTCACATGTGTGACTCTATAGTCACATGCTTCCAACACACTATTCCCAAAGCACACGTTCCTGTAGAAATGGCTGTGGCATATAAGTGGGTGCTGATGCGACCACCGTCTGGAACCGGAATATGGATCACATGCCTAATGAAGGGGTTCTGTGTGGCTTCCAAATGTTGCAATCTGCTGTAATGGTGTGATCACTGATTAAAGCTTAGGACCCATTTCAGAAATCCTTGGTGTGCTGGTGACATTCTTTTGCTCTATAGTCACATGAGCTGCTCAGATCTAATAGGGAGGATATGCTCAGCATAGAAACTCGAGCATGTGCAGAGTTGCCACCACAGCTGCAAAATCCCTAGTTGAATTGGGGACATGAACAGAAGGTTGAGATAGAGAGCAGCTGGATCAACCAGGTTTGAGTAGGAACAGCATGTAATACACCATTTATTCATATTTTTTGTTCTTGATGTGGGTTTAGTGACACTTTAAGTGGCTCTTCTCCAGGATGAATAACTGTAATCTATATAAAAGAGCCTCATACCCGGGGTTCTCTACTCCCCCTATTTATTTTGGCGCCCTTCGCTGAAGTCTTTCTAATTCAGCAACGTCTTTCCTGATGATTGGTGACCAAAACTGAACTGCATATTCAAAATTTATTATTTTTACCGGGTGATTTCACCTGGTAATTCAGCCAGTAACAAACTTTGCTTCTTAGGGTGGCTACATTCAGTCTTCCACTGTAGCTGTGGAGGAGCATTAAAGCCGCCTTGGACAGCAGCAATGTCAACCTGTGAAGAGGTTAATGTTAGATTTAGATGGACTTTATATCCATGACTAACAAATTAAAACAAAATTAAAATTAACACATTTTAAGCAGCTAGAAAAACAGGTTTTTCCTTTTGGGATAAAAGTTTGAACTATAGAAATAAAAGCTGGCCTTTAAAAAGTAGTCTCTATCAGTGTTACATAGTTCGTCTCAATCCTCTAACTGCTACTTTTACTTCTGTTAATGGAAGCTAAAAAATAACAGTTTTAAACTGGCCATATTTGGTTCATTGTTTTCCTTCAGCCAGTGGGCTGAATGAAAAAAGAAAAAACAACAACAGATTTCTCCATCCACACAAGTGCCCTTCCAGGGCATTTTATTGTGACAGCAGGTCTAGCCGCTGTCATAGTACAATGATCCACGGATCAAAAAAGTTTTTCAGCTTCTCCGTTCGACTGAATTCAGTTTAACTATTGATTTATGTTAAAAGAAGGCCACACATTGATTGAAATTCAGGTGATCCCTGCAGAACTAATCAAATTTCAATGTACCTATGGCCAACATTACTAGCAGCACCAAGTGGTAATAAAAGTTTGTTGGGTGGGGGAGGGGTATTCATAAAAACAATACCTCTTGTGTTAACACTATTGGCAGCCTGAATCATTAATATCATTTTTATTTTGCCAAATAGTTCCACTTTAAGTTAGGTCAAATGCAAGTGTATGCAGTGCATGAGAGAATACAGCCTAATGCCCCGTACACACGGTCGGATTTTCCGACGGAAAATGTCCTATCGGACCATGTTGTCAGAAATTCCGACCGTGTGTGGGCTCCATCTGACTTTTTCCATCGGAATTGCCGATGGAAAAAGTTTGAGATCCTGCTCTCAAATTTTCCGACAACAAAGTCCTATCGGACTTTTTCCGATCGTGTGTAGCGAATTCCGACGGACAAAGTGGCACGCATGCTCAGATTACATTACAAGACCAAAGCTATTGGCTACTAGCCTCTACGTAGTCCCGTTGTACGCAACGAACGTCACCATGTTCAGAATGATCGGATTTTCCGACAACTTTGTTCGACCGTGTGTATGAAACACCAGTGTCAGACAAAATCCGTCGGAAAAAATCAGACGGATTTTGTGGTCGGAATTTCCGACCGTGTGTACGGGGCATTACATTGCTGTTGCGATTGTTCACTCAGGAAAATGATTCAAGCTTTGGTTTATCATATGGAGCAAAGTGAAGTAATTACCTATCTTACTGATCTTACTAGTGATTAGGTTACCTAATTAATTACTAGGCTACCTCATTCTGGGCCTAATGTGATTTTTAAATATTTCATTCTGCAGACTACCATAAGACATTTCCAAGAGAGCAATGCACTTTGCTGGTTTTAGATGCTCGCTTATTCTACTTGACATTGGAAAGTTAACAGTCACTGTAGAATTTCAGTCCCCTTACATAAGCAGAAACAATGCATTATAAATTATAACATAGTTAGCACCATAAAGTAGACATGTGCAATTCGTTTAATTATGAATTCGTTTTCCGTTAAAATTCGTTATATTCGTTAATTCGTAAGCATACGAATGAACGAATGGTTTACTAAAAATTCTAACAAAAAACTAACTATCAAAAAGAACGAATATGGAAAACAACGAAAATACAAAATAATTCAATTAGAAACAACGAAACTACGAAAGAATGAAAATCCAAAAAACGAAAACAGAAACAACGAAAAATACCGAACAAAGATTCAAAATAACAAAAATCAAAATGAACGAAAAATCGAAATTACGAATATTCGGAAAACAGAAATCAAAACAACAAAAATACGAAATAACGAAAATTCTGCTGATCGAGAATTCGAAAGAACGAATGTTAGTTCTGATTCTGAAATATTCCATCCAGAGTCCAGATAGGGTGTGGTTGGGTCGGAGGCACTGTTTTGGTGGATTTTTTAGTTAAGTTCTGACTTTGTTTCTTAAACATATAAATAGCATACACATTACGTAAAATTATGAATTATGCTCCGATTACGAATCTACGAGAACAATGTTACGAAAGTACGAATAAATGAGGCAGTCAATCTCACGAAAGTACGAATGTAATTAAATCTACGAAAATACGAATTGCGAATCAACGAAAATTAGATTTACGGAAATACGAATCAACGAAAAAATAACTCTTCCAAAAATACGAACGCGTCCGAATATGAATTATAACGAAAGTACGAATGTAATTAAATCTACGAAAATACGAATTTCGAATCAACGAAAATTAGTTTTACGGAAATAGGAATCAACGAAAAAATAACTCTTACGAAAATACGAACGAGTCCGAATACGAAAACCCACGTCTTACGAAATTACGAATCATTACGAATCAATGGAAACGAACAGAAACTAAACGAAACAAAACTAATTTTTCTATTGTGCACATGTCTACCATAAAGTAAAAGCAACACATTCTTAAAGTATAGCATAGTTACCATAATTATCACTATTTGTATTCCAGATGTTTTAGCTGAACTACTTTACTCAGTACAGTACTGATTTTCAAATATTGCTTGTCTTGGGCTTGGTGTTCTGTCTAAAACAGTTTGATTGAAGAAGCAGCTCTCACTGAGTAACATATACTGGAGTCAGGATGATCACCTTCCTTTAGCCTCTCCTTCCAACATAAATCTGTGCCCTCTTCGTTACAAAAAATAACAAACGGAACAGATATTGGATTAAACACTTTTGCCCCAATGTTTTAATATTTGGTATCTGACTTACCCATACCTCCCAACTTTCTGAGATGGGAACGAGGGACACCTATTAGCAAAAGTATGTAGGTATAGGACACACCCCTTTAAAGGAGAATTATATAAAGAGGCAATTGGTTAAACCCACATGTGGATTTTTTTTTACCAGTACTATTCCTTTATACTGGCTTTTAACATTTACAAATACAGAAACTTAGAAATAGGATGAAAGGTTTAGTAATAGGAATGATAAAAAGTGCATTTTATATACAACTATATAGATCAGACCAAACTGAGGCACAACTGAGAAGGAAACAGGGACAGAGGGACATTGTTCCAAATCATAGGCAGTCCCTCAAAATCAGGGACCGTTGGAAGCTATGCTTACCTTTCACCATGAAGTATTATTGGGAGCTCCATGGCTTTACCACCTCTGTTATGCCGCGTACACATGACCGTTTTTTCCATTGGAATAAACTCTGAAGGTCTTTCCGACAGAGTTCCGACGGAGTTCCGCTAAAAGGGTCTTGCCTACACACGATCACACCAAAGTCCGAC
Organism: Lithobates sylvaticus; assembly: GCA_028564925.1. Lineage (NCBI taxonomy): Eukaryota > Metazoa > Chordata > Amphibia > Anura > Ranidae > Lithobates > Lithobates sylvaticus. Next base: position 45,669,145 of record CM053033.1, read on the forward strand.
CGTCTAGAACGCGGTGACGTACAACATGTATGGCGGGACTAGAAAAAGGAAGTTCAATAGCCAGTAGCCAATAGCTGCCCATGCGTCTTTGGTCCGTCGGAACAGCATACAGACGAATGGTTTTCCCGATAGGAATTGATTTCGTCAGAAAAAATTAAAACATGTTCTGTTTCTAGGTCCGTCAGAATTTTCAAACAAAAAAGTCAGATGAAGCACACACATGATCGGAATATCAGATGAAATGATTCCGTCTGACTTTTTCTGCCGGAAAGTCCGACCGTGTGTACACGGCATTAGTGTATCTAAAGCATTATTCTCAGTGCCAGGGAGCTATGATAATAACAGGAGCCTAAAAAAAGTCTTTACTTCATCAACAAGTATGTGTCCAATTGCTCAGGTTCAGAGCCAGGAATCAGGCAAAATTTAATTAAAGTGCAACTAAACCTCATCGCTGGAATAAGCCTGAGCGTTCACCCAAAACCGCAGCACAGATACAGAAGGCTTGAAGCCAATTCTAAAAAGTTTTTTGTGAGACCCTCCTCCTATCTTCCTCAATTCTTTCTTCCTCCTTTTTATCAGTTTTAACCAGAAATTCTTTAGACTGCCGGCAGTAAAGACAGCAAATCCACGAAACTACCCTTCCAAATTTTTTATTCTACTGAAAACCGAGGGGGGATAACTCACATGGGAGAGCCTCCTAAAGGCACGTTTCAGCCACCAAATTGTCAGGAGCAATAGCATTTGCAATAGGCAAGGAACAGTTAATAGGATTGTAGAAGAGCTGACAGGCAAATAGGATGGTTTACAATCAGGTACATTAATACCAACAGATGATGATTTTTTCTGAAAACATATCAAAATTATCACCAATGACACCAGAAGACTGTGCCCCTAAAACGTTGTCATGAAATACCACAGGACTTTGAGCATTTTTAACACCAGCTAAAATATTAGAGCATTAACCACCAAACGTAATTCATTAATATTGGACATAGACCAATAGACCATAGACATAGACCATTCTCACCAGTATTCATGCCATTAAAATGCCCACTAGAGGCTGCTGATAAAGCCTGTGGAGTGGCAGCCTGAGCCATGTGTGAAGAAGTGCCTCTGTCTGAGCACAGACATTGATGAGTGAAGGAGAAACAACATCCTTCCTCTGCCTTTTTCTACCAGGCTGCCTGCCTGTACCCGAAGCTCCTTCAGCCACATTTTCAGAACTGACTTGAGTCTGTGCAGTGGGTGTGAGGGGGCAGGACTCTTCTAGCCGTGGTCCAATCCTTCTGAGGTGGCAGCAGCTGGCTTTCATGAGAGCAGGAAGCGCGGGCTGCAGCTCCCCACCAAATTAGACCAATCCACCTCCTGTTGCCATGCAGATTCTCTGCTGTAATTTCCAATAGCAACCTGCAAGAGAGGTGGGAAGGGGGAAAATAAATGCCCAGCCCTTTGTGCTATTCCATGGGGGTCCCACTGAAGGCTAGGGACCCTGTCATTCTGCAAGTCTGCTGCAAGTTCTGGTTCAGTTATGTTGTGCAATAGTCATCCCACCAAAGGGGTCCCTGTGGCTGAATTTTCATGCTGTAGACTTGCAGAACTCTTGCTGTAGACTCGCCACTGCAACTTTGCTCTTACTAGAGACTTGCCATGAAAATTTGATACAAATTGGAAAAGTGTCAACTAGAACTTGTGCTTCAAGTGTTCTGCAAATCCAGTGAAAATGTGCAGCAACAGACTAATGCCCTGTACACACGATAGGATTTTCCGACAACAAAATCCATGTGTTTTTTTCTGACGGATGATGCTCAAACTTGTCTTGCATACACACGGTCACACAAAGTTGGTAGGAAATTACAAACGTCAAGAACGTGGTGAGGTACAACACGTACGATGAGCCGAGAAAAATTAAGTTCAATAGCCAGTGCTGCTCTTCTGCTAGATTCCGAGCATGCGTGGTACTTTGTGCGTCGGAATTGTGTACACACCATCGGAATTTTCCGACAACCAAATCCGTTGTCGGAAAATTTGAGAACCAGCTCTCAAATTTTGTGTGATGGAAATTCCGATGGAAAATGTCTGATGGAACCTTCACACGGTCGGAATTTCCGACAACAAACTCCTATCAAACATTTTCCGTCGGAAAATTCTATCCCGTGTACGGGGCATAGCAATTCAACACTGCTACAAATTTGTGGCAAGTTATCCTTCCTATCTGAGAGGAGGGGGATACACTATCCAACGCACTCTGAGACTTGGCTCCGTACCCTATAGACTGGTAAGTATTAAGCCTATTAATTTACAGATTGTCCACCTTTTATACTTTTTCAGCAGGCAACATGGTTGCTTTGATCATTTTAACTTGTCATCTTTACTTTGTCCTATGTACAAAAGGAGCCTTTTTATCTATTTTATAAACTGTTTTCAAAGTTCAAGATGTAACCTAAACCATTATTGTCAATGAAGGGAAACTATTGCTATTTTTTCATATAATTTTTGCCTCTGATGCATCTTTTACAACATTTTTGCTGTGTCACATACAATCCTTTTAACCCTAAAAAAAGATGAAAAGCTATTTGAAAAGGCATATGAAAAAAATCTAGTGTTGTGAAAAGCTTATTTTTTTTAACTTAAAGTCCTTAATGCCAATAAATGTAAAACATACATTCATATTGTTGCATCACTCTCCCGAGATTGCCGCTGTCCAGTGTCTGCAATTTTAACAGGTTCAGGCAGCATATCGGGCACCAAATGCTGACCTTAAATTACATCCTTGTAAAAGTTTTTATATTAAATTATACTAAAATAAATAATGTGATTATACGCCATATACAGTAAATGTTGTTCCATGAAAAGTTTCCAAATGTATTTTAAAATTATTTATAAAAACATAAAATGTTTGATTTCCTGATTTAAAAATCTTAACTTAAAAATACTCTACTAAAGTTCCAAAACAGGAAGCAGATCTTTTTCCACTTGGCAATGTAAGGCTGGCATGTGGAAAGGAGACCACAATACAGACATTAGCTTAATCAAATACAGTTAGAAGCAGAGCACTGTGGAATGTCAATAGCTATTCAGACTGTGCTACATGAAACAATGAACTTTTAAACAATTTTCGGAGATTAGATTAAGTTTGCACACTTAAGCCAATATGCTATGGTGTGCGCCTGAAGGCAGCACCTTAGCTGAAGGGTTTAAACTTCTAACGCTGAAAACCTATATTTATAGCAGCCAAACAATTCTTATGGCCTCTGGCCATTTCCTTTGAACAACAGATCATCTAAAGAATCAGAAACATCTACTATGGTAAGATTTTTCCAAAAAAGGGCTGCTTTCAGTATGAGGAACCTGTGTCAGCTACCATGGGTTTAAAGAATATTGGTGAGTTGAAGTAAAGCTGACAAAATAGCTATTACTACTGCCATTGCTGATTTTTTTGTAAAGGTGCAAGTTTAGAGGCTGTCATTCTGAGCCTTGCTGAATTACTTATCGCTGATCCAGAATAAGCATCTGTTTCATCCAATTTTTGGGCAGGGTCCTCTGGCACTCAATGTAAAAATGGTGGACAGTGAATGGCAGATGGGCCGGTGCAGGGTTACCATGTTTTGATCCAAGAAAAACCTAAGGGGATAGAGGAGGTGTTACAATGTTGTCAGACTAGTGTGATTTAGTCATTATCATTATGTTAAACTGGAATTATTAACATTATTATAACCAAAATCTTCTATCTTAAGCCCCATACACACGCTCGGATTATCCGAGGACCAGGTCCATCGGATCATGTCCATCGTACTTTGTCCGATGTTGGTTTTGCGTACACACGGTCAGACAAAGTTGTCGGAAAATCCGATCATTCTGAACGTGGTGACGTTTGTTGCCTACGACGGGACTACGTAGAGGCTAGTAGCCAATAGCTTTGGTCTTGTAATGTGATCTGGGCATGCGTGGCACTTTGTCCGTCGGAATTCGCTACACACGATCGGATTTGGTGTGATCGGACTTTGTTGTCAAAAAATCTATCCAGCAGGAGATAGGACTTTGTCCGTCGGACAATCCGATGGAAACTGTCCGATGGTGCCTACACACGGTCGGAATTTCCGACAACATTGTCTGATAGGACAGAATCCATCGGAAAATCCGACCGTGTGTATGGGGCTTTAGAATAACAGTAGTTTAAGGCCCCTTCACACTGACGGACCGTTCAGGTCCGCCTGTCAGTTTTGATGGAGGACCTGAACGGGCGCTCCATTCTAGTCTATGGAGCGACGGATTTCAGTGGTAAAATGCCCACTGACATCCGACCCGGTCCGATCAAAAGCAGACGGATGGCCCTATGTCCGGATCCGTCGCGGGCGGATCGGGTGAGATCTGATGAAAACGGACATGCTGTCTGTTTTCATCCGATCTCTCAATAGAGACCAGCGGCGCTCGACAAGCCCCTCCCCGCTCAATGAGCAAAGGGATTTGTCACCCGCCGGCTCAGCGGAGATCAACAGAGAGGTCTCCCGCTGAGCCGGCGGACAGAGGCGGAGACTATTATTATGTTTATTGCACAAAGCATTTTAATGCGGTGCTACAAAATAAACACAAATTTAAAAAGTTTGCATATGAAACTCTAGAAAAAAACAAAAAAAACTCAGAAAAAAACACAGTGGAGAGATGTTCATAACAATAGGTGTTAAAAAAGGACTAAAATGTTGTTTTAAAAAATTTATTTTTATGCAATCCAACAAGACACAAATTTTTGAAAAGAGCTTCAAATGTAATAATTGAATAGTAGGACACAGACTGACAAGCCAACCCTGCAGATTAAACAGAGACACCCAATCCCAGTGTTATCAGTGGAGCTCTGCTGTCACTTTGGCAGCTGTGGGCTACACTCTTTGTATCAGGATCCTTGTTAGTGCTTCTGAGAAAGAGTGGGAGGCTGTCATACTGACAGCAGTTTTTCACTGATTGCTTTTGGAGAGCAACGCTCTCCCAATGCAATCTGTAGGACTGTTCTATCAGTTTGACAGCTCAGTCCTGCACAATATAGGACAGGGCAAGGTGGTGCAGAGGAAGGACTGTCTTATATCCTAGCTGTACCCTCCCATTTACAGTACAATGTGGGTGTCTCTCCTGCTTCTGCTTTTGCCTGGCCCTTGTTTTGACACCCAGTGTATACACTCCTGTTTCAGGTCAGGCAGTTGTCATTAGTTATCCTAGCTCATATGACAGCTTGTGTTTAGAAGATGAAATTAATATGGTCAGTATTCAGCATTTGCATCATTGTCACAGATTTGTTAAAGTAGAGCATGTTCACTGAGCAAAGCAATTGTTACATTTTCTAAGGAATTCTCACTAACCTTAGTGAATGCAGTGACAATTTACTTTGCAATGAATATCCAGTCATAATCAAATAAAATTAAAAAAACAGTGTTTTTGCTTGGAGCACAGCTTGACCTCATCCACTAACCTAAATTAAAATTCCCTTGCAAAGTAAAAATTAAATTTGCAAAGTGAGCATCCTGTATGCGCCATGCCTCAGTCAATTATTTTTTTCTCCATCTTAAGCAATAAACCCGTTTTAAATGTGAATCATTACCCATTTGTTAAATTTACTATTTGCTATGTATACATGTTAAAGTGATTATAAAGTCTTGTTTTCTTTTCTCCAAAAATAATAAACATGTTATACTTATCTACTCTGTGCAGTTGGTTTTGCACAGAGCAGACCGGATCCTCTTCTTCTCTGATCCCTCCTCACTGCTCCTGGCCCCTCCCTCCTGTCGAGTGCCCCCACATCAAGCAGCTTGCTATGGGGGCACCTGAGCCGAGTCACAGCTCCCTGTGTCCATTCTTACACGGAGCCCTGTTTGGCCCGGCCCCCTCCCTACCCTGATTGGCTAACTGACTGATTGACAGCAGCGGGAGCCAATGGCGCTGCTTCTGTGTCTCAGCCAATCGGGAGGAGATTCCTGGATGGCCGAGGAACTTATGGAGCAATAATTATATCCTTGAGAGTTTCCCTGTAAGGTGTCACATCCAAACTAACTAGAAAAAAGGAGGGTATCCCCTAAGTGGACTTTTAAGGCACTAACATAATTTGTAGAAAAAGCGTATTTTATTAAACATAATAAGCAAGATAAAAACAAAGTATATTGGAATGGTTACAATTACTGTGTACAAAGTACAAAATAACCACAACGGTTGACTGTAAAGTTCTCGTATTTCAACTGACGCGTTTCAGAGTATCAATGTCTCCTTCTTCAGGGGTGTTTATAAGACGGTCAATCATATATCTAAAATATAGTGATAACAACAAGTCAAACACAAGATATAAAAAAAATATATAGTAAACAGCATTATTTATAGCATATACGTTACAATCAGACAGATATTATGTAGACTCACATTTTTTTGTGGAGATATCATAGGCAAAACATTCCAATAAAGCTATTAAAAACAAAGAATATAAGTGGAACTGTGTTTCCAAGAATCTGCCTGTTTACGGTAGCTGGTCTTCACAGCATGTATTGATATAGCATCAAATGAGAATTGAGTACAGCCAGGCTAGCATGAGAGGCATTGGACAGCTGACAACACTGAAGCCAAGGGAGGACATAGCCCTGTAAGTAAAAGTAGTGAAATGTGATAAGGCATTATGAGTGGTATAATTCCGCTAACTTGCATTGTTTTTTTTACTATATGAATGTTTACAGAGTGTACAAGCAGGATGAGTGCAGAAAAATTATATAGAAGAGATATATTAGAGCTGCACTATTAATCATTAAGAATTGCTATCGAATTTTTTTCCCCGTTGCGATGTTGACAAAGTATATCCCGATTCTTTCTATGCAGGGAATTCTCTCTGCTCTGCTAAAGCCGACAGCCATCAAAAGAAAGGAAAAAAAAAGGGCAGTCTGCCAAGAATCACAACATTCATTAGCAGTGGAACTTAAGTATAAACATGGTAACGATTTGTCCTTTAGATCGAAGGAATACACTTTGGTGTTTAAATGAGGGAAGTTAAACACTAAACCCTTTTCTGACATTTGTGGATTTCAAGTTAAAATCTTTTTTTTTTTTTTGCTAGAAAACTACTTAGAACCCCTAAACATTATATATCTCTTTTTTAGTAGAGACCCTAGAGCAGGGGTCTTCAAACTAGGGCCCTCCAGTTGTTCAGGAACTACAATTCCCATCATGCCTAGTCATGTCTGTGAATATTAGAGTTTGACAATGCCTCATGGAATGTGTAGTTCTGCAACAGCTGGAGGGCCGTAGTTTGAGAATCCCTGCCCTAGAGAATAAAATGGTGGTTGTTGCAATATTTTATGTCACACTGTATTTATGCAGCAGTCGTTAAATGTAATTTTTTGGGAAAAAATTACACTTTAATGAATAAAAAAAATAACTAACCAGTAAAGTTAGCCCAATTTATTTTGTATAATGTGAAAGATTTTATGCTGCAAGAATCGTGAGAGAATCGTGATCTTATTAGTCTAAGCAAAAAAATTGTGATTCTCATTTTGGCCAGAATCGTGCAGCTCTAAGATATATATATATATATATATATATATATATATATATATATATATATATATATACAGTGCCTTGCGAAAGTATTCGGCCCCCTTGAACTTTTCAACCTTTTGCCACATTTCAGGCTTTAAAGATATACAATTTTTATTTTTTGTGAAGAATCAGCAACAAGTGGGACACAATTGTGAAGTGGAACGAAATCTATTGGATATTTTAAACTTTTTTAGCAAATAAAAAACTGAAAAGTGGTGCGTGAAAATTATTCGGCCCCTTTACTTTTAGTGCAGCAAACTCACTCCAGAAGTTCAGCAAGGATCTCTGAATGATCCAATGTTGTCCTAAATGACTGATGGTGATAAATAGAATCCACCTGTGTGTAATCAAGTCTCTGTATAAATGCACCTGCTCTGTGATAGTCTCAGGGTTCTGTTGAAAGCGCAGAGAGCATCATGAAGACCAAGGAACACACCAGGCAGGTCCGTAATACTGTTGTGGATCAGTTTAAAGCCGGATTTGAATACAAAAAGATTTCCCAAGCTTTAAACATCCCAAGGAGCACTGTGCAAGCGATCATTTTGAAATGGAAGGAGTATCAGACCACTGCAAATCTACCAAGACCTGGCTGTTCCTCTAAACTTTCAGCTCAGACAAGGAGAAGACTGATCAAAGATGCAGCCAAGAGGCCCATGATCACTCTGAATGAACTGCAGAGAACTACAGCTGAGGTGGGAGAGTCTGTCCATAGGACAACAATCAGTCGTACACTGCACAAATCTGGCCTTTATGGAAGAGTGGCAAGAAGAAAGCCATTTCTCAAAGATATTCTTAAAAAGTCTTGTCTAAAGTTTGCCACAAGCCACCTGGGAGACACACCAAACATGTGGAAGAAGGTGCACTGGTCCGAGGAAACCAAAATCGAACTTTTTGCCCACAATGCAAAACGATATGTTTGGCGTAAAAGCAACACAGCTCATCACCCTCAACACACCATCCCCACTGTCAAACATGGTGGTAGCAGTATCATGGTTTGGGCCTGCTTTTCTTCAGCAGGGACAGGGAAGATGGTTAAAATTGAGGGGAAGATGGATGCAGCCAAATACAGGACCATTCTGGATGAAAACCTGTTGGAGTCTGCAAAAGACCTGAAACTGGGATGGAGATTTATCTTCCAACAAGACAATGATCCCAAACATACAGCAAAATCTACAAAGGAATGGTTCACAAATAAACGTATCCAGGTGTTAGAATGGCCAAGTCAAAGTCCAGACCTGAATCCAATCGAGAATCTGTGGAAAGAGCTGAAAACTGCTGTTCACAAACGCTCTCCATCCAACCTCACTGAGCTTGAGCTGTTTTGCAAGGAAGAATGGGCAAGAATTTCAGTCTCTCGATGTGCAAAACTGATAGGGACATACCCCAAGCGACTTGCAGCTGTAATCGCAGCAAAAGGTGGCTCTACAAAGTATTAACGCAAGGGGGCCGAATAATTTTGTACGCCCCACTTTTCATTTTTTTAATAGTTAAAAAAGTTTCAAAATTCCAATAGATTTCGTTCCACCTCACAATTGTGTCCCACTTGTTGGTGATTCTTCACAAAAAATTAAAATTTTATATCTTTATGTTTGAAGCCTGAAATGTGGCAAAAGGTTGAAAAGTTCAAGGGGGCCGAATACTTTCGCAAGGCACTGTATATATATATATATATATATATATATATATATATATATATATAAAAATATATAAAAACAATATATATACATATATGTCCTACCAGTTATGCCCTGTACACACGATAGGATTTTCAGACGGAAAATGTTTGATAGGAGCTTGTTGTCAGAAATTCCGACCATGCGTGTGTAGGCTCCATTGGACATTTTCCATTGGAATTTCTGTCACACAAAATCTGAGATCTGGTTCTCAAATTTTCCGACAACAAAATCCGTTGTCGGAAAATCCAATCGTGTGTACACAATTCCGACACACAAAGTTCCATGCATGCTCGGAATCAAGCAGAAGAGCAGCACTGGCTATTGAACTTTTTTCTTGGTTCGTCATACGTGTTGTACGTCACCACGTTCTTGTCGTTCGCAATTTCTGACCAACTTTGTGTGACCGTGTGTATGCAAGACAAGTTTGAGCCAACATCCGTCGGAAAAAATCCATGGATTTTGTTGTTGGAATGTCTGATCGTGTGTACAGGGCATAAGAACAAATAATTGTTGAAAGGTTGATTTAGAACACTATGTAGTTGGTGTCGACTGAACGATAATAGATGCATGACAAACGTTCACTTATGTAGGTATGTAAGTATCTCAATTAGATTTTTTATAATTATAATAATTCTTCACAAGATAACCTCTCCTTGTTTCACTGTCACTAAATCTCCCATTTAGGACATGATGGGACAGGTTTAAAGTAATATATATTCCATGTTAAATATGACTCATAGAATTTAATCAGTGTCTAGACACATGAACATAGTTAGACCATGCGTGTAATATTAATCACACTGTCTATGTGAGTAACTTACTAATGAATTAATAAGCCCTATGGCTGGGCTTGATGTAATATTGGAGTTTTTAAAAGCCATCTCTTTCTATCCTCCATGGGAGTAAGTGTTAGCAGCTAAGACAAAAGACTTTAGGCTTATATATGTGTATGGTGCTTTTAAACATTAACATTGAGGCAGATAGAGCAATGTCAGTAAGGACAGCGGTGATGGTACACCTAATAGTATTAGCATTAGCAGGTATCAGAATATCACTGAGATGTGTAATAAGGTATATAAAAAGCAGCCACATGGACACACGTCCTGGCATCCAGACCCTCGGGTGGATGTCAGCCGTTTCTACAAAGGTGTGCCTAATATACTCCTCTCTCTCCAATAGCAGGCACAGATGATAATTTTTTGTGGGTGTTGCCCTGTTTGATTGTAGTTGACTTGTTCATCATTGATGGAAATCCTATAAAAGACATGCTTTCCATAACATCTAAGAACTTCCTCTACACAGAACCTTAACATTCTGCTGAGTGATATGCTATGATTGGTTTGGCTAAATATATAACATATTTTTAGAGTATTTTTCTGTAAAGACAACCTAGGCAATATCCTAGGTCAGTAGGGTTTGAAGGGCTTGGATACAGCCATCTACACATCATGTGGACTGTCAGTAACAAATTCCGGTGAATAATAAAAGGTCCCAGACTGTCGCCCTGTCTGCTAGAGCAAATTGGGGGCCCTAATTGTTGCTACCGCTGAACATTGTGTACCTTTTCATTGGTAAAATCATAGGTGGAATAATGCATTATATAGTTCCAGTTTATATTGTAGCACTGTAGCTGTAGATTTAAATAGGTTCTTTTCCAAGTTAGTGCAAACCACCATTCTGGCTTAAAAAACAGTCTAGGGGTATCTTTTTTGTAAATGCATTGCTAATAGAACTTGGGAGGAGTTTGGGAAGTGATTCAGGATACTTCAAAACCAAACAGGTTGCTAGCGGAGGACCCTTCTATCTTAGTGGTAGCAATAGTAATCATGTAGGTTGTAGTAGCAAGGTAGAACAGTCCATATGAGCACAGCTGGGAACCATGCAGCAAAGTGTAGGGCAAGTAATAGGAGACTAAAATAGTCCATGTTTAATGGCTGGGGACCATGAAAACTTCAGCATGGAGGCTGAAGAGGCTCTACTCACAGGGTTATAGAATGTACAGAGTCAATGGATGCAGCCCCAAGAAAGCAGTCCAGCCTAGGAGTGCCCCAGGGCAAACCGCCCCCTAGAGCTCACAGCTCCATTTCAATGCAGGCAAAGACAATCTGATCTGGGCTTCAGCCTATTTAACAGGAACACATCCACCATCTGGGCACACCTCCCCGAGATTAGATAGGTCCTACAAAACTTTTAGGCCAGGCACTTGAATCGTTCCACCCTAATCTCCAAAAACCTAAAGTCAGGGGGAGGTAATCAAACTCCCAGCCTGTGGAGCCTTGAGCAGACCAAACTAAACAATTCCAGCTCCTATAGCTACAGCAAAAGGCCAATCTAAATTTACCTAACAGCCTATGTGAAAGGGTGTTACAATACACTTGTACACTTAGCACCAAGTTGCCTGCAGCGTGGGGTGACTATATATCCTACTCTTCTGGTTATTAGTTCTTGGAATACCAAGGGTATATCTTTTGATCCTGTTAGTAACCCGGGGTATGATGGAAAAGGTGGCACATGACAGAGGGGCAGGTAGTATTAATCCAGCCCTGTATTCATTCTTATGGTGGTAGGTCTTAGCATGGATTTCAGTAGTATATATTTCTCCACAGGGGTCCCAATGCCTAGTGAGAGACTATAAACATGAGAGGATTTATAGCTACATAATTGTGATGATGATAATAATAAGCAATTTCTTACAGTTAAATGACACGCTAACGTCAATTATATTTATTTACACATGACCTATTAAAAACATATATGTTAATGTTAATAATGTTAATTTTCAATTAAAACAGAATGCCATTTTTCCACTTTATTGCATTCACAGTTAACATTTCTAATTTTCCTTTAAACAAATGATACATAAAACATTGGTCACATAGCCAAAACTAAGGCTGCCAGATCCACAGGACACTATAACAATCTAGTTTTTTTGAACATACATTGAATGACATACAATAAATTCCAAGAAGTTAAACTTAGAAAAAATTGTTAATTGCAAACAGAAACCTATTCAATATTGGACAAAGTCCCAAAAAGAAAACAAATGGTGGGCTTTAAGGGACTGTATGGCCTTTTTACATTTTTAGATACATTTTAAGCCAAGTATAGCATGATGTAAATAATCTTATCAATATATGTTAAGGATTTAAACCTTGTTTATTTGTATAGTTTGTAAATATATGTGCACATGACAGCAGTTATATTGTCTCGTCATATATGCAGGCTCTGCTTCCTGCTATACAGTAGTTCTTCTTTACTACTCCTACTTATAGTGCAGTGTCTTGTGGGTTGATTTACTACATTTGCACTTAGCTTAGTGAAAAAGATGTTTTCACTTTTATCATCCAAATATGCAAGAAAAAATCATATTTGTTTATTAACTTGGCACGTGATTGGATATTCAAAGTGAGTATAACTTCACTGTGTGTAAATATTCACTATGCCTTTAGTAAATCAACCAGTATGAATCGGTCAAGGGGCTGATTCACTTAAGAAAAGACTGTTTACTTAGCTATTTGTGTGCTCTAGAAATCCTTATATTAATTACAATTTAAAAAAAAAAAAATAGAAAAGCAAACTTGTAAAGATGTAAAAGAAAATGCACTATGTTTTTACTTTAAATGGCCAATTAAGCTGGAAGCTCTAGAAGCTGAAGGTGGGAATTCACTCAATATTTTGTGATGATTTTGTCATAAATATTTATATATTGTAAGCTAGTGAAGGCTAAAAGCACCCGACATCCCTCCTAATTACACATCCTCATTAGAGAAGAGGAAAACATTGGCTTGTGATGGTTTTGCTATTTCATTTTGGACATTTCAAGATCACTCACATCATATACCTCAACGAGCTGAATTGATGTAGACCTAATGATTTCACACATACCTAATCAAAGCTGTCTTTTATTAAAAGTAGTTCCTTGAATGTTATTTATATTGTAGCTAACAATCTCCGTAAACTAAAATAGCATACAAAATCACAGACAAGATGTAGGCATTGCAAAGATAACAGAACTGCACACATGCATCCATTATAAAAGAGTTAATTTATGCCTTTACTAAACTACTACATTAGTGTACAAAGTAAGGCAAGTACCGTATTTATCGGCGTATAACACGCACTTTTCCCCCCTGAAAACAGAGGGTAAATCGTGCCTGCGTGTTATACACCAATATACACTTTTTTATAATTTTTTTCGATGGGGGGGCGGGGATCGGGCGGTCCGCCTCATTGGGACGGTGTCGGGCCGGCCGTCCCGCCCTTCCTGGCCCTGGTTCAGTAAATACCAGCCCCCTCCCACACATCGTATCCCCGGTACCTGCAAACAGATATATATGACAGTACACCGGCCGCTCTTCGTGCTGCTCTCCTCCTCCCGCTCCGCCTCCTCCTCGATTGTACATTGTGATTGGAGGAGGCGGCTTCATCTCTCGTGTACCCGTTCATGTGACTCTCCTCTTCTCATTGATGGTCACATGACCGTTCTCCTCCCGCTCCGCCTCGATTGTAGCTTTTGATTGGAGGAGGAGAGCGGGCATGTGACCATCAATGAATCAGCAGAGGAGAGTCACACGGGTCCACGAGAGAGCGGTTGAGGCACACAGAAGCCCCCATCTACAATAACCGTGACACAGGAGGAGCTTCTCAACCCTAAAGGTATGCTGGCAGCGCTGTCCCAGGAGGCTTGTACTGTGCAGGGGGGTCTGTGTGCTGTGCAGGGGGGTCTGTGTGCTGTGCAGGGGGTCCTTGTGCTGTGCAGGGGGGGTCCGTGTGCTGTGCAGGGGGGTCCGTGTGCTGTGCAGGGGGTCCGTGTGCTGTGCAGGGGGGTCCGTGTGCTGTGCAGGGGGGGTCCGTGTGCTGTGCAGGGGGTCTGTGTGCTGTGCAGGGGGGTCCGTGTGCTGTGCAGGGGGTCCGTGTGCTGTGCAGGGGGTCCATGTGCTGTGCAGGGGGGGTCCGTGTGCTGTGCAGTGGGTCCATGTGCTGTACAGGGGGTCTGTGTGCTGTGCAGGGGGCTGTGGAAAGTTTTTTTCCTGAAACTCCCCTCCTAAAATCAGGGTGCGTGTTATACGTCGGTGCGTGTTATACGCCGATAAATACGGTACATCATATACCATTTAATAAAAATAAAACTTGTCACTATTGAATACTAGACCTTGGTGTATTAAATGAAACCCTTCATTTTTTTATTATTGATTTCAGAATGTAATATTATGTATGCAGTGTATACTCTACTTATTTATTTGCATGTGCAATTTTGCACTTGACTGCACAAAGAATTAATGCAAAGAATAGGTATTTCAACAAAGCGTATGTCATGCAGTAATTTTTATGGTAAAATATGTCAATGGATTTGTTTAAATCTATTTCCATTCATTAGTGTCCTGAGGCAGGCAACTGTCACTTGGATTCATCAATTTATAACATACATAACACAGGGAGGATTGACCAAAAAAAGTAAACTTGGGTTTTATTTAAACAGCCAATCAGGTTCAGAGAAATGTATTAACTTTAACAAATTAAACATTGCAAGTTTTCTGTCCAAATGTCCGTGCACTGTGTCAATTTGTCTTAAAGGATAAGTTCACTTTTTAGAAAAAAAAAACAATGAATGCATATTTTTTTTGGAGCCTGTAAGGCATTGCACCAGCGATCAGCATTTCTGGTGCCACGCAGGTCTCCTCCAGATCTGTCAGAGTATCTTTGTACTGTACAAAAAAAAAAAACAGCCTCGCCTATGGAAGCTGTAGGTCTTTAGACCCCTAACATTCAATACAGGATCCTCCTGCACTCACTGTCTATGTATAAATCCCAAATACACAAAGCTCTGACTTCTTTTCACTAAGCCCAGCTCCACTTTTCCCCATGGGAATGGTGCAAAAAGCTGTACCTTTGCATTCTGCATGTCAATTGAGGTGTAGATATGAGTGGGGAAAGGGGGTCCAAACACCCAGAGCATGTACAGGGCCACTCCCGCTGCTTGCCAGGTCTGATACAGGCAGGTGCTGTTCAGAGTGAAGGAATATTCCTTATCTAACTCTCAACTCCGGTCACATAAAATGTGCACTTTCCACTCTCCTCACAGCAGGAGGAAGTTCTCCAGTCCACAGCCCAGGAAAAACAACTCCCAATCTCTTCCTCTTAATAGTTTATCCCTGGGAATTGTGGTCCATCACACAATTCACTTTCATTCAGCAGAATTCTTTCTCCAAACTACATCTTCCAATGTGGTCTGCACCAAAGTCTTTCAGGTTCCTTTTATTTCTTAGCTCCATCTGCTGGCTGGGGGTGGAACAGTATTAACTATTTAGGCTTGAAAATTTGGTGAGAGCACACACAGCAGCTGCAACACAGTGTCCTTAATTGCTCCTCCTGTTTGTTCAGGTGCCTTGCTACCTTACTAACAGGGATCTGTACCGGGGGAGTTCTAGTGGAGGGACTGTACTTGGGGGGGGGGATCTGTACTAATTCTGCACTCCTGGCCTCTGGGCTGTGTGTATTACACACTCCGGACCCCAGCGATCCATGCATTAGGCACTGTTGACCCTTGCGCTGTTTGTTCTACACTTATGTACCCTGAGCTCTGTGTGCTACACGTAATACAAGTAATAGGCGCAATGCTGAATAAAAAAAGACAATATGCTCATGATGGGCCATGAGCCCACTGTATATGTGTGCACAATGGCAATAATTAATAAACGGGATGGGGGCGGGGGGGCAAAGGAGTGGGAGAAGGGGGGCAGGTAAAGTCCACAATCACGGCAGCCATCCGGTGGAAACAGAAACCTTGTTCCCAAGACACTAGAAAACAAACAAGAAAAAGAGGCGCCTCTGGGTGCAGACTGTATAACAGTTTTTAATAATCTTTAATTGATTGTAGCAGCACTCACATTTTCATGAATGACAGGCATGAAAGGTCCCATACAACAAGGGGTATAGGTGGTCCCACACAACAGGGACTGACTGCACCAATATCCTTTGTTGTATGGGACCTTGTATGCCTGTCATTCATCATGAAAATGTGAGTGCTGCTACAATCAATTATAGATTATTAAAAACTGTTATACAGTCTGCACCCAGAGGCGCCTCTTTTTCTTGTTTGTTTTCTTTGTGCTACACACTGCTGACCCCTGCACTCTGTGTGTTATGCACTCATGACCCCTTTGCTCTGTGAATTATGCACTCCTGGTCCTTGAACTCTGTGTGTTATGCATTCTTGACACCTGTGCTCTGTGTATTATGCAATCCTGACCTATATAACCTATGCTATGCCCGCCTTACCTCTGCACTTCTTATGCTATACTCTACAACAATTACTGGTTGATAATTATGTTCTTCTTCAAGGTAGTTTGTGTGCAAAAAAATTAATGTAATGGAAGTGTTTCATTTCTTGCAGTTGATTGTGCTGCATGTTATATATGTCTGTTATGCGGCGTACACACGGTCGGAATTTCCGATGGAAACAGTCCGATGGGAGCTTTTCATCGGATTTTCCGACCGTATGTATGCCCATCGGTCTTTGAATTGAGAACCTGTTCTCAATTTTTCCGATGGAAAACCTTTCTATCGGATTTTCCGATCGTGTGTATGCAATTCCGACACGCAAAATTCTGACGCATGCTCGGAAACTATTCGACACATGCTTGAAAGCATTAAACTTCCCTTTTATAGTGCTGTCGAACGTGTTTTATGCCGCTGTGTTACAGACCGTCGGAATTTGGAGTGATCGTGTGTAGGCAAGACAGTTTGAGCGAAATTCCGTCGGAATTCCGACGGGAAAACCATCAGAGCTTTTTTCGACGAGAATTCCGACCGTGTGTACGCGGCATTAGACTCCTGCTTGTGACACAGTAATTAAAGAATATTATTTGGGTACAAGGACTGTTGCAAATGTTACCATGTACACACAATGAGTAGAATCAAGTTTTAAGACCCTCCTACTGTTAGCACAATTTTGCCACACCCACGTTTTACTGTGGCTGACTATTTCCTTTGGCTACCCAGGGCTGACACTCTGCCCCAGGAAAAAAATATCCACAATCCTGTATGTCATGAAGGTAAAAGGTAAAGGACCTGCCCTGAATGTAAAGACTACTTGCAGATAACGCAGTAATGCTCTTATGATCCAAATAACACATAGTAAATTCTGCAAGAGAAATCTGTAATCTGCTGGTTGGCAGTAATCATATTGCTATTCACTAAATATTTAATGAAAGTCAGTTTGTAAAATGCAGTATAAAGTAAAATGTTGTAACATGAAAGCCAATGACATTGCTAAGCTACATGGGGAGTTCTTAAATCTCCAAGGTACCGATTCAACTCTACAAAAAGATGCTAGTTTCCTTTGTCAAATGGATTTAAGGTGTGCATCTACATAAAAGGATGTTTTAATAGAGTCAGACTGACAAAGTCATGCAATGATGCAACCTATTTTCTCACATAAGCCAAAGAACAATTCTAATACTGAAAAGTTAGATGAAACTGGATTGGATTTTTTTTTTCAAATAGAACTGCACAGCATGATTTTATCTGGCTAGGTTTCTGTTGTAGAGATTTTAGCAGCTGTACTGGTTGCGAGATAGGTTCCAGTCTGCCTGTGTTGTGATTAAAGCCCAACTAAGCTTTCAGTTTCGATCAGCCATTTTAAAATATAATGCAAAAAAAACATGATACATAACCCAATTGTTTTGTATAAAATATAAGATGATGTCAGGCCGAGTGAATAGATACCAAACATATCACGCTTTAAAATTGCGCACCCCTGCATAACAGCGACAAACTATGTCAATTTTACTATCTATAGGCGACACTTTAAAAACCTTTACAGGTTACCACTTTAGATGTACAGAGGAGGTCTAGTGCTAGAATTACTGCCCGTGATCCTACGTTTGCGGGACACTTTCATTTTTTTTTTAATTATTCATTTATTTAATAATTTTTTGGTTTTTACGCTGTTGTTTTACTTTTTTTTGATCACTGTTATTGCTGTCACAAGGAATATTAACATCCTTGTGACAGAAATAGGGACAAGACAGGTACTCTTTATAAACAGATCTAGGGTCCATAAGACCCCAAATCCCTCCTTTGCACTTGAAAGCATTGAAAACCTCAAGATCTGCGTTTTTAAAAACCTTTGATTTTCAAAAACTGTCCCGATCAAAGCCAAATCCCATCTTTTTTCAGGTCTCTGACTATCCGGCAGACGTGCCGGCTAGTAGCTTGGGTCTCCCGGTGGGACAGGAGAGCTCTAGCTGCTTGTAATAACAACCGAGCGGCTGGTTAGCTGCTCCAGTTGTTATTACAAGAGAGCCGACCGTCAACTCTAAAAAATGGTATCGGAGTGATGCCTGCAGCTGCCGGCATCACCCCGGTACAACTACTTGAAGTCAAATGACGTACCAGGTACGTGATTTGGCGGCAAGTGGTTAAAAAGCAAAAAACAAATCTGTGTGGCTCACGTCCTAAGTTTAAAAATATATAAATAATAAGAGAAAATAATTTAAATATAACAATGAAAAAACACTATCATCATGTAAAAGTTACAAGGAATATAACAGAATATATAAAAATGAATTCAAGGCTGCAGAAATACAAAATGAATGACAGGTTGCAAAAGAGAGCAGGAAAAGGTGAAGTCTGAGCATGCAGGTCTTTAACAAGATTATTTAGAGTTGGTGGCTGAGGACAAAGAGAAGACATTTTTTAAATGCCTTCTTCAACTTTGTACATATAAAGGGAATGAGCAAACTCAAGTGCATAATGGGAATAGCATTGACATAGCACCAAAAGAACAACAATGGATCAAAACAGATTTGATCCAGGAACATTTAGACAAAATAGAGTTGAATGAAGCCAGATGGCTTACACCCACGTTTCTTCAATGAGTGGAGCTTAGTTATTTCAAAGCCATTGTTTCTAATTTTTAGAAACTATTTAATGACTGACATGGCACCACTGGACTGGTGCAAGGCCAATGTAATGCCTATGTTTAAAAAGGGATCGAAGTCTTCATCAAGTACTAAAGACCAGTTGGTTTACCCTCTATAGTGAGGAAATACTTGAGAGTTTAACAAAAGATCACATTGAAGAGTTTTCGCTAGAAAATAACGTTTTCAACAATAGACAGCACAAATTCATGACAGACCAAAGTTTTAAACTAATCTGATTTCTTTTTAATATAAGTAAGCAACAACTTAGACAAAGGAGTGGCTGTGAATATAGCATACTTGGATTTTGCAAAAGTAGTTCCCTACACAAGGCTAATACTGTATGTACGTTAAAACCTATATGCTTTGAAAAAATCAGTTTATAAATGGATAGAAAACTGGCTAAAAGACCATATTCAGATAATTCACTGATTAATGATTCATACTCTGAATGGTGTAAGGTTATTAGTGGTGTACCCCAGGGTTCTGTGTTGGGACCCTTATTTTTTAACATATTTTTAAATAATATAGAGTTTGGGATTAAAAATAAAATTTCAGTGTTTGCAGATGATACCAAGCTACGCAGGGAAATAATGTCCAAATGAGGTTTAATTCTGATAAATCTAAAGTTATGCACTTGGGGGCTCAAAACTTGCATGCATCATACATACTAGGGGGAGTACAACTGGAGGAATCAATGGTGGAGAAGGATCAGGGTGTTCTGGTAGATCAAAATCTTATTTTTATTACATAATTTTGCTCCTGTACAAATCATTAGCAAGACTTCATCTGCAATATGCAGTTTTGGGCACCAATTCACAAAAAGGATATTGGAGAACTGGAGAAAATACACAGAAGGATAACCAAACTGATAAGAGGCATAGAGGAGCTCAGCTATGAGGAAAGAATAGCTAAAGTGAATTTACATTGCCTTGAAAAAGTATTCACACCCCTTGAAATTTTCCACATTTTGTCATGTCACAACCAAAAATGTAAATGTATTTTATTGATAGACCAACAAAAAGTGGCACAGAATTGTGAAGGAAGGAAAATGATAAATGGTTTTAAATTTTTTTACAAATAAATATGCTAAAAGTGTGGCGTGCATTTGTAGTCAGCCCCTCTAAATCAATACTTTGTAGAACCACCTTTTGCTGCAATTACACCTGCAAGTCTTTTTGGGTATGTCTCTACCAGCTTTGCACATCTATAGAATGACATTTTTGCCCATTCTTCTTTGCAAAATAGCTCAAGTACTGTCAGATTAGATGGAGAGCGTCTGTGAACAGCAATTTTCAAGTCTTGCCACAGATTCTCAATTGGATTTAGGCCTGGACTTTGACTGGGCCATTCTAACACATGAATATGCTTTACATTTAAACCATTCCATTGTAGCTCTGGCTGTATGTTTAGAGTCGTTGTCCTCAGGGCTGTTGCAAGGATTTTTGACACCCTAGGCGAAACCTAATTTTGCCGCCCCCCTTCACTCCACCCCTGACCCCACCCCCTTTTCCGTGCCCATGTAAACCCCACCTTTTTAACGAAGCGCCCACAAAATGCAACCTACCAGCACCCATCAAATGCAGCCTACCAGCGCCCATCAAATGCAGCCTCACCAGCGCCCATCAAATGCAGCCTCACCAGCGCCCATCAAATGCAGCCTCACCAGCGCCCATCAAATGCAGCCTCACCAGCGCCCATCAAATGCAGCCTCACCAGCGCCCATCAAATGCAGCATCACCAGCGCCCATTAAATGCAGCCTCACCAGGACCCATCAATGAATGTTTGCTTGCTTCCATTCATTCAGGAGTCGGGACACAGACACAGTCCTTCACTGCCGCAGCGCCTCTGACACTATCTGTGAACGGAAGGATGGCTGCCTACTGATGCTGAGACTTAGTTGCTTGCTGCAGAGAGAAGAGAGTAGGAAAACCAGTGGCCGGGCGCCCCCTAGGCATCGTGGCGCCCTAGGCGGCTGCCTAGTTTGCCTAGTGGTAGCACCGGCCCTGGTTGTCCTGCTGGAAGGTGAACCTCTGCCCCAAAAAGTTACATTTTGGTCTCATCTGAACAGAGCACCTTCTTCCACATGTTTGCTGTGTCCCCCACATGACTTCTCGCAAACTGAAAACGGGACTTCTTATGCCTTTCTTTCAACGATGGCTTTCTTCTTGTCACTCTTTCATAAAGGCCAGATTTGTGGAGTGCACGGCTAATTGTTGTCCTGTGGACAGATTCTCCCACCTGAGCTAGGAATCTCTGCAGCTCCTCTCGAATTATCATGGGCCTCTTGGTTGCTTCTCTGATTAATGCTCTTCTTGCCCGGCCTGTCAGTTTAGGTGGACAGCCATATCTTGGTAGGTTTGCAGTTGTGCCATACTCTTTCCATTTTCGGATGATGGATTGAACATTGCTCCGTGAGATGTTCAAAGCTTGGGATCATTTGTTATAACTCAACCCTGCTTTAAACAACTTTATCCCTGACCTGTCTGGGGTGTTCCTTGGTCTTCATGATGCTGTTTGTTCACTAAGGTTCTCTAACAAACCTCTGAGGGCTTCACAGAACAGCTGTATTTATACTGAGATTAAATTCCATACAGGTGGACTCTATTTACTAATTAGGTGACTTCTGAAGGCAAGTGGTTCCACTAGATTTTAGTTAGGGGTAGCAGAGTAAAGGGGGCTGAATACAAAAGCACGCCACACTTTTCACATATATATTTGTAAATACATTTGAAAACCATTTATCATTTTCCTTCCACTTCACAATTATGTGGCACTTTGTGTTGGTCTATCACATAAAATCTCAACAAAATACATTTACGTTTTTGGTTGTAACATGACAAAATGTGGAAAGTTTGAAGGGGTGTGAATAATTTTTCAAGCCACTGTATTTTCTCTTGGAGAGAGGCGATTGGGGGGGGGGGGGTATGATTAATGTGTAAAAGGAAATAGGAAACATAAGATGCGGAGTTATTCACGTTCAGGTCCTTACAGAGAACAAGGGGGCACTTCTGGAGGAAAAGATATTTAACCTCCAAATGCGGTAAGAGTTGTGAAAACGTGGAATACACTCCCTCAAGAACTAGTTCTGAGCTCAGTAGATTGTTTAAAAAAAGGGCTGGATGTATTCCTAAATACACAAAATATAACTGGATACTAAAATGTATAGGTAATAAAACCAGGGATTGTTGATCCAGGGAATATCCAGTGGCCTCCTGGGAGATCAGGAAAGAATTTTCCACACTGGAGCAAATTGGATCATCATTGGATTCTTTTTTTGCCTTCCTCTGAATCAACAGTGGGTATAGGATTGAATTAATTGATGTTTTATATTTGTTTATTTTTTTATTGGCGCACTGGATGGACTTGTGTCTTTTCACCCTGGCTAACTATGTGCAGTATTTAAAATGTATGTAGTATCTGTTCTTTAGTCAAGTAAACAAGAGACATTGCATATGAATATTTTACAATCCTATATCTTGCCAGGAAATTATATTTTTTTCATATTTTTCAATTTTCCTTTATCTGCTGTTGGAAAAAGGCCTGTTGTTTACAGAGCTTAAAAACTCAAGCTATACGATATGTACACAAGTAAATGAAACAAAACACTGCCTTATTCCCCTCCCACCCCAAATTTCACTGTGACTGAAAGCAGACACTCCTTGCTGTGCTCTTTGCTAGAGAACCCATAGTGCTCTAGACGTCCATTGTGATGTATTAACCACTTCAGCCCTGGAAGGATTTACCCCCTTCCTGACTGGGCCATTTTTTGCGATACGGCACTGCGTTGCTTTAACTGAAAATTGCACAGAGTGTCCTTTTGGTGGTATTTGATCACCTCTGTGGTTTTTATTTAAAAAAAGAGTGACAATTTTGAAAAAAACACAATATTTTTTACTTTTTGCTATAATAAATATCCCCGAACTTAAAAAAACAAAGACATTTCTTCCTCAGTTTAGGTCAATATATATTCTTCTACATATTTTTGGAAAAAATATAAAAATCGCAATAAGCGTATATTGATTTATTCATTTATACAGCGATCATTTCTAAAAATAGCCACTGATTACTGTATAAATGTCACTGCCAGGGAAGGGGTTAACACTAGGGGGTGATCAAGGGGTTAAATGTGTTCCCTCAGCGTGTGCCAACTGTATGGGGGGTGGGACTACCTGGGGAGGAGACCGATCAGTGTTTCTATATACTAGGAACACAAGATCTGTCTCCTCTCCCCTGCCTCCTGGGATATGAAACATGCCTATCCCAAGAGGCTTCAGCAGGAGAGACATGTCACTTTTGCTTAGGTAAGAATGGTGGTAAGGGGGTGGGTTGGTGTAAGAAAAATAGAAAGTAAATAATATCAAAAAAAAGTCTGTGGGTTAGATTGTGGTGGGGAGTGGATGTAAGATTCAAAAATGAACTTAATGAGTGAGGTCCACTTTAGTACATATAAAAACCGATTGCCAACCGCCCAACGTCATTCAACGGCGGCAGAATGGCTCCCGTGTGTGAATCGCTGTAGCTGTACGGCAACCTCTTTAAGGGGTATGGGGGTCGCGCACCCACCGCGGTACTGAGGATCTGATGCGTGGATGCCCGGCGGATTTCACGGCCGCCAGGCACCCACGATCGCTCCTGACAGAGCCAGAATGAGGATCTGTGTGTGTAAACCTAAACACACAAATCCACATTCTGGCATTGGCTTCCATACTGCAGATGGAGGAGGTTGGACCTTGCGCCACATCATCAGTAGGCAGGCTGCAAGAACTCTAATTGAGATCCGCCTCCCAATTATATAAGGAAGAAGAAGATGGCATAGTGGAACCCAGCATGCAATAGCAGAGCAGTAAATTATTGGAAAACAATGCTGAATGCCCGGGGGGGATGTAAATACGTTAACCCAGCAAAGAGGAATGAGGGAATTAAGAAAATATATGGGGGGGGGGGGAGTTCCTCCTACAAAATAATATTTTAAAATATTTAAACAAAAAAAAATAAAAAAAAAATAATAGTACTTGTGCAAAAACATTATAGTGTCCCTTACCACTCCACTCACTTCTGTGCACAATATTGTGTGTTTTTCTTTCCTGTTATTCATTCCTAATGGCACCCCAGAGCACCTCGATAATGCATGTGGTTGCAGCACATCACGATGCATGGTAAATTATCACCATGCATTGTGGTGCACTGCATTAAAAAAAGCATGCATTTACTGGTTTGATTTTGGTGTGATAGGCGGTCAATTAAAATAAATAGGCTGCCTTAAAGCACACATTAACATGCCTAAAAAAGGCACATGATGTACGAGTATTACTATGGTTCATAGGTACGAACCTGGAATAAACCTTTGTGTTGCATTCTTTTTAGTTTGTTATTGGTCTCATTTAGCAAAGAATGTTACTAACCTATACACATTTTTCCAAAGTGCAGTAACCATCACAATCAAGCAGAATTCACATTCTACTGGTCTAACATCAGCAAAATGTATTATGATTGGCTGCAATGGGTTACAACAATTTGGAACTAGGTCTAAAATTTTGCACTCTTAATTAAATAAGGCTTTATATGTACATGTCATGTATAACTGTATTTTAATTCTTTCCTGCATTCTATTTCCTATTAATAGTGTATTTCCTAATTATGAAATGAACTATTATTCTAAAAGTATGCCAATTAAAGACATGCACTGGCAGCATGAAGGCAAATGGCTGATTGTGGGAGCGACTGATTGAAAGCATATCAAATAATAATTATGCTCTTAGAAATGTCATGATTGGAGCAATTTACATATATTCTTCCTTAGTGGCAAATAACTAATTTGTAGAAAAAATGTTAAAAGATAATTTGTTGCTGTACTGCCCCTTTGTGTTTGGTGACTATAAATTAGGTTACACAATAAAAAACAATAACCAATAGGGAACTAGTAACCATTTTACTGCTGGAAACATTCCTGTGAGAGACTTTGTATGTTCATTAAAGTGGGGTGCCCCTTAAAATTTTTTTTTTAAAAGTCAGCAGCTACAAATACTGCAGCTGCTGGCTTTTAATAATCGGACACTTACCTGTCCCAGGGTCCAGCGATTCGGGGGAAAGAAGCCCCCCCTTATTCCCAGCTTCGCTCGCGGTGCCGGCATTCTTACTGTGAGCACCCGGCTGTGGCTTCACAGCCGGGCACCCACTGCGCAAGGGGGGGGGGCCTGCCTGCCGTGAAACGCCGCGCAGTCATCTGGGACCTGTCACGTGTCCCAGATGACTGACTGTGGCGAGGGGAAGTGATGTCAGTGCCCGGGCACTGAAGGAGGCAGACTACGACGGACCCCCTAGCAACAGGCATTTAGAGGTGAGTACATTTTTTTTTCAATTTTTTTTTTATGAATTTTAAGCTATTTTGTTTTTTCTGGTGGAAACACCACTATAAGGTAATAATCCCATGAACCTTAATCCGGCGATACTTGGATTTACATTTTCGGCCGGTTCAGCAAGAACCAGCTGAATTTCTATCCATGTATGGGCTAGCTGGTTTGATAGATAGATTGGCTTGTGTACAATTAGCCTGTTGGGTTTTTCCTGAATGATCAGTGCCCCTGCATATAGCTGGCAAAACTGATCATTGTATTCTGCCAGTGGGGAAGGCTACCGACTGGCAGAATACAATAGCTCAGCAGGAGTGATGCCCCCATTTACATAGAATGTGTGGATGGGGGAATCAGTTCATTTTTTCTGGTTGAAAGAAAAAAGAATCGTGTATGGCCTGCCTTGGTTGTGCAGTTTACTAGGTTGAAGAAAGACATATCAACCATTGGAACCTTTTAGAAAACCAAAACAACCCATGCAGGAGAATGCAATCATTTTTGCCTGGGGGCTTTCTGGCCAGATAAATGGCAGTTGGATTAGATATTCAGATCAAAACACTTGTGATTTTTAGGAACTAACATAGCAGATACTGGTAATTGCATATAAAGCAAATGCATTTTAAAAGGCTGCCAAAGAAATGTATTCAGATAAATGTATAGAAAAAATACCTGCAATAAGAGTATTAAGCATCTAATTTTTTAAATTTCACATACCTTTATTTATACTTTTGTCCACATTTAGTGCAGACCAAGCTGGGATGGGACTACTGCTCTACCTGCTTAAACAGTGTTAGCTGGAGTTGGGATTTCATTTATTACTTACTTATAGTTCATGTAAAACTACTCAGTGGAACAATAGGAGCTCTATTGGCAGCTCTATGTAATTTTGGAATTGCAAACCATTCTCCACCTAATAAAAGGTCTTTCCCTCTCTTTGCTAATGGTAAAATAGTAATATATGATCAATATTACTGTATATAAATTGTAAACTCCAATTTAATGCATCAATAAATAATGTATAACTGCAAGTAATTTATACATAAACAGAAAGACATAATAACTATTGGTCTCACATACTGTATCTTAGTGCTGTGACGCATTGGTGCATTGGAAGTAGTCTTGTATGTATAGAAATGGCTAGGATAGCTATGTTAGCATTTAAGTGATATATAAATATAATAATTATATATATTATCTGCTTTTCTGCATTGGGGATACACAATACCTACTCTGAAATGCATATATTTAGGTATATGCATTGTTGTGTAACAATCCGATCATTTCCCGATTGAGCCTCTGAAGCAGCTAGCAGAGTCCGGTGAAACCGGTAAGGTGATCATTTCGACCACCGCTAATGTTGTGACCCCAACAGCCAAATCTTGAGGACCAAAGACATGGCAAATCCTGCGATGAAAAAGCACATTGAGAATGATGAAGCATCATAGGATCTGATAAGTACTGTGGAACTTTACTTAATTGGGACAATGGCTTTGCACTAGCATGTATACTTTGATTACAAAATCAAAGGGGCCGCCTAAGATCATTTCTGGCAGCTTTGTGTTGTTACACAGATTTTGGAATAATGATACAGTGCGAGGGAGGAAGTCCAGGTTACAAAGTGTTTTTCACAGCTCAAAATGTGGATTTATGTACCTCTTGATATTTAACCTTGGTCCTGACATCCGAACCTCCCCTGGACCACTGTCACCCATCTCCAACACTGAGCTAAAGATCGCCATTCCTTTGGGTTGTCCCTCTGAGTCAATTTTGCATGTGCATTTGAAACCTGGGACTTGGTTCTTGTCCATTACACATTCAGGATCCTTCATATCTCGACCTTCTTGCAGGAAACGAATGTCATTTAACTATTGTGCCAATCTGAATTATACTATTTCCCTCATAAAAGTCTTGTGGAATTACAGAGAATCCATGCATACTTAGATTATTCTATGGTCTGATTTATACAACTATAGAGGTGGTCATGGCTTTTTAACATCGTATATGTTTTCTGTATGCGTTTTTAAATGTAGTTTCTTTTTCACTTCAATTGATCTAATACATTTTCTATTTTGATATGTACGGTGAGCTGTGTAGATCTATTCATTAATTTTGGAGACGGTTGAGCTATTTCTGATTTTTTATTTCTGAGTTACACATATATGATTTTTGCAGAGAGCTCCCATCCCAATCGTCCTTCCCCTCTCTACCCTGTTGTGAGGATATTAGTATTCAACATTTTTTTGTGGGCATTCATTTTTAGTCTTTTATATGCATTGTTATTTATACAGTAAAGATACAGCAAATTAATTCTGTGTTCCAAAACTTTTACAGGAAACATCAGTTAAGATTTGAAGAATGGTATTTTATGTGCTTTGCACACTGTTTATTGCACACTAGAACTTGTAAACTTCTATTATAGATGATATAATACAGAGCTGGGTTTTAACATTTTTTGGCACATGATGTAATATTACCTAATTATTTTAACTGCTTGCATAACCAGAATGAATCTTTAGGGCTATTATTGTTTTTTATTTTTTGACAGTTTTTGAAAGTTGTTTTCCCTTTTTTACACTTGTAGATGGAATTGTGTTTTTTTTTTTTTAAATGCCATATTTTATCTTCTAACTTTTGAATTTACACTGCACTCTGCCTAAATAAACCTATATCTCTTTTAGGAATGTACAAGCATGCTGGAATGTTGTGAGTTCACACTAGAAACCTAATGATGCTCGAGGCTTGCAATAGAAGCCCTGGGCTTATTTTCATTAGCCCAAATAGATCAGATCACTAGTTATTTCATTAAAGCATTAGGGAGCTTTTCCTGTCAATGTTTAATTACTTAAACATATTCCCAGTAGTGTTAATTTATTTAATGTAATTTACTTTTTTTACAAGTAATGCTTTAGAATTCAGAACATCTGTTAATTAGAAATTTAAGATTTGATTAGCTTGTGACACTTTAGAAACAGAAGCAGTCAAACGAAATAAAACCTGCTGTATTTCTTTTAAAACATATCTGTATTTGCAGAATCGGTATTAGTGCATAGTAATTTATGCCCAAATTGACCTTTCAAAAAATTATTGCAAGTCACACTGATATGAAAATTGAAACCAAGTCAGACTGGGGATCATATTATTGCATCCTGATAAAATAGTATACACAGGGAACTACTTTTTTTAAAAGCTACACTTTTTCACCCATGCTTCCTGTGCTGATGGATATTACACATATTCAAATACAGGCATACCCCACTTTTAAGTACACAATGGGGGTTTATGTACTAAAGCTGGAAAGTGCAAAATCAGGCTCACTTCTGCATAGAAACCAATGAGCTTTCAGGTTTTATTGCCAAAGTTTAATTGAACAAGCTGGGGTTAGAAGCTCATTGGTTTCTATGCAGAAGTGAGCCTGTTTTCGCACTTTCCAGCTTTAGTAAATAAACCCAATTGTGTACTTAAAAGTGGGGTATGCCTGTACATATTTAAAAAAGCATATGTGACAAAAAAAGAATTCCATAAACAAACTTTTCAGAATGGGCATTTTAAAATTCTCTTGGATTTTTCTCCATTTAATAAGGGCTGGTTCACACCAAAATGCTGTGCGGGAAAGGAGCGTTCTCTGCATGTTAGCCGCACCTCAGGTAAACGTGCTGCCTTTGCAATCTGCAAGTAGGTACCAATGTATTATTAATTGTACTCCAAATGCAGGCACCAGATCGCATGGTTACACATTACCATGTGGTTTGGTGCACTGCGTTCTGAAAACATAGTGCTTGCAAATGAATAGGCTGTCAAAACAGACTGCATGGGAATGCGTGTGGATTGAAATTCGCTGGTTCAGCAGGGACCGGATAAAGTTCGAACCATATGTGGGCTAGCTGATTGTACACAAGTCGATTCAACAATCAACTTGAGTACAACCAGCCTGTCTGTTTTTCCCAAATGATCAGTGCCACCAGCTGTAACAGGCAACACTGATCATTGTTTTCTACCGGCAGAATACGATAGCTTAGTGGGGGGTGATTGCCCCATCTACCCTGAATGTGTGGAGGAGGGAATCAGTTCATTTTTTCATTCAACCAGCAAAAATAAATCATGTATGGCCTGCCTTAAGGTTAATTTTTTAAAGGTGTAGAGAATGTTTACTTAGCAAAGTGAATTGTTATTTAGTTTAGTGAATAGGATAAAGATTTGCTCACTATATCAGGTCAAAGTAAAAAAAAAAAAACATGCAGTATGTCTCTGAAATACATACACATTTCCCAATGTTTTATCCCTTTAAAATCACTACATGCACAGAAAAACACCCATTGATCTGGCAGAAAGGGACTCAGCCACTAATTCCTTTTGCGGGGTCACAACAGCTGTTGTCAGCTCTGCCCACCTTTCTCTTGCCAAACTACTGAGACCCGCCTACTGTCTCATCTCCACAACATAAAAGCAAATCAATCTGTAGTTTGAAGATAAAGACTGGAGGGCTAATTTTTCTTTTTGTTTAATTTCCCCTAAACTTCCCTGTACAGTTCAGCTATCGCTCTAATACCAAAGTAAATCCAGCGTCAATGAATGGCGCCGCCGCCGCCGAAAAACAAAACTCCTGCTGAACGCTCCCATCGTCTGACAGCTCCGCCCCTTGTGACGTCATTGATCCTGGGCATGCTCCTCAGTTATTTAACCGCTTCAGCACCGGGCCATTTTTCACCCTTCCTTACCAGAGCACTTTTTGCGATTCGGCACTGCGTCGCTTTAACTAACAATTGCACGGTCGTGCGATGTTACACCCAAACAAAATTGACGTCCTTTTTTTCCCACAAATAGAGCTTTCTTTTGGTGGTATTTGATCACCTCTGCGGTTTTTATTTTTTGCGCTATAAACAAAAGAAGAGCGACAATTTTGAAAAAAAACACAATATTTTTTACTTTTTGCTATAATAAATATCCATTTTTTTTAAAAAAAAACTATTTTTTTCCTCAGTTTAGGCCGATACGTATTCTTCTACATATTTTTGGTAAAAAAAATCGCAATAAGCGTATATTGATCGGTTTGCGCAAAAGTTATAGCGTCTACAAAATAGGGGATAGATTTATTGAATTTTTTTTTTTTTTTTTACTAGTAATGGCGGCGATCTGCGTTTTTTTTTCGTGACTGCGACATTGCGGCGGACACTTCGGACACTTTTGACACATTTTTGGAACCATTCACATTTACACAGCGATCGTTGCTATAAAATTGCAATGATTACTGTGTAAATGTGACTGGCGGGGAAGGGGTTAACACTAGGGGGCGCTGCAGGGGTTAATGTGTTCCCTATAGGAGTGATTCTAACTGTGGGGGGAGGGGACTCAAGGGGAGGAGACCGATCATGTGTTCCTCCGTACTGGGATCACATGATCGGTCTCCTCTCCGCTGACAGGACGTGGAGCTGTGTGTTTACACACACAGCTCCACGGTCCCGCACGGTCCCGTTGTTTTAACGGGCAATCGTGGGTGCCCGGCGGCCGCCGGGCACTCGCACCGGGTCCCGAGCGATGCTGTCGGCGGCGCGAGCGCGCCCCCCAGGTGGCCGGGAATGCGAGGACGTCATATGACGCCCACCCAGGATGGGAGATCCACCTTGTGGGCGTCATATGACTATAAGGCGGTATTGAAGTGGTTAAGAACTGTCAGATGGCGGAGGGGCCCGGTATGGATCTGGGGGTACCCCACGTCGTCTTTTTTCTTATTTTATTCTTTGCCAGCAATTCTGACAGCTGATGACTCATCCAAACATGCAGTGGCTGAAAAATATGAACGTGTTCCATAGGTAACCATGTTGAATGGGCTGTAGAGCATTTCTGCAAACTGCAAATCGCACTAAAAAATGCACTGGGTGTGAACCTAGTGTAAATCAGCGTTATCTGGATCTTTTGCATGCAAATGCAAACAGCAGTGTACAATCAGGTGGAAAGGTCCAGGGATCATGTTCGATATGTGCACATACATCCACATGCTCATGCAGGCCTGCAGTGTACTGAAGCAATTCATCCCTGCTCTTGTTCATTTGCTTTAGTAAATAAATAGGTGTATGTGCCGTGCTTCCTGCTTAAAAAGTACAGCTGAATTACTGTCCTTTAGCCTAGGTTCACATTGCAGCGATTTGGCATGCGATTTGACATGCCGCACCGATGCCCAAAAGTAGTTTCTGTACTACTTTTGGTGACTTTGGGGTGCGATTTGTATAGACATCTGTGCAGCAACCCACACAGATGTCTCTGAAATCACCCCAAAGTTGGGATTGACATGCGGAAATGAAATTGCGCAAGTTCAGCTGAACTCACACAATTTGAAATCTCGCGATCAGTGTGAACCTGGGCTAACTGTTTCTCTGATCTCATTGCCCCTCTTTTGGTATGCACAGAGTGACTAGGGGAATATGCTGTCTTTGTGGCTAATCATGTAATTGATTCCAGGTTAGCAGTCATTCATCGGGGTTGCTGACTAAAGTGTCTGAATCTATAAACCTGTATAGGAAGCAGCTTTGTGAATTTGTGATTGCCCCATCAATAATTACATTCAGGTAAAATAAACACTCATTGGGAATGTGTACTTATTTCAAATATAGCATAGTTTCCTTCACGTTACAGGTGAAAATTTTAAAGATGAGATACAATGAGGATGGTTGAGTCTGGTGAGGATTTGAGAATGTTCGCACAATACATTTTGTTAGTATTCATTTCAAATATCCAATCATGTGCAGAACAAAAAGGTAAACAGGGATTTTGTTCACATCGCTGTATAATTGAAGTGTACATTCTCTAATTTTTGTATACATTTTTAAATCCTTTAGTAAATCAGCTTAAGTATGTCTTTTATAGCTTTCAGGTTATGTCTAAAGTGTACCTACAGCCCCAATTTATATTTTTTTAGCATTGGATAGTGTGATGAGTAGGAAATTGTTAAAATCCTAGTCCGGTTTTATCTGTGTCCCATTGATGATAAGAAATCTCTCTTAAGTAAAGGCAATACCCTTACTAAACAGTTGTCATTGAAGCAAGTGTCACCAGTAGAAGATCTCTATCCTTGTTATTATTATTATTATACAGGATTTATATAGCGCCAACAGTTTGCGCAGCGCTTAACAAAATAAAGGCAGACATTACAATTACATTACAATTTGGTACAAGAGGAATCAGAGGGCCCTGCTCGTTAGAGCTTACAATCAAAAAAGGAAGGGTCAATTGATACAAGAGGTAATAGCTGTGGGGGATGAGCTGATGGAGGAAGTAAAACAGTGTTAGTTAGAAGTAGGATAGGCTTCTTTAAAGAGAAGGGTTTTCAGGGAGCGTCTAAAGATGGATAGATTAGGGGACAGTCAGATTG
Source organism: Lithobates sylvaticus (assembly GCA_028564925.1). Lineage (NCBI taxonomy): Eukaryota > Metazoa > Chordata > Amphibia > Anura > Ranidae > Lithobates > Lithobates sylvaticus. The sequence goes on from CM053033.1 coordinate 45,702,021, forward strand.
GGGTAGAGAGTTCCAAAGGATGGGAGAAGCTCTGGAGAAATCATGGAGGCGAGCATGGGAGGAGGTGCCAAGGGAGCTAGAGAGCAGAAGGTCTTGGGAGGACCGAAGAGAGAGCGGCTTGGTTGGTATTTTGGGACTAGGTTAGTGATGTAGCTGGGATTAGAGTTATGGATGGCTTTGTAAATTATTGTTAGTACTTTGAATTTTATTCGTTGGGTGAGTGGAAGCCAGTGGAGGGATTGGCAGAGAGGGGTGGAGGACACTGAACGGTTGGTAAGGTGGGTGAGTATGGTGACAATTGATAAATTCTGGGATTTGCCTCAATTTTTCTGTTGAAGTTATGGAGTTGCCAGCTGCTTCTTTTACCCGATGATCATTTTCCCAATGGCAATGATGACAAAGACAAATATAGAGTATGAATTCCCCCCGGAGAGAATACAGACAACAAAAACAACCTGGCAGAGGCTTCAGAACTTTTACACTTTATCCAAAAAACTTTGAACATTAGTTATATTATACATTTTCTTTATTGTGACTATTCAAATAGTAGGGCCAATTTACATTTTGAAACAGTAAAATAAAGTTACTGCAGCATCTTATATATATATATATATATATATATATTTATATATATATATATATATATATATATATATATATATATATAATTTCTGGCTACAATAGTTCTGCTGTTTGTATTTTATGGCTTTCAGCCACTGCTTCGCCATGTTCAAAAGACAGTAAATGATTTACAGATTCACAATGAATATATACTGTTCTATTGGCAAAGATGCATCGATTTATAGCCTTAGTCACAGCTTGATAGATCAAGTATTCTTTTTATGGTTTCAGTCTGAAATTTTGTTAAGAAGACACTGATAACTCAAATGTACTTTATCTCCCAATGAACACTGCGATGTATCACAGTGCTGCTGGGCATTTTTAACAAGTATTAATATAGTACCAGTATTCCTGATTTGTTAAATAAAGGCCCGAGGCTGCTTTAGTAAGAAGAGGTGGGATATATACAGATTTTGTTTGCGCACAGAGAAGGTGGGGGCGCATATTATATGATAGATGCCACTTCACAAAATAACATAAAACAGGTGAAGTGAAGACGGTACAGCTGGAGAACAAGGTAAAACAAAGGCCAATCATGAGGTTTAAATACAGCAAGAAACACCAGAGGATGTTCATACACAATGTATGTCTTGTAAAGTAACCATCTGGCTGCATGTTGCACATGCCTGAAAAGGGATTCAATAACCATTGGCCTTAAGCAGAAAGAAGTGGGTCAGCAAAGCCTTTCCCGCAATTCTTCTAATTCAAGCTGCCAAAACATAGCTGATAACAATGATGATGACCTTAAATGAAAAATAAAAATGTCATCATATGCTATCTGTGAAAGCAGACAATTAACCCAATTACTTCCAGCGTATGTGCAGCAAGCAGGTGCTAGATTCAAATACCACAATGGAGTAATTTGCCAGAGTAGATTATTTAACAAAGCACTGTAGGACTGTTAAAATAAGTTGTGGGTTTAAAGGTTGCTGCATGATTGGTGATATTTCCTGTCCCTTTACCACATCTTCACTGCTGCTGAGCCTGATAATTGAGATCACAGTTCTTGGAAAATCTGGGATGCCACAGCTCATGGCTAGATGCAATATAAGTGTGGGCAGCTTGTACAGTTTCTCTTTTTCCATACATACAGTATGTGACCTTATTTAATAAGGAAAATATATTAAGCAGTGATGACGTGCAAAAGACATAATCCATAGCAACCAGAGTCGAATAATCGTGAGTTTAAGGAAGTCAGGGCAATTAAAAATGGTTTCTGATTGGTTTCTAGAGGTTATAATCAATTCTGTACTGATTATTACTCTATTACATAAGAGTGTTATTGTAATAAAAATTATATATATATCATAAAAGTCATACCTGCTTATCTGAAAATTAGTTGTGGGTTAGTAAATCAATTATTAAAGCAAGATGGACAGCTAGGGTTTGCAATATCAGGAGTTAGTACATTCCCTTAGGAAAGGTTTGCTTTGAATAAACCTATTATGCAACATTATAAAACATCTACCAAGCATAATAAAGAGTATAGAGGAAACTGAAATGGATTACAACTGCCACACAAACCCAATTAAAAATGTCAGCTGAAACTATAGCCATGGCTATAATAACTTTCTGCATTAACCATTTAGGTCTAGTCAGCTGCCTGTGCTAAGGAAATACATTTTCAAATTTATCTTGCTTTGGGAAGCAATGGTATGAAAATATTTCTGCATTTGTAGAAGACTTTTGGACACATGTAAAAGGGTGATTTTGCTGCAAACCAATCACCACGATCTAAATGTTTTTTTTTAAATCTCAACTCCACGCAAAAATAAAATCCCCCTTTATCCCACCCACCCATTTACCATTTAAAAAAAATAGCCCTCCAAAGTTTTTTTTTCACCTACCATGACTGATGCCAGATGTTCCTTTTTGGTACTTCTTTTGTTAGGGAAAATCAGCCTGGGCCTGCTTGTAGGCAAGTTGGTTTGCTGGTTATCCAAGCTGCTAAGGTTACATTTTTTTTTTTTTTGTACTTTACCGGGCATTTTCTGGGCTCTGCCTTCCACCCTAGGCTGAATATAAAGGGAGGGTGGCTCTTCTCAGGGGAAGAAACGGGAAGCCAAATATGAGGCTGTAGCTAAAAATAAAGCAAAGAACAGCACCAAACATATTGATGGATGGTGGAGGATTTTAGCTGGAAATGCTGCCACTTGGTACTAGTGAAACACTAGTTGGTACAGATAGAAGGGAAATGAGCATTGAAAATCTAAAAATCCTGCAACATCTTAATAATAGATAACTTGCAATTAACACATGTGAAACAAATCAATAAACCCTGTGAATATTGTTCTATTACTAGCAATATTCTCCTAACATGTATCAATGTGTATATATGTGTATTAAAGTTCATATTTTCAATTTCAGTCAAAAATAGGATCCAAAAGTGCATCTATTAAAAAAAAATCTAAGTCCATATTTCCAATCCCACAATGAATTAAAGGCAACAATCATAATCCAACAATTCATTTAATTGTACACCCCATATGCCCCTTAACCATAAGTCCTGAAGTAACTCCCCAGAAAATGTAGCTGGTCAGATCATAAACCAGCAGAAGTGCTTTTTGTGTTGTATATCAGGCAAATCCCCTTGCCCCTGTGCTGTCTTTGACGTGTCCTCTTGTTAGTTTCTCTCCCGTATAAATGGAAGGATTTTTAGGAGGAAGGAAAAAAGATCTCCATAGCGTAATACCATTAAAATAATGCTTATTTATTAAAACTTTTTTAAAAAGCACTCACATTTCACAAATGTCTGACAGACGCTAGGGAGCAAAAGCATGATGATTGTATATAATTATCGGCTCTGGCTTCAGTCTCAAAAGCCGCAAATCCGATCACAGAAACACCCGATGTTGTCAGCATCCTAGCTCTGCCCTACTAATTCGTTATTCAACATCTGGAGTGCACTGGAAACCTTCCCGAGCAAGGACTCTACTTCTCAAGGACTCACTGAGCTGCCTGGGACTAGTTAGTCAAGAATGAACTGCATTGCATTGTTGGACTGTATTTTCTGGGTTGTACAGTAAAGCCGGTTTAACTGTTTACTGCCTGGTGTGAAGTTATTCAAAGGGGGTATGGAGATACATGACACATCTAGAAAAACAGCGTCTGTAAAGCGGGGAAATGAAAAAGGAACAGAAGGCCACCACAAAGGGTTAACTCAGCCAAGGAGATGGTAGGAAGAGTGCAGTTGCTATGGGAAACCATAGACTGGTGGGTGACAGGTCCTCTGGTAGCAAGGGGACAGTGCTCTGACTCTCTCCCTAGCAGTCAGTTCCCCAAAACAATCGGGACCCGTGGTACGGAGACCACAAAGACCTAGCAACAGGAGTTAATTAAGCACACACATGAGGTCCATGCTTAGTGCACGGTGGAAGGCTAGCCTGGTGGAGTGGGATACAAGCTCAGCGGTATCCCCTCTAAATGCTACATTATGGCAAACAAGGTGTGCATTGATATGAGACACAATGTTTCACAGAAGGATTATGAGACACAATGTTTCACAGAAGGATTATGTATGTTGCTGCATAGCTGCACAAGGTATACGGCTCACCTCCAATCTGGTGTTCCACCTTAATGTTGAAGACCACATGACTGTGGCCCCACCTGTTCCAAGGCATTAGTAAGCATGCACACTAGAAAAGTACCCCAATGTGCAGGGCGAGTTGGCCCCACCCCTCATGCTGCTGACCAGTGTCTTCACTGCCCCACATTGTAACATCGCCATGCTGCCATTGGTGTTTTCAGGACTTCCCTGTGTGGACTTCAAAATAATCAGTTCACAAATATTAACATGGCATATGTATGGAATTTTTAAATATATTAGTTTTTTTTTAATATTCGATTTTTAATAATCACCTAAAAAAAATTGAATTAATGAACTAAATTAATTAATGAATGAGCTAAAATGAGCTAAAACTAATTTTTTAAGATAAGATAAATAGCACACAGTAATAAAAAAAAAAAGCCCATGTTTATGATTCTGTGAACTGAGTCTACTGTGTTATTAATACATTTACACAGGGCTGAGTTAAATACAGTCAAGTGCATATCCAATAGATAAATCCAGATGCCACAGAGTCCTCAAAAAAAGCTCCTTCTTTCCCAGACACATCCTCCTAATATATGAGGTGCTGCACCAGTTAAATTGTGCTGCCACTAAAGCCGGCCATAGATGAAGTGATGAAAGGATTTTATTCAACCATGGGTTGCAGGAAAGAAAATTGTTTGATTTCCACGGAGCTATTGTGTTCCCTCAGCGGGATGGGAGGAGCTTTTTTGGCCGGGAGAACGTTATTGCTAGCAGCTATAGCCACTGGCAATAATCACATGAAAAATTTAGCATAAAAAACGTCTACTTTTGCAGCCAAATTGGGATAGCAACTATATATTTGTTACACATTCTCATTCACATAGCATTACTTACAAAAATATTTAAACATTGCAGCTTACCTCTTTTAGATGCTCTTTTTCTGGAACCCCTAGCACTGTGAAATTATATAATTTCTCTTTGTTTATGAGAGGGCTGGGCAGCTGTGTTTACCATAATTAACCTTTTCTGTAAGTTGCAGGCAGATTTTAATTATCAGTGGTAACTAGATTTGAATAAGGTCTATCATAACAAAGATTTAAAGGTTTAAAGGCTGGGCTTCTTGTATTATACAATATGGTAATAAGGACAGACTTAGGAAAGACTCTGACATTGTTCAAACATCCTTGCAGTCAGCCATGACACTTTTTTTTCTGAGAAACCTCTAAAAGGTAAAAAATAAATATATAAATATATAAATTTTTATAAATATTTTTTTTTTTTTTCAAATTCAACTGCGAAAGTGTAGATGCGCTTTAAAATCTCATGGTTTGGGACGAGAAAGGGATTAGAACTTCTGACAATGTTTTTATTGCTGTCTGTGCTTTTCTGTCCTGGTGATGCCTGCACCCCATGTCGTTTGCATTGGCATCACAGGCACATGAAGTGAGAGAAACTCTTCACACTGTGGGCCCAGATAGAACGTTTGTGCAACTGAGCCCCCAATATCAGTAAAACCCAAATGAGGTCCAAATCTTTTCTCACTTTATCCAAAATGTAAAAAAAAAAGGAGTTTTTGCTCAGCAAACACGTGTAAGCCACATCTATTCTAAGGATTAATGTGCAGTTTAATGTACTGTATATGATAGCTAATTTCTTACCTCAAGTTGTGCATAGCCTTTATATAAAAGCCTTAACTTTATACTTTTAGAACTGTATGTACAATCCAATATGACACGTCATTTTCATTATATACAGCATCTCTACCCTGGTGAGCAGTATGGCTATTACACCATTCACACGTTTTCATGTTGTGTATGGAATGTTCCTTATCTCTACATGCAAGCTTATTTTGTACCCTAAACAATACAAGACAACTTTGTATGTGCACCTAATGCCCTTACCATTATTGAACACTGGTGTGCTTATTGATGTGTGAGATTTGCAAGAAGTTTTTTTTTCCAACTTTCAAATCGTTCGTACTGGAGCTGTTAACAATGAACTGTTTATAAAACTAAAACACACTCTGATATTTCTGTTCTGGTTTATCTCCTTGAGACATGTTTCTTAATTGAGAAGACCTGTCGGAGGTTTCAATATTGCTTGGATTCTGTGATACTGTATTTTATTAAACTATGAACTTACAATGCATTTGTTTGGTCTAAAACACTGCATTTCTGAATTTCATTTTACGGTATATGCCCAAACATTCTGTACTTTACCGCTTCTTTCAATGGCTTTACTTTTTCTCTGGTGCGCCCCAGGGTTCCATACTTGATCCTTTCCTATTTTCAATGTTCACCAGACCCCTTGAAATATGAATTAGCAACTTTGACCATAAATACCATCCATATGTCAATAACCTTTACAGTAAATGTGCAATTCAACATTGGAACTATCAGGCTCCTTTTACACAAGGACAGACAGCTGCCAAAGTGTTTTACCTGTCTGGCAGCTGTCCGTGCCTGGCTGCACTAGGGGGCAATGTGGTGCATGATGCAGCGCATCGCATCACCCCCTTTTTTTGTTTGGAACAAACCTTTTTTGAATTCCACAAATGGTACACTTCATTTACAGCAATGTACAGTAGCTTAATGCTACTGTGTGGAATTGCAGACCAGATGCTTCCAATAGTCTAACGTGGAGGTTACTGGGGACGTTCATTTTAGTATTATGACTTTCTGAGCATAAAACAAGTCAAGTCCAAAGTCCTAATAGAACTCTAAGTGCCCTGGTAGGGGCCAGCGGACAGACCTGGCCCAAAATACATACATCGAAACTCAATGGGATTGAAAAAGTAGTTACTGTAAAAATGAAAGATGAAAAAATGAAAGATCAGTCTAAAATGTCTGAATCAAGAACAATGCCAAACTATGTGGGCAAAATCAGTTAGGTAAGCCACGCATCTCCAACAACCTGTTGGAATAGAATGTTAAATCCTGTGCAGCTCCTGGAGGATGAGGTATATCCTATGAAGGATTTTAAATTGAATTAGATGGTCCCTGGCAGATACTAATTGTGACATGGGGTAATCCCATAGGTCCTCCCATACTTTCCCTTCCAGTCCTGGAACCTTCTCCCACCATCTAGATTGTACAGTGTCAAGTCCCTTGTGAACAAAAGGCAGTGGGGCTTTATAGATGGTGGAGAAAGGTTTAGTTAGGGCATCATTCCTTAATGAATGAATGAATGAATGAATGATTTGTATAGCGCTGCAACTGCGAACTGAATCGCCTCGAGGCGCTTGATCCGACCTGCGTTGATTCCTTCTTAGAAGAGGTAGGTCTTGAGTTTTTTCCTGAAGGCCCGATGGTCTTTTTCCAAGCGGATGTTCGTAGGTAGAGCGTTCCATAGCCGTGGTCCTTGGACTGCAAATCTTCGTTCTCCCCTTGACTTGTACCGAGATTTGGGGACGAGGAGGAGGTTTTGTTTGTTAGATCGGAGGTTGCGATTGGGGGTGTAGTGTTGTATTTTTTCGCATAAGTATTGAGGAGCATCTCCTTGAGCGCATTTGTGGGTCAAGCAGAGGGTCTTGAATGTGATCCGATTCTTTACGTTTAGCCAATGGAGGGTCCTCAGGGATGGGGAGATGGATTCCCATGTTTTTTTTCCTGTGACTAGTCTTGCTGCCGTGTTTTGAACGACTTGAAGTCGTGCAATCTGGAATTTAGGTAGTCCTATGTAGAGGGAGTTTGCGTAGTCGAGTCGAGAGTTGATGATTGTTCCTACCACTATGGCTTTGTCCTTTTCTGGAATGAAGGGGATGAGTCTACGTAGCAGGCGTAGAAGGTGGTAGGATCCGCTGACTACTGATCCTATTTGTGCATTCATTGACATTTCTGAATCGAAGATGACTCCGAGACTTTTGGCTTTTATGCTTAGGGGGATGGTCTGTCCAAGGATGGTGGGCGGAGTCCATGGTATTGTAGATTCAGTTTTCCGGTTTGCATTTAGGAGAAGGAGTTCTGTTTTGGTTCCGTTAAGTTTGAGTGAGCTTGTGGACATCCAGTCGTCTATCGATGTGAGGCATTTTTCTAATTCCTGATATTGGTCTTTTTGTCCGGGGATCCGAAGGTAGAGTTGAGTATCATCTGCGTATGAATGGAAGCATAGGTCTGATTTGCTGATGATTTTTAGGAGTGGACGGATGTAAATGTTGAAGAGCACGGGTGATAAAGGTGATCCTTGAGGGACTCCATAGGAGACTGCACGGGATTCAGAGGTGAAGGCTCCAAGTTTCACTGTCTGTGACCGATTTCCTAAGAAGGAAGTGAACCATGGTAAAACCGAGGTTCCAGCACAGAGGAGGTGGGGGACACTATGGCTGTGCCAAATTGAGCTTGAAATGCATGGCAAAGCTGCAGGTGATAAGATAGATGAGAGTTAGGAAGGGCAAACTGTTGTCGTAAAAAATTGCCTGGAATACTTCCATGGGATCCAGGTCAGGGATCTCGCTGGTGCTATGATTAGACAAGTGAAACGGGTGTCCTTTCTGGCATAGGCACAGGCCCCCAGTGGTCTGCACCTTCTGGTCTCCATGCTGCAAGAAACTCTGCCACTGGTCTTTACTGCTCAACTTCCTTCTTCAAAACACCCCAATCTCTCCTCTGTTGTGCAGGGAATCCTAGGTATTTTAGTCTATGGCTCCATTAGCCCACATTGACTTGCATTGTACTATGCCCCTTAAGGACTACGATTCCCAGAATCTATTTACTATGGCTGCATAGTAAATCCTCCTTCTCCCTGATTGTTTTAAAGCAGCTGTTGTGGGGGGTGGGCAGGAGCGACTGAGGGATTACATCAGCAGCTGGGAGTTGAAACGAGAGAGGACACAAAGCTTTCCCTTCTGTGCAGTGGTGGGAGAGGTGGAGAGTGGGAAGGGAACACACACAGCCACTCTGTCACTGTTCATAGTGGCAGGGAAAGGGGGAGCTGAATGTAAAGGGGGGAGCTGGAAGAAGTTTAGCGTGCTTGTGTCACAACCAGAAGCACCAGTGGGAATGGTAGAGCGGAGCAGGGGATTTTACAGAGGCACAACCTGCCGCTACACAAACAAAGCTACATGTATTCTGAAAAGCAATCCAATTGTGTGGACATTATTCCTACACACCATGAAAGGTCCTGTGTATGTGGATGGAGACATACCAGCTGAGTAAAAGGTCTGCTGGTCGCTAAAGTTAAAACCCAGAGCTGAGTCTTGGAGTAAAAGTGACGTTGCTTGGTTGTAGATTTACGTGTAGTATGATAACTGATATTGTTATCAACAAGCCATACCTGGTGTATGCGTGGGGCATTCCCTTCCCTATTATATGGTCTCCTGTCAGGCTTTTGATTATTCCGATTTGATCTGGCTGATCGAAAAAAACATACCTCTTTATTGAAGTCTATAATGTTACCTAGTGACATCTTTCCATGCTTTATAGACTGCCCCTCTAATTATCTCCAAGTCTTTGATTCAGTTATGTATTTCTCGCTACATAAATGCCATGTAAATGTACATTAATGTGAATGTTCACTTTCGTGCTCTTAAGCACCTGAAGTACACCTGTACAACTGTAGAATTGAATAATGTAAGTTAGTTACCTCTTATAATAATGTGTAAGAGTATACCTTTAGCTTCACAAGCATCTTCTTCACAGTACCACTGGATCCTGCGAAATTCTGTATGCGAATAATGACTTTCTGAAAGTCAATCTTTGTAGAGGCTTAAGCTTGTCTTCCTACTCATACCTTGCTGCTTCTGTACATACAAGAACTAGATGAGGGTGCGCTTCCCTACGCACCAAAAGGCCACCTAACTAACCTTAAACTTTATTGTAAAGGGTGCGCTTCCCTTATGATTTCCCTTATGATTTACAATAAAGGTTAAGTTTTAGTTAAGTGTCCTTTTGGTGCGTAGGGAAGCACACTCTTGTCTAGTTCTAGTTAATTTTTTAAGCATTATCAATATCACAGGCTTTTGTATAACTGTAATTCTGTACATACCAGCTAAATGTCAGGTCGATTTTTAGGGGTTTATGTTTATAGTATAAACTTCTAAAATTCTTGATTATTCTTGGCTATTCCTTCCCCTCCATATTTTATATGTCATTGTATAATTTATGGTTATTATATTGCAAGCTTTATTGGACAGGGCCCTCATTCATTTTGTTTAATGGGGTTATATCATTTGTTAAACAGTGTTCGTAGTGTATGTATACTTCTGATAATGTTGTTATATAAAAATAATAACAGAAGAAGTACTTGAATTAAGACAACTTGAATCAGTTAGCAATACAGGTGTTTTTTATTTTGAGCCATTTATATAAATAAGACATTTGTTTATGGCCAAATGGGAGGAGGACGTCATCTATAACCAGCAGAGACCCGAGTTGGTCTTCTGGAGCGCTACATAGATAATATCCACCTCCTCTGGAATGTGCCTCTCTTGATCAATTAATTATGGCGAGTTAAACATCAATGATCAGGGTATAGTACTCCAACATGAGGCCAGTACCACTGCCATCCATTTTTTGTATTTTATTATTAGAGTACAGGGTTACAAACTGATTACATCTACCTATTTTAAGGATACCGATAGGAATGGCTACATAGGAACCGACAGTTGCCATCATGTGTCCTGGCTCAAAATCGGTTCCTATGAGCCAGTTCCTTAGATTGAAGAGAATTGCTCTCTTCAAGATGACTACCTGAGAGAAGCAGAATTCCTTAAAACCCGTTTTCTTCAGAAAGGATATGAAGCTAATGACCTTGATTTGGTCATAGCTGAGGTGAGTTTGAAAAATAGACCTATTAAAATCTAGGGTCAAAAACAACAACGTTGATTTTTTTTCCAAATTTTCTTTTTTCAGCACCTATTCCAACCAGCATTTTTCCATTAAAAAGATCCTTAAAAATATTGGGATGTTTTGAGGAATGATAGAGTACTAGGCCCCTTACTCCCTGAGATTCCAAGGGTCACCTATAGGGGTGCCCCTCCTCTTATACTCCAGATAGCTCCTAATATAGTTAGACCCCCGGTTAAACAAAGTTTATTTGGGGAACTTAAAGGTTTCTATCTATGCCAGAGATGTGAGGTTTGTAAAAACAATTGCCTCTTGGAGAGAAAATATCTCTCTTTTAGTTCTAACATTACTGGCAAATCATATGATATTGATTCTTTTATTACATATTCGACTAAGAATGTGGTCTATTTGATTAGGCCGCACTGTACGTACCCTGTACGTAACTACTATGTAGGCTCTTTCTATTTTTTAAAAGCGTTATTGGTCCATCTGTAAGTTTAATGGTTAATATATACTGTAAGTAAAAATCTCAGATTATCTGTTCTGTTCTTCTATCTTTGTTCGGGGTTATCTGTGTGCCTTCGAGGGCTACAGGAAATTAGAGACTACCATTGGTTTCTAAAAAGACTGTCTAACCTGCTAGCAGGGCACCCAGCTCATAACAACCTTTCACTTTGTGTATTTTTTTAATCAGCATCTGGAATGTTGTAGGGAATGTGCAGTGAATTCTGCTGTACTGCATTGCAATTCCACAGCCTTCTCTGAAAAACTGGCTGCGTCACATTCAATTTACATGCACATATGATGAATGTACGGTTTGCTTGAGTTCACACATACTCTCTCCTTATCACTCCATTCATTATGTTCTAGATGAATAAATCACATGTGTACATCTGTTTAGTGAAGCGGTAATGAGCTTGCAATCTTATTTTCTGAAAGCAGCAATCCCATGTTTCCTCAATGAAAAGATTTACTTTTATCATTTGCCTATACCTGCCGAATCCCACTGTGGACACAAACTTTAATTCTAAAACTTGATTGCTCACTGTAAATTAACAAAAATAAATACTCATAAATTGAATTATAGGGTATGGCATCACAGGCAGCCCAGAGGCAAATCAATCCCTATAGAATCTAGCAACAATCTATTAAAGTGAAAGTATATTCAAATACTACACACACAAAACAAACCAATTTCAGCGCTGTCCCCACTGCTCCTATTCCAACAGTATCAGTCTGTGTGAACGTTCTGTGCTCTAGGTGCTGCAGCTCTCCCACAAATCCGCTGGGTGGCGGACATAAATCTGAAAGTATACAAGACAAGAGAGAGCGCAAGCCGGCCCAAGTGTAATACTGTATTTATTGATAAGATATGATTATAAAATCGAAGGTTGCACTCACAAACATCCAATGTAAATTGGCATGAACAGCTCAATACAAGCCTCCTCTCCTGGTCTGTGTAAATTGATTGGCTCACAGAGACTTGCGGCGTGGTGAAGGGTTATGACTGTTGATAATAGAAGCCTACTTCCTTGTCTCACACGCCTCTCAACACTCGCTCGGACCAGCCGGTGCTGCGTGACGTCACTCGTGGCCGGTGGGGGAATTCATGATGAGTCTGCTAGCTCCTCTGACACGCATACAAGCGGTTGCTATGACAACATGTTTCGGAAGCGTGGCCTCCCTCTTCAGGTAACACCCTCATCTCCTCTAGTGTTCCTATATATGTGACACCCCAAGCCCCTCCTCATAGTCAGCCAATGGCATTATCACAAACCAGGAGCTGTGAACTCTGTGCTCCTGGTTTGTGATAATGCCATTGGCTGACTATGAGGAGGGGCTTGGGGAGTCACGTATATAGTAACACTAGAGGAGATGAGGGCGTTACCTGAAGAAGGAGGCCACACCTCCAAAACATGTTGTTATAGCAACCGCTTGTATGCATGTCAGAGGAGCTAGCAGACTCATCGTGAATTCCCCCTCAGGCCACGAGTGACGTCACGCAGCGCCGACTGGACCGAGCGAGTGTTGAGCGGCGTGTGAGACAAGGAAGTGGGCTTCTATTATCAACAGTCATAACCCTTCACCACGATGCAAGTCGCTGTGAGCCAATCGATTTACACAGACCAGGAGAGGAGGCTTGTATTGAGCTGTTCATGGCAATTTACATTGGATGTTTGTGAGTGCAACCCTCGATTTTATAATCATATTTTATCAATAAATACAGTATTACACTAGGGCCAGCTTGTGCTCTCTCTTGCCTTGTATACTTTTATATATTCAAATACTAAGCCTTAAACTAATGCCACCCCCATTCTAAGCTTATTCTAACCACCCTGTAAAGGAAAGAAGCCTATACTTACCTATGCTAAGGGAAATCTGGTCACAGCAGCTGACTTTAGTAAAGACACAAAAACGCTGACAATGGCTGCAGAGCCTGGGCTATGATGTCACCTATAGGCTTAATATGGAGCATCTGTTGTCAGCTGTCCCTCCTACACGGAAGCCAGAGCTGGGGCCCGATCATATGACCCTAGTGGCCTTTGAATAGGTAAGTATAGACTTCTATCCTTTACAGGATAGTTACAATGGGCTTAAAATGAGGGTGAGAGTAGATTTAAGCGTAGTTAGTATTTGACTGGAATTCCACTTTAAATAAAAAAAAATATTGACATTGTCAGGCCTTAAGTTTTCAGTTTTAGCACTGGAAAACTGCTGCAAATATTACTACACAGTGGACAAACTACAATCTAGTGTAGAACCACTAGCCACAGTACATTAAATTATATAAGATTGGTTGTTGCACATTTGTCTATATAAACAGCATGCCAACACCCTTACTCTACAAATACTTCCCGTATAAGTCCCATCTTCTTTCAGAGCCCTTCAAACTTTGGTTGTGATAGTGTTTGTAATGTATAAAGGTGTCCGCACTCCTTTTCTGTACTGCCCATTGTCAGGTAGAAGATCTTCTCCAACTTTAGGTAAGCTATTTCCATTAATGTGCTTACATTTTTGCATTCTAGCTTGGAGTTGGTTGAGATATGCCAACTCTTGATCTGCAGCTTTAATCCACATTGCTTCTCAGGAAAAGGTAACTTTTGCATTTCTTCCCATGATGCTGGCTCAGGCTGTGACTCTGTACAAACAATATATCACAAACGACTAGCTGTATGCCTTTATCAGATCTTAGGATTTTCTCACTGAGGTTCCAAATGGTTCTTAATTTTCACATGGTAAATCACTGACACCAATTTCAATTTTAGTGATGTCCTGTTCTTTTTCTGCAGTACTGGTGGGGCTTCTTGTTCAGGTTGCCAACTCTGTCACTTCATTAAACTTTTGACATATAGGTGTTGCTTTAATAGTTACACTTCTGCCGATTGTTATCTTATTGGTGTCTGAATGCAAACTCTTTTGAAATCTACTTTAGCCAACAATGTTTACCTTCCTTAACACAAGGCTCCCACTATGTACACTCTTCTTTAAGACATTTACGTGTGCTTTGCTTCCAAAGATTTTGATGTATTTTAGATCAGGGTCCTTCCATTCCATAGCTCATATGGGGTTTTCTCTGTTGCTTTTCCAGGTCCGTGGCTTTGGACATAACAGACTGTCGTAATTGCTTCTTCCCATTATGTTGCTGGCATATCCGCATCAAAAAGCATTCTTCTGCCACTTTCATGTAAAGTACAATTAATTTATATGAAACACCATTTTGTTCTGGATTGCATAAAAGGTAGTCTGGAACATAACTCTATTCTTCCCTAGAATAGTTTGTGCTTTACCACTTTCGTATTCTGTGCCATATTCTGTTCAGAGTATTTTGGACATTTTGCCAAATTAGATTTTACTTGGCAAATATTTTTTTTCAGGTTAATCAGTAACTTGTCTTTCCTGTGTAACAGGTAGAGCACAAGATAACTTGGTATGGCAAGTGTGGCTGACACCCTGGGCTCCATTTGAAGGGGAGTGCCACACAGTGGTAGAGATGATCACCCTCATTGCAGCCCCATCAATGATCAGTGCGCAGCTGCCTGTGGTTTCTGTGCCTTTCCTCCCTCCTGCTCTCCTGCTGTCTCCAGCACCTCCTCCATGCTCCCCTGCCATCTCCAGTGTAAGGCCCTGCCTCTCCCACCTGTCGGTTGCTAGGACCTCTGGCACCATAGCAATCAATGATGTGCATGCTCCAGTTTTCACAAGAGAATGGAACATCCATTCAGACCTGTTCATGACCATGTATGGGGACACTCCTGATATAAGAGGGGGCTCTGAAGTGTAAGGGGGGCTATGATGTTTAAGGGGGCTCTGATGTGTAAGACGGGAATCTGAGGTGTAATGGGGGGCTCTGATGTATAAGGGAAGCTCTGATGTGTAAGAATCTAAGACGGGCTATGATGAGTTCTGATTGTATAAGAGGGGCTCTGATGTGTAAAGGGGGGACTCTGATGTATTAAAGACTTTTTGCCTATAGCTCCAGGTGTGAAAGTATTTTGTGAGGGTTTGACACCAGAGGTTGCTGCAAGGACTGTGGCTGCTCATATAGGGTCTCAGATTGACTGGCTGTCCCCTCCACCACCAGCATTTTTGCAAGGCTGTTACTAAAGGGCCCAATATTGGCCCAATATTGGTGAAACAGGGTTTTTCAAGGAATCTGTCCTCCAATATCTGTGTGTGCTTCTGAATATCCTGCACCCTCATCCCTCCTTCCTGCCTTTGTTCAAGATCAATATAAATCTTCAAAAGTTTTGTCTAGACTGAGCCTGAATTATTTGGAATTAAAGGGAATGGAGGAATAGGGAGTTTGGGACTTTATATGAGGCATAAGAATTATAGGTCCAATGCCTCCATCCCTGTTTGACAGTTAGGCTGAAAGGAGAAGTTGGGACTTTGTATGAAACATGTAACTGGAAAAGTGATACTGGGCAATGGGTGTCTGACCAATTAATTGTATATTGTAACTTTACACAATGAATCTCAGTATCCAGCACACAGAACAATGTATACATAGGAATAATATGTATTGCATATATAATATATACATAATACACTATACTATAATAGAGTGGTAATAAATGATAATAACATTGTAAAACATCAGGCACATTGATCCCTATATCACATAGTAAGTAGATAAAAAATCATGATTGTTACAGCATAATACAGTAAAACATAGTAAAAATGATGGAATGATCCCATATGGTAAACATGATAGTGGCATTGAAATGGCTTGACGCATTTTGTGGAACTCTCCACTCATCAGGAGCAGATACTGATATATATCGGAAATGAATAAGATTTAACTATTGGTAATGGGTCTCAAATAACAGGAGAGTATAGGGGGAAAAAAAGAAAATACGAGAGAGAGAGAGAGGTATGAGTAAAGAACCTGAATAAGGCCCTCAGGGGACAAATGTCCCTGGGAGTGAGGCACTCCATGAAAGGTCAAGTGGAAAGTGAGTAGCGTGAGTAGCGTGAGTAGCATGATGACTTGTCCGGCCGGCTTGCAGCCCTTATCGTTATCAATCAGACCCATAGGTGATCTGTAAGTTTGGGTAGATATCATTTTTCGCCCCACACTATTTTACACATAGCTCTCGCTCTCTTTTTTTCCCCTACACTCTCCTGTTATTTAAGACCCATTACCAATAGTTAAATCTTATTCATTTCAGATATATATCAGCATCTGCTCCTGATGAGTGGAGATTTCAATGAAACAAGACATTTTGATGCTACTATCATGTTGGACCATATGGAATCATTCCATCATTTTTACTATGTTTTACTGTATTATGCTGTAACAATCATCCATTTTGATTTTGATATATATGATTTATCGGCGTATAACACGCAGCCTTGTCAGTGTCATTGCAGCCTTGCATTGTAGCCTTGTCAGTGTCATTGCAGCCTTGCAGTGCAGCCTTGTCAGTGTTGTTGCAAGCTTGCAGTGCAGGCTTGCCGTTTAAAAATGGCCCCACGAGATACAGAACGGATGTCCTGTGTATCACGGCGGCGCTCGGTAGCTCTCAGCCGGTCTCGGCGGCTTTCCGAAAGCTGTCGAGAGCGGCCGAAAGCCACTGAGAACGGCCGAAAGCCGCCGAAAGCCACCGAGAACGGTTGAAAGCCGCCGAGAAGCTCACAATCGGCAGGGGATCAGCGTATAACACGCACCCGCGATTTTCCACTGATTTTAAGGGGAAAAAGGTGTGTGTTATATGTCGATAAATATGGTATATATGTGTGCACAGATATTTTACTACATACAAAGTTTTATATCAAGTGTAAACATTTTTGTATTTTTTTTCCCTTTTTTTCTGTTTATTTTTTGAACTTTTGTGAAAAGTCAATTATCGATTTAATGGTTAATAGACATTGGCTATCCATTCTCTTGATATTCACAGGTGATGTTCATGGACAATCAATGTTTCACATTTTTATGTCTTAATTGTTTAATTTAGTTTATTTTAGTTTTTTAGTTTTATTGTTTAGAGGGTTATATATATGCCTGTATGTTGGTGAAGCACTTTGGCTACGAGTAAGCATTGTGATTGATGTGAAACGCGTTAGCGGTGTGTGTTGGTCTGTACTTATCCGTGGATGTATTTGAATTCTGTTTTTATGAAATAAAAGGTGAACATTTGGAGTGCGGCTATCCATCATTTTGTTTTCATGTTCCTATTGCAACCAGAGCCGGCACCCAGCCCTTTGTGGAGGCAGCTGATACTGGGAGAGGTGATCATCTTAGAGCGGTGAACTCTTATCAGGTTACATATAGTACAGTACGAACAGTACAGAATTCATTATTTGTTTACATATCAGGAAATACAGTGCAGTATACATAAAGCTCAGTATACCATCAATACATGCCAGAAGACACAGTGCAGCATACGGCTCAGTACACCATCCATGCATGTCCGTAAGTGTCTGAGAACTTGTGAATGTGTGAGGAGCAATGCTCATGGGACATGTAGTCCTGGGCAGGAAGTGAGTGGTTCTAAAGGCAGAAGTTTTTTTGCCTTGCTATAGGGGCATGCTATACTATACTTTGCAGCTTGCTATTGGGGCACTCTGAAGGCAGGAGGAGCTTGAAGTGTCTGTGGGGGACCCCAGAAGAGGAGAATCAGGGCTGCTCTGTGCAAAACCATTATAGAGCAGGTAAGTATGACATGTTTGTTGTTTTAAAAAAATCACTTTAACCACTTCAATACCGGGCCATTTTACACCCTTCCTTACCAGAGCACTTTTTGCGATTCGGCACTGCGTTGCTTTAACTAACAATTGCGCGGTCGTGCGACGTTACACCCAAACAAAATTGACGTCCTTTTTTTCCCACAAATAGAGCTTTCTTTTGGTGGTATTTGATCGCCCCTGCGGTTTTTATTTTTTGCGCTATAAACAAAAGAAGAGCGACAATTTTGAAAAAAAAACACAATATTTTTTACTTTTTGCTATAATAAATATCCCATTTTTTTTTTAAAAACTATTTTTTTTACTCAGTTTAGGCCGATACGTATTCTTCTACATATTTTTGGTAAAAAAATCGCAATAAGCGTATATTGATCGGTTTGCGCAAAAGTTATAGCGTCTACAAAATAGGGGATAGATTTATTGGATTTTTTTTTTTTTTTTACTAGTAATGGCGGCGATCTGCAATTTTTTTTTCGTGACTGCGACATTACGGCGGACACTTCGGACACTTTTGACACATTTTTGGAACCATTCACATTTACACAGCTGTAAATGTGACTGGCAGGGAAGGGGTTAACACTAGGGGGCACTGCAGGGGTTAATGTGTTCCCTAAAGAAGTGATTCTAACTGTGGGGGGAGGGGACTCACAAGGGGAGGTGACCGATCAGTGATCCTCCGTACTGGGATCACATGATCCGTCTCCTCTCCCGCTGACAGGACGTGGAGCTGTGTGTTTACACACACAGCTCCACGGTCCCGCACGGTCCCGTTGTTTTAACGGGCAATAGCGGGTGCCCGGCAGACATCGCGGCCGCCGGGCACTCGCACCGGGTCCCGAGCGAAGCCGCGGGCGCGCGCCCCCCAGGCGGCCGGGAAGGAGACAAATTGGCCAAAAAAAGCATAGAAAATGCAAAACGCAAATCACAGCAAACTCGTGTGTGCAAAAATGCAAAACGCACAGTAAAAAGCAATGCAGAAACTGATCAAACACAAACTGCATAGGTGTGAACTGAGCCTTATACCTGCCATACACCTATCGATTTTTGGACGAGAATATTCATACGAAAAATCTATGTACATTCGCTGAATGAAAGAATGTCATTTGAAAATTTCACTTGCTTTTAACATTCAGTTTTAAAAGTAATGTAATTTCTAAACGAAAACCACATACACTGTCTGAAAATTCCTTTGACTAATGCCCCGTTCACACAATCGGAAATTCCGCCAGCAAAAGTCAGATGTAAGCCTTTGGTCGGAAATTCCGATCGTGTGTATGCTCCATCAGACTTTTGCTGGCGGAATTTCTGCCGGCAAAAGATAGAGAGCAGGTTCTCTATTTTTCCGATCGTGTGTATGGGGCATAAGAAGTTTTCTATTCTGCTCCTTCAAATTTTTCCATCACTGTGTTGTCAATGTGACCCTACTACCGATTAGAAAATCGAACAAACGTTCTTAAAATGATCATTTCTTTGAAGGAAGACATTGTTTTTGTATGGCCAGAAAAAGTGAAAGCAGGTGCAGGTAGCTTTTGTCAAGCCACCTGCCTATGACAAGGGAGTCTGTCATACATAATATATTACAGTTCTGTCTGAAAATCGACAAAACAGTCTTACATTTTTTTTTCTTTAAATAAAAAATTTGATCTCTGAGTCTGATGATATTTACCAGATTCAACCTCTAATAGTATATACAGTATATCTCTTCTGTCTGTTATTCTCAGAGTGGATTAGAGATTTTGCTCCCTAACCATATAGTTGGTTATTTATATTTACCACTGCATAGAGATATTAAAGAATAAATAGCTTTTTTTGTAAACTTTACATATTAACTGAATTATACACCACACTTTTTTAAGGTTATTACCCGATTAATTGATTAATCAAAACAATAATCGGCCAACTAATCATTTATGAAAATAATCGTTAGTTGCAGCCCGATATAATAACTTTACTTCTATTGTTTTATTTCTTCAAGTTTTATTTAAATGTAATCTTTAAAAACATTGATTGTCTTTACATAAGGATAAATTGGAACCTGTAATGGTCTATTTTCTCCCAATGACCTTTTAGAACTAAAAATATTTATTTTAATCTGTAATGTATTTCTGATATTTTAAGTGTGAAGAAATTAAATATGATTTTTTATATAGTTACATAGTTGTGTAAGGTTGAATAAAGGCTGAGAAAAACGTTTTTTTTAACTTAACTACACTCCCCACTTACACCACCAACTGTTGAAGGGAGTTCCACATCCTTACAGCTCTCACAGTGTAGAACCCCTTAAGCAGTTTGAGATTGAACTGCTTCTCGTTCAACTTAATTGTGTGGCCGTGTATCCTTTTAGAGAACTTAAGTTAAATAGTTTCCTTCCTAAGCTATGCTCACCATTCAGAGATTTGTATATTGCAATAATATACCCTCGTGTCTCTCCGGGAAGAATATGTTTAATGTTTGTAGTCATTCCTCAAAACTGAGGTCCTTCAGCCCTAAGAATTGGTGGAACATGTAACATGTAACATGTGAACTTATCCTTTAACTACAGTGGTGTGAAAAAGTGTTTGCCCCCTTCCTCATTTCCTGTTCCTTTGCATGTTTGTCACACTTAAGTGTTTCGGAACATCAAACCAATTTAAACAATAGTCAAGGACAACACAAGTAAACACAAAATGCAATTTGTAAATGAAGGTGTTTATTATTAAAGGTGAAAAAAAATCCAAACCATCATGGCCCTGTGTGAAAAAGTGATTGCCCCCTAATAACTGGTTGGGCCACCCTTAGCAGCAACAACTGCAACCAAGCGTTTGCGATAACGTGCAATGAGGCTTTTACAGCGTCCTGGAGGAATTTTGGCCCACTCATCTTTGCAGAATTGTCCTAATTCAGTTACATTAGAGGGTTTTCGAGCATGAACGGCCTTTTTAAGGTCATACCACAACATCTCAATAGGATTCAGGTCAGGACTTTGGCTAGGCCACTCCAAAGTCTTCATTTTGTTTTTCTTCAGCCATTCGGTGGTGGACTTGCTGGTGTGTTTAGGATCATTGTCCTGCTGCAGAACCCAAGTTCGTTTCAGCTTGAGTACACGAACAGATGGTCGGACATTCTCCTTCAGGATCTCTTGGTAGACAGCAGAATTCATAGTTCCTTTTATCACGGCAAGTCTTCCAGGTCCTGAAGCAGGGGGAGAAGGAGCATGTAAATGCATACGAGGAGAAGGCTGACGTGGGTCTTTTCTGTAGTGCATTTTGCTGCTTGGAATAAAACTCTTAAGACCTGTATAATTTAGGGCTGCATTGTAGAAGTGCCCTTAGCTTAATGCCATGTTGCCAGTTATTAACATATTTACTGACTGCACTGCATATTTAGACACTGTGGGGGTTATTTACGAAAGGCAAATCCACTTTGCACTACAAGTGCACTTTCAAGTGCAGTCGCTGTAGATCTGAGGGGGACATGCAAGGAAAATTAAAAACAGCCTTTTAGCTTGCACATGATTGGTTGATAAAATCAGCAGAGCGTCCCCTCATTTCAGATCTCCCCCCTCAGATCTACAGCGATCTACAGTGACTGCACTTCCAAGTGCACTTGTAGTGCAAAGTGGATTTGCCTTTCGTAAATAACCCCCTGTGTATCGGCAGTGATAGTATATTTTCATACTACCCTCACAGTATTGCCATGTCATCCCACATAGTCAAGCCATTTTGTACCCTTCTGATGCAATTTAGGAATGTAACTAGATATTATTCTTCAGGATTCCTTATCAGCCAATCACATTTCTCCAGTTTAAAGCAATCAGAACAATAAAAAGATGGTCTATTGCTAAGTGCAATGGTCACTGCACATTGCTAATTGTCTTTTCAAATATGCTTGTTTTCCATTTAAGGCAAGACTCAAGGTTCCAGAGATTTGTGAACTTTCTGGTTGGTAAACAAAAGTTACTTTGTATGAGATCTAAAACACTGCAGAATTGCTTCCTTGTCCTTCAAAAGCAATATTTTCATTCAATAGAAATATATATATATATATAATATATACACTCAGTGAGTTATCTGATGTGGGCAGAGGCGGCTCTAGGCTTTGTGAGGCCTAAGGCAAATCTTAGACATGAGGCCCCGCTCATGCCCAAATTGGGAAAAATTATTAAAGCAATAGAAATTAACTGTATAAAATTGCATGATATTCCCTTCAACTGTAACACACACATCAGGCGAATTAGGTGGCCGTGAGGCCCCTAGGAGTGCGAGGCCTTAGGCGACCGCCTAATTTGCCTAATTAGAGAGTCGCCTCTGGATGTGGGGAGGAGCCGCGAGAGCCGCCGAGGGACCCCAGAAGAGCAGGTTCGGGGCCACTCTGTGCAAAAGGAGCTGCACAATGGAGGTATGTATGATATGTTTGTTGTTTTAAAAAAAAAAAAAGAAAAGCCCCCTTACAATCACTTTAAACATACACCTGACTCTAGTCCTACAAAATCCCTGATTTTGTGCAAGTGTAAAAAGTGTGCAATGATGCCGGTTTGATTAATTTCTATTTTTCTTCTGGTCGCTCACTTTGCATTTTGTAAATTGATAAAAAAAACAATTAAATATATAATTTTGATAGCATTCTTACTTTACAGCATTTCTTCACACCTTCCTAAAATTTTGAACAGTACTGTATATATACTATATAAATTTATATATATTAATAGGCAGGAGGGTTTCAATGTCAGGGTTTACACACACTTTTAGTGAACAGGGTGATGAATCAGGAATGTATTCTAACTCCACTGAACTGTGAATGCTGGATACAGATTTATGCACAAAGAGTAAATTCTTATTCAATATCTAGGTGAGGAGTTCAAATTGCAGGACCCCATGGCAATCATATACATTTTGACCACTGTAGCCACAGTTTCAGGTTGGTTTCTTCAGGTTATTGCTCTGTGCGCATTATTATTAAACTTTGCACTGGCTTATGGAGTGAGCTTACTGTATACAATGTCATAACATAAAGACTGTACAGAAATATGTCGGAAAGTTGCATAATGAAGTTGTAGTAGTGAACTATTTTAGTAAAGAAAAACAAACCTGCGCATTTAAACAGTCTATAGCCTTTGATGTACAATGAGTCACTATACATATGGAGTACACAATTATTCCTGATCCCTACTGATACCTGATGAGAACCGGTTTGTATAAGCAGTAACATCAGTGGACTCAAAAATAGCTTTAAATTCTTTATTCTTCAAGTTAATCCAGATGTTTTAAATGTGAAAGCATTCCTTTTCAATCTCCTTTTCAATTGTGTATGTGTCACAGATGAGCTCCACATAAGCAGATACAAGGAACAATAAAACAGCATTATGTATACATTATATATGAATTTAAAAGAATATTAGCTTTTATTAAAGGGATGAACTGCAAAAATTCTGCCATTACTGACTTCCTACTTCTATACCCTCTTGCACATCTACCATACAGGACACGTTTTTTTACTGATAACATACTGTGGGGGTTATTTACGAAAGGCAAATCCACTTTGCACTGCAAGTGCACTTGAAAGTGCAGTCGCTCTAAATCTAAGGGGTAGATCCAGGGCTCGAGCCCAGCGGGAACGCGTGGGAACGGCGTCCCTGCACTTTTTTCATAGCAGGAACGCCGTTCCCTCTCCTCTTTAGGACTAGAGCCGCCCGAGGCTCTAGATTTTAACAGGCAGAGTGGACCAAGTCGGGACCGCATCAATCATCTGTGCGGCCCCGCCGTGGTCACGCCATTAAAGCTTTTTTGTCATCAGCTGCCGCTGCCTGCTAGCTCTGTTTTCCTCACAGAGCTGACATCGGAAGAGCAGCACAGCGATGCACGGAAGGCAGGGGCTGGCCCAGTTAACTGATTGGTTGATAGAACCGCTCTGCAGTCTATCAACCAATCAGTTAACTGGGGCAGGTCCCGCCCTCTGTCCATCCCTTTGCTGCACTTCCGATGTCAGCTCTGTGTTTCTGATGTCATCTGTGTCCTGTGTAAGGTAAGACAGAGGGCACTGTAATGAAGGACAGAGGGGGAAAGAATCAGAAACTGAAAGGAATGAGGAGAGGTGATATAAAAGGGAGGCGGGACAGGAATGTGAAGGGGGGATCTACAAAGGGGGTGAGGACAGGAATGTGAAGGGGGTGAGGACAGGAATGTGAAGGGGGTGAGGACAGGAATGTGAAGGGGGTGAGGACAGGAATGTGAAGGGGGTGAGGACAGGAATGTGAAGAAGGGTGCTATAAAGAGGACAGGTTTAAATTTTAAAACTGGCTACTTGGTCATCTTCTAGTATGTCGCATTTGCAGTCTGATCATCTCCTGTAGTATGTTGCATTTGCAGTCTGGTCATCTCCTGTAGTATGTCGCATTTGCAGTCTGGTCATCTGTAATATGTCGCATTTGCAGTCTGATCATCTCCTGTAGTATGTCGCATTTGCAGTCTGATCATCTCCTGTAGTATGTCGCATTTGCAGTCTGATCATCTCCTGTAGTATGTCGCATTTGCAGTCTGGTCATCTCCTGTAGTATGTCACATTTGCAGTCTGATCATCTTCTGTAGTATGTCGCATTTGCAGTCTGATCATCTCCTGTAGTATGTCGCATTTGCAGTCTGATTATCTCCTGTAGTATGTCGCATTTGCAGTCTGGTCATCTCCTGTAGTCGCATTTGCAGTCTGATCATCTCCTGTAGTATGTCGCATTTGCAGTCTGGTCATCTCCTGTAGTCGCATTTGCAGTCTGATCATCTCCTGTAGTATGTCGCATTTGCAGTCTGATCATCTGTAGTATGTCGCATTTGCAGTCTGGTCATCTCCTGTAGTATGTCGCATTCGCAGTCTGCTCATCTCCTGTAGTATGTCGCATTCGCAGTCTGATCATCTCCTGTAGTATGTCGCATTCGCAGTCTGATCATCTCCTGTAGTATGTCGCATTCGCAGTCTGATCATCTCCTGTAGTATGTCGCATTCGCAGTCACTGTATTTTCTGTGAAATATATATGCATATGAGCGTATCATTTATTTTTTTTATTTTTTTTGGTGGTGGAGTGGATCTTGGGTCGGAGTTCCCACACTTTTTTCCCCAGGACTTGACCCCTGGGTAGATCTGAAATGAGTGGAAGCTCTGCTGTTTTATGATCCAATCATGTGCAAGCTAAAATGCTGTTTTTTATTTTCCTTGCATGTCCCCCTCGGATCTTCAGTGACTTTCAGTGCACTTGCAGTGCAAAGTGGATTTTCCTCTTGTAAATAACCCCCAATGTGTCTAAAAAAAACATATTATCTTTTATTTTGCACAGTATAAAAACACATATCGCTATCAATATAATACATTACAGAGATAAGTGCATTAGATCTTCTGAGAAGGTCCACGTGTTTCACGGATCATCCACTTCATCAGGACCAACAGAATTAAGCACATTGAAATAGGTAAATCACATGCCATAAAAGGTGCTTGTAGAGTCACAACCTGTGAAGGCATGGATCCCAATAAGTGCCAAACACACACACTGGTGCCAAGAGCTGATGACACTTTAGCTAATTCAAAAATCCTTGTTTTGCTGATCCATGCCTTCTCAGGTTGTGACACTACAAGCACCTTTCATGGAAAAGACAAAAGAAAGGCATTTTCTGTTGCTTGTGAGAAAGAAGACTACCTGACTGCATTAACAAATCTGGGTAGCAGTTTTACCTGGGTCTACCTTTGAACTACTTTGCAAATATCTGTGACACTTGTATGGCCAGTCATCTGCGAAAAATGTGAACGATGCAAGATACAAAGCATTCTGCATGGCATCGTCAGCTTTGCCAGAACTTTGCCAGAACTATCAATGCCTCCGACAAGTGACGCCCTTTACCAACACTGTAAAAGGGCAAACTACCAAGCCGCCATAATGAGACATTCTCTGAAAGGTATAATGTGTGCCCCGTCACCCATTGGCAGCGGATGTCACCTCGAACATGGGAAGTTAATAGACATGTGCAAAAGGAAAAAATTCGTTTCGTTTAGTTTCGTTTTAATTCGTTAATTAATTAATTTCGTTTAGTTAGATTCGTTACATTTGTTAAATTCGTTTTCGGATTTCGTTTAGTTTTCGACCGATTTTCGAATTCGAAAATATTTTGCGACCCGACTTTGGGTCCACGTATCTCGGGGTTTCTTGGTGATAGAAACCCCAAATTTGGATATGTTATAGTGCTAGTTCTACTGTGTTTGCATACCAAGTGGCCCCGAGATATGTGGCCCCAAAGTCGGGTCGAAAAATGTTCTTCTCTGCTGCAGAAAAGTGCTTGACATTTTGCGACCCGACTTTGGGGCCACGTATCTCGGGGCCACTTATAGCTAGAAACCCCAAATTTGGTATGCAAACACAGTAGAACTAGCACTACAACCTCTCCGAATTTGGTGTTTCTATCACCAAGTAACCCCGAGATACGTGGACCCAAAGTCGGGTCACAAAATATTTTCGAATTCGGTTGAAATAGTTTCAAATGTGGTTGAAATCATTTCAAATGCAGTTGAAAAAATTTCAAATCATGTTGATACTATTTCAAGCGGATTCGAAAATATTTTGCGACCCGACTTTGAAAACAAAAAATGAAATTGATTCTAACAGTCTGCAGAAGATCTGCAAAAAAAAAAAAGAAGTGAAATGGCTGTTAATAGTCTACAGGAGATCTGCTATTAAATTATATATTTTTTTTATTCTGTTCTAATCTTTTCTATTTGAATTATACATTTTGGAAGATGGTTATTTATTATACACATCTGTCACATAAAAAAAAAGATGTGAAATGGCTGTCACGGATGTCGGTCGCAAGGCAAGTACATATGCTGTATGTCATTGTCCACTTGCCACAACACCTGCCACAAGTGCCAAGACACCTGCCGTGAGTGCCACGTGACCGACCACAAGTGCCATGTGACCTGCCACGTGACCAAGTTGTGGATTGTCCACTTGCCATGTCACCTGCCACAAGTTATGGGTTTCCTAGCACCAAGTGACCCCCAGATATGGGGGATATGTCAACTACTTTTCTACAGCAGAGAATTACATTTTGTGACCCGACTTTGAGGCCACGTATCTCGCGGGTCACAAAATGTAATTCTCTGCTGCAGAAAAGTACTTGACATATCGCCCCTATCTTGGGGTCACTTGGTGCTAGGAACCCCACAACTTGTGGCAGGTGACGTGGCAAGTGGACTATCCACAACTTGGTCACGTGGCCGGTCATGTGGCATGCGTGGCCGGTCACGTGGCACTCGTGGCGGGTGTCGTGCCACTCGTGGCAAGTGAACAATACACAACTTGTGGCAGGTGATGTGGCAAGTGGACAATGACATACAGCATATGTACTTGCCTTGCGATCGACATCCGTGTTAGACGTGCAAAAATAAAAAAAATTTTTGTTTCGTTTTAATTCGTTAATTAATTAATTTTGTTTAGTTAGATTCGTTAAATTCGTTTTCGGATTTTGTTTCGTTTTTGACCGAATTCGAAAAATCAGTCGCATTTGAAATTATTTCAACTGGATTTGAAAATATTTCAACCGGATTTAAAAATATTTCAACCAAATTTAAAAATATTTCTACTGGATTTGAAATTATTTCAACTGCATTAGAAACTATTTCAACCAGATTTGAAACAGTTTCTAATGCAGTTGAAATAGTTTCTAATGCAGTTGAAATATTTTCAAATCTGGTTGAAATAGTTTCTAATGCAGTTGAAATAGTTTCTAATGCAGATGAAATATTTTCAAATCTGGTTGAAATAGTTTCTAATGCAGTTGAAATAATTTCAACCAGATTTGAAAATATTTCAACTGCATTTGAAATTATTTCAACTGCATTTGAAATTATTTCAACCGAATTCGAAAATATTTTGCGACCCGACTTTGGGTCTACGTATCCTGGGGTCACTTGGTGATATAAACCCCAAATTTGGAAAGGTTGTAGTGCTAGTTCTACTGTGTTTCTAGCTATAAGTGGCCCCGAGATATGTGGCCCCAAAGTCGGGTCACAAAATGTAATTCTCTGCTGTAGAAAAGTACTTGACATATCCCCCATATCTGGGGGTCACTTGGTGCTAGGAACCCCATAACTTGTGGCAGGTGACATGGCAAGTGGACAATCCACAACTTGGTCACGTGGCAGGTCACGTGGCACTTGTGGTCGGTCATGTGGCACTCATGGCAGGTGTCTTGGCACTTGTGGCAGGTGTTGTGGCAAGTGGACAATGACATACAGCATATGTACTTGCCTTGCGATCGACATCCGTGACAGCCATTTCACATCTTTTTTTTTATGTGACAGATGTATATAAGTAAATAACCATCTTCCAAAATTTATAATTCAAATAGAAAAGATTAGAACAGAATAGAAAAAAAAATATATAATTTAATAGCAGATCTCCTGTAGACTATTAACAGCCATTTCACTTCTTTTTTTTTTTTGCAGATCTTCTGCAGACTGTTAGAATCAATTTCATTTTTTTTTTCAAAGTCGGGTCGCAAAATATTTTCAAATCCGCTTGAAATTATTTCAACTGCATTTGAAATTTTTTCAACTGCATTTGAAATTTTTTCAACTGCATTTGAAATTTTTTCAACTGCATTTGAAATTTTTTCAACTGCATTTGAAATTTTTTCAACTGCATTTGAAATTATTTCAACCGAATTCGAAAATATTTTGCGACCCGACTTTGGGTCCACGTATCTCGGGGTTACTTGGTGATAGAAATAGTTTCTAATGCAGATGAAATATTTTCAAATCTGGTTGAAATAGTTTCTAATGCAGTTGAAATAGTTTCTAATGCAGTTGAAATAGTTTCTAATGCAGATGAAATATTTTCAAATCTGGTTGAAATAGTTTCTAATGCAGTTGAAATATTTTCAAATCTGGTTGAAATAGTTTCTAATGCAGTTGAAATAATTTCAACCAGATTTGAAAATATTTCAACTGCATTTGAAATTATTTCAACCGAATTCGAAAATATTTTGCGACCCGACTTTGGGTCCACGTATCTCGGGGTCACTTGGAGAGGTTGTAGTGCTAGTTCTACTGTGTTTGCATACCAAATTTGGGGTTTCTAGCTATAAGTGGCCCCGAGATATGTGGCCCCAAAGTCGGGTCACAAAATGTCAAGCACTTTTCTGCAGCAGAGAATGACATTTTTCGACAGTTTGGTATGCAAACACAGTAGAACTAGCACTATAACATATCCAAATTTGGGGTTTCTATCACTAAGTGACCCTGAGATATTTCGAATTTCGTCCGCGATTTTTCGATTCGAAAAAAATTCGGATTCGGTAAAATTCGTTAGTATTGTAATTCGGTAATTCGGATGCATCCGAATGTCCGAATAATTAAAAATTTGTCCGAATTTCGATTCGGAACATAACGAAATGCACATGTCTAGAAGTTAACAGTGACCTGGATGACTAGAAATCCTGCCCCTGAAAGTGTGTTGCAGGTAGTCCACTGCAGTTGCAAGCAAGGCAAATGTGAGACTGGAAGATGTTCCTGTATGTCTGCAAGATACTGATTTATGCCGGTGCATAAATTGTGCAAATGTTTCCCAAAAAAAAGAGGAAAGAGCTACATTGGAAGATGGCTCTGATGACAGTGATAGGGGTGAGACTGATGAGTGAATACACTGTTTCATATTTTAGGATGATTTTTGAGCTGTAATGAATCTTTTGTAGAATTGTACATTTTTGGCATTATTTGGCATTGAGAGGGATGGGGCTGCATTTTGAGTAATTTCAGCCAACTTGTGACTGAAAGTGTGCTGCTTTTTTAACTTTCCTTCACAGTGCCTACTGAAATTTCTGATGAATACAACATCTCAGTTTTGATACATTTACAATGTGTATGTTTAATTTAGCTTGGTGCCAATCTGTGAAGTTTAAACATATTTTCTACAACTTTGCCATATTTCATGGTCTACATTCACTCTTGGGTGTACAAATGCACCAATACCTGTCAAATGTTCGCACATGCGTAAATGTCAGTTTGAGAGATATCTTGTATTGCTAAAATGAATAGAAATAAACTACAAGCAAAACCAGCACCATAAGATTTTCTTTTTTTGGTTACATGGGCATCCTCCCATTACAGTGGTTATATCAGAATGATGTCTGCACCTACAGGCATCATCCCAGTATTTATTTTTTCAGCCAGTGATTCCCTGCACTGTAAGAGCAATCATAGTGGCAGTTCAGCTGCTTGATTGTTCTTACAGATGGCTGGAGGGGATGTCCCCCCCCCCCCCCCGCTGCCCTCCAGTGCCTCTACCGGTTCGCCCTGAGCTAGAGATTGAATTTGTCACCGGTGGAAGTTCACCATAGAGAATACTAGTGACCAGATGGTCCCAGGCAGAAAATTATACCCCTATCCTGGGATATCAGTAATGAGAAAGTTCATTTTTTAGATTTGGAATTATTAGTAGAAAGAAAGAAATTGGTAACTAAAACCCACTTTAAAATTTTTCTTTTGCTATAATAAATTTCCCCAATTTTTAAAAAAAAGCTAATTTTTCCCTAAAAAAAATCGCAATAAGCATATATTGATTGGTTTGCGCAAAAGTTAGAGCATGTACAAAATAGGGGATAGATTTATGGCATTTTTATTATTATTATTTTTTATTAGTAATGGCTGCGATCTGTGATTTTTATCGGGACTGTGACATTATGGCGGACACATCGGGAAATTTTCACACATTTTGGGATGATTGACAATTATACAGCAATCAGTGCTATAAAAATGCACTGATTACTGTGTAAATGTCACTGGCAGGGAAGGGGTTAACACTAGGGGGCGATCAAGGGGTTAACTGTGTTCCCTAGTGTGTGTTCTTTTTTTTATGAATTCTTTATTTCTTTACAGGAAAACAGAAATAAATCAATAATAGCAGTTACACATTGCTTCATAATTTCTTCATTTTACATTCATATTTCAAACAAAAATATAATCTTCAAATTTTAGATCTGTAATCCTGTTATTTTTATACAAACATATTCCCCTTTATAACCTCTTCATCTAAATCCCCTAACTCCCCTAGGGGCTTCTGTAACCAGCAGCCATTAGCTGGTCCCAGAAGGAAAAAAACAAAAACCCAACCCCCCCCCCCCATCTCTCTCCCCCAGTGTTCCCCCGGACAAAAAAAAATAAAAAATGTCTTTCTTTTTTCTTTTTTCCATGCTCATATGCCTATTGTGTCCCCATTTTAATGTTCCTACCTAGACTACTCCTTTTGTTCCTCTCCGATCAACCTCTTCCCCTCCTCCGTTTGCATAAAAATCTCCCAGGGTGCCCATATTTGAGATATATGTTCTCTTCTATACATAGGCATAGATATCAGATTTTCCATAATCCCAATATTTCTTACTTTATTAAGACACATGGATATCTGGGGTGTTTTTGGATCCTTCCAACACGTAGTAATGCAGCTTTTAGCAGCGTTCACCAAGTGACTTATAATCAAGTTTTTATATCTCTCCATTGGGATTGGTGAGGATTGCAGAAGGAAAAATGCTGGATCCTCGGGGATCCGATATTCCGTGAATAGTTAAGTAATTCTCTGAACTTCTTGCCAAAACTGTCTAATTACTGGACATGTCCAGAAAATATGTACTATAGTGCCTCTCTCTTGACAGCCCCTCCAGCACCTATCCGACGCTTCTTGTGAGAATTTATTAATTAATGAGTGTAGTACCAACACGTTAGTAATTTATAATTCAATTCCTGTATCTTAGTACATCTAGATGATTTTAGAGTTAGGTGTATTATTTTCTGTCGTTGGTCTATTGTAAAGATGTGTTCCAAATCTCTCTCCCACTTTCCCAGACTTAGCATTCTAAAATCCTCTGGAGGGGCAGTCAACAGGGCATATGTCTTAGAAATAACATGGGAAAGAGGCCCCTTCTCCTTACAATACCTCTCAAACTTTGTGCATGGTCGACTATATCTTTCCTGTGGCCCCAATGTTTCCAAAAAATGTCTAATCTGTCTTACCTGCCAGAAAGGTATTTCAAATTGTCCTCCCGAATGCATTAAAAAATCTATTGTTGGCCAGATAATAGACCTGAAAAAATGCGAAGCTTGAAAGCATCCTCTCTTTCAATTTATTGAATACTCCTGACTCTAGGCCAGGTGGGAAATCTGGATTACCCAAGATAGGGAACAGGGTTTAATTTAAAGATGACAATTTGGGATTCTGAATAGCCTTTGATCCCATCCGAAGTGTAGGCCCTATCAAAGGATGTATTTTTAAAGCAGACGGTATGGCAGCATAACACCATATAGCTCTATTTAATGGAATCGGGCTTACTGGTTGTTCAATAGTGATCCACAGTTTACTCTCTCCATGTCGGCACCAGTCAATTATTCTACCTAATTGAGCCGCTTGATAGTATTTATATAAAACCAGTGCCGCTATTCCTCCTGCTTCTTTGGGAAGGGTCAACAATTTTCTATTAATCCTTGGGCGCCTACTCGCCCAAATAAATTCTGTAAACGCAGCTCTGATTTGACTAAAGAAGGCCAGTGGAACAGATACTGGTAGTGCCTGGAAAAGATACAGGAATTTTGGTACTATATTCATTTTCAGTATGTTACATCTCCCAAACCAAGAGTGTCTGGCTTTACTCCATCTTTCTAACAATACTGTAACTTCTCTAAAGCCCCATACACACGGTCGGTCTGATTTTTCAACAACCTTGTCCGATCGGACCAAATTGATGAAAAAGTCCGACCGTGTGTATGGGGCTTTAGTATGGGTAAAAAATTCCAGGTATAGGTATCTGTACTCTTAGGTGGAATCTCTATTCCTCAGTATCTTAATGCAATTGATTTCCACCTAAGCTTAAAACTATTTTCTAGGCTCTTTTGTAAGGGGCGCTCCAGGGACAACCCCATCGCCTCTGACTTGCCATAATTTATCTTAAAATTCAACAGAGCTCCGTAACGCTCCACTTCCTTTATAAGGTTTGGTAATGATATTTGTGGATTCGTGAGTGAAAAAAGTAAGTCATCCACATACGCAGAGACTTTATACTCCTGTTTTCCCAGAGGAATACCTCTGATATCGGGGTTCTGTCAAATTTTATTTAATAAAGGCTCCAATGTCAAAGCAAATAGGAGAGGCGATAGGGGGCATCCCTGGCACGTCCGGTTTGATATTGAGAAATTTTCCGAATGTACTCCATTAGCCTTTACCAGGGCTTGTGGTGTAGAATATATCCCTAGTGTGTGTTCTAACTGTGGGGGGAGGGGACTGACTATAGGAGATGACAGATCGTGGTTCCTAGCTATTAGGAACTCACGATCTGCCTCTCCTCTCCTCACAGAACAGGGATTTATGTGTTTACACACACATGTCCCTGTTCTGCCTCTCGTGCCCATGATCGCGCATGGCCGGCGGTCATCGCCACCACGAGCCATGAGCATCGGCACCCCCGCAGTGCAGCAGGGGTGTGCACGCCTGTTATCCCGCTTAAAGGAGACGAAGTACAGCTACGACGGCTCGCAGGAATGTGCTGACCTGCCGCAGTATAATGACAGGCCCGGAAGGAAGATGGGCGAAGATGGATGAGGCCTCGAGCAGGGACGACAAGGGCTTTGTTTGCAGGTTTGCAGGTAAGTTTCACATAAGTGTCACATAATGTGTTAGTACACAATGCATACTAGCACTTTACTTTGCAGGTATATAAAAAAATAGCACATTTTACTTCCTCTTTAACCCCAAATGTACAACTTTTTCAAGTTCTTTCTTTTATTGGGTTGTGGGGTTCCAATTAGTCTTTGAATGTATTTTCATATTCCAATTGTCTACATATTTCTCCATGGTGCTTCTCTTTGGACTGTATCACAATGCCCCCCGTCTGCCGGTCGTATTATTATATAAATTCTTTCTGTTAGGCTGCGAATACCTCTTTTTATATATTTTGAATCTATATTTCTTCAGTTTCAGAGGCTCCAGGTCTTGCACTACTAATTTTTTAAACACTTAAGCCCCATACACACGGTCGGACAATCCGCGGACCAGGTCGGTCGGATCCTGTCCGTCGTACTTTGTCCGATGGTGTTGCGTACACACGGTCGGACAAAGTTGTTGGAAAATCCGATCATTCTGAACGTGGTGACGTTCGTTGCCTACGACGGGACTACGTAGAGGCTAGTAGCCAATAGCTTTGGTCTTGTAATGTGATCTGAGCATGCGTAGCACTTTGTCCGGTCGGACAACCGTACACACGATCGGATTTGGTGTGATCGGACCGTGTTGTCGGCAAATCTATCCAGCAGGAGATAAGACTTTGTCCGTCGGACAATCTGACGTACACTGTCCGATGGTGCATACACACGGTCTGATTTTTCAACAATATTGTCCGATCGGACAGAATCCATGAAAAAATCCGACCGTGTGTATGGGGCTTTAGGCGTGTTCGAAATTGTATACTTGAGGGTTATACAATGATTTATTGTGTAATGTGCTTTGTTGTATTTCCAAATTCATTTCGTATATATTTTTTGATATTAATCTTCCTAACATATTTTGGGACTCCTATATATGTTTCAAACTTGATCAAGTTTTTAACTGGGGTGTATTTGAGGCTCTTGTCACGTACCCACAGCTTTTTCTCCGTAATGCTACGTAAACGATTGGAAATTCGGACAGCAAAAGACGGATGAGAGCTTTTAGTCCTGTGTATGCTCCACCTGACTTTTGCTGGTCAATTTTTCGGTCAGAAAAAGTTCTGATCGGAAATTCCGATCGTCTGTAGCAATTCCGACGCGCAAAATTCCTACGCATGCTCGGAAACAATTTGACGCATGATCGGAAGCATTGAACTTCATTTTCTCGGCTCGCCGTAGTGTTGTGCGTCACTGCATTCTTGACGGTCGAAAGTTCGGTAAACTTTTGTGTGACCGTGTGTATGCAAGCCAAGCTTGAGCGGAATTCCGTCGGAAACAACATCCAAGATGTTTCTGACGGAAAATCCGCTTGTGTGCATTAGTGTTTTCCCGCTTAGGTTGAACACACCTTCTTCTAGTATTATCTTTTTTTTTTGTTTTCTGGGCCACGCTCGACACCCTCTCTTCTTTATACACTTCTTCTTGTCCTTGTTTCTTGTTCTTTTCTTCTTGGTTAATGCTCCTCCCTCCCTTTTCTTTAAAAAAAGATCTATTGTATCCTTGTTCATAATTGGCATAATGCCTCCAATTTTCAGGTTCTCTATAATATTTTAGAGGGGCATACCGGTTAGATATGATATATGATATAGGTATCAGACTCCTCTCATATCTATAGTTTAGCTAAGCTAGATTCGCACCTAGTGTAGCTAACACTTTCATGGCACAATGGGAAGAAGCATCTATTTATCATTTCACAGAGCAGATTAGTATAACATGTTACATAGTTACATAGTTACATAGTTAGCTAGGCCGAAAAAAGACACAAGTCCATCCAGTTCAACCATAAAGATAAAAGAAATAATAAATAAAAATAAAATATATCGTACAATCCAATAAACCCCATTCTATACCCACAGTTGATCCAGAGGAAGGCAAACAAAAAACCCAAAAGAGCATGCTCCAATCTGCTACAGCAGGGGAAAAAAAATCCCTTCCTGATCCCCCTAGAGGCAATCGGATTTTCCCTGGATCAACTTTACCTATAAATGTCAGTACCCAGTTATATTATGTACATTTAGGAAAGTATCCAGTCCTTTCTTAAAGCAATCTACTGAGTTAGCCAGAACCACCTCTGGGGGGAGTCTATTCCATATTTTCACAGCTCTTACTGTGAAAAAACCTTTCCGTATTTGGAGATGAAATCTCTTTTCCTCTAGACGTAAGGAGTGCCCCCTTGTCCTCTGTGTTGACCGTAAAGTGAATAACTCAACACCAAGTTCACTATATGGACCCCTTATATATTTGTACATGTTGATCATATCCCCCCTTATTCTCCTCTTCTCAAGAGTGAATAAATTCAGTTCCTCTAATCTTTCCTCATAGCTGAGCTCCTCCATGCCTCTTATCAGTTTGGTTGCCCTTCTCTGCACTTTCTCCAGTTCCCCGATATCCCTTTTGAGAACTGGTGCCCAAAACTGAACTGCATATTCCAGATGAGGTCTTACTAATGATTTGAACAGGGGCAAAATGATATCTCTCTCTCTGGAGTCTATACCTCTCTTAATACAAGAAAGAACTTTGCTTGCTTTGGAAACCGCAGCTTGACATTGCATGCTAATATTGAGCTTATGATCTACCAAAACCCCCAGATCCTTCTCCACTACAGATTGTACTCCCCCTAGCATGTATGATGCATGCATATTCTTAGCCCCCAAGTGCATAACTTTACATTTATCAACATTAAACCTCATCTGCCACATAGTCGCCCAATTAGACAGAGCATTGATGTCAGCTTGTAAATTGGAGACCTCCTGTAAAGACGTTATTCCACTGCATAGCTTGGTGTCATCTGCAAAGACAGAAATTTTACTTTTGATCCCAGACCCAATATCATTTATAAAGATATTAAAAAGTAAGGGTCCCAGCACTGAACCTTGGGGTACACCACTGATAACCTTAGACCATTCAGAGTAAGAATCATTAACCACGACTCTCTGAATTCTGTCTTTTAGCCAGTTTTCTATCCATTTACAAACCGATATTTCCAAGCCTGTAGACCTTACCTTACACATGAGCCGTGTGTGGGGAACTGTATCGAACGCTTTTGCAAAATCCAAGTATACCACGTCCACAGCCACGCCTCTGTCCAAGGTTTTACTTACCTCTTCATAAAAAGAAATCAGGTTTGTCTGACAACTTCTGTCTTTCATGAACCCATGCTGTCTGTTGCTTAAAATGTTTTTTTTACAGCAAGAACTCGTCTATGTGGTCTTTTAATAATCTCTCCAGTATCTTCCCAACTATAGAAGTTAAACTAACAGGTCTATAGTTACTTGGTAAAGACTTTGTTCCCTTTTTAAATATAGGCACCAGGTTCGCCCTGCGCCAATCCAGTGGTACTATTCCTGTCATTAATGAGTCCCTAAAAATTAAATACAATGGCTTTGAAATTGCAGAGCTCAATTCTTTTAAGATCCGTGGGTGGATGCCATCTGGTCCAGGTGCTTTATCCACCTTTATTCTGTCTAAATATTTCTGGACCATATCACTTTTGAGCCATTTTGGATCATTCGGGGCTGTGTAATTACCACCCCCATTATGGACATGAGCTCCCCCATGCTCCTTTGTATACACAGAGCTGAATAAAGTATTTAATAAATTAGCCTTCTCTTTGTCCCCTGTCACCCATTCTAGATTATTTTGTAAAGGGCCTACATGCTCAGACCTGACCTTTTTAATATATTTGAAGAATTTTTTGGGGTTTGTCCTACTATCTTTTGCAGTCTGTCGTTCGTTTTGAATTTTTGCATCCTTGATTTCCTTTTTACATATTCTGTTAAATTCTTTGTAACATTTAAACAACACTAGTGTTCCTTCACTTTTATATTTTTTAAAAGCTCTTTTCTTATTGATCATAGCTTTTTTAACTTTGACCGTGAGCCACATAGGTTTTATTTTAAGCCTTTTAAACTTATTGCCCATGGGAATATACTTTGCAGTGAGGTCCCAGACAGTCTTTTTGAAGAAATCCCATTTCTGTTCTGTGTTCATTGATGCCAATATTCCCTCCCAGTCCAAGTCCTGGAGAGCAGCCCTCATCCTTGGAAAATGTGCTCTCTTGAAGTTGAGCGTTTTTATCTTTCCTGTATGTATTTCTTGCTTACAGCTAACATCAAATGAAATCATGTTATGATCACTATACCCAGGTGTTCCTTTATCTGGACATTAGTAATAAGCTCTGCATGGTTTGAGATTACCAGATCCAGCAGAGCATCATTCCTAGTTGGGGCCTCAATAAACTGGACCATAAAATTGTCCTGTAATAGGTTTATACATTTTTGCCCTTTAACTGTCCCAGCAGTGCCATTACTCCAGTCAATTTCTGGGTAGTTAAAATCCCCCATTATTATCACCGTCCCAGCCTTTGCAGCCCTTTCCATCTGTGCAAGGAGCTGAGTCTCCACCTCCTCGTGAACATTGGGTGGTCTATAACAAACCCCAATGATTAACTTAGAACTACGCACATCTATATGCAGTTCCACCCATAATGCTTCAGACTCATCACACTCTCCATCAAGCAGGTCCTCTTTCACGCTTGCTTTGAGATCACTTCTCACATAGAGACAGACCCCTCCACCTTTCCTATTTACTCTGTCTCTCCGAAAGAGTGCATAGCCAGGAATATTAATAGCCCAGTCATGTGAAGATTGAAGCCAAGTTTCAGCAATACCAATTACATCATAGCTCTCCTCATGCACCAGAGCTTCCAACTCACCTATTTTGCTTGGCAGACTTCTGGCATTGGTGAACAAACACTTTAATGCATTACTACATTTTGCTCTGGTGTTTTTTATATCATTTTTAGTAGTACAGATGGCACTATAGTTTCCAATGGCAGTTTGCAACATGGGAAATTTCCTGTCACTTGCCATAACCGTCCCCCCATCTATTCCCATTCCACCCTCCATTAATGTCAGACCCCTAGCTAACCTGTCTGCCCAATGTAATTCTAGTTCACCCTCCCCCTCAATCCTAGTTTAAATACTCCTCCAGCCTTCCCATAAACCTCTTCCCCAGCACAGCAGACCCCCTTCCATTCAAGTGCAAACCGTCATTAGCATATAGGTTGCACCCCAATGAAAAGTCAGCCGAGTGCTCTAGAAACCCAAATCCCTCTTCTCTACACCAGGTCTTTAGCCATGCATTCAGCTCTCTAATCGCCCCCTGCCTTTCCTGTGTTGCACATGGCACAGGCAATATTTCAGAGAATATCACCTTGGAGGTCCTTCCCTTCAACTTGCAGCCTAGTTCTTTAAATTGATTCTTAAGGAGCCTCCACCTTCCATGTATACTGTCATTGGTTCCAACGTGGACCAAGACAGCTGGGTCATGCCCAGCCCCTCCCAGTAATTTATCCACCCGGTCCACCACATGCCGAACCCTGGCACCAGGGAGACAGCAAAACATTCGGTTGAGGCAATCCTGGCGACAAATTATTCTATCAGTCCTTCTGATTATAGAATCCCCTATTACCACCAACTGTCTAGGCCTACCTGCACTCCCCTCACCACCTCTACTAGATGGTCTGCTCTCCCGGCTGTTAGGGGTAGCAGTGACCTCTAGGGCTGCCACCTCTGTGTTTGCCACCTCCACATCTTCACCCAACTTGGCAAATTTGTTTTGATGCACAAATACAGGACTGGCCTTCCTTTTCCGCAAGCCCCTTCCACTCCCTCTTACTACATTAACCCATCTTCCTATCTGATAATCCTGACTTGCCCCTCCACCCTCCACATCACCCCTACTGACCACCTGCTCAGCGAGCAGAGGACCCCTTTCAAGGTTGTCCTTTCCGCCCAGTGTTGCAACTTGCTCCTCCAGATCTCTAATGCGAGCTTCCAGAAGGGCAACCCGCTCACATCTTAACTATTGCCAAAAAAGTTCAGCTCAATCAAAATAAATATAAATAACACACGCACTCATGTCATGTCATTAACATAATTCAAATGTGCTCAATGTACAAACGTGGCAAAATGTGTTGGGCCAGGGCTTGAAGACATTAGCACATGCAGCCAGAAGGAGACATCCAGATTGGGTGACTTTGTTTTCAGATAAAAGTATGAATTTTGGTTATCATTATGTTAATGAAATTATCATTCTCTTTCCCTTTGCATTTTATGACTGAGGCCAGATTCACATATGTGCGCACTGGATGCGGTTTTCACCACATCCAATTTGCATTACATGCGAGTGTGACCGGCTCTCATTAGACCCGGTGCACACATGTCTGGGACGGTCGCGGTGCCAACTTCAAAAGGGTCCCGTGCATTTTTGGGTCCGGTTCAGGTGCGAATTCAGGCAAAAATTCTGACCTGAATTGCACCTGAACCGGTAAACAGGAACGCACTGGACCCCAGGCTGGAAACCGCAGCCACACATATGTGAACTCGGCCTAAATAACAGCAACCTAACCTAGGTTGCAATACCTCTCCCCACCCTATTTCCGCAGACTAAAACATAGTAATTGTAGGGATGTAATTTCTGGGATGGCTCACTCAATATAAGCATGGATGCACAAGCTTATATAGGCATATTTGGGCATATTCACCTTGGCTGCCACAGGACTCAATCATTGGTGGCCAAACCTTTTAAAAAGACTTCCGTAAACCATTAGTGGTCAGTAGCCTTAAAAAACACCCCTAGATAATTGGTGGTCAGTATCCTTTAACAACATTGCTGGTCAGTGGTACTTGCACAAATTGCCATCTACAATAATAAGTGCTCAGTGTATACTTGCCTTACTTGAGATTTTTATCCTGCACTGTTGGCTGTGCTCTGTGTGCTCTGACATCACTGTAGGAACTTTGCGCATAGTGTCAGGCAGGAAATAATTCCTTCCAGCAGAGAGTACATAGACTTGAACTGCATACTTGAGAAAGAGTTCCAGTGCTGGGCTCAGGGACACAGCCTGAATCCATGAGATGCTGGAATCTATGTTTTAATTCCAGGACAGCCTCATGG
The DNA here is from genome assembly GCA_028564925.1 of Lithobates sylvaticus. Lineage (NCBI taxonomy): Eukaryota > Metazoa > Chordata > Amphibia > Anura > Ranidae > Lithobates > Lithobates sylvaticus. Next base: position 45,742,801 of record CM053033.1, read on the forward strand.
AATCTGGGAAGGTTGGGAGGTTTGGCCACCAATCATCTTTTGCCAGTCCTCTAGATTCCTGTATTTTATACCTGCGAACAGTCTTTTTTTTTTTTTCTAAAGACAGAGTAACTTTCATAAAAAGAAAATAACATTGATTTGTGTTTTTTTTTTTTTTTTTTTTGGCTTGGGTGACATACTGTATGACATGTAACTTTGAAGCATAAAGCTTTTAAAAACATAACAATTAATAAAGTACCGGTAATCCTTTTTTTTTACCATCCTTACAGAAACTGTTGCCAAAAATAAACTTCTAAAGCTTACAAACGACTTGTGTTTGCATAATTAGCAAACAAAAACTCTACTCTAGATTGTACTCAGAGACCTAGTTAATCTCCCACTGGGCTCCGTCATTGTGTCCCTTGAACTGAAAAAAAGAGAAGGCAAAGCAAGTTTGTTAATTACATCCTAAATGGCCAAGATAATTCTTCCTGTGATAATCATGCACCACTTCTCTGTGTATATGGCAAAAACTGAGGGGTGGTAAGATATATGAGAGGTTAGCTGTTGACTTTTGACAAAAAGTCAACATTTGCATATCAGTACTAGTTCTGTTTAGACTACTTAGGTTGTGCATTTTGGGCAAAGGAGTGTGTTTGAAAAAGCTATTAGAATGGATAAGACACTGCTTTGGTTACAAGCTTTGGAAGAAGAAAGAATTACTTTAATTTAGCTTGAATTTATTAATTAATAAAATTACCAGCATTTATAAAATAGTGGCATTATCATAGGCCGAAAGGCATAAGATAAGCATAACTCTAACTAAACATATAATTAATGACAATATAAATGGAAAAATGTAGCGCTAAAATAAACACACGGTATGGGAGTGAGTATTATGTACCGAAGGCCTGAGACGTGTGTCCAAAAAACACACAATAAGAGGCAAGTGAAGGCAATAATGTGTGCCACTGAAGGCAAAACAATGTGACATATAAAACACAATATAACAAAAGTAATAGGTGCCAATAAAAACACCATAAATCATAATGGTGTGATATAAAGTCCGCATTGAGTGAAACGCTGAGAGAAGCAAATCCTTCAAGGTAAACCAGGAACAGGAGAAGGCTGGATAAGGATGACTAAACCCAGCTTGACTGATGACAAAGAGGGATAAGGTACTCTTACCACAACGGTTGGATACAGCTACCATACGGTATTTGTATCAAATAGGCTTGTGCGCTAGACCTCTTGCGCCGACAGGTACCGGATCAGGCAGGCAGGAACAGGAGGTAGACACCACAGCAGGTGGAAACCGAACAGCAAACACTGCAACCGATCAACCTCTTCTGGACAGGTAGTACAATTCCAAGGCAGTCCAACTCAGTGAGATACCAAAAACCAGGGGAGAAAATGGAAGCGACTCCAATGGTGCTGGTCAAAAGTTTTAAATTTATGCACATTGGCATGTGACATAGTGCATAGCTGGCCCGACACGTTTCGTCACAAATTGGTCATCTACTGGGGCATATCTCGGTAGATGACCGATTTGTGTCGAAACGCGTCGGGTCAGCTATCTCATACTTCTCACATTGCTGACCTATTTTCGCTTTTTATTCTCGAGATTTTATTTGTCACATGCCAATGTGAATAAATTTTAATTTTTTGACCTGCACCATTGGAGTCGCTTCCATTTTCTCTTTTTTTCCCCTGGTTTTTGGTATCTCACTGAGTTGGACTGCCTTGGCATTGTACTACCTGTCCAGAAGAGGTTGATCGGTTGCAGTGTTTGCTGTTCGGTTTCCACCTGCTGTGGTGTCTACCTCCTGTTCCTGCCTGCCTGATCCGGTACCTGTCGGCGCAAGAGGTCTAGTGCACAAGCCTATTTGATACAAATACCGTATGGTAGCTGCATCCAACCGTTGTGGTAAGAGTGCCTTATCCCTCTTTGTCATCAGTCCAGCTGGGTTTAGTTATCCAGCCTTCTCCTGTTCCTGGTTTACCTTGAAGGATTCGCTTCTCTCAGCGTTTCACTCAATGCGGACTTTATATCACATGATTATGATTTACGGTGTTTTTATTGGCACCTATTACTTTTGTTATATTGTGTTTTATATGTCACATTGTTTTGCCTTCAGTGGCACACATTATTGATGTCACAATATTGCCTTCCCCTACCTCTTATCGTGTGTTTTTTGGACACACGTCTCAGGCCTTCGGTACATAATACTCACTCCCATACAGTGTGTTTATTTTAGCGCTACATTTTTTCCATTTATATTTTCTTGACTTTGTTTGTTGTATATGTTGGCTGCTTTTACTTATTGTTCACTACGGTAGCGCAGTTTTTTTCCATTTTTTATATAATTAATGACAAATGTTGTCACCATTTATAGAATAACAATGACCATGCTTTATGGAACACTTCATGTCTGAGATTTTTCATGTTTATATTTCTAATAACTTAATAGACTTTATCAAAACAGTTGAATGTGAATGACTTATATTCTAAGCTTTATCCTTGAAGTCTTTGTACTTTAAACAACACCTCTTCTAGCGTATTTATCCAAATTTTCTTATAATCTACTTACTGTAAGTGTTTCCCGATGTAAATTTGGCGACACCAGAGATTATAAATGCACAAAATACAGAAAATGTGTTACAGAGAATAGTAATAGTCACAGAAAAAAAATAAAAAAAAGTCAGTAAAAAGCTAAATATGTCACCATGCTACGGTATGAACACACATATGAAACTGTACAGTAATCATACAGTGTATTCGATATTCACATTGTTCTGTCCCACCTATATATACACTTTTTCTGTTGTATTGAACTGTATCAGGTTACTATTGTTTTAATATATGCTGACCTCTGGTGGAGGTTTAGGGCTACTACGACTTGTTTACTTGTGCGATTGGTATCTCTCTACGTCCTTCCCTTCTGTTTAGTGCTAATTAGTTCTGTCCTAGCTAGACCTGTCCTGTTTCTTCCATGTTTCCTCAGTCAGTGTTAGTCAGAGACAGGAATTAGGAAAGTCATAGAGGGAATTCAAAGAAGCCTTTACGACACATTTATGGTGGTAGTTTCCTTTAGAAGTACCTGATGCCTTATTCAGGCAAGGTTTTGCACCAGTTTTGGTAAAATTACTGAGATACATGACTAATTCAGTTAATTCTAACTACAACCACTTTAAGAAACCTATCACTATGACAGCAACATATTATGAAAGAAATGCTGCCACTTTGCCGACTAAGAAACTGGCAGAAATTAAGACCAACTGGTGTACAAAGGTACCTCACTACTCAGAGCATGACATGCCTGTACTGGGAAGCAGTAATGTAGTAGTGTGACAGCTTCACGCACAATACTGTATCCCTGGCCCCCTTCTGTTGTTGGCTGGGAGATTCCTGGCTAAAAGCTAAATGTAAACAAATGGGCTGGGGATACTAGTGATGTCATTACCCCATGTGGCGACCAATGGAATTCTAAATGGTGTCTAAGATGCTCTTTATGAATTCCCTACATTGGGTTTCTTACACTTCAGAAGACTGAAAAAACATCCTCTGTATCTATTTATTGAAGTAAAACTATGGATTCAACGTCTGTGCTATTAAAGAGTTAAGCTGCCTATGAATTGTGCCAAGTGACCATACTGTAAAACAGATTGTGTCTATGGAGGTATGTCAATGCATAAATTGGCATTTGAAACAGAACACGCATTGACCATGGTTAAGTACACCACCAATGGTATTCCTGACCTGTGTATTTATCGCATGCAGCATCTTTTAAAATAAATGAAGGACAGCTAAAGTGGTAATAAATCCAAAAGTAAACATTTATTATATTGCAGCTTACCAGCATGGAGATATAAATTTCCAGAAGATGTTTTGAAATAATTTTTTTGAATTATTAATCAGCGTGACTTAGTTCTAGGTCCAAAAATACCAACGTCATAGCATCATGTAAATAGGTAAATGACAGACCCATAGTGTTGTTACAATGATTAAAAAATTACCCCAAAGATGAACTAGGGCTGTCCCAAATAACAATAACATCATTGATTTATCACCTGAAAATCTCTTTTAGTGGCAAAGGGGTTATGGTTCCAAATGTATAATTGTTCACATAATTGTGCCCCATAGTCAAATTTGCATAGTTGCGCATGAAACTCTTGCCCATTGCTGTTCTGTGATTTTGAAGGTAATATTCATTGTCAAATACAAAGTAATTATTCTAAACAAACGTGTACCATCTAGAGCTAATTGGGCTTGGGTATAGTTTAATACTGACTCCGGATCAGAAAACCAAATGTATCTTCTCTCCCAGGTGTAGTGTTCTAGAGCCTGTAGTAAATGCAAGGAATCCCTAATGTAGGATGGCTGAAGGGGTTAATTTCTTACCGTCAGCCCCCATCCCACCTTACCTGACGCTGAGCTCAGGAAGTGATGCTGTTCAGTAGGAATGAACCGAACACGGTTCGCACCAGAACCTGCGAACAGACCTAAACTTCGCGTGAACTTTGGAACCCTATTAAAGTCTATGGGACTCGAACGTTCAAAATCAAAAGTGCTAATTTTAAAGGCTAATATGCAAGTTATTGTCCTAAAAAGTGTTTGGGGACCGGGTCCTGCCCCAGGGAACATGTATCAATGCAAAAAAAAAGTTTTAAAAACTGAAGTTTTTTCGGGAGCAGTGATTTTAATAATGCTTAAAGTGAAACAATAAAAGTGTAATATTCCTTTAAATTTCGTACCTGGGGGGTGTGTATAGTATGCCTCTAAAGGGGCGAATGTTTCCCGTGCTTAGAACTGTCCCTGCACAAAGTCAAAAAAAGTAATTTAAAGGAGATTTTTTTTTTAAATAACAAACATGTTATACTTACCTCCACTGTGCAGCTCGTTTTGCACAGAGTGGCCCCGAACCTGGTCTTCTGAGGTCCCTCGGCCGCTGTCTCGCCCCCCCCCCCACAAGTCCTGCTCACCTTAATGCGAGCTCCCTCGCATGGTGTGGAGTACTTGCAGGCGCGCTCCCGTGATACAGCCGGCAGCTATAGCCGCTCGCTGTATCACTCGGCCCCGCCCCCCGGCACACCACATCATTGGATGTGATTGACAGCAGCCAATGGCTGCGCTGCTTTCTTTTTTTTTTTTTTTTTTAAATAGATTTTATTGAAAGAAAAGGTAATACATGGAAACACAATAGAGGGTATACAAAATTTTCTCAAAATAATATATATAAGCCAGTAGTCAAGGCACTTACAAACATGGATGTTGCACTGCTTTCAATCCATCCACTCTAGCCAATCAATGGCCAGGGTTAGCGGCGAAGAGGATGTCGGGGGCGAGCGCAGGACTTTCGAGGGATCAGGTAAGTAAAGTAGCCTATCTCTGTTAAAAACAAAAATCCTGCCCCCACACTGCAAGGGTTAGAAGTGATAGATTAGCCATGGGTGTCCGCAAGTGCCCCCCCATGGAATCGGCAAGGTGTCCGCACACGGACCCTGGTGTCTGTGAGCGGTTCTTGCAGGGTTTGTCGCAGACTTTTTTCTGAGTCTACTCTGCTGACTGTTGCTGCTCTCTGACATCTGACTCACTGTCTGAGAGACAGTCCCTCCCTCACTCTCCTCCCCCGAAGCAGCTGTTCCGCGGAGGCATCTGTCTGCCGCATAGGCCGATGCCTCTTCTATAGTTCCGGCTGGAATTTCAGGCATGCTGTTGATTTCATTCTGCCTCCTGGTCACTCCAAGTCCCAGTAGCCGCGGCATGTGGGATTCACAACAACGCTGCAAGGTCAGTGTCACTGGGCACAATAGGAGACAGTAGCATGTGTATGGCCACAATAGGCATCTTTATGCTATTGTGACCATATGCTGCTATTGTGCCAATATAGCTACTGTTGTGCCCATATAGATGCACAACAGCAGCTATATAGCCACAACAGCAACTATATGGGCATCGCAGCACCTATATGGGCAGTTAAGATAAAGATGTTTTTGTGTCAATATACTGTAGCTGCTATTGTGCCCATATAGCTGCCTTTTTGCCCATATAGATGCACAGCAGCAGCTATATGGGCACAACAGCAACTATATGGGCACCGCAGCAGCTATATGGGCAGTTAAGATAAAGATGTTTTTTTGCCAATATACTGTAGCTGCTATTTTGCCCATATAGCTGCCTTTTTGCCCATATAGATGCACAGCAGCAGCTATATGGGCACAACAGCATAAAGATGCTATTGTGCTCATATAGAATTTAAAATCTCCACTGGCTTAAGCCTAAGCTTCATCATGCAGGTGTTGTTTTTTTTGTATGTTTATTTATACCTTCACTGCTGTGGTCACTCGCAGCGTATTTTGCATGGTTTTGCATGCGGCAAAACCAGGTACACCCCCCCCCCACAAAAAGTGCCAAATGTGGGAGTGGAAGGGGGAGGGTGCAAACAAGTGGAGCTTCCCCTTTTGGGTGGAGCTCTGCTTTAACACTGCCACAAGCTACCAATAAGGAGGGTAGTTGGAAAGTAAAATTTGAGCGCCTTAAAAACTGCCCCCCGCCCCGTTACCACTAACACCTATGCTGACTAACCTATTTTCAGACTGCTTCAATCTGGTCATGTTATCTCACCTGTGTGATCCAGCAGCGTATGCAGGGGAGAGGAGGGAGCACCAATAATGAATGTGACATGGGAACCTATGGGTGACATCACCTCATCAGGCTTTATCAGCTGTTGCCAAGCGCTTTCTCCCCTGCAGCCGCTGTTGACTGACACAGGTAAGAGTACATGACCAGACCTTAAAATGATGCCCCCCCAGAAAAAGTTCTGTGGACGCCCATGAGATTAGCTGCTGCAAACAATAAGACATTTTTTTAAAATATACACACAAGTGCATGTACTATATTTTTTTTAAAGTTTTATAGTCTGGTAAGAATTTATTTATTGTCTGCAATGCCTTTATTTATAATCATGGAAAGATTCCAACAAACTACCAACAAACTATCAAATTGACAAGAATGTTGCCAAATGTCGATATCATCATCGTTTTGTAGCTGCTGTATAATCTGCAAATTAATTAATATTCAGAAACAGTACTTTCTCTGAATGTTTCTTCATGAATATTAATATTAAAAATAGGATAAAGAATTTATATGGTATCAAAAAGAACAGAAAATAATAATAAGGGGCGATATATCACTGTCAGTTAAGGCTACAGTTAATTTACTAGAGACAAGGTTATCTGCAAGGTTCACTTGCATCATTGGCAGTTTAAATACAAATACAAGGGCCCATACACATAGACTTATAAAATGCTATGTTCAGGTCCGTACTCTGTAAATTTTACACAGATCTTAACACTTCAGTATTGTAGGCTATGGGGCCCACTTGAACAGCTGCATTGTGGTCAGTATTCTCCTGTAACATAGAGCTGTGTAAACTTAAAGTACTGTATATACTCGAGTATAAGCCGACCCGAATATAAGCCAAGGCACCTAATTTTACCACAAAAAACTGGGAAAACGTATTGACTCGAGTATAAGCCTAGGGCGAGAAATGCGCAGCTACTGTAAGTGGAAAAGAGGGTCAACAATGCCCATTTGCAGCCTCACTGTGCCCATTTGCATGTCTCACTGTGCCCATTTGCAGCCATAGGTCCCCTGAACTTCAAACTTGGTAGTTAAGGGTTCCTAGATGCCCCCTAGCTGCAGCCAATTTGGGGTCTCTGGCCCCAAAGGGTCCCGAAATGACATTGCTGCAGATGGACACAGTTGACCAACTTTGGGGCCTGTATCTCGGGACCACTTGGTACTAGGAACCCCAATATGTTGTAATGTTGGTTCCACTGGGTTTGTACACCAAATTTGAAGTTCCTAGCACCAAGTGGCCCCGAGATATGAGGTCCCAAAGTCGGGTCGGAAAATGTCAAGCACTTTTCTGCAGCAGAGAATGACAGGTGTATACACCTCTCCTCCACCGCTCCTCCCCTTTGAAATGAATGGGCATCGCTTTAACCCTTTCTTCGGTCATTAGCAGGGGTTAAAAGCAGCCCGCTAGTAACCGAATAGCACCGCTAAAACAGTGGTAAAGCACTGCTAAAACTAGGGACGTTTTACCACTAATGCTGCCCACGGCTCAGTGTGAAAGGGGTCTAACTGGATTGCATTACCTTTCATCATTTTAAAATGAGTGTTACTGATCTCCTCCAGCCTCTTTAAAGAGGAAGTAAACCCTCTTTGTTTTCCTGCTAAGGTAAAGCATAATGGACTACTATGCATCGCATAGTAGTCCATTATGTGTCACTTACCTGACACAGGAGCCAGTGAAGTCACCGCTGTCCCCTTGTGTACGGAGCCTCCATCTTCTTGGTGGGTCTCGCGGCTCAGGCGCTGTCTTTCGACGGCGCCGCAATGACGTCACTCCCGCGCATGCGCACGGGAGCCGCCACTCGCGGCATATTGTCGTTGACTGCGGTGCCTGTCTTTTGGCAAATATCTCCTAAACCGTGTAGGTTTAGGAGATATTTCTTCGACCTACAGGTAAGCCTTAATCTAGGCTTACCTGTAGGTCTAAGTGGTTTGTAAGGGTTTACAACCACTTTAAAAGTGCTTTCTGTCTACATACACATTCCAGAAATGTTTGCATGTCATTATATAGGGCAAGCTTTTTACTGGTAATAACAGCCATTTCGGTCACTTATGGTCACCTCTGGAAGTGAATTTGACAGGGTCACGGGAGAACACTTCAAGCCCCCATAACAGGAAATTGTGAACAGGAAGTTGTGATCAGTTCAAAAGAAGGCCTCTACTGATATGTCTAATGCCTTGCAGAATATACAATGTCTGCTCATACTATATATGTGAATGTCCATTTTAATTTTACAAACAACTTAACATTCGAAATATTAAGGGGTTAAGATATACGAAGTAAACAGGGAATTAGGCGACTTCAAATGTATCAGCTTAGGATAAACAAGGTTATGTAGATTTTCAGAGGGGCAAGAAAGGTAAAAACTGTTTTCATGCCGGAACACAGACCCAGGCCACATAACAGATTTTAAATTCTTTCAGTGCAAATGAACAGAATTAAAATGTAAGCTACATAGGGCCATAAAGTAAAGGAAGTATAAGACAGGCCTAACAAGGCTCACAACCAACATAGCAGGACTTAGCAACAGTAATACTAGATATTATTTTAATAAAGGCTCTAGATTTTTTTGAAATTACACTAACATCCTAAAGATTAAATGCAATTTTACTGGCTGAGTCTACATCTACTTCTACATTAGTAATGATTCACAGAATACTCAGGTTCAAAACATTTTAGTTAAATAACTAGCATAATTAATAAGATCTGTTCCCATCTGGGACACAGACAGGAATAAAAACCTCCAGACTCTGTCCAAAACTAAAAGAAAGTTTGGATTATATTTAATAATAATTAAAGTAGACTAGTTACCCTTTGAAAGCATGCTGTCATTTGCCAGTCTATTAAAAATGGTCTGGAATTGACTTTAAAAACACATGTCATTAAAGTATGTAAAGTTTTTTTTTTTTTTAGCTTTAGATAAAATGGAGATAAATTACAATACCTATCAGGTTTTTTTATTATTTTTTTATTTAGAAAAGTTTTTATAGAACAGAACAGTACAAAAGGTACAAAGAGAAGGAGTAACACTCCAAAAGTTATAAAATGACAGGGTTATTCATAGACAGCACAAGTGTGCAAGGAGCAATCAAACAACAATAATGACATAATAAAATAATAATAAAGAGTACAATAAATAAGTGTAAATAAAAGTAAAAATAAAAGTGATATGGAGATGGACATTATTAAACTATCAATTGGGTAGAGGAGGGCAACTTTTGCAAAATAATGAATACACTGTTATATCAGTCTGCCTTGAACCATTCTTTCCATATTTTACACTGTACGTCAAAGTTCTTTCTAGTAACTCATTTATTGGCCAGTAAGGATTCATAAGTGTAGTTAAACTATAATTTCAAGTACCTCAGATACATTGAGCACCCTGTTGGATTTCCAGTATCTCGTTATTAGTGATCTAGCTGCCTGCCGATAAAACATGAGTGACCACCTTGCAAAAATAGGAAGGAAAGTTCTTAACACCCAGGTTTAGAAGATCCATACCAGGATCTGGGGACATAAGGATCCCCATAATGCTTAAGATATGTCAGAATATGCTGATCCAGAAGCTGGTTAAGTGCTTACAGGACCAGAACAAAGGCAAGATATTTCCTACAGCCCCACACTCTCTCCAGCATAGAGAAGCGTTAGTCTGAGTGAATCCGGACATCGGGTAAGGTGTAAGGTACCACCTCAGGGTTATATTTTGAGAGAGTTCCCAGTAATTTACACATTTAGAAGCTTTGTATATTGCCTTTAATGCATATTGCCATTGAGAGGTTGTGAAGGTTTTAACTAAATCTGCTTCCAATTGTTGGTAAGGGGGTGATTTGATGAAGGTAAGTTAATGCTGCATATGCCCTTAGAGGGCGAGGGTGTCATTGTATAGAATTGTCATACCGTGTCTTGGAGGTACAGGGGGTCCCCGACTTACGAACGCCCGACCTACGAACAACCCCTACTTACGAACGGGGCGCTGTGGGGACCCTCCACCATTTTCCGCCGTCCTCTGGCCGCTCTGCGCATGCGCGGCCAGACGGAGCCTCGGAAAATGACGGCAAACTTCGGAAATGTCCGTAATTTGCAGCGCATGCGCAGAACGGCATTAGACGGAACATGGGAAATGTCCTGAAATGTCCGTATTTGTCAGTCTGCGCATGCGGGCAGTCCCTAACGAGTTCGTAACTCGGGGATCCCCTGTATATATAACGGGGGTCTCTAGGAATCTCAGGAAATGGGAGATTTGATAGTACTTTTAGTAGTCTGTGGGCATAAGGTTATATTATTTTTCTATTGCAGCAAATGACTTGAGGTTATTATTATATAGATCAGCAATCCAGATAATACCTTTGACATGCCAGTCCAGGAGTGCAATATTTGTAATAACATATGCCAGGGTATTAACCTTCCTAGCGGTAACCCCGAATCTGGCTCGGGTTCAGTTTTTTCTGCTGGGAGCGGTAACCCCGAGACAGACTCGGGCTTGCGTGCAGGATGCAGGGGGGAAGTTACTTACCTTTTCCCCTGGATCCTGCGATGTCTCCCCGCTGTGTGAGCGAGCCGTCCGCTCGCTCGATTCACACAGTGCCGAGTGCCGCTGATCTCCGTTCCCTGCGACGTTCCGACGCACGGGAGCGGAGATCGGCGCCAAGTTCAAAAAAGTTTCAAAACACAACACACATACAGTACTGTAATCTTACAGATTACAGTACTGTATACAAAAAATACACACCCCATTTGTCCCTAGTGGTCTGCCCAGTGCCCTGCATGTCATTTTATATAATAATTTTTTTTTTTCTGCCTGGAAACTGGAGATTGTCCATAGCAACCAAAAAGTGTCCCTTTATGTCAAAAGTGGTTTTAGACCAGCTAGAAAACACAGATAAAAAATTAGAATCACAATTTATCATCAAACAATAAATTTAATGACAGCGACTATTCTGCAACTAAGCAAGTTTCAGTGTTTTTGATTTGATACATTATTGAATCATTTTTATATATATTTTTATTTTATTATAATTTATGATTTTGTGTTTCAAACTTTATCATACCCGGGATGTCTACTAGACTCATTCCAGTTATTCATAAGAATTGCATGCCTACAATATAAAAACGCCAAATTTCCATGCAAAATAATTGTACCGCATTCAGCACTAAATTCCGGACAGAATCATACCGCCAGGGAGGTTAATAGGTATGGGGACATCAGTTTTTTAGAGGGTAGTGTTCATTTGTAAAGATCTCTCCAAGCTATTTAGGAGGCTTGTATAGTGAGTGGGAAATGAACCTGTCAGGTTTTTACTGCTATATGTGCCCCCATTAGAAGGATTCACCCTATCTATTTGTCCTGTTTCTGTTATAAAGTAAGTCGGACTGAAAGAAAATTCCACATTTTAGGTTGTCGCCAGAACAGGAATTGAGGGGAAATTTTCTATTGTTACTAGTACTAGTGACCCCAGTGAATTTCCTCTCGCGTCTTGTTGTTGCTAAGGGACAAGAAATTAAGAGAAATGTGCACAAAGGGACACAGATGGCAAGAAAAACAGTTACAGTGGTTATAACTTTCCTTTACTCTATCCAAACGAAAAAAAAAGTTTTGTCTTTAATTCTACTTTAAGAAATCACATTGCTAGACAGGAACTGCTCATATTTTATGTTAGCTACCCCTTACAATTTGAGCTCTTTTCTTTTTTTGCATTCAAAGAGAATTTTATTAAGGAAAAACAGAATATAAAACATAGTTACAGGACAGGTCGTGGACCAAATTGAAAACTGTGATCAAACACAAAAACACAACATGGTTAATGAATCAGGTAACTCGTGCCTAAGAAGTACAACAGAAGAATAGGTTACCTTACGCTGTAACGTCTCGTAATCAGGTAGGTTGTAAATCTAAAATGTCACTGCTAAACTTAGATGCGAGACCTTCTGAAAAGACATCCAACTTAAGTTTGGTTCATCAAACAGCCCTGTAGGAGGTAAAAGATAGCATAGGGAAAGTAGAAGATGAATGAGTGTAGGGGGTAAGGGAGATAGTTGGAGAATGAAAGGTAGGCTCGGAGGACCGCCCTCCGAACTGATACGGGCACACCATTCCAGAATTGCCTCGATCCCGAGGCCTCACCGTGAACCCGACGAATTTGTCATATCCATTGTCGCGTTCGACCAAGCGGCTGAGTGTTGGAAAATGATCCAAGGCTGCCAAGTGGCTAGGAAGGCCTCTGCTCTTTCATTGTCTTGTGCTCTAGTGTTTTCCATTTCGAAAATTTCTGCGACCTTATGGAGCCAATCTTTGACAGATGGAACTCTAGTGGATTTCCAGTGAATTGGAATCAGAGTCTTAGCTGCGCTCAATAGGTGAATAGTGAGGGAATGCTTGTATCTACTCAATGACCAGTTTGTAATGTGTAGAAGACAGCATGCTGCGTCTAAAGAGAGCGTAGTTTCGGTTATTAATTTGATCATGGCTATCACCCCTTCCCAGAAAGGGTTGATCAAAGAGCAGTTCCACCAGATGTGTGATAGGGAGCCAATGTCCCTTAGACATCTCCAGCAGAGGTTAGAGGTCTGAGGGTTCCATTTGTGGAGTTTTGCTGGTGTGTGATACCACCGCGTTAGCAGTTTGAAAGCTGTTTCTTGAATTTTTGTGCTAATGGAACACTTATGTGCTAAAATGCAAGCATTCCCCCACTGTTTTGGTGAGATAGTTATCTGAAGCTCCTCTGACCACCTCCTCCTTGGTCCATCATCCAGAGGTCCCATCCCATCCTGAAGCCATGTGTGGGCCAGTGAAGTGGTTTTGGTCACTTGCTCACCTATGAGGCACACCGACTCAAACTCAGTTAAGGGCCTAGTGAAGTCAGTCTGTTTTCCGTGTCTTAATAGGTAGCTTCGGACTTGAAAGTATGTCCAGAAGGGAAGATTGGGAACACCACTATCTTTTTTCAGGACTGAAATCTCTTTCAGCCTGTTGTTCTTGTAGCAGTCCTTGGCTAAAAGGGGTTTAGCGTCAGGTGTCACCCTAAGGCTGGGGTTGTCCAAGCCTGGGATAAAGTCCGGGCTACCTGCCAAGGGTGTCAGTGGTCCTCTAGAGGAAGTGATCCCTGAATTCCCGGAGAGTTCGTGTAACACTTTCAGGGTGGTCCCAGTCAACGGGTGTAGTTTTAGATCCTTCGGGTGAATAACCCAAGGTATCCAGGGGGCGAACGTCAAGGGAATTGAGATGTTGGCTCTTTCCAACCTGACCCAGTCCTTGGTGTTGCCGTGGCAGTGCCAATCAATGACCCTCGCAACATGAGAGGCTACATAGTAGCTTCTAAGGTCTGGTAGGCCCATTCCCCCAGTCCCCTTATCTCTGACAAGGGTCTTAAACTTTACTCTGGGTTTTTTGTGAGCCCAAATGAACTTCAAGACCAGCGAGCGTAGATTGCGGAACAAATGTCCGGCAATCGAATTGAAAGTGTACGTATCAGGTAAAGGAGCCTGGGGAGAACGGTCATTTTGATTATTGCGGCCCGGCCAAACCAGGAGAAGTTGCCCGAGTGCCAACGTTTAAGGTCCTGATCGATATTTTTGAGTATGGGGGGGAAGTTGTGTTCGAAAATTGTCGATATCTGTGGTGTCAATCGGATTCCTAGGTATTTTAGAGAGTGAGCGACCCATTTGAAAGGTGAATTAGCTTTTACCCTGTTGAGGGTTTGTGTTGTGAGGGTGATGTTCAAGGCCTCTGACTTTGAGTAGTTAATTTTTAAGTTTGACACATAGCCATAGTGTTTGAATGCGTTTGTTAGGTTGGGGAGGGAAATGTGGGGGTTGGAGAGAAAAAAGAGCAGGTCGTCAGCATATGCGGCAACCTTAAACTCGTCTCCGGCCACTCGGAAACCACCTATGGAGGGGTCAGCCTTGATCACTCTGATAAACGGTTCCAGAGACAAAATGAATAGGAGGGGGGACAACGGGCATCCCTGCCTCGTCCCATTTGTAATATGAACCCTTTCGGAGAGTGTGCCGTTTATCTTCAATCTCGCGGTGGGTTTTTGGTAAAGGGTCGAAATCCAAGCCATCATCTTAGTGCCTAAGCCCACCCGATCGCACGTGGCCAGCATGAAATCCCATGCCACCCTGTCGAAGGCCTTCTCCGCATCCGTGGAGAGGAGAAGGCCTTCAACATTGCTGGTCTTGGCCATGTGTATCAGTAGTAGGGATTTTGTGACATTGTCCTTTGCTTCGCGCCCTGGCATGAAGCCCACCTGTTCCAGGCCAATCAGCCTGGAAAGGAAAGGCTTCAATCTTTCTGCAAGAATTTTGGCGAAAATTTTCAAGTCTAAGTTTAAAAGGGATATTGGGCGATAGCTTGCACACTCCGAAGGGTCCTTCCCCGGCTTTGGAATGACTGTAATATAAGCGGACAAGAGATCTTCTGACACTTCTTTGGGTTGCGAGAGGGAGTTCAAGGCCGCCGCCAAAGGCTGCGCTACCAAATCAGTGAAGGTCTTATAGTAAATGGCTGTGTACCCATCCGGGCCGGGGCTTTTACCTGATTTTAAGGATTTTATCGTGCTTTTTATTTCTTGAATATGTATCGGGTTTTCCATCGAGTCGGCGTCTAGGGGATCTAGAGAGGGGAGACCACTCTTGTCTAAGAAATCTTGAATGATTTGGGCCCTGTCCCCCACCATGTCCGGGTGTCTATGTTGTCTTGGCAGGTTGTATAGATTAGAATAATATGTGTGGAAATGGCCCGCTATCGCCTTCGTGGTGACATCTAAGGAGCCACTCGTTTGTTTGATACCAGAGATATAATTATTTTGGGTGTGTTCCCTCAGGGCTCTGGCCAGAGACCTACCCGCCTTGTTGCTTGATTCATAATACATTCTTTTCCTGAAAAATAGGAACCTTTTAGCCTTTGTATCGAATATTTTTTGCAGTTTCTCCCGTAAGGCAAGTAGCTCTCTGGCCGATTCCAATGAGAGTGACTGTTTGTGTAAGGTTTCTAATTTGTGGATGCGGTCTGATAAAATTTGAATCTCCTTCCTATCCTGTTTCTTGCGGGCAGCACCCATCATCATCAGTTCTCCTCTAATTGTGCATTTATGTGCCTCCCAAATGGTCAGTGGGTCCATATTGGGTGTGTTGTTGTCCTTGAAAAATAGCTTTATGCGTTCCTGCAGTTTGGGTAGTAGGGTCGGATCTGTTATCAGGGAAGAGTTTAGCCTCCAGGTCGGTGGCTTGGTGCCCGATTTACTCGTGTCCAGAGTCAATGCTATTGGTGCGTGGTCTGAAGTGGTCTGTATACCTATGTTGGCAGTCAGCACTTTGGATAGGTCATTCTGGGTTATAAAGAGATAGTCTAACCGAACATACTTTTGGTGAGGAATTGAGTAAAACGTGTAATCCCGCCCATTTGGGTTACAGAATCTCCAAGTGTCCACTAGGTGTAGGGAGTGTAGTAGTTGTTTTATGTGTTTGAGTATTTTGTATCGTAAACTCGTCTTTCCCGTGGAGGTGTCCACAAGTGGGTTCAGGGGGGTATTAAAATCCCCTCCAAGGATCAGGCACCCGGACATGAATCCCTGTAACTCGTGTATGATGTGTTTGCAAAAAGTTAATTGGGCCCTATTTGGAAAGTAGACGTTTGCTATGGTAAAGGGAGATCCTGCATAGGAGCCCTTGAGAAATAAGAACCTACCCTCGGGATCCACCTTTTGTTCTATTAGGTCAAAGGGGGCGTTCTTGTGTATTAGGATTGAGACCCCTTTAGTCTTGGCAAAGTCATTGGTGGCGTGGTATACCCTGGTGTAGTTTGAGTCGGTGAGCCTGGGAACTTGGTGGGTTTTGAAGTGCGTCTCTTGGAGAAGCACAAAGTGAGGCTTACCTTTGTACAGCTCCCTGAGCAGCGTTGAACGCCTCTCAGGAATGTTCAGTCCTTTCACGTTGTGTGAGACCACAGTTGGGTTACGGCCCAGAGATGTGTAAGCCATGATGTGGACCAAGGAGAGGTGCCAGCCAAGCCTAAGCTATGGGGGCGAAGAGGCGGATTGGGAAAAAAGCCTGTAGTGGGTGAGAAAAACAAAATTAGTGATCTGGAATGGTGTGCCTCGTAGGCAGCCCTATGTCCTCCAAAAGTAAAGAAAAGTAAGAGTAAGTCTGAGAGAGAAAACACTTAACCGCCAGATAGAGCCCTATCTAGCAAAGGTGTGGAGTCCTCGGCGAACCGGGGTCTCTTGGGGGAGACGCGGGAGACGGCTACACGGGGGTTGGACTGGGTCTATTCCAGTCCAATCCTCTGTAGGTAGACAAAAAAAAGAAACAGTAAAGTAATCAAACCTGTCTCCAAAGAGCACACGACCTATATAAACATGTGCAGGTACAAATAGTAACATTAATTAACCCTGTCAGGTTAGGGTCCCGCCTCCACAGCCGTGGCATGCGGGAGCCCAACCTCCACCATATCAGGTAGGTAAACATATGAAATCAGTCTTTGCCGGTTAGTTAAGCTCCTGAGTTGGTCACCGCCTTCCAAGCGTCGTGACAACCAAACAAACCCCCTAATACAGGAAAAGGTAAAACAATCAGGTGAGGTTGTCTCTTCCTCCACATACTGTAGTCTTTTAAGCAAGTGCCATTAGGTAAACCCACACACCAAGGTCAGTCCCTGTTCGTCAACAAGTGCTCTCGTCCTGGAGCATACAGTAGACCTCTGTTAGTGGTTGGCAAGGAGAAAAAGTTAAATAAAAGCAAGAAAATAATAAAAAATAAATAATAAAAAATAAAAAAGGAAAGGGACAGGAAAAAGCAAATTTGTGTCACTTTCTGCTGCAGTGTGTGCAGGCGTTCCTGAGTCTCTTGGAAGCCGTCCCGATGAAGTTAGACTACAGGCTTGTGTCCCGTGCTGCCATAGATGTGGATTGAGTGTGATCGCATAGTGAATGGACATCCAATCTCTTGCTGAAGGATCGCAGCTAGACTCGGAGTGGGTGTTTCACGCTGCAGCTACATCAGGTTTTGAGTACATCATGGCGAAATAGGGGGGATCAAAAGCATCCAGAGATGGGGCAGAGGTGGAAAAGCTGTGGAGGCGATGCAAGCTCACGTCAGTATTAAAAGCTGGAGTAACTTGTTGCGGATCCGTCAAAAATGTAGTGATGGCAAGCGCCCCTGACGATTAGTCCGGTTGTCAGGGGGTTTGTTGGGTTGGTTAGCGGTGATGTCTGGAGAAGGTGGCTGTGTAATGAGCAGCGGGCCCGGGGCATCCCTAGTCGCCAAGGCAGTCCCTGTCCGAGGCATCTCCCTTGTTTGGCGTGCCGGCTCTGAAGCTTCCTGGTTTGCCGTGTTTGGCTTTCTTGCTGGATCTTTTCTCTGGTGTAGAGAAGGGTGAGCGTGTTGGGCTTTTACACACCGGTGGCAGTGAAAATTCTGCATACCAATCAGGTAGATCTATAATGTCTAGCCCTAGTCCGGTACAAAAGTCTGGCAATTCGGCAGGGGATCGCAGCACATGTTGGCGACCGTTAACAGTGGCAATGAGTGCAAAGGGAAAGCGCCAAGTGTATTTTATGTCTCTGTCCCTCAGTTGCTCGAGCAGTGGGCGCAATGCCCTACGGTTTTTGAGGGTAATCTGGGACAGATCCTGAAACAACATAATGGTTTCTCCATTAAAAACAATCCTGTCATTTCTCCTTGCTTTCCGCATTATGTCCTCTTTCAGCTGGTAATTTTGCAGGCAGCAGATAACATCCCTTGGCGGTGCTGTGTCAGGGCCCCTAGGCCTAAGAGCCCTGTGTGCTCTAACAAATTCTATTTCCATGTCCTCTTGCCTTTCTAGGAGGCTGTTAAAGACTCTCTGGAGGGCCGGTGCTATGTGATCTGCTTCTACGGACTCAGGGATCCCCCTCACCCTTATATTTGTAGTATATTATATCTAATATATATATATGTATACATATATATATTATATATATACATATTTATATATATGTAGTGTTTTTTATGTAGTTCGTATAGGCATTCTA
Organism: Lithobates sylvaticus; assembly: GCA_028564925.1. Taxonomy (NCBI): domain Eukaryota; kingdom Metazoa; phylum Chordata; class Amphibia; order Anura; family Ranidae; genus Lithobates; species Lithobates sylvaticus. The sequence goes on from CM053033.1 coordinate 45,761,429, forward strand.
TTTAGGCATTCTAAGACAAATTCATTATGCAAGAATATAGATTGGGGATTCAAGTCTATTCTACACCTCAAAAGGGTGTCCAGGTGTCATCTCTTAATCTAATCAGTAGTCGCACACATCAAAGACAATGTTATCTGTTACCCTTTGATGTGTAAATCTTATGCAAGTTGTGTGTGTGTGAGGAATAGCCTTTTAACCTAGTATTTATTGATGGTAATTAGACCTTGAGGCCTAACCCGGGGGGGGGGGGGGGTATTCATGGAAAACATTTGGTTGACCCCCCCCCCCCAGTGGCAGATCAGTATATGAGAAGACAGGCAGGTTGTCAGCTAGTCTAGAAGATATGTCTATGAGAGAAGGGTCTGGAGGGTCACGGGTCTAGGAGAAGATATTCCTTGTCATGTACTCTGTTGGATTTTGCCATCTGTAATAATGTTCTGTTTTGGAAGTCAATAAAATCTCTCTCTGGGAGAATCGGGTTTTGCTGCGGGAAGACAATACTTTTCAATAACTATATACCATCTACGAGGAACGATTATATTGAGTGATATATTATATTGGTGAAGAGAGATGTAACCAGTTTCAACTTTATATTTCATATGAGCCATTGTGAAGCATCCAATACCTCAAGTCGGTAATGCTATGTTTGTTGCTTGATTTATGGGTCAGTTCTAGTAGTTAGAACGACCCAAGTGGGGGTATATGTAGTATATTATATCTAATATATATATATGTATACATATATATATATATATATATTATATATATACATATTTATATATATGTAGTGTTTTTTATGTAGTTCGTATAGGCATTCTATTTAGGCATTCTAAGACAAATTCATTATGCAAGAATATAGATTGGGGATTCAAGTCTATTCTACACCTCAAAAGGGTGTCCAGGTGTCATCTCTTAATCTAATCAGTAGTCGCACACATCAAAGACAATGTTATCTGTTACCCTTTGATGTGTAAATCTTATGCAAGTTGTGTGTGTGTGAGGAATAGCCTTTTAACCTAGTATTTATTGATGGTAATTAGACCTTGAGGCCTAACCCGGGGGAGGGGGTATTCATGGAAAACATTTGGTTGACCCCCCCCCCCCAGTGTCAGATCAGTATATGAGAAGACAGGCAGGTTGTCAGCTAGTCTAGAAGATATGTCTATGAGAGAAGGGTCTGGAGGGTCACGGGTCTAGGAGAAGATATTCCTTGTCATGTACTCTGTTGGATTTTGCCATCTGTAATAATGTTCTGTTTTGGAAGTCAATAAAATCTCTCTCTGGGAGAATCGGGTTTTGCTGCGGAGACAATACTTTTAATAACTATATTCCATCTATGAGGAACGACGACTATAAGATTAGATCACTACAATATTGTTCCTCCTTCCTCTGTTATCGAGGTCTTCTAAATGCCTATTCATATCTATGAAATGTTGGGCATGAGAATAGGTAACCTCGTCCAGTCTGTGGATTGCTTTATCCCTCTGCCTCCCTGCATGGTCCGTTGCCGCCAACTTTTCGGTAAGCACTACCAGGTCAGTTTTCAGGTCCGTAATAGCGGCCGAGAAGGCGGATTTAATGTCTGCTGTGAAGCCGGACATGTCGGCATATGTGAGGGGTTTGTGTGCTTTCGTTTTCCCCCTACCTTGGGCCTCCGAGGCCGTGTCGGAGTCTCCACTGTGATCCTCCTCGTGCTGATCTTGCGGCGCCATCTTGGAAGTGGCCACGCTGTTCTGTGATGGGGGTTTTGGTTTGAACAGGTCTGAGATGTTCCTGGCGGCTGAGGACGATTGTCCGCGACGAGGACGGCCCGGTGAAGCAGTGTAGAGTTTCCTGCCCGGCATTGACAGCTCGGTGGAGGGATATCAGGCAATTAGGTCGTGTCTCTACCGGAGCTCCTCTTCTAAGCTGCCATCCGCGTTGCGCGCCAAGCCACGCCTCTTGAGCTCTTTTCTATTTTCACTTGCCTGCTATATCCCTTCTGTAAGACAGACACGTTCAGTAGTGTCTGAAAGTGAGAGATGAATCTTTAGACCCTTACATTTTGAACATCAGTGGGAATACTGCAATGTGAATTTGACCCTCAATGACCTTTACAGATCTCTTAGATGGGAGAAAATGCTATTTTACACCCTGTTTATATTATAACTAAAGTAACTTTAGTGTTTGCATTTTTTTTCTAATTATTAATAAAGAGTTTGTTATAATCTAGATTTAAAGAGGTGGTCCGCCCACCCCTGTAAAAATTAAAAGCCAACAGCTACACATATTGCAGCTGCTGACTTTTAATAATAGGACACTTACCTGTCCTGGAGTCCAGTGATGTTGGCACAGCAGCTGGTGTTTCCATCAGCTGTCGCGTGTTGCCACCGTCATTGCGAGTAAGGGAACCCGACAGTGTAGCATTACGGCTTCATGCTGGGTCCCTACTGCACATGTGTGAGGCACCGCTGTGCTCTTCTATTGGACCTACGGCGGGGGAAGGAGGAGGGAAGAGGAGGGAGCCGAGCTGTGACGTAATTTGTCCCAGACTCCCGGAAGTGGGGACAGGATACCTATCAAAGACAGGTATCTGCTCCCCTCTCCCCCCTGAAAGGTGCCAAATGTGGCACGAGAGGGGGGGGAGGAGACAAATGAGAGGAAGTTCCACTTTTGGGTGGAACTCGGCTTTGAAGAAGAGGTACAATCCTTGCCAGTCGCCACATAAAGTGATATTTATTTTTTAGTACATTTTCATTTATAAATGTAATGAACTGATTGATGCTTATTGTATTTTTCAAATTTTGTGGTAAATTTCATTTTTAGAAAGGTATGGATTAATTAATGCTCATGCATTTTTATTTAGTACTTTTATATAAGATTTTATTTATTAAAGTATTTGTTGATTGATGGTCATTACATTTTTTGTATTTATGAGAAAGATGCCTTTATTTTATGCAAACCTCTAATATTTTTTTATTTATTTAATGAAGCATTTTAAACTGTATTAAAGGATATCTATGGTTACAGCATACACTTTTATTTTTATAATACCAGCAAACAACATTTATATTTGACAATTCAATATAAGCACATTTGAAAAATCTCTGTTGTGATCCCTGTCTGTCTGCTGGCCATCAATTTCCGCAACTGCCTGGATACCCTGCATGCTTTGCAGCTTCTGCTGTTTCCTGTACTGACCCTGCCTGCTGAAATTCCTCCTCTTAACACCTCTATAGTTCAGAATGCAGGCACTCTGGAATGTGTGACACAGCGGTGCTTACTCACGGAATAGGGAATATGTGTCAAAGAGTTCCAGGAAATAATCTTCACAAAGTAAGTTTGCAAACTTCAAGATTGTTCAGAGTAATAGGAGTAGGCTAGAAATAATTGAAATACAGTGTGAAAATGAATACATGATTTAAAATTTTGACCATGGATGGACTTAGTTACCACACCTTCTTAAACACTTATCTGATATTGGATTATATTGATAGCCAGGCATAAATAATCACATGACCCTGTTATTATATGAAAGACATGGTATAAGATTATTGAAGAGTCTGTATGTTTGGTCCATAATTTTTACAGTGGTGCAGTGATACTTATGAAATAATATTTTCACCTGGTGATCCTGCCAGTAACACACCTCCTGTTGTAGAGTGACAATGCATACTCATGGTACTGTATTATTGGGGGAACAGTAATATCACCCTAGGCTGCTCGATTCATGAACATAAGATCCAGTGTTTCCTACTTTCCCAACATCATCCCCCCCCTAGATGCACAATTAATACATCGGGGGCCGGCCATAACTCAAGCAAGCTCTAGAGATAGAAAAACAAATTAGACCATTGAAGATCTCAAATTCCTTTCCAGTATACTTGAAATTTTTCCGGATCCAAAGACAAATTGGGTGTATAGCAGTGCTACGCAGCTCTTTTATTTGCCCAGTACACAAAAAAATGACCCAGGATCCAAATATATCTTCTAGAGCCTAACATTAAGAGAGATCAGGTCTGACATAAATCTGAAAAATTTGCGATTCCCATCTCCCCAACCTTTTGATAAATGCATCATCCAAGCCCATCTTGGCGGTTTCTGTAGCAGCCCTAATTCTGAAAGAATCAGAGGTAAATTTAAATTGGTGTAAGTTCAATTTCTATACAGGCTTTTAGAATGAAATGTAACTGATACCTCCTAAGAGGGGACCCATCTAAATGAACCAGAAAGACTCCCTCACAAACAGGCCTAAATGGTAGGTATGTGTTCATAGATCTTACTGGACAAATATCCACATCTCCATAGTAGAATAGAGAGATCCAAATACCCTTACCTGTTCTATCTGTCTTTGAAACAGGGATAAACAATCGTATCCCTGTCTCAGAGACCATAACATGCTGTTTTAGTAGACCAGACACAGATTTTTTGTTTTTTGGTAATAATTCCGATATTTGAAGGGCCCCAAAGAAGCTAAAACAAAGGCAGTGTTAAATAGCACAACCTCAAACTCTGAAGAACATACCAACGGAGTAGTTATACACAACTTTTTAAGTAATGGAATCAAAATAGGTCTCCTATCGTCTGGGAAGAATGACTCTTATATCCTTTAAGAGCCTGCTGGATGGAAAAGAATGCTGTGCATTGAGGTTAGTTTCTTAACTTAAAAATTATACCCCCGCCAGGATTTTGGTAATGTGACTATAAAATAGCTCTGACTGCAATAAAGTGCATAGGAACATTTGAATATATGTTTCAGAAGGAGAATCAAATTGTATTTCAAGTTATTTAGCAAAGTTGGTCCACTTGTGCCATGCGGCTGAATATTCAGCCCAATTACTATCCGCAACAGAATGTCTGATTGAATTTGCTAGAACCTCTAAATTAGGCTCAACAGATGTTCTGGACAAGCGTGACCATCCTTGTCCGTATAGGGCAAAAGTTAACTGAATCTGCATACCTGATTTCGAGACAAGGCATCTGCAATTTTATTCTCCTTCCCTAGAACACGTCTGGCTTTTAGCCAGATGTTAAATCTTAAGCAAAGAATTACTAGGTATCTAAGCAGTTTGACCCCAAATATGGATTTAGCTGACAAGCAGTTCACAGTATATATAACTCCTTTATTGTCAGAAACCATGAATCAGACTGAGACAGAAGTACAGTTAAATCACACTTGTTTATTAATAATAAAAAAAGGTAAACAGAGTAAACGTAGTCAAAACATAGCCAGAATTCAGGAACCGGAACAGATAGTCAGACAAGCCAAAACGTCAGGGGGCCAGAGAACAGCGTAGTAGAACAGCAAGCAGGATCTGGAGCCAGAAGGAATGTCAGCCAAGCAAGTCTTTAAAAGGAACACAGGAGAGCATCTCTAGAGATGTGACCAAGATGAAGGCAGAGATCATCTGGACTGGACGGCTTAAGTAGGCAGAACTGACAAGCAGGATATCATCAACAGGTGAGTCACTGTGGAGAGATAGGAGCTGGCAATTAGCCAACAGCTGAGTGGCCAGCTCAGAGAAGCCCTGACACCTTTTATTGGCAAATTGATCACCCCATATTTCTAGAGCTACTACTAAAGGGAATAGTTCCAAAACTACTATGCTTTTGATGGCTTTAATTGTCACCCATCTATCTGGCCACTTACCACAGCACCAGTCCTCCAAATTGCAGAGAATCTGAATGAACCTGCAGCATCTTTATATTATTCAAGGTCCGATGAAAACACACATTTCTCCTGAAAAATCATCGACCATTGTATATATCAAAGAATTTCATCCAAACTAACAGGTCCCCTTTGAGGTCAGCTGTCAATCTGATATGCAAAAAAGGAGATTTCAGGCTGGACATAGCTAAATATAGGCGACGAGAGAATATCCTGCCAACAGGCATGATTCTTATCGCAAACGCCAATAGTCCTAATAATGGTTGTAGTTCCTTTAATAAAACTTTGGTTTTTTTTACAATCCGAGAAATCATGGCTTTAATTTTGGCAACTTTTGACACAGGTAACTGAAATTCAAATAACTCGCTATCTATTTTTTATGTAAGAATTCTATAGATGAGGATGGAAGAACAGTTTTCTCACTAATTAGTGGAATACCAAAATGCTGAGTGACTGCACTAAACAGTTGTAGCATAAAGTTACAAAGAAGAGAATGAGCCGGGCCGATGAATAAGAAGTCATCAAGGTAGGGAAATACACCTTCATAACCTGCTTCAAAAGATACTACCCGTTGAAGAAATTACGCAAATTTCTTAATTTTCATATCAAAATATTAATTGCCCTCAAAATACATACTTAGGGAACTGAATACTGGATCAATAGGTAGTAGCCTAAAAGCAGACTTTATGTTTGCTTTAGCAAGCAGCATACCTTTACCAAATTTCCTGTTCTGCTGAATAGCATCCTCAAACATGCAATAAGAGACAGATGACATGCTAGCATCAATATCAACATTTAAAGAGGTGCCTTTTGGGAATGATAGGTTGTGTATTAAGCAAAAAGAGGGGTAGATGAATGGACCAGCTATTCTACCTTCTTTGATTTCTTTATATAATTTTTCCTTAACTATTTGTGCATAATTAGCCACCAACTTTAAATTGTTAACCAATTCACACCCTCCACCCTGAAATACTGGCAAAGAGAAACCTTTGGAGAAACCTTCAATTAAAAACTTGGCTGTCTCCTGGTCTGGATATATTCTCAACCATCACTGTATGCTTGTTCATTTTACTGGTGTGTATGCTTTTTGTAGAGTTATCTCCCTGTGTGCCTGGAAAATTGGTAATCCTTTTGAAACACCTGAATAAAGGGTGGGGTCCTTAACAGTGTGAGCAATCATGCTTGTATTTACAAGAACCCCCCCCCCCCCCATTTACACTGGTTCTCATTGTAAGCAAAGCAATATCCTCTTTTTAAACAGGGACATAGTAGATTGGGGTTGCTGCCTAGTATATCCTGTTTTCTGTGGCAATATCAGGTTAAGCCACAACCCAACATCTTTATTACCCCATTTAATGATGGATATATTGATAACTTCTGTCTAAAGGATTCATCAAACTGGAACCATCCTAATCCTTCGAAACACTTATAGGCCTACAGTACATGTTTCATATGTTGAAAAAGCCCACTGCAATATTTGGGGTGTTTTTCACCCAACAAACTAGCGTATATAGCGAATGTCTGTTACCAGATATGGAAAGACCTCACCACTGGCCTTCTCCTATTATCCTCAGATTTTTCATCAGATTTTTTGTCAGATCTGTTGATATTCTCTTTAACAGAAGGGAGTAAAGCCAAAAAGTCCACAAATTGACCTTTCCAAATTTTGTCTTTAATCTGAGGAGAGGCAATGTTTCCTTTAAACATGCCTCAGGAACTGATAAGCTAGTCATATTACGCTCGACCGGTAATGAATTCTTAGGATTAACATTAGCCATTGGGGAAGAAAGACTATTACTATTGCATACATTATCCATATTAACAGTATTCTTTGTCTTATTAGGCCATAGATTTGGATAATTACTATTATCATTTACTGGAGTGTTAATACTATCAGTCAATCTATTTATGGATTCCATAATGTTGCTAAGTGCATGTGATAACTCACCTAGACCACCAGGTGGTGCCGGACCAATTTGAACTAAAGCAGCATTAGCTGCTCTCTATTGCCTCCAGTGGACTGCAACGGGATGACTAGAATGTTTACACAGACTTGGGCTTCTTGCAGTGTTACTAAAGTGCTGGGCAGCTGACACCGCCTCTGCCTTACTCCTCCTCCTCTTCTTCTTGTCCCTAAAGCTGGCTCTCCACCCCATGTTAGTAGCTGCCTCTTCCGGTGGCGCCATGCTGGCTTCTTCCCACTCCGGGTTAGTGAGCAGTCATGTTGGCGGCCGTGCTGGTGTTGTCTGCATTGTTGTGAGCTTCTTGTAGCTGGTCTGCCTCTACCCTGGGAACTTACCGGCGTGTGCTCAGCTCCCTGCACCGATTTTTCTTCTATTTCTTCCCTCCACTTGTTCTCCTCTTCAGCTATGGCAAGGCACCTCCTAAGCCAGTCTTCCCTGCTGCTTTTTAGGGGGATTTTTTAGTCAGTTTGGCAGCAACCCCTAAAGTATTATAGCTCTTTTGAGGGAGCTTGTTGCCCTGACACAGACTGACTGACACTGGTGGAAAGATTCCTGTGAGGGGGCCTTATATAATAAGCCCCTTTACCAGAACATTCCAAGGAAGGGGTCACATGACATTCTGGGAAATTCCCACATGTCATGTGACCTTGTTTTTCCCATCCCAAATTCCTTTTAAAGGGACCATACCTTTTTATAATATATTTATTTATATATTTTTTTATTAGCCAGCAGGAGGGGGCGGCCGTATGCCCATGCTGTCAGGCTCAAAGCTTTAAGCCTTGCTAGTCCATTCTGCAGTTCACAGATGAAACCTAAGCAGGGCTAATACGACTCCTTGGGATTTCAGTGCAGCAGAAGCAATGTGTTGTCAGCTTACTATGGGGCAATATACACTCACTGGATTTTTGGCAAGATCACCAGGTAGCAAATTGGGTTTAAATATATTTTCTAACATATAAGTAAACTCAATTATTAAAATCATATACGCTTTAAAATGTTAATGTATGGTATAAATAATGTTAAATATTTTACATCTTCAGCAATCAATTGAATAATACCTGGCAATACTATCAGCAAACTCTCCCTGAATAATGCAACAAAGGTGAAAATGATTGCATATACAAGTGCATACATAAAGAATTTGCCACATATCATTTATAACAAGTGAAGATAAGAAGGGAAGCAGCGAGTAGACCAAACTGAGTAGATGTGGCAGATGTCAGAGAGCACGTATATAAAGCTTCGAAGAGGGCTTAAATGGGTTCTTTGTATACTATGAGGGGAATTTACTAAAACTGTAGCATGCTAAATCTGGTACAGCTCTGCAGAGAAACCTATCAGCTTCTGGGTTGTAGTGTCAAATCCTAACTGAACAAGTTGAAGTTAGAAGCGGATTGGCTACCATGCACAGCTGCACCAGATTCTGAGTGCTCCAGTTTTAGTAAATCTCCCCCTATGTCAGTGAACCAAGGACATGAAGGTAAACATAATTTTAGTTCCATAAAACACTTCCACACTACTAAAGCTCTGTTCAAACCCATGCAGGTGAGATGGTGCACGTGCGTTTGTTTGTGCATTGCGTTTAGGGCAGCTCATTCATTTCAGTAGATTACCCTACATATGAAAATGGCACCAAATAAGCTCTAGCACATTTTTAAAATCATGTCACACTTAAATACATGGTAGTTTGTTAGCATGCATTTTGGCTTGTGATTACGAGCGTGCATTAGTAAGGTACGTTGGGGTACCAAATATAATTAAAGGTACTACCACACACCTGCAAAAGGGAAGCACTTTTTTGTGCTTTGGCTGGAGCATGCACATTATAATGAGAACCTAGCCTTATGCCCCGTACACATGGTCGGATTTTCCGACGGAAAATGTCCTATCGGACCATGTTGTCGGAAAATCCGACTGTGTGTGGGCTCCATCGGACTTTTTCCGTCGGAATTTCCGACGGAAAAAGTTTGAGATCCTGCTCTCAAATTTTCCGACAACAAAGTCCTATCAGACTTTTTCCGATAGTGTGTAGCGAATTCCGACAGACAAAGTGCCACGCATGCTCAGATCACATTACAAGACCAAAGCTATTGGCTACTAGCCTCTACGTAGTCCCGTCCTACGCAACGAACGTCACCACGTACAGGATGATCGGATTTTCCGACAACTTTGTCCGACCGTGTGTATGCAACACCAGTGTCAGACAAAATCTTGTGGTCGGAATTTCCGACCGTGTGTACGGGGCATTACACATTACCCTCCTGATATTTGAACTTGGAATGACCTTTTAATCTGTATCCAAACTACTAATTACAGTAATACAGCAAAATATTGTGCCTGAATGGGGATAGACTTTCAGAAGTCATATCTCTTAAATGTAATTCACAGCCTTTGCTATCTGTATCCTTGCATTTTCTCTATGCTGAAGACTTTTTATCAGCTTATGTTTCAAAGCTCCTTCTTTGGGTTCTATTGTCATCTTGTGAAGACCTGATTCAGCAGCAGTAATTGGGCACAGCATATCATATGTTGTTGAACTGTACAGCTAAAATTGTCACAAAACAATGCCAAATGAGGAAATTGTGTCTTTTTAATGCTTCGTGGTAATCTGAAACATTTATTAAAGGCATTAATTATAATTTCAACTCTGATAAGCTGAAAAATCCATTATTTTTTATTGAAAATGGAAAGGACAGATTTTTTAATATGTTCAGCAGGATGAACCTGTAGCTCCACATAAAAAAAGCAAATGAAAAATATTTGATATAATTATTTCATTTTTTTTTTTATCTTTCACGGTTCACTTATCATTTGTTATTTTTGTGATACTGTTCTTAATAATAACCATGTTTATTATTTTCATTTCCAGGCAACATCTTTGTCGTCAGTTTATCCGTGGCGGACCTTGTTGTGGCGGTGTACCCATATCCAGTAATCCTCATAGCTATTTTCCATAATGGATGGACACTGGGTAATATTCATTGCCAAATTAGTGGATTTCTTATGGGACTAAGTGTCATCGGTTCTGTCTTCAACATTACAGCCATAGCCATTAATAGATACTGCTACATCTGCCACAGCCTGCGGTATGATAAGCTTTATAACCAGAAAAGCACATTATTTTACCTCTGTTTAACTTGGATACTGACTGTTATTGCAATTGTGCCAAACTTTTTTGTTGGATCTCTACAATATGACCCAAGGATTTTCTCATGTACATTTACCCAAACAGTCAGTACTTCTTACACAATAACAGTGGTTGTGGTGCATTTTCTTGTTCCTTTGGCCGTGGTAACGTTCTGCTACATGAGGATATGGGTTTTGGTTATTCAAGTCAAGCACAGAGTACGACAAGGATGCAAGCAGAAACTAACACCAACAGACCTACGGAACTTTTTGACCATGTTTGTTGTGTTTGTCCTTTTTGCTGTCTGCTGGGGACCTTTAAACTTTATTGGCCTAGCGGTGGCAATCAACCCTTTTCAGGTAGCTCCAAAAATTCCAAATTGGCTGTTTGTATTAAGTTACTTCATGGCCTACTTTAACAGCTGCCTCAATGCAGTCATCTATGGTCTTCTCAATCAAAACTTCCGAAAGGAGTACAAAAGAATTTTGATGTCTTTGTTGACACCAAGACTGCTATTTATTGACACATCAAAAGGCGGGACAGAAGGAGCTAAAAGCAAACCCTCTCCAGTTGTTACCAATAATAATCAGGCTGACATATGTGTGTAACAAGTTGGCAGCCATTTTGTACACATTTTAATTCATTAATCAAAAGAATTTTTATCAACATTTTTCACCACGTGCCTGTTTTAATGCACTTTGTGTATATGCTAAATACAGAAATATAATCTCTGATACATATTACAGGGGTCTTAACTGAACAAAAGTAATACTGTTTTACTGAATGAATTTGACAGCGTTGGAGCTTAAAGTAGAAATCAGCCCAAAACCTATATTTTCAATATAGGTGGATGCTGGTGGACCTAATCAACTGCTCTCTTCTTACATGTCTTGAAACCACAATTAGTGGTGGATTTTTCTTTATTTTATAACAGAGGAAAGAGTCTCACAGTTCTTGCTGTATTATTTTTAAAGAAAAAAAAAAGGAAAAGATCATATAGGGATAGTGTTTGACAGTGAAATCTTTGAAAACATGTATTTGGTGTGTGTTTATAGACTAATGCCCCGTACACACGATCGAAAATTCCGACCACAAAATCCGTCAGATTTTTTCCAACGGATTTTGTCCGACACTGGTGTTGCATACACACGGTCGGACAAAGTTGTCGGAAAATCCGATCATTCTGAACGTGGTGACGTTCATTGCGTACGACGGGACTACGTAGAGGCTATTAGCCAATAGGTTTGGTCTCCTAATTTGATCTGAGCATGCGTGGCATTTTGTCCGTCGGAATTCTCTACACACGATCGGAAAAAGTCAGATCGTTTTTTTTTGTCGGAGAATTTGAGAGCAGGATCTAAATTCCGACGGAAAAAGTCCGATGGAGCCCACACACACGGTCGGATTTTCTGACAACATGGTCCGATCGGACATTTTCCGTCGGAATTTTTCGACCGTGTGTACGGGGCATAACACAGAGTACCACCAAAGAAAGAACTACATAAATGCTATGTGACCTTCCAAAGATCTTATTTTAACTTGTAGGTATATATATATATATATATATATATATATGTGTATATATATAAATATATATGTGTGTATATATATATATATATATATATATATACAGTATACAGATACTAGGGCCAATTTATACAGGAGCCAAATAACCTAGAAACATTGTGTTTGGAGTGTGGGAGGAGACCCGAGTACTCAGAGGAAGCATACACAAGCTAGGGGGGAACATGCAAACTCCAGGCAGGTAGTGCCATGTTTGGGATTCAAACTGACGACCCTAGTGCTGCTAGACAAAGTGCTTACTACTTGCTGCTCATACTTAACCACTATGCTGCCCATGTATACAGTATATATACAATCTATATATTCAAAAAGTAATGTCCAGGGAACATTCATTTAAACACTTTACGCCTAAACAATATCAGCACTGGTTGTTTTTGGCAAAGAGCTACCAGCACAGAAGGCAATTCCCTACCCTAGGGCCTTTCACTAATTGAGGCTGATTTATTAAAGATGCATAGAAATCTTTGCTCAAAAAAGTATGAATATTTACTGCACTCATTCAATCATGCAAAAAATAAAAAAAATTACATTTCAGTTCACCGTGCTTACCCATTTATGTTCACAAGCTTTTCACATAACATTTTGTTTAGCAAATTAGCATCATTCATTTTTACTGCAACCCTCACACTAAACTTTGACCTATTCTTTCCTGTAACCCTGACACTAACACTTCCTTATGGAAATGCAATTCTTTGCTTACATATTAAATTCTCCTGCACCAGGAACCTCTGTGCAAAAAAACAACACTTCCTGCACCAAAAGATACCGACAGTGTAATCCACCGATTTACAACTAACACTCACCTCTTACTAGGTGTATGTATTTAAAAAGGGTAACAATAAACAATTTGTTTAATTGCTTACCAAATGATACATGAGCACAGTAAACTAGTTGTACACTCCTCAGTTATATATTCGTTTTTTCACTATGAGCCACAAAGAAGCATTGATTTCCATTTAGTTGTGAAGTGACATATGACATTACTATTTTAGAAGATTCACAAAGTACTTGTTTTAAATATTAGATGTTAAAGGCCCATGACAGGTTGAGATTTTTTTTTTTTTTACTGTGGCTGCTGTGCTATGCTATATATATATGTATAAACCTTGTGAGCTGTCAAAACAAAAAACTCAAAAAACAAAAAAATCCACGCAAACTTCATTATCCATAATCCTATGGCTTAGCTGTTTGGCTCATTGGATTTCCCTGAGACATTTGGAGATTGCTCCCTCAAATTAATAAAGGAGACATCTCTCTTTGCCCACTCTGGTGACCTCACCAGTTGTGTTTTTGTGGCGTCCTGACCCCCTGGTTTTATTTGGAGGCATTTTGGAATGGTGACAGCAGATATCCTGGGTTTTATTATGGCAGCTTTTTCTTCCTGAATACTTCTGACAGATGGGGTGTTCCAACTCAGTTTTAGGCAACTCTGAAGAACTCAAAACCCTGCCTTGAAACATGTCATGTGCCCTTTTATCTGCCCTTTTGTCTATTGGCCCCTCATCTATGTGATATATTGTGAGATGTTACATTGGTATTTGTGAAGCCGCAATATTATTTGTATCAATAAAAACATTTCTACTTTTTTTATACTACATTTTTCAGCCTGTGCCTGTATAATCCCACAAAAAGAGGGTTATTTCTAGATATGTATTGTTATGATGATGGCACCTTCCAACATCATACAATTATGGAGTTTTTTTCTGTAATGTATGAAATAAATAGCTTATTCCTAATGCTATCCATATAGTATTTAATGCACCAAGACACTTTCAATCACAGTTAATCGTATTCACTTCCAAAGTTACACAGATATCTTGCTGATTACATGTTCCTAATATGTTCATCTCCTTACTTGGAGGATTACTAATCTTATAAAACTAAATATGTAAGATAATAATTATGATGGTAAAATAAATTATTCAGTGTTATCCTGACGTTTGAATGCAGCCATGTGAGAGGATACGTCCAGTACCAAGAAATTAAGCTAGTACTGTTTCATCAGAATAGTTAGTGTCATTTAAAATTCCCATTCCTACAAACAACAAATTGTTATGCCCAGTGTCTTTTGTCATTTGGCTTTACCCTACATAGAAGCCTGTCCCAAGACTTAGCCTGGGGATTTGAATGCAGAGCCCAGAGCCATAGAGAGACATATGCTATATGCCTCTGCCTGTCCATGGCTCACCGCTACCCCCCACTGAACTAAGCTGCAAGCAGACCACATTCTATTCTTTACTCTAGCCACTGCTAATGGAGGGGATGACAGACTGATGCAGCCATCTCCTCTCACTGCTTTATGAAGCCTGAATATACTATGCAAATCCAAGAGCATTATGAGGGGGAGATGACTGCAGTGACAGGGAAGGGAAGCTACCCCTACTGCACTCCACAATTTCTCATCACTCACCATCCCTGTGTCGCCCCTTCACTTAGCACCCACAATGCAAAACACTGCCCTCACCACCTGCCTCTCCTGTAGCCCCCAACACAACTGCAACCCCCCTCTCAGCACCCAATGTGCCTGCAACCCTCCTTATTTCACTACTTACCACATCTGCAGGCTACCCTGTCTCAACATGCATTGCACACCTCCACCCAATTTCTCTCAGCATCCATCTAGAATTTAGCTTCCCTTCTGACAGCACCCCCCCCCATATGAATCCCCCCTCTTCTAACCTTTCTATCAACACCCTGCCTATGCATGCTCCCCCCTCACTCTTATTTATGTACCAGCATCAAGCCCCTGAGCAAAGGATAAGTCACCAGCACACCAAGGATCTCGATCTTGCCCAATGAAGGGCTCCTGCTTGGGTCCGAATTATAGCTGTTCTTTGCTGTTATGTGCTCATTTAATAAAGCATTGGACCCTTCAATGGAGATCCTTGGTGTGCTGGGAGTCGTTCCAGTCTTCAGTCAGTGGTCACTTCAGCACCCATATATTTTACGGAAATTTCCAGGAACATGTGCATTGGGAATATTGTTCTGGATGCATCAAGCCCCTCTTTCACTACTGTGTCTGTGCAGCCCCACCCCCACACTCACCCAATGCCTGCAGCCTCCTCCTTTTCTTCCATTATCATGTCTGTCCACTGCCCCCTTGCTCTTACTACCTGTACCCTGACTTTTACAACTGTACCTTCTTTCGTCTTCTCCCCGCTTTTAGAATACAATGACATAGTAGGGAGGATTAATGCATCCGCATCCACATCAAAAGTGAGGCTGGGGGAATCGGGTCATGTTTTTTTTTTTTGTTCAACCCACTGGTTGAACAAAAAAAAACTCACCTATGTATGGCCAGCATAACTCTTAAGGAAATTTTGCATATGGGTGGGGCAAGACACTGAACCATAAAAAAATAAAAAAATCAGCAATAGACATGAGCACCAGGTTCTCTGTGTTTGTTTTTTCAAAGGCACAGTATGCATTAAATGAAATTAGAAAAAATCCCTCTTAAAATTCATTATGCCACTTTTAAAGAGCTACATCTTACACCTCTGTAGCTTCACATGCAGCTTTAAGGCACCCCAGGCATATGATGTAAAGGGTTTATGTATATACAGTGCAGTGTTATCCTTTAAGGTGTATTAAAAGACCCTTTCCCCTTTGAACAGTATTCTTTCAATTGTATTTTTATTGCATTGGTAAATGTATCTGCAGTGCCCAGTAACCATATACTTTTTTAACATTAGCCCTCAAAAGGCCAGATTGAAAAAGGCAAGACCCAGCTGTCAAATGCAAGGATGTGGAATTCCCTTCCACAGGTGGTGGTCTCAGTGGGGGGCATTGATAGTTTCAAGAAACTATTAGATAAGCACCTGAACGACCGCAACATACAGGGATATACAATGTAATACTGACATATAATCACACACATAGGTTGGACATGATGGACTTGTGTCTTTTTTCAACCTCACCTACTATGTAACTATGCAACTATGTGTCCAATAAATTGTTAATCAGAAGGAGTAATCAAAAGCAGCATTGTAGTATGGTAGTATGCTTTGGATCCCCGGACAAAAAGACCAATATCAGGAATTAGAAAAATGCCTCACATCAATAGATGACTGGATGTCCACGAGCTCCCTCAAACTTAATGGATCAAAAACAGAACTCCTTCTCCTAAATGCAAACCTACGACCCCATGGACTCCACCGACCGTCCTTGGACAGACCATCCCCCTAAGCATAAAAGCCAAAAGTCTCAGAGTCATCTTCAAATCAGAAATGTCAGTGGATGCACAAATAGGATCAGTAGTCAGCGGATCCTACCACCTTCTACACCTGCTACGTAGACCCTTCATTCCAGAAAAGGAAAAAGCAATAGTGGTAGGAACAATCATAAACTCTCGATTATGCAAACTCCCTACATAGGACTACCTAAATTCCAGATTGCACGCATACAAGTTGTTCAAAACACGGCAGCAAGACTAGTCACGGGAAAAAAACCATGGGAATCCATCTCCCCTCCCTGAGGATCCTAAACTGGCTAACCCTAAAGGATCGGATCACATTCAAGACCCTCTGCCTGACCCACAAATGCACACAAGGAGATGCTCCGCAATACTTATGCGAAAAAATAAAACACTACACTCCCAATCGCAACCTCCAATCAACCAACCAAAACCTCCTCCTCATCCCCAAGTCCCGGTACAAATCAAGGGGAGAACGAAGATTTGCAGTCCAAGGACCACGGCTATGGAACGCTCTACCTACGAACATCCGCTTGGAAGGAAACCATCGGGCCTTCAGGAAAAATCTCCAGACCCACCTCTTCTAAGAAGGAATCAATGCAGGTCGGATCAAGCGCCTCGAGGCAATTCAGTTCGCAGGTGCAGCGCTATACAAATCATTCATTCATTCATGTCAATTACTCAATAACAGTGTCATAAGGATAAATAAAAAGTGGACGTTTGAGAGCATGAAATCAAATTACTTGATTAGGATTGTGTATACAATGTAGATGAAACTGATCTAGTCAAGACTATAATATATTATAAGCAAAGATCAGGTAAAACCCCCCTAAAAGCAGTCATACTTACTGTAATAAAAGCAATATACAATATGAGCAATAGAGGGTCTCTAGAAATACACAGTATGTATATTCAAGTAAAGTTCACTTCCCTCAGTAACATGCCTATGCAATTTCTTTTCTACAAAACCTTGTCTGGAGGTGGAGAACATCAAAATTCAACAGGACTTTAAGTGTCCCTCAACAGGGATTACACATAGATAAAATGTAAAAACAGACTTTATTTCATCATTAAAAATCATTAAAATCATACATCCAGAAATATTTTATCTTGCAAAAGTATTTTTGGCAGATTATATTTTAGGTGACATAGTAAAAGGCTTCTAAAAACAAAAACAATAGAGCTCTAAAAAATATTGAATGGGACTGTTGAAAACTAAAGCTAATCCTGACATATTTTTTTTTTTTTTGCATACAGTATATTCAAAAATATATGTGAAAACACACTGCTGCTCCAAGGCATGGGTTTTTATGTGCTGATTAGTTGGAACATTTAAATTGCTAAGTGTACCTTTTGCACCTTCCCATTACAAGTTATGGAATAATTTGATTGGCTGCCTTTTCTTGGTATGTGGTTATTATGGCACAGCTTGTTGTAAGCACAACAAAGCACATAAAAGTGATTTCCATCTTAAAGGTAGGAAAACCAAAGCCGCTCTTGAAAAATGAAAGAATCATTAAGCTTGCACACAAATATTTAAAAATGTAAACAATATTTACCAGCACTGTAGATGATGTCATTTACATAAATTTGGAATGCTACTCATTGTTCAGCACACCACAAAGCTAAACATAATGAACAAGAAAGTGTGTACTGAACTAGCCAAATATATAATTTAGGATGGTGAACTACCTAAATTTGTGGGTTCTTGCTAAGAGTTGAAAAATAAAGCACACAAAAGGTTACCTTTTACTGTCAGCATGAACTCCAGGACATTTTTCAAGTTGATTGTTGGCTGAGCTTAAAGGATAAGTTTACCTTTAAAAATAAAATAGGTAAAAATGCAGGCAAAAAATTTGCATTTCATATATTTTTTTGTAGGAACATGGAAAGCATTGCACCAGCGATCAGCAGATTGCTGGTGCTATGCAGGACTCTTACAGACTGTCGGTGTAAGCTGTCTGCCCACACATCGTACGGGCAGGCAGGTTCACTCTGACAGGAAGAATCAATGAACTACCTCAACAGCGCCGTGTTGACAGCCGCAAAGGATGTTGGTACTTGAAATTGATTCATTCACAGAAGTCTGTAAATAAATGACATGGCTGTATAGGCGGAGTGACATGTGGTACAGGGAACTTCTCCCCGTACTGCTGTCACAGGGAGAGAGGGGATCGGAAGGCTGCTGCAGCAGTGGGAACATGTTACATGTTCCACCCTTTAAATGGGTGGAACATGTAGCATGTTCTCAAAGGTGAACTTTAATTAGTCTTTGTCCTACACAGACTCAGCATTAGTCAAATGTCCTCCGCAGACTTATCCCTCTGCAATCTAGTGCCAGTCCTCTTCCAGGTTGAATGATGCCCAGCACTTCCAGTGAGTTCATGACATCCAGGAGCCATGACCTGTTCCTTAGGGATATGTCATCAAGCCATCCTGGATTCATGGGACAATGTACAGGCCATTATGTGGCACAGTTCTCTGCAGCATTCATGACCTACCTACTGCTGGAAGAGGATAAAGAAGAAGAGGACCTATAAATGATGGGTAGATGAACCCAGGGAAACGAGGAGTTAATTATTCACTGACTCACCAGATTAGGTGTGGTCTATGCCAAGACAAGAGATCAATTTAAAAGGGGGGACGGCTGTAGAGTACAGACTGAAAAGTAGGTAAAATAGTGACCATGCAGTATATTATGAAAAAAGATGTATTAGACATATGATTAAAATAAGTAGACTGACATCATTATAAATGAATCAATCCTCCACAATTGGAAAGATAGCACAAAACATACAGACATACAAAAGTAAAAACAATCCGGTGGTTACTAAGGGTGATGGAAATTCCAAATGGATTATCTAATGATGAGCAATAATAGAAAATTGATTCTGATATCCAGTATTAGTGTGTCAATTGATTCCTATGTGGGTTTCTGTATAATGCAATATACCCAAATTAATTGATGTGACAAGTAGAGATTTCAGTGCAGTCTCAGTGGATATGAGATAGGTAATAGGTAATAGGTGTCTCTGCTGGTGATAATAATTAATTTGAAAAAGCTATGAATGCCTTCAAGCAATTTCAGTTGTAAGTATCCATCAAGAATTATATCACTGTGATGCTCTTACAAAAGATGTTCACCCAAGTCATAATTGACAATGAAAAAGAGTGGGAGATAATGTGGAAGTAAAATTCACTCCTGTAAGAGTTAATATGGGAAAAAGGTGTCTCCACTGATGCTTTATCACCATGTTTCCCTAACAACCCAAAATTTTCAAAATCCAATTTTCATTGGGACAGAAGGTGAGGTGAAATCTTCTGAACAGGGGCACAGACAGCAAAACAAATGTTACAGGGGTGATAACCCTTCCCTATGTCTCCAAAAAGCTTAAAAATTGATTTTTTGGCTGGAGCTACAATTTACCTGTTCCGACTTACAAACAGATTCAACTTAAGAACAAACCTACAGTCCCTGTCTTGTTTGTAAGTCGGGGACCCCCTGTACTTGCTAATGCTGGAAGGCAAATAGATGTAAGAGATAGCGTGAGGTGATGTTAACACAGTATTGATTGTTGGTATTACCTCTATGAGGTGTAACTGTGTAAGACACAACTTTCCTCATGTGCAATAATAAATATCTCAAGTATAAATTGGAAGGGAGTGAGTCAATAGAAGAAACTGCAGTCTGCAGGTGTGGATATCAAGATTTAAATGATAAATTGACTTACTGCTCTACCTTCTCCAGATAATTTCAGATGGTTCCAATTGCCAGTCCATTTTGGGCGGATTGCTCAGTAATATGTAGCTGTGTTCTCGCCAGAGTTGAGATGGCTCAGGTATTCTCCCCTCTTTAGTTCCTCCGCGGACTTTCTCAGAACAAGGAGGGATCAGTCGTACGTTCCTTATGTACCCATTTAGTACATGTAATTAGGAGGCTCCCTCTAGTATTAAAAAATGATCATCACTTCGTTAAAAGAATATGTGTAGAAAGGATTTTGTTCTTTGAAAAACGCCCCTGTTTTATTATTACTTTTTTGCTCACCACGGTGGTTATTCCTTTTATCAAAGTTCCTACAGCGGTTAATCTAAGAAATATTAGTCTAACGTCATTTTTTCAATAATAGATTTGCTGTTATGACCATTTAACATGGACAATCGTATTTTGCCTGCTTCTCAGTCTATACTCTACAGCTGTTCCCCCTTTTTCATTGACCTGTGACATCATATGACTGGACAATGATGCCTTGCAAAATGTTATGTATACCGTGCTTCAAAGAAAATCCTGTTGAAGGAGAAGACGGGGCGGGGGGCATGTTTAGATGGAATTGGGCTGTAAACTGCTTACTACTTTTGATGGCTGTTTTTTCATATGATGGACTAGAGAGTAAATATTTGGCAGCTGTACCCTTTTATGGGCTACAAAGTTTACTATCCCATACTATGAAATACCGCTTGATGTGAGTATCCTCATTACCAGTACCCCCTAATTACATGCAAATGTGTCTTAATGCAAACAACAAAATGCAAATGTTTCAATATGGTAAAAGAAAAAATTGTGCTATCCGTGAAAATAAAGCTGCTGCTCAAAATGTTATACTACATCAAACAAATAGGAAAAAAGGGGGGAGCTGCGCTAAAAAGGACTGACACACTTATTATAAATTAAATATAAATTGTGTTGTGTTCAAAAAAATAATTTGTGCTGAAATATTAAATATATTGATATAAATTAATATTGTGCAAGTGTACATGAAAATATACAATCAATTATCTTATGCAGATAGCCAGAATCCGTGATTGAAAAATAAATGAATAGGAAAACACCTAAAATGTATGACTAATAATTAAACATAAGATTGTGCTGTAAACACCACATCTATGTATCAGATATGGCACTGGAAGTGGTGAATATAAGACCATATGATGAGTCCAATTGACAGCAAATAATGTCCCAAATCAAAAAGATAAAAAAATGTTTCAATATGTTTTCTAAATAACTAAATTATTTCCTGATATCTATGAACTGTATGCATGACAGATTTTTTGCCTAAACTCAAACTTATCATGATAAACGTACATACCTCGTTGGTATTATCCCTTGGGGTACATGTGGTCAATACATAAATGATGCTGATAGTGCTGTTATGCAGCTTTTGTGCCACCTATCACAGAATAATTCCAAATTATTTAACTTATTTGGCTTCATAAGTACTTCATGGGAAGGTATAATCTTTCAAATATATTTAGATTAAAGCAGAACCAAACCCTCCTATCCTTTTCAGACAAGGAAGCTGCCAGTGATTGATAAGCAGTTGCCATAGAACTACACATGTTATCAGTTATGACACCAGCCATTTGTTGTCTTTGACAGTTTGGTTGAGAGCAAAAGCAAATGTTACAGTTATCAGTGGGGAAGCCTGATGAGAGCAGATGAGTCAAAGTTGGTAAAGTGGTTCTAAAGCCGAAATATTTGTTTATCTTAATGTATTCCTTGCACTAGGGTAAAAAATGTTTAGGTATCGTATTTGACCCCTCATCCCCTTTTATACTTACCTGAGCCCTCCTGCGATCCATCGCTGTGCACATCTGCAGCTCTTCGCTACCCTAATTTCTGTGTTTTACAAGCTTTGCTGGAGCACCAGGAGCCAATGGCTCCCAATGCTGTCAACCAAAGCCAATGATGAGAGAGCGGTCTATGGCAATGGACGCATTGGAAGTGAAGTGGGGCGGGGAAGTGGGGCGGGGAAGTGAGCATGCACAAGTGCCCCAATGGAAAGCAGCTTACTGTAGGGGGCCTGGATAGAGAGGAGGAGCCAGGAGATCCAGCAGGGGATCTGAGAAGAGGAGTTTTAGGGAAGCTCTGTGCAATTCCTGCAAAACATGTTTATTTTTTTTATTTACAAAGGCTTTAAGGATGGCTTTAACAACCAGCTATTCCGGGCTGTTTTTTTTTTTTTTCATAAAGCAACATAACGGACATTTACAAATCGATTCGGAACAACAAATCTGAATCATTTTAACATAGTGAGTATGATAAAATGTAATTATTTACTTAACAAATGAATCCGAAAGAAAAAAAAATAGTTTGCTTGTGAACATCTCTATATAAGAAAGACAGTGCAATTGTACTAAGAGTCCATTATATTGGTTTATCTGAAAATCTCTATATTTAATAGACATGTGCATTCGTTTTCGTCCGAATGCATTTTCGTCCGAATTTCAGGTATTTTCGTTATCGTTTTAACAAACGATAACGAAAGTGCAGAATCCGAAAAACGAAAAATCCGACATAAACAAATGCTTTATTTTCGTTGTGACAACAGTTCGATATAGATAGGAGATTTCGACGCTGACAATAACAATCTGTGTCCATTGAACCTGTGGTCGAATGTGCCTAACCTTAACTCTATTAGTCCAAGATTATTCTACATAGAGAGAAAAGATTCGACGTAGAAAGGAAAGATTTGACGTAGAAAGGAAAGATTGCTGCTGGAATTGGGTGGAATTGCAGCTAAACTATACAGAGTCATACAGTTTATCTGCTCCGTCGAATCTTCTTTGAACTTTCGACAGACACCATAAGCCTTCAATGACAGATTTGACCTTAATTCATTTGGATTTTCGGACGAATGCAATTTTTAACGAAAAACTAAATAAATAAAAACGAATTTCGGGAGTAACTAAATAAATTTATTTTTCGAACGAAAACGAAATTCCGAAACGAAATATTTCAGTGTGCACATGTCTAATATTTAATACAATAAAAAATATAATAAAATACATTTGTAAAAATCTTAATGTCATATCAGAAATAACTTTACAGCAAATTGTGCAATTATGACTAAGCTCCGGGGCGGAGTGAAATACGTTGGGGCGTGGCCTGGTTGGAGTCCAGGCTGAGGTTGCCACTCTATCCATCTCTGTAGGACAACATACATGTGTGACTTTCAGGGGTTTCTCCTCTTTCCTTTAACTATTGCAGGAGCCAGGGCAGGCTCCATCCCCTGTCAGCACTCTAGCAGCAGCTGCGGATGCACTACCTATATACCCCCTCCCTGAGCGGCACACTACATTTTTCAGTTCACAGTGGTACAGATTGAAGCAATAGCCCATTACAGGCAGGAACCAGAGGCCCCTTGGTTGTGTAGCAAAGTTCAGTGTCCAGCTTACACTCCTCCTGTGGCTACTGATCTCAGAACCAACTCTTCAGGCACTGCCAACCCGCCTTTCATTAGCCCTCCAGGCTAACTCCCCACAGTCCTCCAGACTGACACTCACAAGCCCACCCGGCTGACTCTCAGGAGATCTCCCAGACATGCTGAAATGCTCCCACTGTCCCACAAGCCCCAGGCCTGAGGTCACTGAGGGGGCCCAGTCTGATGGGGGGCAGACTAGGGGGCACCCTCAAGGGCCATCGACAGCCTCCTCAGCACTCCATCTCCATTTTCCACCTGACTGCCCTTTGCTGGCATGGCTCTTGTCTATTTATGAGGTAAGCTCCTGCCAGCCCAAAACTGGGGATTGGCTAAGGCCTCATAAATATGCATGGCCCATCCTCCAGCTCTGGAAGTTTCTACAAACTTCCAGACCAGGGGGAAGTGTCAGAGAGAGCTGCATTATGAATCATCCAGCCCCCGAGTCACTGAACCCTGACCCAGATTCACAGCTCAGGCTTAGCCCCAAGCCAAAATTAAATTTTCCTACTCTAGCAACAACCTATTTACACCTAGCACACTAGAGGGTGCTGCACAGACATGACAGAAAACTTACACTTCCAGTAAATGAGCCCAATACCACTATAGTAATATTTAAGCAGATTTAGAAATGGTATAGTGGATATGATTAAAGATATGTTCACATAAAATGTACAGTATGTTATGGTTCAGGATGGATACTGATTGATTCACCCTCTGGTTTTTAATATCTGTCAGAGGAGCTAGTATTAAAAGATAAGTTTGCTTTTAGTAAAATGTTACATCCATATTCAGGGTGTAACATGTAACACGTTACTAAAGCACCTACTAATGCAATACTGATCCAAAATAAATGTAAAACGATCTAAATAATCACTTTACAACTATATGTTCTACTGTGCCATCATACAGCATGCTAATGAAAACGATTGTAATCAAAATAAAAACCATTTAGGAAACATTGGGTTTATTTACTAAAGGCAGAAAGACTGTTTACTATACAAGGGAATTTGCACTTTGCATGGAAATTTTCCCCAGGGTATTGTGAATGGGCTGAAGTGCCATCATCCAATCATGTAAAAGCAAATATAATTTTTTTTACTTTACTGGCTTGTGTCTGAGTATTCTTTGCAAAGTGAAATTTCACTTGCAAAGTGCAACTTCTCTTGCAAAATGAACAGTCTACCTGTCTTTAGTAAATCAACCACATTGCATCCACAATAAAGTCCCAAATAAATATATCAATCTTTCTTCTGTGTTTCTTGTACTTTCTACAGCCTGTGCATCATATTTAGACAGGCAGTCATGCCCAACACATGTGCCTGTGTTCAAAACTCACCAGATTTTTATGACCTTACTGAAAACTCAGGTCAAAATCTGCTTTTCCAGAAATCCTCCCCTATATACATCCGCTTCACCTCAAAACTGCATGATATTTCTCAAATACCCTCAGGCAATGTAAAAATAAATAGCTACACAAAATGTTATATCATCAATACACCATCATTTACTATAGTTACTATCCTAATTTACTATAAAATACACCCCCAAGAAGAGGTCTAATCATGCACCTTCAAGATTTACGGCTGGCTGTCAGACGCTGTTCGTGTCTGGGTAATTGATCTGAACTGGGCCGGTGAGAGATGCTAAAGGCAACACCATATTAATGAGCACAGCCGCTTTGAATCTTGATACTGGAATGCATTTAATCTTCAGGCGATAGCACCATATTATGTGAGTGGATTTTATAGTAAATTTGCTTTTATCAAAAGTGTTTTAGGACTTTTTTTTACACTTGCTTCAAAATGTGGTATTTGAGATGCTTTTTTAAAGCAATGCCAATCAAAGCACCTCCCACTAAATAAAATAGTTACCTTACAGTCCTGTTCAAACTGTTGTGTTTGCTTTGCTTGAAAGATTATACCCCTTGGCACTTTCTTGGTGCTTCAAAGTGTCTCCAAAGCCCCCATGGAAGTCTAGCTGCACTGGGAAACCAATAAGTGAACCAGAAAGACATCATCAGAGGTCACTTCCAATTCATGTTTTTATATTCTGTGAGTGTCTGGTACAGACATGACATCTGGTGTGCAGCATGGAGCAGCAGGAAGGTAAGAACTGAGTGGAAGAGGAGGAGCAGAGTTGGGGCACCAGAGCAGGAGAAACTAGCAAATGTCACACGTGGTGAGCAGCATGGGAGCAATGTAGCGGGAGACAAGCAGGGACTGGAGAGAGAAGTAACTGAGTGGTGCAGAATCAGAAGACAGGTTTCTACCGAGCCCCTTTAAAGCAAATATAAAATCAACACACACAGAGCATTTGCCAAGCTTCATTAAAGCTTTAAAAAAGCACCACAGAAGCATCAAAAACACATCAAAAATGCAGGTCCGCCGGACTTTCCAAATGCCCGGACTTGCCAACACACGCCCATACTTTTCAGGCGGACAATCCGCCGGAGTTTTGGCGGAAGTCCGCGGGACTTTTGAAATGAACGGACTTGCCCCACACACAGAGAAAAGTCCGTTCATTTAGAACGTGACTCCAGGTAGACGGGACTAGCGAAGGAAGTCAATGCCGCCGCCTCGATTGGCGACATCGACACCTCGCTAGCCAAGTCACCTGGTATGGATTTAAAGGGGAATCCCCACGCGAAAAAAAACGGCGTGGGGGTCCCCCCCAAGTCCATATCAGACCCTTATCCGAGCACGCAGCCCGGCCGGTCAGGAAAGGGGGTGGAAAAAAGTGGGATGTCTTGGCGATGTTGCCTGTGAGTTGCTCCCCAACATAGATCAAAACAACACCCAGGCTTGGCTGCCAACCAAGTCTGTTTATTTGACCTACTCAACCAAGAAAACAGCACTATCACTTCTAGCACACTAGGGGTGCTGCACATATATCTTTACAGGAAAAAAAGTGCATATATTATTTTTTTCACAGTGGATCACAGGTGCAATGCCCCTACCTTTGTATGCGCTTTCAATTGCAAAAATGGACAAAATGTCGATAGACTTATGCCCCGTACACACGGTCGGACTTGCCAACGGACTAAGCTCCATCGGCATTTCCGACGGAAAGATTTAGAACATGTTCTATATCTAAGTCCATCGATAATTCCGGCAGAAAAAGGCATACACACCGTCAGAATGTCCGATAAAAAGCTCCCATCTGACTTTTTCTGCCGGAAAGTCCGGCCGTGTGTACATGGCTTATGAGTGCGCTGATCATCACACTCATATTCCATTGGGAACTACAAGTCCATCTGCCATGGCAGAAGATGGGACTTGTAGTTCATTGACTCTGCAAATTTCTAAAGTGATAGATGCTGCGGGCAAGGAGGACCACTGCACACTGTCACAGTTGGCGCTCTGAGGTTGGGGGGGGTTCTTAGGAAAATTTTACATGTTACACCCTATATATGGGTGTAACATGTTGTTAAAGCATTTAGGGGTCAGTAGGGACTGGCTGAATTTCAATCCACGTATGGGCAGTCTGGTTCTACTAATCCACAACCAGCCTGTTTAGATGAGAGAATTGAGTATTTTTCTTTTATTCAACCTACTGGTTGAACATAAAACAAAATGAATCATGTATGGGCAGCCTTAGCCTTTAAGCTTTGGAAATAAAAGACCTTACAGCCACGAAAGAATCTAGCTGCTCAGTGATTCTTAAATACCGTATTTATCGGCGTATAACACGCACTTTTTCCCCCTTAAAATCGGGGGAAAGTCGTGGGTGCGTGTTATACGCCGATACCCCCAAAAAAAGTGACAAAAATAGCGAGCGACGCCGAAAAATAGAGAGCAGCGCCGAAAAAGACAGAATCGCCGCTGGAAAAGACCGAGCCCACTGTTCGGCTCCGCTCGTAGTCCCGCCTCACTGCGCCCGCTCCTGAAAACAGCAGGGAGGCGGGACCGCGAGGGGAGCTGAACAGTCGGCTCGGTCTTTTCCGGCGGCGCTTCGGTCTTTTCCGGCGACGCTTCGGTCTTTTCCGGCGGCGATTCAGTCTTTTTCGGCGGCGCACACGCGGTCTGTCTGGGCGGCGGGAAATTTAAACGTGGGCAAGGCTGCAAATGACGCTGGGCAAGCTACAAATGACACTGGACAAGCTGCAAATGACGCTGGGCAAGCTGCAAATGACGCTGGGCAGGCTGCAAATGACGCTGGGCAAGCTGCAAATGATGCTGGGCAAGCTGCAAATGATGCTGGGCAAATGGGCTGGGCAAGCTGCAAATGACGCTTAAATGTAAGCTCGTAGTCCCGCCTCCCTGCTCCTGAAAACAGCAGGGAGGCAGGACCGCGAGGGGAGCTGAACAGTCGGCTCGGTCTTTTCCGGCGGCGCTTCAGTCTTTTCCGGCGACGCTTCGGTCTTTTCCGGTGGCGATTCGTTTTTTTTCTGTGGCGATTCAGTCTTTTTCGGCGGCGCACACGCGGTCTGTCTCGGCGGCGGGAAATTTAAACGTGGGCAAGGCTGCAAATGACGCTGGGCAAGCTACAAATGACACTGGGCAAGCTGCAAATGACGCTGGGCAGGCTGCAAATGACGCTGGGCAAGCTGCAAATGATGCTGGGCAAGCTGCAAATGATGCTGGGCAAATGGGCTGGGCAAGCTGCAAATGACGCTTAAATGTACGTTTTTTTTCCCCTAAACTTCCCTCCTAAAACTTTTTTTCCTTAAAATGCCCTCCTAAACTTGGGGTGCGTGTTATACGCCGGTGCGTGTTATACGCCGATAAATACGGTACATTATATTATCAAAATTATTGAGTCTCCTGTCTTTACACGCACATGAACTTTAATGGTATCCCAGTCTGATGCCCAGTACACACGAGCGGAAATTCCACCAGCAAAAGTCCGATGAGAGCTTTTGTTCCGAAAATCCGCTGATAAAGGGTAGTCCTACATATGGTATATACTGTATATTTGAAAATGTATCAATCCTGATGTACTGATGGCCTATCTCATTTCTTGAGGCCTTTAAAATGCTGGGACAGTACAAATTCCCTCCAAATTACCCCTTTTTGGAAAGTAGAATTTAGTAGGAGGCATGGCCAGTTTTTTGAAGTTGCAATTATTTAATGAAATAATTTTTGCTTCACTTTTTTTTTACATACTGTCACCAGTGCAGTACAGCTTTATCATGGTACTGTGATTAGTGTGGCGGTGATCAGGGATACTGACTGGTGACAGTAAGTAAAATAAATAAATAAATAAATATATATATATATATATATGTATGTATATATATATTTTAGATAAATTACAAGCAGGTGGGGAGCGAGGTGTGGCCAGTGCTTAACCCCATGAAACCTGCTACAGACCTCTCACTGCCACCCATTTACCTGAAGAACCACAAAATTCAATGTGGCAGATACTCTCCAGCAACAGCTGACGGGGGCTGTTTGTCACGGTGGTTAAATAGAGATACAGAATCATTGTTTTAATGAGCACAGTATATGATTGCACATTAGAATGTATAGTAGTAAAGTGAGTATTTACTTTGATTCAATTTATTTTATGCTGAGTGTTGCACATTTAATTTGAATCATTATTATGCTTGGAATGATCTACCAATAATTCTATGTAATTAAGAAGTGTGTCATCATTTTAAAAAGTTGTATTTAGCTGATTGTATAACACTAAAGGAAGTTTTTGTATATTTTAGTTGCACTACTCCTATACCACCATGATGTTTGTAATGCAATCAAATGAAAGAACTGTCAGTATTAAACACAAAGACCTGTGCCCCCTGCTGGACATCCTCAGAGATAAGGGAATAGCATACAGATGGAAATTTTACAAATGCCATACCCCAGAAGACTTCAGGGATCACCCCTTGATAGGTCCTACCTTAAACTGCTTTAAAGATGCTTCTAGCATGCGAGGAATCTCCACAACACCAAGCCCCATGGCCCCAATTCTGAAAAACCCTGACCTCCCTCCGGGAATGTCAGATCAATTCCTGATGGGAATACATTCTAATACAGACCTATGAGTGCACCATATGTTACTCAATGGGAACATTTTGCCACTTGACTGCATTAAATGCCTTTGGCCCGACTCATCGATTAACCTATGGAAATACTTTCAATTAAGACACTTTATCCAATCAATTGAAAGAGCAACTGATCTCTCACAACCCCTGTCTCCATTTGAAAACCTATGCTCCAAAAAGACCCCTCTGAAACACACAATTTCTACCATTTATGCAATACTTTGGGCCAATACCCAAAATAACACAGGCAAATTCTGTTCAGCATGGAACAAAGACCTACATCTAGACATCTCTGAAGAACAATAGTCAGAGAGCTATTACCACACATACAAAGGATCCATAAATGTATCCATCCAAGAAAAAAAAACGGAAAATTGTATCATACTTACCGTAATTTTCCTTTCCTGGTGCCTATCCATGGCAGCATACCTGTGATAGAGCTCCGCCTCGACTCCTCCCTCAGGACTAGTGAATAGCATAAATTAAAGGCACCGTCCCTCCCCCAACATTCTCTGTAATATAGCATACCGAGGGTGGGAGCGTATGCTGCCATGGATAGGCACCAGGAAAGGAAAATTACGGTAAGTATGATACAATTTTCCGTTTTCCTGGTGCCTCCATGGCAGCATACCTGTGATAAATAACTAGCTGACAAGGGTGGGATAATGCTTGTTAAATGTTTAATCAGAGAAGGACATTGCAGCCTGGACTGCCCTCCTTCCGAACTCAACAGTAGTGAGAGCTCCTGGATCGATATGGTAGTGCCTGAGAAAGGTATGGCGAGAAGACCAGGTGGCGGCCCTGCAAACCGTCTCCAATGAAACATTAGCCCTTGCTGCCCAGGAAGCTGAGACTGCCCTTGTGGAATGAGCATTCACTCGGGAAGGAGGATCCATATTCTTCACCCTGTAGGCCTTCTGAATCAGCTTTACGACCCAAGATGCCAGAGTTCTGATGGAAGCTTCTTTCCCCCTGTATTTACCGAAAGGTACCACAAAAAGTCTCTCGGAGTCCCTGAAGGGACTGGTGGCTTCGAGGTAAGCCCTGAGCACTCTGGAGATGTCTAGCTCGTGACAAGACTCTGAATCCGTGTCTGTGAATACCGGAAGTGCCCAAGGTTCTGCCATATGGCTTGTGGTAGTGACTTTAGGCGTGAAGCCCCTAAGGGGACGGAGTTCCACTCTGTCTGGGAAAAAGGAGATATGGTCGTCCCCTATCCCTAACGAATGTAGTTCTGAAACTCTTCGGCCAGATGTGATGGCTAGCAGGAAGGCGGTTTTCAGTGATAGGTTCCAGATTGCCACTTGTTCTACTGGAGCAAATGGATGGCTAGATAGGACCTCCAGGACTAGGGACAGATCCCACTTAGGGAACGGCCGCCCGGCAGGAGGGCGGATCTTTAGCACCCCCCTGAGGAAGGTGACCACCAGAGGATCCTCTGCCCATCTTTTATTTGTGGCTGCGGAAATAGCTGCTACCTGCACTTTGAGAGAGCTCAGACCGAGCCCCAGGTCGAGACCTGACTGAAGGAAACCCAAAATATTGGGTGTGGAAGGAAAGATTGGGTCAAAGCCTTTATCCGTGGCGAAAGACAAGAATTTGTTCCAGATTCTTGAGTAGATAGCGTTGGTCGCCGGCTTTCTGGCCCTCAGTAGTGTTGATATAACCCCTGGGGAACACCCTAAGGCTTCAAACCTTCGCCTCTCAACCTCCAGATTCGAAGATCTAGTTTCTGTGGGTTCGGATGAACCAGGTTGCCTTGCGACAGAAGATGGGGGAAAGGGGGGATCCTGATTGGAGGACTCACGCTGAGGCGCATGGCCAGAGGAAACCAGGGTCTCTTCGGCCAATACGGGAGTACCGCCAACACTTGCACTGATTCCCTGAGGACCCTCAGGAGGAACCTGAATATTAGTGGCCGGGGAGGGAAGGCATATGCTGTCGTGAACCTCCAGGGGCACGTCAGGGCATCCACTGCCTCGGCTTGCGTGTGTGGCAGGCGGGAGAAAAATCTGTCCAGCTTTGCATTCTCCGGGGTGGCAAATAGGTCCACCTGAGGGGGATCCCACAGGTTGGAGATCTGAAGGAAGACCTGGGGATGGAGCGCCCACTCGTTGATATCTTGGAAGTTTCTTGATAACGAGTCTGCTTCCGTGTTTAGTCTGCCCGGGAGGTACATCGCTTTGAGATCCAGGAGGTTCTTCTCCGCCCAGAGCATGATCGGCTCTACCTCCCTGAGGAGCGATCTGCTGCGCGTGCCTCCCTGCCTCTGCAGATATGAGACAGCCGCCCTGTTGTCCAGGCGTAGGAGTATCCTCCGACCTCTGACTTGAGATGTCAGAGTAGTCAGTGCCAGGAAGGCTGCCCTCATCTCCAAGATGTTGGATACCACTCCCCGGGTAGAACATGACCATCTTCCTTGAATCCGGGTTTCCCCGCAATGGGCCCCCCAGCCTTGCCCGCTCGCGTCGGATGTGACCGTGGTCCAAGAGAGGGAGCCCAGATAGTGAGGCTTGGAGAGGTTCTCCGGGATTGTCCACCAGCGCAGACTCCTGCGCATCACTCCCGTCAGCAGGATTGTCTGTGAGAGACGCTGTCTCTTCCATTGAGCCAAGAAACCTGTTTGAAAGTATCTCAGGTGCCAATGGGTCCAAGGCGTCAGGGGAATACAAGAGGACATTGTGCCAATAAGACTCAGACATTGTGATGCCGTCAGATACTGGCTCTGGATGGTCTTGCGCATCCTGCGGATGATGATCCTTGCCTTCGAAGGAGGTAACGACACTGTCCCCTCCTGAGTGTTGAACATCGCACCTAGGTAGACCATCTGTCGAGTCGGTGTTAATTGACTTTTGTCCATATTTATAAGCCATCCCAGTCTTCTTAGGGACCGTAGAAGGATCTCCCGGTGATGTACCAATTGCTCCGGACTGCTGGCTAGTAGGAGGATATCGTCCAGGTAGTGGTATATCCTCAGGCCCTTCTCCCGAAGGGGGGCCAGAGCGGATATCAATATTTTGGTGAACACTCTGGGGGAGGTGCACAGCCCAAAGGGTAGGGCTTGAAACTGTAGGTGGGTTTGGCCCACTGCAAACCTCAGATACTTCTGGAATGCAGGAAGAATTGGGATATGGAGGTAGGCATCCTGCAGGTCGACCGAGATCATCCAATCCATTGGTTGGACTACTTGGATAATTGTTTGCAGGGACTCCATCTTGAAGCTCTCGGTGCTGATGTACAGATTGAGCTTCTTCAGGTCTATCACTGGCCTCCAACCACCTGTCTTTTTGGGTACTAGGAACAGGGTAGAGTAGAAGCCTGTGAAGCGCTCTGACAAGGGAACCGGTACAGCCGCCCCCTGAAGCTGGAGGGATGTTATAAACTGTACTAGGGCCTGCGCTTTTGACGGTGAGGCCGGAATCTCGGTTCTCTTGAAGGATATGGGAGGTGGAGTGTGAGAGAACTTCCAAAAGTGTCCCCACTGGATTGTTGATAAAACCCAGGGGTCTTGACAATGGGTAGTCCAGACTGGGACAAAGGACTTTAGCCTGGCTCCTACCGATGGTCTCTGGAGTAGCCCGGCGTCAAAAGGACTGCTTCTGCTCCTGAGGGGTCCTAGGGGCTTTGTTTCTTCTGCTCAGAAAGGAAGCTTGGGTGCCTCTCCAGGGCCTTCTGTTGTCTCTGAAGTGCCTTGACTGTCTAAAGTCCCTGGCGTTTGACTGGCGGAACCTGGACGGACCTCCTCTGGGACCTCGCACCCTTTTGTCCTGGGGGAGCATACCAGATTTCCCCCCTGTCACCCTGGAGATAGCCTTCTCCAATTTGTCTCCAAATAGCGCTTTGCCATCGAATGGGATCTTACACCAATTTTGCTTAGAGGCGAGATCAGCCGTCCAGGGCTTCAGCCATAAGGCTCTCTTTGCCATCACGGAATGGAGCATAGACCGGGCCGAGCATCTGATGGTGTCAATGGCTGCCTCCCCGACAAAGTCTGCCGACAGTCTAAGTTCCTCCAAGGCTTTTATTATGTCTTCCCTAGGGACCTCCTGTCGTAGGGCCGTCTCGATGTTGTCTGTCCAGGCTCTGATGGCATTTGACACAGAAGTGAGGGCAATGGCCGGCTTACAGGCGGCTCCTGCGGCCAAGTAGCTCCTCTTAAGCTCCAGATCGATCCGCCTATCTAGAGGATCTTTGAAGGAAGCGGAATCCTCCATTGGGAGGGTGACATTCTTCGCTAAACGCACCACGGCCGCGTCTACTACCGGCATGGAGTTCAGCGACTGCGTTTCAGCCTCTGGTAGAGGATAAAGTTTATTGAGCCGGCCCACGGAGAGCTTCTTGTCGGTCCTTAACCATTCATTTTGGATGACTTCCGTGATCTCCCCCATTAGAGGGAAGAGAATCTGTCTCCTTTTGAGAAATGGGAAGTAACTCCTGGACCTTTGAGGTGGTTCCTCCGCCTCCTCCCAGGTGATCGCGGTCTTGACCGCTTGGATAAATGGTGGGACCAGGGCATAGCTGAATCCGGACGGCTCTGATTCCTCCGAAGAGTCCCCTGAGGGGTCTTCAGGTGGTACTTTCTCGGCCGGCCGTGACGGCGGCGGGGGGGCACTGACTGCCGAAGGACCTGGGACTTCGTGATCTGTTTCCCCTGCCTGTGTCCGTGGGACTGGCTGAACGGGGGCCAGGGCTGCTAGCTCGGAGAATGAGTCCCTCATTGTTCGCTTAAGCAGATCCACGACCTGCTGACTCTCGAGCTCGCGGTTGGCCGCGTAGTCCCTGAAGCAGTCCTTACAGACCAGTTTGCCCGGTAGCGGCGTAGCCCCACATGTCCAGCACTTCTTCTTTGCGCCACTTCTAGGGGAAGGCGACCGGTCTCGTCTTCTGGATCTTGACCTCTCTGATTCGTGGCGTGAGGACCGGGACCCATGATGAGAGGAACGGGACCTGCGGTCTGGGCTGTCATCGTTGTCGCTGCGTCTTGACGACTTCTTGGTGCTTTTGGAGTGGGCAGGGCTACGATGCAAAGAATCTACGTTAGATTCATGCAGTGCACTTTTTTTTTTTTTTTTTTTATACTCACGTACAGTTGGTCTCATACCTATTGGACGTAGGAGGATCTTTGTTACGAGATGAATAACTCATAGCGCGGTTGGGCAGAGGGATCAGCTGCGGAAATATAGTAAGATCGGGGAAGAGAGAGAGAGAGAAAGGACTATGTAGATTTAAGCGTACACAAAAACACCTACATGTAACATATACTTGCTTATATACCCGCATATATGTGCGCCCCTCCCGCCCCCTTCCCCCCGTCTCCCTTTTCTCTCTTTTTTTTATTTTTTTTATTTTTTCAGAGATTTTCCATGTCTACACAACGCCTAAAAAAAAGTATATTAAATTATATTATGTCCCTTTTCATCATTAAAAAGAAAAAACTTTTAATTGCTCATTTTGGGAACCTACCAGGAGACGGACAGCAAGAGGCTCGCAGGGCACGGCTGAAACACTACTGACAGCCATGACCCTGCTGCTATCCTTTAAATACAAAAGGAGGTGGATGGGCTAATCCCAAACCACCTCCTACCTATTAACAATGAAGAAAGGGAAAAACTGGAACTTTTTCCAGTAACCAAAATGGCCGCCGGGCGGTCAGGCCGCTGCGCATGCGCGCGCGCATGCGCAGTAGCTATCGGCGGCGAGGGCTCTGTGCGGAGCCCTCGCCAGTCGGCGTCTCCTCCCCACCCCGGAACGCGCATGCGCCCCTCAGGCGGCGAGGACGCCGACGCCGGGGGGACCTGTCAGCCGCATGCAGGAGCAATAAGGAGCGCTCCCGCGGCCCCCCCTCATGAAGATGACTATTTGGTGGCATCCCTGTACTAAACAAAAGGGAAGGCATGTAAACAACATCCAAGGCACAATTATATGGGAGGGCAGAGAGAGGGAGAAGGGGAGAAAAAGAGAGGGGAAAAGGAGAGAGGAAGGAAAAAAAAAAAAAAAAAAAAAAAAAAAAAAAAAAAAAAAAAAAAAAAGGTAACCGGCCTGAGACTGAGCTGATCCACCTGCGACTCGCTGCGATTCATCGTAGAAGGCGGCAGACTGCGTTCCTGTGAGGAAACTCTGCAAGAAGACCCCACAGATCCACAGAGGGGTTCCCAGTCTTATTAGTGCATTGAGCGGACCCAAGATCAGGGACTTCGCACGGGAAAGGCTAAACCCGGCGGACGCTGCCGAAGGCAGAGGTATGGACATCTGCTACTCTTCACCAGCACAAGAGGTATGAGGAAAAAAAAGGAGAATGTTGGGGGAGGGACGGTGCCTTTAATTTATGCTATTCACTAGTCCTGAGGGAGGAGTCGAGGCGGAGCTCTATCACAGGTATGCTGCCATGGAGGCACCAGGAAATCAAATTATTAGTTCGCTGGTATCGTACCCAAACTCTTCTACACAGCTTCACTGCTTCTATACCAGATCAATGCCGGCGATGCAAACAATTAACTGGCAATCTTATACATATTTGGTGGGACTGTAATTACCTAAAACCTTTTTGGAGAAAGGTGCACAGCCAAATCACCCAAATTACTGCACAACCCCTAGAATTTAAACCAGAGCAATTTCTCCTCCACCTTCAATCAGATCAGTCTCAACCGTACTGTAAATCATTAGCCATGATACTAATAAATGCTGCCAAATTGTGTATTCCTAGATCCTGGCGTACCCCTAAAATCCTATCCATTCTTGACTGGTATAAGCAAATTAATAAAATTGCAGGAATGGAAGAACTTATTTCAATGGCTCTTGATTCCCCTTACAAATATGCGACAATCTGGAAAGATTGGATTCAATTCAAACTCTCTGAAACTGTGGGAAACCTCATTCGAACAGTCAAGATTCCGTAGTCTAACTTCCAACACCATTTCTAACAATATAGCGGATCACACGTTCATCCAAAGAATTCCAGACCCTTCAACTTCTCAAATTCCTGTATCCTTCCTTTCCTTCTTATACCCCCCCCCAAATAAACTCATTTTTTGGAAGAAAAAAAAGAATTATGTATGGCCCGTCTAACTGTTGAAAATCAAGCGGTCCAAGTCATTGGTGACATTTTTTTTTTTTTTAATTATCTGCAAATTAATAAATGTGCCAAACTAGATTATAAACTCTAGCAAGCAGGTCCCTCTGATTCCTCTTGCATTGTAATTGTACTGTCTCCCTCCACTTTGTACAGTGCTGCTCAAACTATTGGCACTATACTGTATAAATACTGCATAATAATGAGGATAACATTAAAAAGGAACAAGTTCTGTAGCTGAGAACAGAGGCAGTCGACTAGAAAGCTTCTTAACGAAAAAAAAAATCACAGATACATCATAATTAAAGGTTTGTGTTTTTTTTGTTCGTTTTTTGTACTGGCTTTAAGGCAGATTGCAAGGAATTGCAAGTATATCTGGTTTATTAACTTATGCAATGTCAGCGGTAAATGCTAAAATGGATAGCCTCTGATTCTAATGAACAGCAAATGTGTAATTAAATTATTCCATATTAAATTAGTATCTAGAAATTACTAGTGCACAATCAATAAAAACAAACTGTTTTAGAGAACATTTGACATGCAAGATTCTGTGCCATATCTCAGTTTTAAATATATAGACTCGTTTAAGTGGAAACTTAGCCTCATTTGACCAAGCTGTCTTAAGGCAGTGTAATCCACTGCCATCAAATGAAAAGTGTCACTGAACTGTCATGGAAATTAATGGAAGAATTACAAAAGATCACAGGGGTAAATGAGACAAAATCAGCATGCACGGCATAAATTCTATTTTATGTAAACCCAAAATCCTTTTATCAGCATGTTTGCCATTTTGATTGAAAAAACTGTATACAGTTTTTTCAATCAAAATGTTTTTTTTATTTAAATCTGTTAAATCTTAAATGTTATTTTTTTATTACAAATAAAAAAATTTAAAGATTAAAAACGATAAACTAATTTGTTAGACAATTTTACCCTTTTACCTGTCAATTAAAGCGGAGTTCCATCCAAAAATGGAACTTCTGCGTTAAGAGAAGGTGACTCCCTGACATGTCACATTTGTCATGTGATTTGTTTGGGGGGGAGCGGATACCCCCTTTTCAGAAAGTTCCAGCTCCCACTTCCTTCTGGCACACCCTCGGAACCTGAAGAGGCCTGAGTCTGGCAGGCCTTCCATGCAACATACTCCAGTTATGCCTGGGGGGGTCGCCATCCTACTCAACAAATCTCTTCCCTATAAGGTAATCAGTGTCTCTACTGACCCGGGGAGCCGATATATTATCCTGTTGTTAGATGTAAACTGTGTACGCCTAGCTCTCATTCATGTGTATGTCCCACCTCCCTTCTCTCCTGATATTCTGTTCACTCTTCAGGGGAGTCCAGCGACCCTCTAGGTCGCCAGGGTAATCTGGGCTGGGGACTTCAATTCCATCCTATAGCCCTGGATTCCTTGAATCCTCAAAGGAACTCTTCCTTAGACCTTGTGCATTGGGCCCAAACCTTTGATGTTACTACCGAGGTCTGGCAATTTAAACATCCCCAGGATAAAATATACTCCTATTTATCCTCTACCCATAGATCCGGGTCTCGGATTGATTTGGCTTTCTGCTCTAGAGCGGCTCTGGGTCTGGTGCAATCGGCATATTACCTGCCAGCTGGCATGTCGGATCATGCCCTGCTGGAACTGAGAGTTGAGGGTCAGAGACATCCGGAATGCTGGAACTTGGAAGCCAAAAGGTTGCTAAATAATAGAGTTCATGAATTGGTGGATGACAGTGGTGCCCAGTATTGTGAAGAAAATTAAGTCCCTGCCTCCCCTCAGATGGTATGGGATGCCTTTAAGGCTCATACGTATAGCCCTATTTCACCCTCCCCTCTCCCTATCCTGCTAGATATCTTGCAGAGGCTCTCCCTCCCAGGCATTTTGGCTGACGAAGCCTCTAGAGCTGGATAAAACACTTTTTATCCCTGAAATAGAACAGGCAATCGAGGCTCTTCCTCCCAACAAGACACCCGGCCATAACGGGTTATCGAGTGATTGGTACAAACTTTATGTGAAAGAATTAGCACCCAGACTTCACAAGGTGTTCAAGGAATGTCTTGACACGCAATCCTTGCCTCCCTCCTTTTCTCAAGCGCATATGGTGCTTATACTGGAACCTGATAAGGACCTTACATTGTGTCCTTCCTATAGGCCCATATCCCTACTTAATTATGATATCAAAATTCTTTCCAAGGTGTTAGCTACCAGGTTGCTTACTATCCTTCCCACTCTGGTCAGTATAGAACAAAACAGATTTAAAACGGACAAGTCAACAGACATTAATTTACATAGAATAATGACCCACTTGCAGCTCCCTGTCCCCGATTCCTCCATCAGGGTATTAGTACTTTTAGACATGGACCTATATGGCCACAGTTTTGGAAGTTCTGGGCTTGGGTCCAAACTTTCGCAACTGGGTTAAAATACTGTACCTCAGCACAAATTAAGCTGAGAGGGAATCTCTCTGAGCCCTTCTCCATAGGATGGGGAACAAGGCAGGGCTGCCCCCTATCCCTGTCCTTGTTTTCACTCCTGATGGAGCCTATAGCCCAAGCCAAACGAAACTCTGTTGATATTAAAGGAATCCGAGTCGGGTCGTTCATTGAAAAAGAGTCTCTTTACGCCGATGATTTGGTTTTATTTTTAAATGACCCTGGTCCCTCCCTTAAAGCTGCCCTAGATTTAATTACATTATTTAGTTTGCTCTCTGGTTGAAAAGTTAACTGGGAAAAATCCCTTATCCTTCCCATTAATGAGCATGCACAAGCAGCTGCAGGCCCTTCTCTACCCCATAAATGGACCTCCGCTGCAAAATACTTGGGCATAGTGCTATCACCTAAAGTTACCGAATATTGCAATATGAATTTTGTCCCCCTATTACAATCAGCAAAACAAAGATTGAAAACATGGAGTTATCTCCCTCTGTTACTTGTAGAAAAAAATCAATCTTATAAAGATGAAACTTAGTAAGACCTTCCATATCACACCAGCTATTACTGATAGTGCTGCACAGCCCCTCAAAAGCACGGAAATAAAATAGTTTTGCCTTAATCATAAGATCTAGTTACTTTTAGTTCCTAACATTCCTTACAAGAGTCCCAATGTCTCTACTATTTCATCCAGACATATTTCGAATGTTTGCTTTGTTCAAAAGGGATTAAATATACTGTAAGTCAGAGCTCAAGGGGAACATTTTTGTTCTGCAATTTTTCACAAAAAAAAAAAAAAATGTTTTACCCATAAAAGCTTATGGTGGAAACAAATCAATGATGATCAAAGGGGCAAATGGGTCACAGGGGCACATTTTACAAAGATGTATTTTCTGTAATTGTCATCATTACTGTTTAGAGGAGAAATTGGGTCACTGAGAAATTACCACAATATTTTGCTGGCACTCACTGTGAAATTGAATGTTACGTTTTCATGTTGACCTGTTTTAATAAATAAAGATTTTGAAAGAACTAGAAATATTATTTTAGCCATAGCTTAGTAGAGCTGTATTAAAGTGATAATAAACCACATTCCAAAAAAAAGAAAATCGGGCCCTGGGCAGTTTAAGTCATAATGTGCTAGTATGCATTGCATACTAGCACATTATGACAGACTTACCTGGAAAAAAAGCCCTCCAGTGGCATGCTGTGAAGGCTGAAGTCTCTTCCATCTCCCCGCCATCTTTTTTCTGGGTTTGCGGACTTCAGCTATCTGATTGGTTGAGCCAGCGATGATGTCACTCCCTCGCATGTGCGTGGGAGTCACTGTTTACTGCACGCCTCTGAA
Source organism: Lithobates sylvaticus (assembly GCA_028564925.1). Lineage (NCBI taxonomy): Eukaryota > Metazoa > Chordata > Amphibia > Anura > Ranidae > Lithobates > Lithobates sylvaticus. Next base: position 45,801,975 of record CM053033.1, read on the forward strand.
GGAATGGCACGGGTATGCCATTCCTTTAGAGCGCATATGCCAGTGACGTCACTGACAGAGTTCAGAGATCAGAAAGGCACGGTGTACAGAGTGCAGAGATCAGGAATGTGCGGTGTACAGAATGCAGAAATAAGGAATGCACGGTGTACAGAGTGCAGGGATCAGGCATGCGCGGTGTAAAGAGTGCAGAAATAAGGAATGCACGGTGCAGAGTGCAGAGATCAGGAATGTGCGGTGTACAGAGATCAGGAATGCGTGGCGTATAGAGTGCAGAGATCAGGCATGCACGGCATATAGAGTGCAGAGATCAGGAATGCATGGCTTACAGAGTGCAGAGATCAGGAATCTGCGGTGTACAGAGTGTGGAGATGAGGAGTGCGTGGTGTACACAGTGCAGGGATCAGGAGTGCATCGTGTACAGGGTGTGGTTATCAGGAATGCGTTGGGTACAGAGTGCGGTGATCAGGAATGCGCGGTGTACAGAGCTCGGTGATCAGGAGTGCGCAGTGTACAGAGTGTGCTGATGAGGAATGCACAGTGTACAGAGCACGGTTATCAGGAGTGCGCTGTGTTCAGAGCACGGTTATCAGGAGTGTGCGGTGTACAGAGAGCGGTTATCAGGAATGACTCTTTCCAAATCGCTTCTCACCTCCAAATCTTGACATCCCGCTTTTATAACAAGCCCCCCCATCTCCTTTCTTAGTATAAACCTTCTTCTCCTACCAGCACATAGCCCCCCCCCCCCCCCCATCCCCTTACCTGAACAAATGGAAACATAGATCCTTCTGTTTCCCTCCCATCACAGACTCCAGACAGATACAACCTGCCACGGCCGCTATAGTCATATCCCTGCTAGTGCAAGCTGTCTGGCAGCTACCAAGTGCCAGCAGTCATCTCTCGATTTGGCTCCCAGGGCGGCGCCCCTCTGAAGTTGGCGCTTGGGGCACATGCCCCCCCCCCCCCCCCCTAGTTTCGGCCATGACATCAATTGTATTTTACAGTTGTGTGTTTTTCAGCAACTTTATTGAAAAGTCATGTGCATGTTTGAGACCACTGTTCTCTGGCTTTAACATTTGCATGGCTAATCTGACATCTAGTCTTTAGAATTTTCTGATAAGATGAACAATTTGTGCTTTCTGGAATATTGGCAAGGTGGCCAGGCCTAGAGGCAGCAAAACATTGCAGACCGTACAATGGACACCATGTTTTTGATTACTGGATGAAAGTTCTTAATGCAAAATATTGCATGTGTTTTTCATCATGGGAAAAGCAAAATTTTCCCAAAAGTCTTTTAATTCATTAGTTCACAGAATATTCTTCCAGAAGACTTAGGAGACATGTTGCAAGTCTGTGAGTAAGCAGCAATTGTTACCTTGCCATTCTCTCATACATCCTATTTTATACAATTTTATTTTTTTCTATTGAGTCATGAACACTTGCTAGTGCTGAATGTGATGATAACTGCAGTTTCCTTGGTGTTGTATCACTGTGAGTCAGTTAGCAGTACTATACTTTGATTGCAGAGTTGTTGGTAGTGGAACCACACCCTTTAGGCCCCTTTCACATGGACGGACCGTTCAGATCCGCCTGTCAGTTTTGACAGCGGATCTGAACGGGCGCTCCATGTTAGCCTATGGAGTGTCGGATGTCAGTGGAGACATGTCCGCTGACATCCGACCCAGTCCGATCCGCCAAAAGCAGACGTATGGCCCCACGTCCAGATCCGTCGCTGGTGGATCGGATCGGGTGAGATCTGATGAAAACGGACACACTGTCCGTTTTCATCCGATCTCTCCATAGAGACCAGCGGCGCTCGCAAGCCCCTCCCCGCTCAGTGAGCGGAGAGAGGCTTGTCATCCGCCGGCTCAGCGGAGATCAACGGAGAGATCTCCCGCTGAGCCGACGGACAGAGGCGGGCTCCGTGCAAGCGGAGTCCGCCTCGTGTGAAAGGGGCCTTAAACTCTTCCTATTTCATGGGTATGTCTTTGACTATAGTTTTATCCAGGTTCAGAGCCTTAAAAACAACCCAGTCTAAATGGACAGCCTTCATTACTTTCTTACACAATGTCCTTTGAGTACAGCACGCTATCTACCAACTCGTTTTATGCTGGTGAGTTTATAAATAGTTGAAAAATATATTGGACAGGGATGACCCAAATAGGCCTGATTGTATTTAGACAGCTGACTTGTATTACACTTAACATGTTTCCTTATCTTCTACATCAGTGAAATGACATGGCAGCAATGCTGGTGTCATTTTCTGTACCTAAAGCTCAATTCATATGTCAACAGAACTGACAAAAAATCTGAACAAATCCGATGTGAAACAATGTAAAGAAACCCAGAAAATCAGGAAGGAGGGCAAATATTTCACAGCTTTATATATTTAATATCATAAGTGCATATTAAAAGGTTTATGCAACTGGACTATGGTTTTGTCTAAAAATGTCACCCCCTGTTAAATTAGCTATAAATGCTCATGTGTGCAAGGGGAGAGCTTCCACACCAGGTTAATTATATGTAGCACCCTCTAGCTAGGTACTAGTGTACATAGTTTGTGTAGGAAAATTTGGCCTGGCTGAGAGTCAGGCCTGGGTTATATCTGGGTCAGGGCTGAGTGACTCAGGGAGGCTGGATAACTCAGCAAGCAGCACCTCTGTGGTAACTCCCCATACTCTCTGCAACCTTGGAGAAGCTTCCAGAAGTAGAGGGTGGCATTTAGGAGGATCTGCTTGGAGTATTGATGAGTGCCACAGCCAATCCCCAGCAAAATGAGCTGGCAGGGAGCAGGTACCTCATAAATACTCATGATTCATACCAGCAGGGGCAGTCGGGTGTAAGATGTAGATAGAGTGCAGAGGAGGCTATCAGTGGTCCTTGAGGGTGGCCCTAGTCTGGGGGAGTGACCTCAGGCCTGGGGCTCGAGTGCTGTAGGGAACACATGCAGGAATTCTTTCCTGGAGGCACGGGAGCAAGGAGAGGACAGCAGGAGAGAATCAGCTCGTCCAGGAGATCTTCTGAGAGTCAGCCGGGTGGGCTAGTGAGTGTGACTGTTGAAAAGTTAGCCAGGAGGGCTATTGAAAGGGGTGGCTGCAGCCAGGTGGGTTGGCAGTGCCTGAAGAGGTGGTGCCCGGATCAGTAGCCACAGCATCGTATGCTGGACACTGGATTTTTGCTACACAAAAAAGGGGCCTCGGGTTCCTACCTGTAAAGGGCCTTTCTAAAAGTCTGACTGAGTGCTTCTTCATGTCCCATTACCATCAGTGTGCCAGCTGAGGTTCTGCAAGCAAGTTAGTGCTGGAGGAAGAGAAGAAGTGCATGTAGACTATACATAGAAGAAGTTGTCCCTGAAGTTGTGTTACTTTAACTAGTAATTGCACGGTTATGCAAAGGTGTACCCAAACAAAATGTATTTTTTTTGTTCACACGAATAGAGCTTTCTTTTGGTGGTATTTGATTACCACCAGGTTTTTTTCTTTTGTGATATAAATGAAAAAGGTGGAAAATGTAAAAAAAAAAAAAAAAACAATATTTTTTTACTTTCTGCCATAAAACATATCCAATAAAAAAATAAAAAATCTTCATAAATTTTGGCCAAAATGTATTCTGCTTCATGTTTTTGATAAAAAATCCCAATAAGTGTTTATCATTTGGTTTGCGTGAAAGTTATAGCTCCTGCAAACTATGGTGTTATATACTGAATTTATTTTTTAAATACTAGTAGTGGTGGCGATCAGCGACATATAACAGGACTGCGATACTACGGCAGACAATCTGACACTAACTGACCCTGAGGGGAACTGACTAACTACCACTGAATCACCCCCAACATAATACAATGATCAGTGATAATACTATACACTGTCACTGTACTAATGACACTGGCTGGGGAGGGGTTAACATCTAGAGTGATAAAGGGGTTAAAAGTGTGTCTAACTGTGTGTAATGTGTGCAAAGTATGCTGCTTTTAGTAACTGATCACTAAGTTTATCATCCCTGAAAAGCAGGGATAAGAAACACAAAGATCATTTCCTGTGTACAGAGCTCTGTGTTGAATGTCAACACAGAGCTCTGGGCTGTGAATGTACATTGGTGTCAGTGTTAAAATTCTGACTTGCATTGGTGGTCCGTGTAAATTCCTCCATACATTGGTGGGTAGTGAAGAGATCCCCCATTACATTGGAGGTCAGTGTAAATTCCCACTTGCATTGTTGGTCAGTTATGGCCCCCTTACATAAATGGTCAGTGTACATTTCCTATTACAGTGCTGGTCAGTGTAGGGTCCCATCTTACATTGGTGGTCAATGATGATCCTCTACTACATACACACAAAGGATTTCCAGCTTTGTTCTATAACAGGGTTGCCCAACCTGTGACTCATGGGACTGCATACAGCCTCAGGCGGCTATGAATGTGGCCCAACACAAAACTGTAAACTTACTTAAAGATGTTGATTTTTTTTTTGGAATCTTTTTTTAAAATGCATTTACACTTAGTAAACACATGTGACCGAAGAAAAATTGGACAGTATCTCTTTACTGGACCTTTTTAAGTTTTATCTTCCCAAAGAAAAATATCCCACTCTTCACAGTCATGCCTTATTCATATCATTAGTTTCCGGCAGCACATATATTTGTGAGCAACTATTTTCAAGGAAGAAGCACACAAAGGGCAAAATTAGAACCAAAATATTTGATGAGCATCTTGCAAATTCATTGAGAATTGCTACTACATACCGTATTTATCGGCGTATAACACGCACTTTTTTCCCCTTAAAATCAGGGGAAAATTGTGGGTGCATGTTATACGCCGATCCCCACGATCCCCCGCTGATCTCCGCTGACTGTGAGCGGAGTGGAGAGATCGCGGCCGAGATACACATAGCCGAGTGTACTCGGCTTCTCTCGGCTCTGCTCACAGTCATGCCCAGTCCCACCATTGGACCTGTGTTATGTCCTTCATAGGGCGGGACTGGGCGTGACTGTGAGCGGAGCCGAGAAGAGCAGAGTACACTCGGCTATGTGCATCTCGGCTCCGCCCAGTCCCTGCTATCTCAGCGGCCTTCGCTCCGCTCTGGTGTCCTGTCGGATAGTGTCCCCCATCAGATACTGTCCTCGGCCGCGCCAATTTTAAATCGTCCAAGCGATGGACACTGAGGGGAAAGGCTGCACTGGGACAAGGCTGCACTCGGACAAGGCTGCACTGGGATAAGACTGCACTGGCAAGGCTGCACTGACAAGGCTGCACTGACAAGGCTGTACTGGGACAAGGCTGCACTGGCAATGGTGTGCTGACAAGGCTGCACTGACAAGGCTGCGATGGACATTGATAAGGCTGCATTCCTTGGAAAGCCTGAAGGCGGTGATTGGTTTTTGGGGTCCTGTACACGGCTAGGCTCACAAAAAGTCTCACACATGTGGTATCCCTGTACTCAGGAGAAGCAGCAGAATGTATTTAGGGGTGTAATTCCACATATGCACATGGCATGTTTGAGCAATATATAATTTAGTGACAACTTTGTGCAAAAACAAAAGTTTGTCATTTTCCCACAACTTGTGGCAAAATATAAAATATTCCATTGACTCAACATGCCACTCAGAAAATAGTTTGGGAACAGGAGGAAGAGTACGGGGACATATGGGCACCCTATTTTGTATATAGGGGGAAGACGGGGGATGGGGGGGTTTGGGGGGGTTGGGGGGAGGAGGGAGGGGGTGACATAAGGGGGGGTTCTTTTTTTTTTTTTTGGGATTAAGAATGGGAGCGGAGGGAAGTGCAAGGGAAACAGTAGAAGTTAAGTTCAAGTAATATATATTATAGAGAATGTATGTGATAGATGTGAGATTATAAAATAAGGGGAAATGTAAAAGATGAAATGTATTGTATTGTAAAAAAATTTAAAATAAAGAGTTAAAAAAAAAAAAAAATAGTTTGGGGTGTCTACTTTCCAAAATGGGCCCACTTAGGGGGGGGGGGGTTGTGCTATCTTGGCATTTTATGGCCTTCGAAACTGTGATAGGTAGTGAGGAGTGAGATCAAAAATGTACGCCCTTAGAAAGCCTTAAGGCAGTGATTGTTTTTCGGGGTCCTGTACACGGCTAGGCTCACAAAAAGTCTCACACATGTGGTATCCCTGTACTCAGGAGAAGCAGCAGAATGTATTTAGGGGTGTAATTCCACATATGCACATGGCATGTTTGAGCAATATATAATTTAGTGACAACTTTGTGCAAAAACAAAAGTTTGTCATTTTCCCACAACTTGTGGCAAGATATAAAATATTCCATTGACTCAACATGCCACTCAGAAAATAGTTTGGGAACAGGAGGAAGAGTACGGGGACATATGGGCACCCTATTTTGTATATAGGGGGAAGACGGGGGATGGGGGGTTTGGGGGGGGTTGGGGGGAGGAGGGAGGGGGTGACATAAGGGGGGGTTCTTTTTTTTTTTTTTTGGGATTAAGAATGGGAGCGGAGGGAAGTGCAAGGGAAACAGTAGAAGTTAAGTTCAAGTAATATATATTATAGAGAATGTATGTGATAGATGTGAGATTATAAAATAAGGGGAAATGTAAAAGATGAAATGTATTGTATTGTAAAAAAATTTAAAATAAAGAGTTAAAAAAAAAAAAAAAAAAAAAAAAATAGTTTGGGGTGTCTACTTTCCAAAATGGGCCCACTTAGGGGGGGGGGGGGTTGTGCTATCTTGGCATTTTATGGCCTTCGAAACTGTGATAGGTAGTGAGGAGTGAGATCAAAAATGTACGCCCTTAGAAAGCCTTAAGGCAGTGATTGTTTTTCGGGGTCCTGTACACGGCTAAACTCCCGAAAAGTCTCACACATGTGCTATCCCCATACTCAGGTGAAGCAGTAGAATGAATTTTGGGGTGTAATTCCACATATAACCATGGCATGTGTTAGCAATACATCATTTACTGACAACTTTGTGCATTTTTTTATTTATTTTTGTCATTTTTTTCAATCGCTCGTGACAAAAAAATTAAATATTCAATGGGCTCAACACGCCTCTCAGCAATTTCCTTGGGTGTCTACTTTCCAAAATGGGGTCATTTGGGGGGGGGGGGGTTTACTGCCCTGCCATTTAAGCACCTCAAGAAATTAGATAGGCAGTCCTAAACTAAAAGCTGTGTAAATCCCAGAAAATGTACCCTAGTTTGTAGACGCTACAACTTTTGCGCAAATCAATAAATATATGCTTATTGACATTTTTTTTTACCAAAGACATGTGTCTGAATACATTTTGGCCTAAATGTTTGACTAAAATTGAGTTTATTGGATTTTTCTTCTAACGAAAAGTAGAAAATATAATTTTTTTTCTAAATTTTAGTTTTTTTTTTCATTTATATCGCAAAAAAATTTAAATCTCAGAGGTATTTTCAAATACCATCAAAAGAAAGCTCTATTTGTGGGGAAAAAAGAAGCAAATTTTGTTTGGGTACAACATTGCATGACCGCGCAATTATCAATTAAAGTAGCCCAGTGCCAAATTGTAAAAAGTGCTCTGGTCATTGAGCAGCCTAATTTTCCGGGGTTGAAGTGGTTAATACAACTTTTTGCACATGCAGTATTTTAAAATAAAATTGTACAATTGGTTAATGATATACCTCTGGTAGAACCACATCCATTTTAAATGCATTTCTCACCCCCAGAAAGTACATTGTTCACTTACAATGGCTTGCTGAAATGTCGGCAACTGTGTCATAAACAAACAAAGGAGTACATTGTACTGAATCCACAACTTCACGTGTAGGTTTAAAGTGATAATATAGACAAAAGGGTTACAGGACATTGTTTGTTATTACGTGTTAAGTACCTTCTTTTCGCCATTTACTGCAATGGTCATGTGATCTTTCCCTGCTTGTTTCTGTCTCCCAGTCAGAAGCCATTCAGATGATGTATTCTATATACAAAATCTACTGAAAATCTACTGAACTGTGAACTAAATTCATGTGTCCACACAGCGCTGATTGGTGCTTTAGTGGTCGCATAAATTGTGAATTATTAAAAAAAAAAAAAACATTTCGGAATGCAAATTAAAAATAAATAATAAGTATAACTAAAGTGTTTTACACCTTCATAGAAATCCTAATTTAAAACTATTTGTTTATTATTTGTATTCATTAACTTGGTGTAGATAGGGATTTCTATGATTGACAATCACTTTCACTTGGTGAAACACTGTAAAGCAGGGATCTCAAACTGGAGGCCCTCCAGCTGTTGCAAAACTACAAGTCCCATGAGGCATTGCAAGGCTGACAGTTACAAGCATGACTCCAACAGGCAGAGGCATAATGGGACTTGTAGTTTTGCAACAGCTGGAGGGCCACCAGTTTGAGACCCCTGCTGTAAAGCTACATATGTGGAGGAATGTGTGTAATTTCGGTAGGTGGAGGGATTAACAGGGAGGCGATGCCTCCATTAATCATTACCTGTTGGATTCGCCCCACTCGTGAAAAATGTCTGCATGTCACTTATGAACCGTGTAAATGCCCACAAAAATTATGTATAAAAATCTATAATAATCTATTAAAATCTATATTCACGTGGGCAGCCTAGACTAGGAAAAACTAGGAAGTGAACGGCTTGCCTGTTCACAGAAAAAGGAGCAGTGCAGTACAGTTGGCTGAACAAGGGGATCTGAGGGTGCAGCAGGGGCACAGGCAAACAGGCAGCTCAAACTGGTTTTTATTACTATACATTACACAAAAGTTAAAATGATTAAGTGGTTATGATCAATATTAAATAATGCGAGTAAAGACATTTTTGATACCTGTTAGGTATGACACTTTAAGGCATCCCCAAAGCATGTTACCTTAAGGATTGTGTTTTCCTTTAGGTCACATTAAAAGACCTCTCCCTTCTGAATGGTACTTTTTTTTGTTTTTTCTTTGGAACATGTCCCCCATAGCATTACCTAACTACCCATGGCCTTTTAAATAAAAGCTTCCACAAAGAGCCTTGAAAAAGGCCAGAAAAAAAAAAACAATGTTTGTCTCCCTTACACTTCAACAGAGTTCGGAACTATGTTTAGTATTTACTTACTTCCCAATAGGTTTGGATTGGGTGGGTTTGGCGAACATGTAGCCATAGCCAACCAAACTGTGCCTGGTGTGCTCTTCGCTACAGATAAACGATACTTCTTTTTTCAGGTAAGGGGATGTTAAAAGTGAATGTATTACCTTACGAGTCTACAATTTCTTACATACAGTGCCAAACCTTTCTTTAGCGGTATGAAATGACAGTGATAAAAAAATCGACCTCATGTACATAGTCCACACAAGCTACCTCTTTAACTGTATTGCTTGTGGCTCAGCAGTTTAGAACTGATCATCCTAGTCTATAAATATTATCAGTTACATTAGGGGTCCGGCTCCATAGACACTGTCACAGTACCTAAATTTCAAGGTATTTGTGCAAGTTTAGTATATATATACAGTATATGTAGCACCCTGATGTTTAGGCAGGGTTGCTCCTAAATTTCCCTTCCAGGTAATGATGCCTTGGCCAATAGTGAGGGATCAATTGATTTCACCCTAAGTCTGGCATTTCTGCACTTCTCTCTTCTGTCATTAGATGGCCGGGTATCTGGTGACATTACATAAGACAAGGGTATTGCAAGGACAGATTAGGAATGGATATGGTATCTCAGCCAATGGGCAGGGATTTTCTTGGGTCCCTTGGCCTGCTGGGAGAGCCTATTTATGTGGGTGAGGTCAGGTGATCAGGGTTCTGTGCCACCTGGACGGCTGTCTGAGTGGACGTGTGTTGTGCTGCCCGGGCTGCTAGTCTAGAGTTGGGCTTATCCTGGGCACATCTGGCTGCTAGGCTGTCTGAGGGCCTATCCAGAAGCAAGAGAGCAGCATAGGGTTGGAATTGCAGCTTGCAGTCCAACCAGAAGTGACGGTTCTGCTGGCCTGAGAACATGCCGTGGTCGGAGGTAGAGGGGAAGCTGTCGCTACTAAGGGACCACACCTTGTTGCCAGGGACCACAGTGAGTAGCTGAAGCAAGTACCAGAGCAGTATTCTCACCAACCGGGGTCAGTGAAGGATCGGGAAACTTCAGCAGGTGACAAGCCAGGGACCCAACCAGTGGGGTGATGCTAGTAGAGTTTCTTGAGTGCCAAGCTAGAGACCCAGCAGGGATGTCGGGGTGACGCTTGAGGAAGATACTAATGTAAGAAGATTAGAAGAGCTAACGAGATTCAGTGGCAGTGAATCAGCAAGTCTAGTGAGAGAGACTGAGAGCTCAGTGGTCTGAAAATCTACAAGAAGTGACTGTATAAAAGTAAAGTTGATTATTATAACTTGTGTCAGGAACTGTTCTAAGACTGTTGCCATAGGAGACAGCGTTCCTACACATGCAGATGTGGTATCTTGCTGGATGCCTTTCCCTGCATGGCTGTCTACCTGTAAAAGTCTCGGAGTCTGCTAATTGACATTGCAACTACTTAAAGGTGTCCTGGCCCTAAACCCTCTCTCCCACAGTTCCGACACAGAGAAAATAAATCTGTTTGCATTCAAGAAGTGTCTGGCGCCCATGATTCTACCTTACATTACACGCACTATGCCTTGCAACCCACTCTATACAGAAGGATGTCAGCTGTCCTTGGCTCTGGAGGTTCTCATTAGAATAAAGGAGGCCTGGGACCTTGCTACACACATATATATATATATATATATATATATATATATATATATATACCGTATTTATCAGCGTATAACATGCACTTTTTTCCCCTTAAAATCAGGGGGGAATCGAGCATGTTATATGCTAATACCCACTGACTGTGAGGGGGAGAGGAGCGAGTGCCGCTGAAATACACATAGCCGAGTGTACTGTGTACTCAGCTAGGCTCGGCTCCTCTCGGCTCCACTTGCAGTCCCGCCCAGTCCCGCCATTGGACCTGTGTTATGTCCATCATAGGAGCCGAGCCAAGGGACGGGACTGGGCGGGACTGCGAGCGGAGCAGAGAGGAGCCGAGCCTAGCTGAGTACACAGTACACTCGGTTATGTGTATCTCGGCGGCGCTAATTTTAAAAACAATCAGGCTGCAATGAGACAGGGCAAGGCTGCAATGAGACAGGGCAAAGCTGGGCAAGGCTGCAATGAGACTGGGCAAGGCTGCAATGAGACTGGGCAAGGCTGCAATCAGACTGGGCAAGGCTGCAATCAGACTGGGCAAGGCTGCAGATGGACACTGATCATTCTGCAATGATGGACAAGGCTGCAGATGGACACTGATAAGGCTGCATTGATGGGCATTTAAATGTAAGTTCTTTCCTTAAACTTCCCTCCTAAACTTGGGGTGCGTGTTATACGCCGGCGCATGTTATACACCAATAAATACGGTATATTCTTTTTTTTTAGAATGTAATGGAGTAAAGAGCATGCAGATCTTTACACCTGGTCAGTACAGCGTCCTAAATGTTATTCTTCATCTTAAGAAGAGCCCAGGAAATGAGACACAGCCTCTTTTAAAAAAAAAATAAGAATTAATGTTTAAAAAAAAATGAATGTTTTTTTCATGGAAGAATACATCATATTTTTGTCAATGAACCAACAGAGGCTTATTTAACACAGCTGTAATATCTTTAAAGAAAGCTAGGAGCTAAAGAAAACATTGTCTTATCTTAACACATTAATCTAATAATCTTAGCCCTTTCTTTGTAAACCTAAAATGTGCGTAATCACAAATAAAACATAAATGTCTGCGTGGCTGTGATGGGATATATCCATGTTCTGGTAATTAAAGTAAATCCCTGTAACTCTTGACACTAATTAATTGCTAAGTAATCTATGGGGCAGTTAGGTAACTTCAATGTCACCTTTATTACACAGATGTGGGGGTTGGAAGATAATAATCAGGCACTGAGATACAGAAATGACAATCATTTATTATATGGATGTCAGATGTCAACTTCTGGAATCCTCCCATTAAATGTGTATCTATTCTGTAGGGCTTAATGAGCAGTATGATATAGCAGACATTTTTTCTCTGCAAGGAAGTGTCTTGTAATGCATGTATTGTACACCTTAAGGCTGAGACAAAATTAGAATCAGAGTCTACTATGGCATTTTTGAAAGTATTGTATTAAAGTTGTCTGTGAGACGGCAGCATTAAATATCAACTCCAGTTAAAGTGTACATTGTTATAACACATTGCAAAGTTCATGAAGACTTAATTGTAAATTTTATTGAACATTAACTTTGCTCTTTATTAACATTCCTCTTTAGACTCCCGGTTGCCTAGAAGTCTACATCACTCCATCTGCTATTATCTATCATAATAGAATAACAATATAAGGCAGACAGAGTTTTCATTAATTTCACTATCATAGTACAATTTACCTATACCATATATGGATCATCAAACTGAAGTAAATACTCTAAATGGGGATACATGAAAAAATCATTGTTCCAAACGTGACGAAAAAATAGAGGGTCTGAATATAAATGCATTCCCCACTTAATGGGGCAACAGGGTAGAGCAGGGTTACGAACCAATGTATTGCAGTACTGAGGAACTGTGCCCAAATCCCATCTGTGTTAAGTTTTTATGCTATATTCATATTTACATTGCTTACTCCCAACAGTCCAAAAATGTACTGCCTAAATAGACCTGGAACTTGTACCCCAAATGTAATGGGCACGTATTTAGAACATATTCTCACAGACATATTTTCTCTTACATATACCCGTCACTAAGTGGGTAGAAGCTGTAAGTGTAATTTGTCTAATTCGTTTTTAGATGTGAGAGAACCAACAAGTGTCACAACAGATTCCCAAGAAACAGGAACATCCATGTTCCTAGAGATATAACACAGCAGTGCTATGGATGGCAGGCTTCTCCAAACTGATAAGACATCTAATGCAAACCACATTGTTTGGTAAAGCAGACTTCAACTCAAAGTTACGGTCCATTTGAATAAATTATGGGGGCATATTGCATTGGTTTAACAACAGACTTGCAGATTTACTAAAGGCAACTAGACTGTTGATTTTACAAGGAAATTAGCATTTTGCAAGGGGGTTTTCCTCAGAGCTTAGTGAAGCTTAGGTGAAACTCTACTGATTTCCATCCACTCATGTGCAAGCAAAAATGTTTTTTTTTAATTGGGTAGGTCTTTACAAAGTGAAATTTCACCACATTTTTTAAGCTCTGGTGAAATTCCCTTGCAAATTGAACATCCTACTTACCATTAGTAAATCTACCCCAATGTCCCATTTGGCTTTTCATGGAACAAAACATGAGAATGCAGTTGGGAGTATCTACAATGTAAGCAGTAAAAGTGTAAATAATTAGTTTTTCTCTCAGTTGAGATGAGATGTAGCTTAAATACACTTGGGTGAATCTGAAGTTTGACTAAGGATGGCGGGAAGGGGGGAGGGGGGAGTTTGTCCTGGGCAAGGTGTATTTTTTTCCTATGGAATGCTGGCTGGTATAAGGACATTATAGTCATCAGAAAAAGAAGACAATGCATTGAATTAGAATGCAGACATGTTACTGTACTTTAAAGAAAAGCTATACAGTGCCTTGAAAATAGAATTCATACCCCTTGACATGTTCCAACTTTTTTATTTTATTTTTTGAATAGTGGCACTCTCATCTTTTACTTTTTCATTTAATAAATTTCTCGGTAAAAATTGTACTTTAGTGACAACAAAGCGTGTTAGAAAATGTATACCTTTTTTTTTTTTAACTCAGGCTTGTGGCTGGCCCAAGTACCCGCACAGGAGAGTCCACAATGGCACTGTAGTATTCAGGATTGGCATCTTTAGGGTGGAATGCATGTCCCAGAAATTCCCCAAGTCTGTACAAGGATTCTGAGGATGGATGTACACAAGTTGGCATTCCAGTCTTGGCATATCCAGCAGGCTTACAGGAGTCAGGTAGCAGTAATGGCGGCAACCTTAGACTCTCAGTAACCTTTCTGCCTTTGTTTGCCTTTGTTAACTCTAGCTCTCACTTCTATTCCTTCTCAACTTTGGCAGCATAAAACTCAACCTGCCTACACATGGCTTAATCTTCAACACTTGTGCTGGTCAATTGGTTACACCTTGCAGTAAACATTGTCTTATCTTAACACATTAATCTAATAATCTTAGCCCTTTCTTTGTAAACCTAAAATGTGCGTAATCACAAATAAAACATGTCTGCGTGGCTGTGATGATATATATTAATTTTCTGGTAACTAAAGTAATTCCCTGTAATTCTTGACACTAATTAATTACTAAGTAATCTATGGGGCAGTTAGATAACCTCAATGTCACCTTTATTACACAGATGTGGGGGTTGGAAGATAATAATCAGGCACTGAGGTACAGAAATGACAATCATTTATTATATGGATGTCAGATGTCAACTTCTGGAATCCTCCCATTAAATGTGTATCTATTCTGTAGGGCTTAATGAGCAGTATGATAAAGCAGACATTTTTTCTCTGCAAGGAAGTGTCTTGTAATGCATGTATTGTACACCTAAAGGCTGAGACAAAATTAGAATCAGAGTCTACTATGGCATTTTTGAAAGTATTGTATTAAAGTTGTCTGTGAGACGGCAGCATTAAATATCAACTCCAGTTAAAGTGTACATTGTTATAACACATTGCAAAGTCCATGAAGACCTAATTGTAAATTTTATTGAACATTAACCTTGCTCTTTATTAACATTCCTCTATAGACTCCCAGTTGCCTAGAAGTCTACACCCCTCCATCTGCTATTATCTATCATAATAGAATAACAATATAAGGCAGACAGAGTTTTCATTAATTTCACTATCATAGTGCAATTTACCATATATGGATCATCAAACTGAAGTAAATACTCTAAATGGGGATATATGAAAAAATCATTGTTCCAAACGTGAGGAAAAAAAAAAAGGTCTGAATATAAATGCATTCCCCACTTATTGGGGCAACAGGGTAGAGAAGGGTTACGAACAAATGTATTGCAGTACTGAGGAACTGTGCCCAAATCCCACCAGGGACACCATCTGTGTTAAGTTTTTATGCTATATTCATATTTACATTGCTTACTCCCAACAGTCCAAAAATGTACTGCCTAAATAGACCTGGAACTTCTTCCCCAAATGTAATGGGCACATATTTAGAACATATTCTCACAGACATATTTTCTCTTACATATACCTGTCACTAAGCGGGTAGAAGCTGTAAGTGTAATTTGTCTAATTCGTTTTTGGATGTGATAGAACCAACAAGTGTCACAGCAGATTCCCAAGAAACAGGAACATCCATGTTCATAGAGATATAACACAGCAGTGCTATGGATGGCAGGCTTCTCCAAACTGATAATACATCTAATGCAAACCACATTGTTTGGTAAAGCAGACTTCAACTCAAACTTACGGTCCATTTGAATAAATTATGGGGGCATATTGCATTGATTTAACAACAGACTTGCAGATTTACTAAAGGCAACTAGACTGTTAATTTTACAAGGAAATTAGCATTTTGCAAGGGGATTTTCCTCAGAGCTTAGTGAAGTTTAGTTTAACTCTAGCTCTCACTTCTATTTCTTCTCAACTTTGGCAGCATAAAACTCCACCTGCATACACATGGCTTAATCTTCAACACTTGTGCTGGTCGATTTGTTACACCTTGGAGTAAATACTCCAACTGCTGACCTATATACACCTTCCTACTGTCCCGTTATATGTGGAAAATATCCAGCTTTCTTGGGATTATTTTTATTAACCACTTTACATCCGCGCTATGGCCGAATGACGGCCACATCGCGGATCTCAATTCCCGGGAGGCCGTCATATGACGTCCTCCCCTGTGCACGCTCCCTGCGGGCGCCCTATATAGTCACTGAGACTCGGGTGATCAGCGATCCGAGTAAGGGGCGGGTCCCGGCCCCTTACTATGTGATCAGCTGTCAGCCAATGACAGCTGATCACATGATGAAAATAAAAGCTCGGTGATCGTCTTTTTTTTCTCCTCACGCTGACAGCGGAGGAGAAAAAAAAAGCTGATCACCGGCTCATTTTAAAGGGACATCAGTCCCGAAATGTCAGAGGCAATTATGCCTCATGTAATGCCCACAAGGGCCACCTGTCAATGCCCATAAGTGCCACCTGTCAATGCCCATAAGTGCCACCTGTCAATGCCCACAAGTGCCACCTGTCAATGCCCACAAGTGCCACCTATCAATGCCCACAAGTGCCACTTATCAATGCCCACAAGTGCTGCCAATCAGTGCCACCTAAAAGTGCTGCCTATCAGTGTAACCCATCAGTGCCCATCACTGCCACCCATCAGTGCCCATCACTGCCACCTATCGGTGCCCGTCACTGCCGCATCATCAGCGTACATCAATGACGGACAAAAATAACCCATTTAAAATTTTAATAACAAAATTTAAAAAAAAAAACATTTTTTTTTTTTAAATTTGGTCTTTTATATTTTTTTAACAAAAAATAAAAATCGCAGAGGTGATCAAATACCACCAAAAGAAAGCTCTTTTTGGGGGAAAAAAATGATAAAAATGTCATTTGGGTACAGTGTTGTATGACTGCGCAATTGTCATTCAAAATGCGACAGCGCTGAAAGCTGAAAATTGGATAGGAGGGGGGTTTAAGTGCCCAGTAAGCAAGTGGTTAAAGGTAGTATTTTTTTGGCAAAAACAGTAATTGCTCTTTTACATTTGTTCTGTTACTAATACTACAAGTAAAGTGGGTAGGCAAACGTATGTCTGAATTTGACTGAGACATTACATGAGTACAGTTTATCACTGAGGGTTTATTCATTCGCTATTCTAACACATCTGGGTGGGCTCCGAGCGCAATGCTCTGCGTCTGGAGCCCACCCTATTTTGAAGCCTATTAGAGCCTCTAGCTCTCATCAGGTGCTTTAAAAAAAAAAAAAACCTGCCGCTGTAAATTCATGCACTCGGGGTCCTGAATAGGGGGTGACGGCGGCGATGGAAAGGGGAGGCGGAGCTCATGGGCCCTTAATGGATGGGCCACCCCTGCTCTCTAGATGTGCAAAGCTGGTAGAGACATCTCCAAAAAGACTTGCAGCTGTAATTGCAGCGAAAGATGGTTCTATGAAGTATTGGGGGGCTGAATACAAATGCACACAGCACTTTTCAGATATTTATTTGTAAAAAATTTTGAAAACTATTTATCATTTTCCTTCCACTTCACAATTATGTGCCACTTTGTGTTGGTCCATCAGATACAATCCCAATAAATTACGTTTACGTTTTTGGTTGTAACATGACAAAATGTGGAAAATTTCAACGTGTATGAATACATTTTCAAGGCACTGTACATAAAGAATCATAATAATATATGGGAACTATATATGAAAAATGTTTTGGTCCAGTATTCTGTACATCTAAAACAACTGTTTATAAAATGTAAATTCACCTTCATAACACAAAACCTGATGCCTGATGATCACGTGCTAAAAAATGTTATTCAAATATATGCATCGATTCCAAAATATCTTATACTTCTGTATGTATTGATTTGATTATCATGTGAACTTGGGCATCATATGAAGAGTCAAACCATATAATTTTATTTGGGAAGGGAGGCTGTTCAGTAATTTAGAGCCCTCAGCTCATTGGTTTAAATTTGGTCTGAAGTCTCAACTTTTATTCTTGAGATGGACTGGTTGTTAATGTTGTTATAAATAGCTCTTGCATACTGTGAATATCTTCTCTATATTCTTTGCATCTTCTAGCACCTAGTGTGTCACAGCTAAGCTGATCTCATCTAACACCTAACACTTATAGTTGTCTGCCCATCTGTGGTGTTTATTGAACTGAGAGATGTAAGATTTTTATATTTTAGCCACTTCCCGACCGGCGCACGACGATGTACGTCGGCAGAATGGCACGGACAGGCAAAAGGGCGTAAAGGTACGTCCCTTTAAGATTGCCGCCGTGCTATCACGCCGGTCGGGACACCCGGAAGTCCTGTTGCGGGTCCCGCAGTCTCGATCACCGCGGGGATACCCGCGATCGTCTCACGGGAAGGCAGAACGGGGAGATGCGGAAGTAAACAGCATCTTCCCGTTCTGCCTAGCAATACATACATCGATCAAAAATTTGATCCATGTATAACTGGCCTTAGAAGGATTTAATTTATTAACAACCATGTAAAGTCCAACTAACTCCACTAGTCTAACACTACTCTCTTCACAGGATGTCAATGCTTCTGTAATAAGGGGGGCAGCATTGATCCTTTACTGTTAAGCCCCATACACACGGTCGGACTTTTTCATCAATTTGGTCCGATCGGACAAGGTTGTTGAAAAATCAGACCGTGTGTATGCACCATCGGACAGTGTTCGTCGGTTTGTCCGTCGGACAAAGTCTTATCTCCTGCTGGAAAGATTTGCCGTCAACCCGGTCCGATCACACCAAATCCGAGCGTGTGTACGCTTGTCCGACGGACAAAGTGCTACGCATGCTCAGAAGAAATTCTGTGACGGAAGCGCTCGGTCAGGTAAAACTACCTTTCCTAATCGACACAGCACATTCGTCACGCTGCAATGTTAAAATGTCTTTAATGCAGCGCATTCTCTTTTTCTTTACAATGCAACAAGAATGACATCTTTTAGCTGCTCCTATTCACCCGCACTTCTCACAAACTTACTTCTTTATTACTTTGCAGCATTTATACACTACATGTTTATTTTTACTCTGAACGGAAAAGAATCTTTGTTATTTTTTTACCATGATTTGTCTTTTTTTTTTTTTGGGGGGGGAATACATATTTGAATGTTTTTTTTTTTTTTTTTTTTTGGAGGGGGGTTGTGTGTCTCAAATTACCAAAAACACATTATTTACATTTGTATTTCTTGCTTACATTTACTAGGAGTTTGTTTGTTGTTGGTGCCCCTTGTTAATTCTACTTTAGGATTAGTGAAATGTACCAGCCTACTCAAAGAAAAACTGTCATTGTAGCAAAGTAAAACACAATAGTCAATGATTATTTCAAATCAAAAAAACCTTTATTTAGGTCACACCAACAAACCAAAGAGGAACGCAGCCATGGTGAAACTTGGGGAATTTGCAAAGTCTTGGCCCCCCACGGCAACCATCATTGTTCAAGCGTAGAAAATTGGGGGCCTGAGGAGTACGTATATTAAGGGGAGTGCAATCTGGTCGTGAAGTCCAAAGTATCCGGAACTGCAGCAGATGCCATCTAGGTCCCCAGGCTCTGGTACTACAAGAGGCTCCATCTTCTCTCAGACCAGACTGATTCCAGGTCGTCACTCTCAGGTCTTCCTTCCACGCTTCCTTGCACGCTGGGGCTGTCGTGCTGGTGGGGTGGCAGAAGGAGGAGGAGGAGGAGGAGGAGGTGGAGCATGGTAGCTATGGCAAACATGTGTGAGTGGGGTCATCTCCCCAGCCCTACCCTTATTTAGGACATGGAGGATGAGCCCCTCACACATGTTGCGTTGCCTCACCTCCATACCCATCATTTTTGTGACAACCACCGAGCCAAAGGTCTCCTCGTCGGCGGGTGTGGCATGTAGGGAGTCTGAAGCCTCTCTTATCATCCGGAGCGCTGACTGTGCCGCATAACCCCCCCTTCTCGCCCTTTTGTACGGAGGGCGGAGGGGAGGGGTTTGGGTGTCAGTCAGGCTCCGAGGCCTAGCCCCCTCTTGGCTGCCACTACCCAGCTGGTGGCTGCCACTAACCCCTGCCTCCTCCTGACTGCCACCTTCCACAGCCACCTCCTGGCTGAGGTCTTCCTGTGTAGGAAAAAGGGACATAGTTTCAGTTATTTGTTCATCAAACACACACAATTCTCATCTAGTGACTGGTGCAAAATGTTTACAAATAGAAAACCATACAATTCTCAGCCCAGCAGTTTAGATTCTGGCCCCAAATGTCTCCCACACCACTGTCTGTTGATATGTCAAACACGTTAGGAACTAAGCAATTGGCGATCCTGAATTAAGTGAACATCATTCATTATTCCCATAAATGGTAGCAAAACTACTATACCTGGAACAAGCTGGGCTCCTCCACCTCTTCCAGACTGGAAGGCCCAGGTTGCTCCTCGGAAGCCTCATCAGGGGTGGGCTGTGCGCAAGGAAGCGTGGAAGGAGGAGTTGAGGTTGGCTCCGTGACATCAGCCTGGTCCTTCAGAAAATGGAGACTCTGATAGTACCAGAGCTTGGGGACATAGACCTCATCTGCTGAAGTTGCAGTTTCCTCAGACTTCACGACCTTCTTCCTCTCCCTGATATACGCACTCCTCAGGCTGCCAATTTTCTTTCTAATATCATCAACAGTTGCCGTGGGGAACCTTGGCTTGACAAATTCCACAAGTTCCTCCAGGGCTGCGTGCCTCTTTGGTTTGTTGGTGTAATGTGGGTGTATACCCTGCCACAATATGGGAAAATCCCTGTATTTGGCAATGAAGAGGGGGAGAAAACTCATGTCGTTGAATCCCTTCATATCAATCTCTGCAAGACACAACAACACACAAAACCCTCAAAATTCTGTCAGGCTAAACTCTCCTAATCTTCTCCATAAAGAAGCCTCAAGTTCAAATCAGTCTAGGCTAGTTATGTACCAACGTTAAATTGTACCTTCGTTTGTAGCGATCGTCTCGTGTGAGTTTTCTCTCCCCTCGTCTCCCAGATCGTGGCTACGACACAGGCGTGTGACGTTTTATATACACTGCGCATGCTTCAAACTCCGCCCGCCCCTGACGATCTTTCTCGTCTATTCCCCACCCCTTCTCTTTACGGCGTAGTGGGGAGAGCACATGGCGGGGACACAGCAGGTGCGCCACAAATATCCCACCAACGAGGAGGAGGACGAGGAAAGTCCGGAGGCAGAAACGTCCCGATCCCGGAACCTGAAATTCAAGGCCTCCAATATGTCATTTGGAGAAATGTTGGAGATGGTTGACATATTAAAGAGGAGCGACTATGATGGGAAGTATGGGCCTTACCTCAACCCCAATGTCCGCAAGGCCAAGATCATGTCTAAAGTTGTGAGGAGGCTGTACAATAATTTTGGGGTACAACGATCCAAGGAGCAACTCAGGAAACGCTGGTCAGACCTGAAACTGAGGGAGGCCGATCAGTACAGAAAGATCAAGAGAATTCTTCAAAAAAGTAAGTAGTTGTGTTTTGTGTTTGATTTCTTGCTTGCATACTGCTCCATTGTGTTTTGATTTTTACCAAGTTGTACATTCCAAAATGGCCACTTTCAGGTTCGTCTGTGCATTCGATCGTACTCAGCCTCGATCTTTCTGCCACTGTCATGGTCGTGTGTGTGTGCATTCGATCGTACGCAACCTCGATCGTTCGGCCACTTATAATACGATGTTTGGTGTTTTTTTGGGGAAAGGAAGTTTGTTCTCACTAGAAATGTCATCAAGAATGTAAAGCCAATTTATTCAATGTAAAGGAGAGGTCACTCAGTAGCTGTTTACCCATCTGGACTCTAGAGCACTAGTGCTGGGACACCCAAACCCCCTTTTTATTATGCTTTTCCACACATGTGCTCCAGTGGATACTAGAGGGGGGTCTCCATCACACAAACTTCTACCAAAAAGCTAGTCAGTTTAGCACCTTTACAAAGTGACTTCATTCATGTAGTTGACATTTGTAACTGGCCAAACTAAAATAGTGTCCGTCACTTTCAAGCAATGTTTGTCACTTCCTATTTCTGCCCTCAATAGCTTGTGTTGCTAAATCTTCCTTTTGGACATTCTCATAGGGGAGCGAAAACTTGGGCCGTCTGAGGAAACCCCCAAACCAACACCTCCCAAAAAAGTGGAAAGAGCAGAAGCAGAGGAGGAGGAGGAGGAAGGAGAGATCATCGAACTTGGAGAAATTGTCACCACAACAGGTGAGTGTGGGAGAACACAGCTACTGGTAAGCTAATCCATGTATGGCTGCCTCATTTCCAACACCCCATTTTTTTTGTTTGTGGTTTTTAGGTGACGTGGATGTTGTGGAAGAAAAATCGCACTTTACCACAGAGAGTGCCCACGTACTCATCGGAGAGATAATGGTCTGCAATCGAGATCTAGATTACATAAAGCAAAACATCAATGATGTTCAACAAAAATTGAAGAACATCATTGATGTTTTAGGAAAAATATGAAAAAGCACCAAGTAATTTACACACATTTGTGCCAGCTTCTGAACACATTTGCAACTTAAAAACTGTGTGAAATTTGGAACATGCACACATTGTGTCCACATGTGCTAGCTCCCATCATGGTGGATGAATGGCAACGTTTTTTTGGGGGTGCAAACACTTTACGAACTACGAAAGTGGTTGTGGTGAAGGGGTTGCACCCCCAAAAAACGTCCATTCATCCCCATGATGGAAAATGGCACTTTTGAAGCTTCTAGGCATGTGTTTTACCATCTAATGACCATTTTCAGAACCAAATTGTGTGCATGTTCCAAATTTCCACTTTTCGGGGGTGACCCCCCCATGTGATGAAGGCAAGATCAAACACACTTTGAACATATAGTCATGTCTGATCTTGTCTTCACTTTACAAAGTTGAACTTTCCTACTTCATAGGTTCTGCTTAGCTCCATGCCTGGTTTTACCAATTGCGTAATCTTTGTAAATAATGTTGTAAATAACCAAGATGTTGTCAGTTTTGGCGTGAAGATTGTAAACGCACTTGTGAATGTTTTCCAAGTAAACTTTTTTACTTTTCAAAATGTGTGGCTTCCTTATTTAACTAAAACAATGCATTATGTATGTAAAATGTAAAGGATATGGGGGGCAATGGGTGTTATTTACTAAAGGCAAATCCACTTTGCACTGCAATTTCCTTTCCCAGGGAACTTTTTCAATGCACTTGTAGAGCATAGCGGATTTGACTTATGTAAATGACACCCACAGTGCTTTGTACGAAAACACGGAGCACAGCATTTTGGAGAATACACACATGTCAGACCTGGTGCTGAAAAGGAGTATTTTGGGTGTCAGTTATGCAGGACAAACCTTCTCTAGACCAAAGATTAGGTAGCAAACACACATGAGAATAATCTTTTTGGGAAGAAGAGACTGTTACCTCCTTTTGCCCAGAAAGTGCATTACCACTGTCGAAGGCAAAGGGAAAAAATGACAAAGTAAAATAAGCTAAAAAGAAGACTGAAATGACAAGAAATCAGAGGTTGTTTAAAATATCAGATTTATTAAAAAATGCCTCTCACACATCGTCAGGCAGAGCAATGGCCCCCCTACCCACAAAGTATTCCATATATTGGTCCCGGACCACGCGGGCATTGAGAGGGGGCAAGCCTGGACGTGCCACTCGAAGGGCTGTGAGGTCCGCATTTGGAGGGCCCTCCACATCTGGGCCAACGGGCACCACATAGTTCCTGTTATGTCTTTTGAGGAAGTTGTGCAATATGCAACAGGCAAGAACTATGTGGTTCAGTTTGTATTCCGCCAAGTTAAATGCCGTCAGGAACAGGCGGAAGCGGCTGGCCAGGATGCCAAAAGCGTTCTCCACCACTCTTCTGGCTCTGGACAGCCTGTAGTTGAAGACCCTCTGGTCCGGGGTGAGGGTCCTCATCGGGAACGGCCTCATCACATGGGGAGTCAGCGCAAACGCTTCATCTGCGACAAAGACGAAGGGGAGTCCTTCGGCATTCTCCTCTGGAGGTGGCAAGCACAGACTGCCACTTTGGAGACGCCAGTAGAACTCCGTGTGCGTAATGGCCCCACCATCCGATATCCGGCCGTTCATCCCCACGTCCACATACATAAACTCGTATGTTGCCGACACCACCGCCAACATCACTACACTATTAAACCCTTTATAATTATAATAGTAGGACCCCGAGTTGGGCGGTGGGACGATGCGGACGTGTTTCCCATCAATTGCCCCTCCGCAGTTAGGAAAGTCCCAACGGCTGGCAAAGTGGGAGGCCACAGTCTGCCATTCCTGTGGCGTGGAAGGGAACTGTGGAGTGAAACAAGAAAAAAAAATTAGTCACTTTGCACCTAAACATTGCAAGCAGATTAGACAATCAACATCTTGGAACAAGAGCATTGTATAAAATTGGAGGCTGGAAAGTATTTACACAGAAAAGTAGAGGCTCCCCTTCACAGATTACTCACCCCCCCATCAATCCCCCCACTTCTGATGGGACATTGGCAATAACTAGGGTTTTGGGGGGGGGGGTGGTGGACAGGTAACCCTCTGCACTTCATTGATTGGCAAATGGCTCAATAATGTGGGCTAGTTTGGCCAGACCCTCTGTACTTAACACTATTGGCAGGCCACAGGAAAGATCAAATAACATTTCCCCCCCCCCCCAAAAAAGGCAGGCACAGTGTGACATTATTAAATTACCAAGCAAGCTAATAGGAGGGAAAGAAGACAAAAAATTAGGAAATGGAATGTATGGAGGCAGCCCCTTGCACTACATGCTTTGCTGAATTCATCCCTAAAGATGCGCACTATAAAGAGGTAGGTATATAGTGTGTATTGACCTTGGGAAAGCCAGCAGATAAAGGATTGGTACCATCTGACAGAGCAGTTGGGGGAGGGGGTTCCTAATGAGTTTGCCCCCCCCCCCACCAAAAAAGAAAAAAAAAAAAAAAAGGGGGCTCTACATGAAGTAAACCACACAGCAAACATTTGTGCATATTTTAGGGGGTGTTTGGGGGCAAACAATACTATGCAGCAGACAAAAGACATTGCTTAAGTGAGTAGGCCATAGGTGTCTATTGGGGCAGAAGAGCATGCTGGTGAGGTAAGTGAAGGGAAAAATGCATGAAGGAGAAAAGGGGCACAGCATATTAGAACATATTGCAATCATGGTAATTAGGGAAGGAGGTCAAAAATACAAGTCATTAGCAAACAGAGCATACATAGAAGGGAATAGTAAAGTAGAAATGTTACCTTAATATAGTCCTCCTGCAGGACCTGAATGATGGCAGAACAGGTCTCTGGAATAATGATTCCCAGGGCCTGGGGAGAGATACCTGAAGAGAACTTCAAATCCTGAAGACTTCTCCCTGTCGCCAAGTACCTCAACGTGGCAACAAGCCTCTGCTCCGGAGTAATGGCTTGTCTCATGCAGGTATCCTGCCGGCTGATAAAGGGGGTCAGCAAAGCCAAAAGACGGTGAAAATCGGGGTCCGTCATCCTGAGAAAGTTCCTGAAATCATCAGGATTATTCTCCCGGATCTCACGAAGCAAAGGCATGTGCGAGAACTGGTCACGCTGAAGCAACCAATTCTTGGTCCACATACTCCTCATCACTCTGTTCATGGACGGGTCTTGGGTCAAAGCTAAAAGCCCGACACCAATTCCGCGTACAGCACGAACTCGGCGACGAGTACGCACGGGAAACATCGCTCAGAAGGTCACAAAAGGTCGGCTGGTCAGAACGGACAAACAGAAAGCACCGATAAACAGCAAGGCCTGAAAGAACGAAGTGAATACCAGCAACGAGCAGACAATAAGCAGTGCAAATCAAAGCGTCCTATATCAAGATATAGGCCGCAATGACCAACAAATGCGAACTGACTACACGCACTAATAAACAGATACGCACGACAAGCACAAACTGAAGAGCAGTAACGATCTGAGTCAGAAAACTGAGAAGCGCGAATCTTAAGTCACCAAACTTCCACTAACTCTCGATAAACACGGGATCAGCAGAAGGAGCCCAACGGGTGCCTGACGTGGTGCTGAACTTCCCTTTTGTAATCTCGTGGACGACGACTTACGTCACGACGTTCTTCCGGACCGGATATTCCGACAACGTAGTCCGACCGTGTGTACGCAACGCCAACATCGGACAAAGTACGTCGGACAAAGTCCGACCGACCTTGTCCGCGGATTGTCCGAGCGTGTGTATGGGGCTTTAGAGAAGCTGCAGATTTTTTCTTGTTTCAAAAACTACTAGCACTGAGAAAAAATGTACTGCATCCTTTGCCCCACAAAAAAGTTCTAGGCCGGGTTCACATATGTGCGGCCACGGTTCCCAGCATGGGGTCCGGTGTGAATCATGCCTGAATTTTTGCCTTAATTTGCACCTGAACCAGACCTAAAGACACACAGGGCCCTTTTGGAATGCGGACCGTGACCGCCCCGGACATGTATGAACCGGCTCCATTGCGAGCCGGGCACACTCGTATGTCATGCAAATTGGACATATGTGAACCCAGCCTAAATCTTTCTAAATTGCTTTCTAAAGTGTTACATGTTATTTATTGTAATTATATCCATTCTTATAAGGCTTTGGTAAATGGTTTTATGTATAGTGCATTTTACATTTTTAATAAGTTTTTAAACTTGTGTTTTATATCTTTTTGTGCAATTTAAATGTGGAACTATAACCCCCCAGGACTAAAATAGAATAGGGTTACTTTGAACAGTCACACAGACACGAAGACGCCACTTCTCTGTTCTCTCGCCTTTAGCTTAAAGCAGTATTAAACCCAAAAAACAAAAATGTACTAAATTGCAGCTCACCAATCATTAGACATGATGGCTAGTTTTCTTTCTTAGGCTTTTTTCCTTAGTTTTTACTTTTAATAGCAGCACCCCCCCCCCCCCAAATGCTCATCTGAGCCTGATCTTTATCCAGTGCACCTCTGCAACAGCTCTTCCTCCCCCTCCCACACCCACTGCTGTCAGTCAAAACCTGTGAGCAGAGAGCAAGGGGCAATGCCGAGCCAGGCTGTGTGTCTGAATAGATGCAAATTGCTCGGCTCAGGACCAAGCATAGCTGCTTCCTATGGGGCCCTCAGCAGGGAGTAAGAGCGGAGAGCACCGGTGTGAGACCCAAGAAGAGAAGGATCAGGGCTGGTAAGTATGACATGTTTAATCCTTTCATATAAAAAAAATCAAAGCTTTACAATCACTTTAACCGGTTCCCGACCGGCGCACGACGATATACATCAGCAGAATGGCACAGACAGGCAGGAGGGCGTATATATAAGTCCCTCCTTAATGCCGTCCGTGCCATCGGGAGCGCGCCGGGAGCCGCGTGGTCCTGCGCCGGTCAGGACCCCCGTGAGGCCGGTCGTGGGTCCCGCGGACTCGATCGCCAGGGGGACACCCGTGATCATCTCACAGGAAGGCAGAACGGGGAGATGCGGAAATAGACAGCATCTCCCTGTTCTGCCTAGCAACTAGTGACGCCGATCTCGGCTCCCTTTGATTGGAGCAGAGATCAGCATTCACTAGCTGACAGCCACGCCCCCCCACAGTAAGAAACACACCCCTAGGCATACTTAACCCCTACACTGCCACCCCCTGGTTAACCCCTTCACTGCCAGTGTCATTTATACAGGAATCAATGCATTTAAATAGCATTGATTGCTGTATAAATGACAATGGTCCCAAAAATGTGTCAAAAATGTCCGATGTGTCCGCTATAATGTCGCAGTCACAATAAAAATCGCTGATCGCCGCCATTACTAAAAAAAAAAAATTATTAATAAAAATGCTATAAAACTATCCCCTATCTTGTAAACGCTATAACTTCTGCGCAAACCAATCAATAATCGCTTATTGCGATTTTTTTTACCAAAAATATGTAGAAGAATACGTATCGGCCTAAACTGAGGAAAAAAAAATGTTTTATATATTTTTTGGGGATATTTATTATAGCAAAAAAAAAAATAATGTGTTTTTTTTTTCAAAATTGACGCTCTTTTTTGTTTATAGCGCAAAAAATAAAAACCGCAGGGGCGATAAAATACCACCAAAAGAAAGCTCTATTTGTGGGAAAAAAAGGACGTCAATTTTGTTTGGGAGCCACGTCGCACGACCGCGCAATTGTCAGTTAAAGCGACGCAGTGCCGAATCGCAAAAAGGGGCCTGGTCCTTTGGCTGCAAATTGGTCCGGTCTGAAAGTGGTTAATAACTTGCACTGCTGTGTTGTAAATGCAGGTTACATCAGCTGACAATAAAAAGAAAACTGATCTGTTAAAAAGCCACACAGTTTTTTTTTTTATTTTAAATCATTAGCTCAGCCATGTGAACACTTGAAACGTGAAAATTGGTTTAAACAGCTACCTACAAACTGACATTGCAGCTGTACTGCTAATGTCATGCAATCTCTGAGCCAGTGGGTAGTTCATTTGCATTCACGAATAAGGCACTATAAAATCAACACAAGCAATATGGCAGTGAGTGAGTTCATATTGATAAATGTAAGCAATGCAATCACATTCTCGTGATATGGAAGAGTTAGGGTGTGATGCATGAAAGGTGGGCTAAGGGTAAATACTTTGTTATTAGCATCTAGCTTCTTTGAATTCATTTCACACTTGGAAGAGTAAAATTGACAGTTTAAAGCTGACCGGTTTCTATGGGCAACAAGAAATGTCAATCTTAGCACACCCCTAATACATAAAATCTTTAAGCTACACCTTTACTTCTTTTTTGGAGAAAATAAAATGATGTGCATCCGGCAATAGATGCTAGAATTGCTTCCTTTTATCATTGAGATTAAAAGCATTTAATGAGACCTGAACAATGCTTTTGGTACAACTCTGCATATTGTTTTAATGCGGCACAGTTTGATATATTGTTCTAACAGCAATACAAGTATATTAGTTCTAGCAACAATACAACTATAGACAAAAGAGAAATAAATCCATTAGGAAGATGAACCGCAGAGTTCAAATCATGAAAAACACTTAAAGTGTATCTAATGTATAATCAAAATGTAAAATCTAATTTTAATTTGCACATTATATTTCAATTATTTCTAGCCTATCCTATTATTCTGAAACATCTTGACGTTTATAAATGTACTTTGTGATGGTCCCCAGACTCCCCACGCATTTACTTCCTTGAATTCTGTGACACATATTTACTATGCCTTATGACTGAGCACTTCTGTATCACACATATCACAGAGCCTGCTTTCTGAACTACAGAGGTGCTCAGAGGAGGAGTTTCAGGAGGTGGAGTCAGTACAGAGATCCCTGCTCACAGGCAGCAAGGTACCATGGGATATGTAGTCATACAATGCAAAGCGATGATCAGCAGACAGTAAGCTTATATTGGATTATAAAAAATAACAATTTTTTTTTTATAAACCTAAGCGTTTAGATCAATATACTGATAAATGTACTATATATATATATATTTATATTTAAAACATGTTTTGAACTGATATTGATGATGTACTGTATATGAGTTGTACATCAGCATCATAATAACATGGTTTAAAAAAACAAACTAACATATATATATATATATATATATATATACATATATATATATATATATATATATATATATATATATATATACTGTATATATATATATATATATACTGTATATATATATATATATATATATATATATATATATATATATATATACATATATATATACTATATATATATATATATATATATATATATATATATATATATATATATATATATATATATATATGTTAGTTTGTTTTTTTAAACCATGTTATTATGATGCTGATGTACAACTCATATACAGTACATCATCAATATCAGTTCAACACATGTTTTAAATTAATGCTTCACTCCTTGATTTGGAAGAGCCACTGTGCTTGTGAGAGGTACACAACATGGGTTAGTATCTAATGAGATCCTCATGACTCGCACACTTCTCTCTTCTCACGCTGTGGAACAGCGCTGCTACTGTGTTCAGATGAATTATTTAATGACACTATGTCAGACACCATTGATATTTCCAGTGGTATTTTTGTTTGTCTTTATACTAAAATAAGTGACCATTTGGCCGACTGCACAGCATTTTGAAAGAAAAAAATCATTTGACAAGTCATTCATTTTATTATTAAGTGATCAGCTGCCTAATTCCACATGAGACCATGTCAGCATACTGTACTCAAATTATTCAAAAAAGTATTTTTGTTCTAAGTAATTGTTGTATAATCATAACCATTATGAGACAAAGCTGATAAACTAGACAAAAAGCCAATTTTGGTAACCATTACATGCAAACTAGGATTTAATCTAGTTTTTCCTTTTCAGTTGATGTTGATATCTGCAAACTTTTGGCAGTTAGAACTCTGTTCCAAACAAACATTTTTTTATAGATATATTCAATTTTTATTCTTATGTATACACGTAACATATGCGTCAGCCTATGAGGCTCTGAGACCTCTTTATGGGAATAGTCAGGAAGGGATACTGCAAGATGTGATTTTTCCAAGAGCATGTTGATCTCCCTTTTGTTATATCCAGTCGGGGTGCCAGAATTTAGAGCATGGACCTTAAAGCGGTTCTGCACTCTGTATATATATTTTTTTTTGGGGGGGGGTATACAAAGGATGCTTACCTTTATTGGGGGACTCACCTGTTCCATCTTCCATCTCGATCGCCGCCGGTTTTCGTCCGATGAAGTTCCTCATCTTCTTCTTTTGTGCTGGGGGCCATCTTGCCTGTGGGCATGTGAAACCCCCACAGGCACTTTAGATGGCCCAGCATGCACCGCCGTTACTCGTGCGTGCGCAGTAACGGCACATCTGCCGACATCTCACGAGATTTCGGAAGATGTGTCCGAAATCTCGCGAGATTTCGGAAGATGTGGCCGAAATCTCGCGAGATTTCGGAAGATGTCCGCACTGACTCCTGGGAACAATGATACCAGATCCCAGGAGACAGTGCGGCCTGACGACGATCGATGCAGAGACCCCGCCCACCGCCGAAGAGAGAGAAGACCGGAAGTCCTCGATTACAAGGTAAGTAAAAAAAAAAAAAAAAACACATTTCATTTAGTACTCTTTGCCTGATTTGGAAGGCAAAGAGATTTACTAAATGAAATGGGTGCAGAACCACTTTAATAATGGACTCCTTCTATCTGATATGTATGAACTGCGCAGCCAGAGTCTGGAGGATCCAATTAGTTTTGCGTATGTAAGTAACTGTGAGAGACTATGCCACATTAGTTCTGTATTTGCAAGAAGCCTAAATAAATGTTCTCAAAGTTACTAAATGCCTGGTCTGAAGTTTCTACAAAAGGGGTGCATACAAGGTGTAATGCCCCGTACACACGGTCGGATATTCCGATTGAATGAGGCCAATCGGATTATGTTGTCGGAAAATCCGATCATGTGTGGGCTCTAGCGGACTTTTTCTGTCGGAATTTGAGAGCAGGATCTAAAATTTTCCAACAACAAATTCCGATTGGACTTTTTCCGATCGTGTGTAGAGAATTCCGACGCAAGTGCCACACGTGCTCAGAAGAAATTTGGAGAGGAAAGCTATTGGCTACTGCCCTGTACGTAGTCCCGTTGTACATTTTGTACGTCACCTCGTTCAGAATGATCAGATTTCCCGACAACTTTGTCCGACCGTGTGTGCAACACCAGTTTTGGACAAAATCCGTCGAAAATTATCCAACGGATTTGGGGATCGGAATGTCCGACCGTGTGTACAGCAGGGGATAAAAAACTACCAAGGGTTAACAAGTGGTGAATGCTGCAGAGAGAGAAAGACTGATTTGCTGTTGCCACAAGTAACCTAAGGAGTGTTTGGTGCATCCTGTATATCATGGGGAACAATTTGAGGGAGGATTTGCAGCAGTACAGAACCTTAGCAAGCTTAAATTTAATACTAGGGAAAAGTCTCAGGTATGTCACTGGGGGTGAGGTGGCATCAAAGCTGGGCTGGAGAGTGGGATAAAGCTCTGCAGTATTTCCTCAAAAGTGCTGCACCATGTAAAGAAAAACTGAGTACAATTATGCCACGTACACACGGTCGGAATTCTCGTCGATAAAAGCTCTGATGGTTTTCCCGTCGGAATTTCACTCAAACTGTCTTGCCTACACACGATCACACCAAATTACGACGGTCAATAACACCACGGCATACAACACGTTCGACTGCACTATAAAAGGGAAGTTTAATGCTTCCGAGCATGCGTCAAATTGTTTCCGAGCATGCGTCAGAATTTTGCGTGTCGGAATTGCATACACACGATCGGAAAATCCGATAGAAAGGTTTTCCGCCTGAAAAATTAAGAACAGGTTCTCAATCCAAATTCCGACAGAAAAAGACCGGTGGGCATACTCACGGTCGGAAAATCCGATGAAAAGCTCCCATTGGATTGTTTCCATCGGAATTTCCGACCATGTGTACGCGGCATTAGTCAAGTATAATGCTGCTGTGAAGTGGATGAGATCCGAAAAGTTAATTGTGCCATGACATGTGCTCACTTCTAAGTTGGAGTGCTGCCTTAATGCAGATTTTTCATGACTGCCCGAGCCGGGTACACATGGGCCGAATAATGGGAGACGTCCGGTTAAAAAAAAAAAAACTTCCGACATTCAGCCCATTTGTATGTCAGGCTGTCTGGACGGCTTCTGTCAGATGTGCATGCTGGAAAACCAGCAGCCATACAATCCCTGATCAGCGCTCTCAGCCAAGGGCAGAGAGCACTGATCAGAGTGTCCTGGTGGGGGGGGGCGACCCCCTGTCAGAACACGACAGCTCAGCGGGGGAGTTTGGTGAACTAACCTCTCATGGTTAGTACAGCGGCTCTGACCAGGGCTTACAAATTTTTTCATTCAACCCGCGGAGTTGAACAAAAAAAAAACAGTAGTGAGTACCCGGCTTTAGTTGGGCATTAGTGAGAGAAAGTATCCGGAGTTTGCCCTTTCGGGCACCCTAAGCGCTGCTCACGTGCAGATGTTTAGCAGGGCTCTGCTGGGACCCAAAGCTCTGCAGCATCTGCACACATGCAGAATTTAGGGAGCGTGAACATCATTCATTCATAGGTATTGGAGAGAAAGCAGGGGAAAACAAGTTATAATTTAGGATGAAAGTTTGCTTTAAACTGATTCCAGCCAGCCAGAGTGGTTTGTATCTGTTGTAAGCTCAACCTTCAGATCCTTTAACATTTGTTCAACACAATCCCACTCCTTTCAGTGTTTCAATGACTGTCAAACCCAGATGAAAAGGCATTATTAATAAAACTCTTTTAACTCTCTGAACACATTTTCCAGTGTTTCATCACATTTGTACTGTGTATGTTCAATTATGCTGAATGCTTTATGTTGATGTGCATTTAAAGCGTGTTTCCATAGATATTGGCAAAAATAAAAAAACATTATGTAATGTGAGTAAAGTGCACAAAAAAACTATTTAAACATTTGATGTATTTGATTGTCCCGAAACACAAATATTCATAAACATAAGGTCAGTCAGCACGAGATGTTTCAGATTACTTACATTAATAGGGCATAATTAAAATCAATGCTAGACTATGTGGTGGATATGGGATGTCATGACGTGGATACTTAAACATTTTTATAATTCATGAAATACTCAAGGAAATGTCAGACCATCAGGCATTTTTGTTGCCGTAATTGGCTGGAGGCACTGCAAATACACTGTACCTATATTCAGACATTACCCTTTTATTTATCATTTGCCAAAACACTACATTTTTTTTTTTTTTATTCCCCATATTTATTATCATTAAAATTACATGCCACACATTCACAACAGGGACCTAGTACGGTAAGGCCCATTACTTTGTGGCTGTACAGTGTTTTAAAGCTCACAGTAAATTAACCTCTTAGATTTTTGCAGCGCTACCCCCAGATTTTTGGGTCTCCCCTCTCATGCACAGCCAGGCCATAGTTACTTCTCAGCATACACATAGTAGACAAAGACAATTCCAGATGAGTTGGTTTTGTTTTTGGTTTATTACGGAAAGAACTTGAATAGGTAGGGGAAGATATGGGATGCCCAGAACTGTGACTTGAATGCAACTACAGAACTTGCTAACCTTCTAGCTGCCAAAAATCACTATGCTGTCCATACCTCGTGGGATAAACAGAACTAATAGCAACAATATTCCAAGCACAGAATGCAAATGCTCTTTTTCTGTAGAAAATGCAGATGCACCTGGCTGCTTCTTAGATTCCCCAAGCAAGAGGTGTAGGATAGCTGTACTGGCTTTAAATGGCACTAAGCTGTCCCTTGGTAGTAAGCAAGCTGGGTCTTGCACCTGGCTGTTTCTCCTCTATCAGGCTCTAGGGTGTAGTGGTTGAAGCCAATTACTCAGTCCATTTGGTGGACCCTGAAGCTCAAGTGACTGCTGAACAGGCTCCCTGCTGAGCAGGTCTCAGTGGCTCCCAGGATGTCTTTAGCTAAGCCTAGCTGAGGCTGAAAGGGTGTGAGGCTTCAGATGCTTCTGGTCTCTCTCTCTTCCTCTCTCTCTCTCTTTCTCTGGCTCATTACTTCTGCCCTGGGGCAGTGTCCCCAAGTACAGGGGTCCCCTCCAGGCATTTGGACCCTGGACTCTGCTCCCACATGGCCAGGCTCCAGAATATTTATGGACCATCTCAATACCTTCTGGGCCATACCCATCCAGGGATTGGACAAAAAACAAGAAAAATAGCCCTGGGACTTTAAATGAGGTGAGAGAGGTTTAGCCAATGTCCACAGCAAACACTGAGACAAAATCAATTTATTTGTTTCAAAATGTTATGTAACAGAGCAGCAACAACAATGATTGTCAGTTACCTGGCATAGTAGCCAATGTACACAACACAGATGAAAGTAAATATACAAAGATTTATTACAAATGTTGTACATCCATGAGCAACAATAAAGCTTAAAAGTTGCTAGGTCAGTGAATACACATACACAATAAGAAAATAAAATGTACATACATGTGGACAGGGAAGTATGTAAACATAATACAGACATCAATAATACCCAGCATGTACTGGCATAAAACAAGCATCAGTAAAGTCCTATGCATTTCGCGAGACCCTGCTCGCTTCTTCAGGGGCGGATGCATGAATGTTGTATCTTCAATGTAAATAATAAGATCAATCAATGTATGTTGTTGATAAATGGGGGCAGGCGGAATAATTGGCAAGAGAGGTCTGAAACAGACCTCATACTTACCGAAGGTCTGAGATAAATCGCCAAATGCTGGATATCAAAAAGAAAGAAATCTTTTTCTTATTTTTCTTGTTTTTTGTGCATTATTAGGGATGGAGGTGTCAGAGGGGTCACACCAGACCTTAATCTCTCTTCTTTGCATACTGCTCCCAGGGGGGCTTGCTGGGCTGAGCTGTTCCTCTTTCGCTGTTTGTCTTTTATGGCGGTAGTTTCCATCCAGCTTGGGGGCTGCGATGTGTATAGGGGAGTTCTGTTCCTGATCTCTTGCTTTCCTCCCCTGTCTGTTGACGGGGGTGGCCACCTGCACATCGGCGCCATGTTTTCCACACCCATACACTGACATCTCCCTGATGTTATTGAGGTGTGGTCTGTGTGGGTCATCCTGGACGGTTGGGTGGTTGTTGCATCTGTGCACCCCCTTTGATGGTGGATGTCTTATAGAGCAGTCACATCTCTAAGAACAAACTGACAACCATTGGATTTTTCACTCCATTGAGGTACAACTTTTCTACTTTCTTGACACCTATTGGGTTTGTTACATTGTCTTTATACACATGTAATATCTATATCATTTCAATATTGCCCCGTATTCTCTCTGCCCACACCAGCTTTATAACTATATTGGTCTACATTCATGCATTTACCATATTCCATATTTCAGATAGTCCCTCTTACCAACATACTCTAATAAGCTTAATTCATAGCTATGAGTAAGCACTACATATAGTGTGAAACGTGTTAGATTTGTGCCCCCCTTTTGCTTTGCTTTGCAATGGACTACTGGATTGATGTGATTCCTGTTTTTTAAATAAATCATCAAAGTTTTTATCTTCCTCCGGCGTGCGCACTATGAGTAGTGCTTACTCATAGCTGTGTTATTAGCCAGCACCTGGGGCTCCTAAACAGGAGTAGGAGCATTCGCCCTGAAGGGCTATCCTGGAGCGGTGGTTATCTCTCCCTACCCCTCAGCTCCCAAACTGGATGCACTACACGGCTGCCATTTTTGATATCCAGCGTTTTATCTCAGACCTTCAGTAAGTATGAGGTCTGTTTCAGACCTCTCTTGTCAATTATTCCGCCTGCCCCCATTTATCAACAACATACATTGATTGATCTTATTATTTTCATTGCGGATACAAAATTCATGCATCCGCCCCTGAAGAAGCGAGCAGGGTCTCGCAAAATGCATAGGGCTTTATTGATGCTTGTTTTATGCCAGTACATGCTGAGTATTATTGATGTCTGTATTATGTTTACATACTTCCCTGTCCACATGTATGTACATTTTATTTTCTTATTGTGTATGTGTATTCACTGACCTAGCAACTTTTAAGCTTTATTTTTGCTCATGGATGTACAACATTTGTAATAAATCTTTGTATATTTACTTTCATCTGTGTTGTGTACATTGGCTACTATGCCGGGTAACTCACAATCATTGTTGTTGCCGCTCTGTTACATAACATTTTGAAACAAATAAATTGATTTTGTCTCAGTGTTTGCTGTGGACATTGGCTAAACCTCTCTTATCTCATTTAAAGTCCCAGGGCTAATTTTCTTGTTTTTTTGTGCATTATTAGTGATGGAGGTGTCAGAGGGGTCACACCAGACCTTAATCTCTCATCCAGGGATTGGAGGAGACTCCATAAATATTCAAGCCTAATCTCGGCTCCTTTGCCCTCTAGAAAGTTGTAGAACCCTTCAGCAGTTCTAGAAGACAGGCAGAGTCAACAGAGACTCAGTCCTAGGAGCTCTGCCAGATAACTCTTAACAAATTAACCCTGGCTCTTCTGCCTACAGAGGAGCCCAACTAAATATTCTTACATTGTATACTACATTTTATTTTAAAACACCAGAACCTGAGATGTACAGTGAATTGGTTGCAAAGGAAGATCTTTGCTGAGATACTCAAGCTACAAAAGTCTTTATGGCAGTAACTCCCCTAACAGCTATCCATATCTTATCACAGCTAAAGCCAGAAAAGGCTTCAGACCTTGTACAGCTCCTGAATAACCTGTGATAATTAACAGTGTGAGGGTAGCACATAATTATTATTATATGTAGAAAGAGTTTATTTCACTTCTGGATATTCTCCTTAAAACCCTGTACAATAAAAATAACAGGACAGTACAATTAGTAATAACTGCTTACATGATTTGTTAATGCTTAGTTATGGCCTAACAATCTGTGACATGAAAGATATAGACAGTAGTGCAGAGACTACCATAGACAACATTATGAGGCTCTTGTAAAACTGCCCTTGTTGTCCTCTTCTGGCGTAAAACTACTGTGGCACCTCCCTAGATAGAAGCTAGGATTAGGTAGATAGTTCTGGCTCACTGTGTTCAGTGGTACTGTTGTTTTGTTGTTAGATATTTAGTTGTCCTCACTGTAATCAGTGCAGCGGCATGTGATTACTTAGGTCTGGTTAGTGTTTCAGCTGCTGCAAGTTTGATTGGCTCCTCTGCTTTCCAGAGAGCTGTAGATCTCTCTTGAACATAGGTGTGGAGCAATGCAAATAGCAGTTTGAATATCCCAAAGGGGGTGGCCGTGAAGGCTGGTGTATAAATACTCTGAGACATAGAGCAGTCTCGTATTTTCCTTTAGGAGAGGAACAAAGCCTGGAGGGCTTGCTGCCCCCTGGGCAGCCCTGCCATGTGCTTGCTGTTGCTGAGGCCTCAGCTGGGCTAGCTAAGAGGCCTTAAGAGCTGACTGAGGGGCTGTTGTATGAAGATCTAGTCTGGTATCACAGGAGAAAGGTGTTGCATGAATGTTGGAAGGAGGCAACCAACTTTCCAGGGGCATTTGTGAGTACAGAGAGTGAGAGAGATCTTAGAGACATTTTGGATTGATGTCACCCTTCAGCTGTGTGTTTTTGTAAAAGAGACATCGGCTCGTGCCCTGAAGAGCTCTGTATAATTTTTTGCGATGGGGCTCTGCTCTAATTACTCTAAATAAACTTTTCTGCTTTTAACTGTTTCTGAAAGCCAAATCCACAGTCTGTTTTTGCAGTGACTTTTGTTCCAGCTCTACAGAAGGAAGTTTGCTGTCCTCATCTTGTACATAGTTCTTTTTTGAGCATCCCACTGTATTCCCCAACCCTATCCAAGTTACTACCCCTGGACTTGTCATTGAATCAAAGAGTGACTGTGATCATGTGCCTGTCTGTGGGGAAATCACTGGGAAAAAGAACCTAGGCATATAACGAGCGGCTCATATGGAGGTAGCGATACACTACTAATTGGGCCAAAAATGGCAGCATTCTTAGGCTTCATGAACTTGGGGTGTTAGAAAAATCTGGAAAAAGCATTTGTAAAAACACGCTTTTAGTAGCTTGGTGTTAATGTGTGTTTAGCCATGTTAGCTTTTAGCAGCGTTTCTCTGCCTCTATTCAAAATTAATGGTTCCCTATAAGAGTTGTCTTTAATCCGACTTTCAGCCCATTGTTTTGAATAGAAGTCGCATCCAAGTCAGATCATCATGATCCAACTTGTGGTGCAACTTGTGCTCTGATGATCTTGAAGGTGCGTGGGGTCCCCCCCAAGATCCATACCACACTGACTCACGGGACGTCATGAGGGGCGGGGTCTCACGGTGATGTCACGGTGGCTATATAAGAACCAGCTGAGAGCAGAGCTGGCCCATTGATGGGAGACGGCGTCGGAGGAGGACCAGGTCGGCGGCAGAGAAGATAGCAGTGGCGGAGAGGAGAACAGTGGTGCAGAAGACAGCACCGGAGGAAGAAGACCTGGGGGAGAAGACCAGAGGAAGAGTTTTAATAAAGGACTTGTCAAAACCATCTCTTGTGTACAATGTACCCCATACTCATTCACATGGGGGGCCAGGGATCCCTTGTGGCAGTCCCTGTGGCATATCTTCTTTTTCAGCTTACTCTATTATGACTGTGACTTCCTCTGAATACCTCTGCTTGCTTGCAGGCTCTTATATGTCAGAGTGGACAGTTGCAAAATTTTAGCTTATGTTTGGATGTCCTGGCAAGTCCTAAAGTCTAGTTACCAATAGTAGCATTTATTTGACTTGTGGCTCTGGCACTGCAATGTCTATTTGAATTGCACTACTTTCTGATGTGCTTTGAAGTTTCCTGAATGCCCTGACCTTTTTGTGACCATGACTTTAGTTTTCATCTGCATTTGGTTTTGATGCATGGTTCCTCGATCTTTTGTTAATGGACTTGGCTTTACCCAAGTACGTTTCAGCACACCTCTTAAAACAGTCAAAGACCTTCTAGCTGGATCCTTCTCTTGCGTTGGACTGCCTGGCACTCCTGATCAATAGGGATGGTCCCGATGTTCATTTGTTCTCAAACAAACCGAACATATGGGGCGTTTGTGGCAAATTTAAGCACCACGGAGTGCCCCATAATGCACTGCGAGCTTGCAGTGCATTGACGGCTGCTGATCAGGTGCATGCTTTGGCCAATCACAGCACAATCTGCTTTGAGAACCATGGTTGGCCAAAGGCAGGGTGCCTTTGGCCAATTGTGCCTTAGGGGGCTAATTCCACTATATAAGGCTGCTATATAGGCTGCTTACACAGTGGCCGTATGTATTGTGATACGTGGAGGAGACTGGGAGAACTTGAGTTAGATTTGGCAGGTTAGTTAGTGGCATGCAGGTAGTTTATTATATATACAGTGTAGACTAATAAAGTGTATGATTAATAAATTTGTACTTTTTTCAATTTACCTCCACAATGTCAACAACCTCATTTAAAGTCCCACTTTTCCTTTGATATCTACATGTACTAGGGATGGAGGTACACCACATATGTGCCTCATTTAAAGTCCCAAAATCCCCCCTCTTTTTCGATTTTTCATCTATATTGACGTAAGCCGGCAATACAATAAAGCCGCAAACAAGTTAAAATGATTTTTTTTTCTTTAGAAATTTCATTTTGCTGTGGCACTGTTCTACAGGCAGACTAAGCCCCCCCCCCCCCCCCCCAGGTACAATATTTAAAGGAATATTAGATTTTTTTATTGTTTCACTTTAAGCATTATTAAAATCACTGTTCCTAAAAAAAACTGTAGTTTTAAAAACTTTTT
Organism: Lithobates sylvaticus; assembly: GCA_028564925.1. Lineage (NCBI taxonomy): Eukaryota > Metazoa > Chordata > Amphibia > Anura > Ranidae > Lithobates > Lithobates sylvaticus. The sequence continues at coordinate 45,841,941 of CM053033.1, forward strand.
TTTGCATTGATACATGTCCCCTGGGACAGTACCCAGGTCCATATACACTTTTTTATTGTAATAACTTGCATATAAGCCTTTAACCACTTCCCACCTGGCCAATGCATATAAACGGCCGGGTGGGTGCTCTCTCCTTCTGAGTGGATGTTCAGGAACGTCCATCAGAAGGAGGGGGATCACACGTGCGCATGGCCGCGTAGCGGTGGGATCTCGTTGCGCTCGTGTCACCCGGACACGGCGCATCTCCGATCGGCAGGAGGGCTCTGTGATTGGTCCTCCTGATCACATGACGGCCATGTCCAATCACAGCCATCATGTGATGTAAACACAGAGCCGGTTGCTAGGCAATCGGTTCTCCTCTCCTCACACGGAAGTTGTCTGTGAGGAGAGGAGAGCAGATCACTGCAGTCGGCTGGTGATCAGTGAGTATGTGCTGTTTTTTACAGCTTTTTACTCACTGATCACCAACCTAGTGTAAACACACATAGCCCCACACAATGTCCCCAAATAATAAAAACACGTGTCCCCAAATAATAAAATCACATGTCCCCCACATATGTCCCACTAAAATCACATGTCCCAATGATTATCTGCACACATATGTCCGTGATCACCTGCGCACATCTGTACATGATCATTTGCGTACATATGTCCGTGATCACACGAACCAATTATTATACACTTAACAGAAATTTCTTTACCAAAAGCATGTAGCAGAGTACATTTTGGCTTAAATTTATGACAAAATTCAATTTTAATGGATTTCCTTTAAAATAGAAAGAAGAAAATATATATTTTTGGCAAATTTCCCCTTTTTTTCGCTTATATCGCAAAAAATTTAAAACGGAGTCGTGAATAAATACCACCAAAAGAAAGCTCTATTTTTGCGAACAAAATGATAAAAATGACATTTGGGTACAGCGTAGCATGACCGCGCAATTGTCATTGAAAGCTGAAAAATGGTCTGGGAAGGAAGGGGGCAAAAGTGCCCAGTATTGTAGTTGTTAAAATTAGCACTTTTGATTTTTCATGTTCGTGTCCCATAATTTAATAGTGTTCGGGGGTGTTCGGCCCATCCCTACTGGCCAATGAAATATGCAGTTTCCAGTTGAGACCTACCTAGGTATGTTAATTTGCTGCATAAGAACTTAGAAGATGCCCACGTACTAGACTGTATGCATAAAGTTTGCCATTATGACTGCTAAAGGAAAAGTTCAGTGCATTGGCAGTTAACAAACCTGTGTTTTTATCTTTATCTTACAATTATTTAGAAAATAACCATTTATGTTTGATTCAGTTTTTTATTTTATAAAAGGAAAAAGAAGGTTGTTTTTAAAGTGGTGAGGTATAGCTGTTAATCATAGCACCTGATATTTTACTGACAATAATACAGAAAATATTGTGCCTCAGGGTTTATCTAACACACCACTTTCTCTCATCAGGTAACTAATTAGCTACAGACTTCCAGCTTGCAGAAGGAAAACAGAATTTTTATTTTACTACTTCCACAATCCAGCTGTCTGTAACGTGTTGCTTTAACATCTTAAAGAATTTAAATATTTAATAAAGAGCAGAAAAGCAGGTGGTAACAAATCAACTGACAATACCATTACCGCTCCAACAATTGCAGCCATTATTGGTACAACTAATGTACTTTTTTTTGATTATTAAAATTATTGTTTTCTCTTGTATTTGCAATCTTTTATCCTAGAAGCAAACATTCATACAGGATAAATACTTTCTCACAATCAGGAAAATGCAGAGTGCATATATTTAAACAAAGCCTAGCAAAAAAAAAGCACCAATAAATATCAAATTGGCATTGAAGCTAAAAGAATTAAGATTGGTTGTATAAGAAAATCTAGCTTTTTACCAGCAGCAAAATATATTCAAAGAATTAAAATGAATTCTTTATTATAAAATTATCATATCAAAAGGCATGTAGCAGTTAAAATATGAGCTCCGGTAAGGGGATAATAATACCATTCCAAATACAAAACTTGCAAATACAACATTATACACAGCACAACACATACTCAGAATGGCTGTTGTATAGAGTCCCCAACATATTTCAACCCATGCGGTCAAGGACTTCTTTAAGGAGTTGGTTTGCTATAGAAGAATATGTTTAACATTTCAAGTATCAACAGGGTATATTGCACCAGATAAACATTTTTTGTAAACATGAGGTATAGTTACCCATGGAAGGTATAAATAGGGGATCTCCTGACCAGAATTACTTAAAATCAATTGGATGGTCCCAGGGGTCCCTTGTCTGCTCGTATTCCGAGGAAGGATATCATTCCACTCCGTATGGCTTACAAGGAGTCACACTAAGACACCCTTGGGGGGTATTGAAGGTCCGCACCTGCAGCGAATCCCCAAAGATATCATTATATAATGGGGGATACTAATTCAATTCTGAAGTATCATCAGATGGTCAAAATGATTTCCATTGTTCATTATCAATGTATATCTGCATTGTGGTAATGTTGTTGTCTTAATATTCATTGTTAGTACCAAATAGATTCCAAATATATGCGTCTTCTTAAAATATCAATATATTGTAGTAATGGGTGATAGGGGATGTGAGTAGTGAATAAAAAAAAAAAAAAAAAACCCTTGAAGACCTTGATCGCATGGGTCGAAACATGTTGTTGACTCTATACAACAGACATTCTGATATGTGATGCTGTGTATAATTTTTGTATTTTGGAATGGTATTATTATCCCCTTACCATAGCTCATATTTTAACTGCTACATGCCTGTGATACAATCATTTTCTAATAAAATTAATTTTAATTCTTCAAATTTATTTATTTTGCTGCTAAAAAACCTCTTGCGGGAATCCTCCCATATTGTACATTTTTGGGGCGTGCAGCCTTAATACCTCTCATACAACGTGTCTTCTCCATGCTGTATAAGAAAATCTAGTTTTGCTTGTTTAAGGAAACTACCAGTGCTCATTGCACAATGACACATAGTAGATAATAAGCATTGACCTTAAATTGTTCTGGTTGTTTCAAATTGGTGACAGCTGATTAGTTGCTAATGCCGCGTACACGCGGTCGGAATTTCCGTTGGAAACAGTCTGATGGGAGCTTTTCATCGGATTTTCTGACCGTGTGTACGCCCATCGGTCTTTTTCTGTCGGAATTTCCGACGGACTTTGGATTGAGAACCTGTTCTTAATTTTTCCGATGGAAAACCTTTCCGGATTTTCCGATCGTGTGTATGCAATTTCAACACGCAAAATTCCGACGCATGCTTGGAAACAATTCGACGCATGCTCAGAAGCATTAAGCTTCCCTTTTATAGTGCAGTCGAACGTTTTTTAAGGCGTGGTGTTATTGACAGTCGGAATTTGGTGTGACCGTGTGTAGGCAAGACAGTTTGAGCGAAATTCCATCGGAATTCCGACGGGAAAACCATCAGAGCTTTTTCCGACGAGAATTCTGACCGTGTGTACGCGGCATAAGAGTTAGGCTGGTCATACATTATACAATTTTCTTGTACAACTTTCCTTTAGATTTACCAAAACCATATACTATGAGGTCAAACCTAAACACTTTCAATTTGTATGCAATCAGGTAGGCCCTTCCACTACAAAATTGAAGGTAAAGCTAAAGAAAATTGAATAAGGAAATTGTATGGTGTATGGCCAGCTTTATTGAACTTTGTGCATTATCATTTATTTTTGTACTGCCTTAAAAGGATCTATTTATTAAAGTTTTCACCCAAGATTTACACAACTTCTATCCATGATTTACACATTTTACCTTAAATTCTATTAGAAACTGTTGTGTAAACCATTGGTCAAAATATTGATTTATAGAGCCCAAGTTGTACCTGTAGTCAATACTTTTTTTAAATTTTGGATAGTATAGGAAAAGATTAATTGCTGTTGTGTCCAGTTGGCATGATTTCCAGTTACTTCATATCCTGGAGGAAAAACAGGATGGGGAAGGAAATCTCTCTAAATTAGGGGAAATCCTGTCTTAGACAGTTGTCCCTGCAACAGGTGTCCTTATTGGAAGATTGCTTCTCATTATTGTTCTGGGGACAACTGTAAAGTTTTGAATTTCCCATCACTTTATGCCCTGGGGATGATGGTCACCAAGACAAATAGAAAGTGTAAAAATCCCCAGCAGGGACAAAGATGGCAAAAAAAAAAACATGACATGGATTCTAACCCTTTCCCAATCTGCCCAGAATTGAATACATTGTGGCTGGAGACACAATTTACTTAAAAAGCTTGAATATAGTGTACTTTTTCGAAAAGATCTCAAAAAGAACTCTACCATCCAGATATTGCATCAAAATGGCCAAAAATACAATCCCAGTCATTCTGTGGAAAAACAAATCTCAACTAATTGCACAAATATTAAAACGTTTTTCTTGTGCACATCTACCCCCCTTTTTCAGGTTGGCATAGCCTAATATGATGTGAGCTTAAAGTATATCTAAACCCTAACAAGGAATTGTTAATTTTTGGTCCCTTCTGTTGTGTTAAATATACCATTTAAAGTGTTTTGTTATTTGTTTGACAATTTCAAAAAATAGCTTTTGATGTTGCCCAAAATCTTGTGAAATCCCAACTTCCTCTGTTTGTGTCGACTGCTAGCTAAGAACAATTACCAGAGTAATTACTATCTCTGAGGACTACATAACCATGTCCCTGTGTGCTATAGACAGTAGGATGAGGGACCGTTCTATGGTCCTATCTTGTTTGTTGCTTCTGCCTGTTCCTCTGAATAGCCACAAGTCTGTCTGTGGTCTCAGAGTCTTCCACAAGTGGCTGGGCTCTCTCCAGCCTCCACACAGCTTCATGGATGTTGTCCAAGGACAATCGTAAAGATGCTCACAACACCATATAAGTTACATGCTTCATCACAGGTTATTCAAAACATCATGGGAATACTTATCTCTCAGACTAGACAGTCCATTGGTTGGATTGAGAAGAGTGAAGATTTGCTCTATGATCCCCTTTGCTGATTGTGTTTCATTCTGCATAGATTCCACCTGGATATAAAACTCATCCAGATCTTCAAAGAGATCCAAAAAATGTGAGAGGATATGCCAATTTGTTTTGTTGTTGTAATGATTGTCTAAGTAAATGCGTACCTGGGCCAGGGTCCTCACAGGTTTGGTTTTGTCATGTGTACTTTTCTGTGACTGCTCCAATGAATTCATGAAAGTCATCTGTTGCTGCTGCAGGAACCTGATACACTGCTCCAGGGTCTTAGGGGTCTGCCTATCTTCATTTATTCAATCTGCAGATAAAATATTGAAAGGTTGTTGTGGTTATTAGAGGATCAGAGGTTGCCTACAAGTTAGCTTTGTCACTCTGGGGCAGGAAGTGTGTGTAGGCAGAGGTCACTATGTTGCCTCTTTAAAAATGGACACTCCTTTAAAATCCTTCCAGGAAGGAGAATGATTTAATTTCCTCCTGACAGGATCATACTAATAATGGGTGAAGCTGGGAGACACTTTGGGCAGAAGCTGTCTGAAGGGAAGAGCAATGCCAGGGTAAAGGGCTATGACCTAAGAAAAAACCTTTATTTTTTTGCAGCCCTTGGGGTGGACACCCCTGCTACTGGGCACACACTACTTCTTAACTGAGAACTGATGATTGCCAATAGAAAAAAGGTTGGTGTAAAGGACTTTTGAAGAGAACTGGTCGAATAAAGTTGAGTTGAATCAAGTCTATGACTGCTTAATGTGTCTGCAGTGGATTATTTGTAACCTTGTTGGTGTGAAGTGAGAAACTGACCTGTGGAGCTTATGCTAGACTGAACATTTCAGGAGGTACCCACTTGAAGATAAGCAATCTCAATGTACCTGATTGTAAATCTGGTTCGGCTAGGGGATGGTGGTAGATGGAAATGTGAGAGCCTGTCCTGGAGTCGACCTGAAGAAATCGGGCCGGTGCAAGAGGTGTCCCCAGTCAGAGTTGCAGTGTTGCAGGGTGACCAGGAGTATGGTGAGTGTGTGCATTAGACACAACTTGTCTATGACACACTGTACATGAAAGTGTGAGAGAGGAATGGTGAACTAGAGGGTTAAGGACTGAGAGTATGGCCAATTCTATACCTGAACGAATCCTGATACAGGCAGTCCCTGGAGGAGCATTTGGGAGTGATTCGATCATACAGTAGAGACCTGCCCATATGTGTTAATGGCAAAATGATCAGGTGATAAAAAAATGTATAAAGAAAACCGATGCAGCCACCTCACCTAAGGACTGGTAAAGCACAATAGATTACATTTTTTTTTTGTTGGGGTTTCAATACTCTTTAATAGTATTTTTTACTGTTTTAAAATCTGGTGTGCATTTGACCATCTTTTTTGACATGTTATTGAACTACAGTTTAGCCCGCGATTGAAGTTATGTATTAGTAATATTATACTGTATATATTGGCATCTGTAATTATAAATTGCCTTTGGCATATTTTTTTTGCATCCAATACAATGTTTTCGTTAACATTTTCACACTTCATGGATATTACAGAAATGTTATTCTGAAAGATGTTTGATATCAACACCAATGATTCTCTTGGAATTCACACCTGCGCTTGAATTTTTGCATGTAACATATCAAAACTTGCAGGTACTTGCTATTATGTCTTCCTTCTTTTGAACAAAACCTCCGTGCACTTACTGGAAAACTAATTTTATTACAGGTTTAAAAATTCTTCACCATCTTACCAGATTTTTGTTCTTTATGAGTGTTTGTTTAAATATTTTTAAAATGAACTGTTATGTGCTTTTAATACCTCTGTTTCTTTATAATGGTAGTAAACATGTCTTGTATGACACCTTTTAGTCGAGTAAGGGAGTTTGAATAGCTTTGCGGTAGATGCAGTGCCTGTTTTCCCCTATGGTGAAGAGAAATGCATAATGGTATAAGCTGTCCATGAAAAGTAAGAGTGGACAAACAGTTTAATATATAGTTCAAATACATAGTATGTGTCAACGTATTTTGTATTGTGTGAGCTTCGTGTGTATGAGGATCTTACCCTGACAAAAACAATGGTAAATTTGTTTGTCCAGTTTTCTAATCCAGATATACTGTAGGACACCATATCAAGGTCCTGATCCTTTATTTTTCCCACTGCAGTCATAGTGATACAGTTTGATCATGATTAGGTCATCTCTATGCTCTCTCCTCTAGTCGGCAAGCTCCATCTGTCAGATTCATTGCACTGTGTAATGCAGTAAATACTGATTGGCTTCCTTTGATGACCTTCCTCTCCGAGTCTGAATACTGATGTGCTGAGAATTACAGGAAGCTAGTATACTGACAATCTGAGGTAGTATTTAAAAATACACTTAAATATTTTGATACAGAACTTCAATTCATGTGCAAGTTTTAAATGTTATTTTTTCTACAAAAAAGTTTTAGCTACTAAAACTGTTGAATAGTGAAATATATTTTGAAAACCTCTTTTATGGTGACTTATTAGCACTCACGTAACTTTGGTAACCACTTAAAATGCCTTAAAGCCACCTAGGGTTAAACGGAAAATAAAGACAGCATGTAAAATGAGATTCAAACAAGGAAGACGCCGCTCCAAGCGAGCAGTCTCTACAGTTCGAATGCGCTGGGTACAAGTCACGGCCCGCCATGGTTTGAAGAAACACTGAGGTCAGTGTGAAACGCACGTGTCACCTCCTGGGTTCGGACACTCTGTCTTTGTTGGCTGTTTATTGCTATCTTTTTGGAATAAAATCGTTGGAACGTTTCTGTGGTGTACAGCCATTCATTTCTTCCTGTAAAATGAGATGCTACATTTTTTTTTTTTTAGCAACCTGTGTTGCTGCATTGCTAAACCCCGGCCACTGCAGGTATCTGACACTTCTAGGCATGTTAGTATCTCCCTCCCATCACTGCACACTGTGGTTCCTTCCACCATTCCTCACTATAGAAGCCAGTGGGAAGAACTACAAAGGCAGTGGGGGAGCAGTTATTTACACACAGGTTTTTAACAGACAGAGTGGCAGAAAAGTAAGTATACAGGGGTTGATTTACTAAAACTGGAAAGTGAAAAATCTGGTGCAGCTGTGTATGGTAACCAACCAGCTTCTAACATCAGTCTCTTCGATTAAGCTTTGACAAAAAAGCCTGAAAGCTGGTTTCTGGTTCAAATATTTTATTAATGAATATAAGTCCAGAACAAGGATGTAAAAAACAATATGGTAGCATTTCATGGTTGTCGTAAAGAAATTCAGACGGACAAGAAGAAAAAAGATGTGGGTCTAGCTTAGAAGAGTCTTAATGGCAGTTGAATAAAGTCAAGTGAGTAGGGGGGTATTTCACAATACTGTGTTCAGGCTATGCCTTAGAGGGGCAGTATTGGCTGCCATCATGTGTAATTTACTGAAGAGTTAGGCAGTTAGGAGTTGAGAGGAAGTACAGGAAAGAGGGGAGGCCAAGAGAAGAGGGAGGGGAAGGGGAACCCTGGGTACCTCTAGAGCTTGGTGGCAAACACAAGGCCCGTGGGTCGAACCTGGTCAACCAGGGCCTGTCGTGTGGCCCAAGCAGCGGCCACCAGCCTCCACCTCCTGTTCTCACAGCCACTTTCTGCTGTCACAAACAGGTCTCCTTTGCAACCGGTTCTCCGCTCTCCTCCTCAGTCTCCCCAGCAGCACTGGTTGTGTGTGTAGCTGAGCGCATGCGTTGTCGATCTGGCATAGCCTGTCATTGACAGAGGTACCTCTGTGTGTCGGCTGTGTGTTCCAATCTACATCCAGCGGCTGCATCTTGAGAGAGGGGTTTTGAGGACTTGTAGCAGTACTGGCTATGAAAGCATTCTTGTAAATGCCATCTTACACCAGGTAGGAGAGTACAGATGTGAGGTTTGCTTTGGGAGGTGGGGGGACTGTGAAGGTGTGGAGGAAGATGTGTTTAGAGGTTGGGTGGATGGGGGCTGGGTGCAGATGTAAGAACCCAGGAGGAGGGGTGGAAGTGAGATGTTGCACATTGGACACAGTGCACCCCTGAATCCCTGCACTCTGTACGTAATGCACCCCTGACTCCCTGCATTCTGTACGTAATGCACCCCTCACTCCCTGCACTCTGTACGTAGAGCACCCCTCACTCCCTGCACTCTGTACATAGCGCACCCCTTAAAATCCTTGCATTCTGTATGTAGCGCACTCCTGAATTCCTGCTCTTTATACGTAGCACACCCAGGAATTCCTGCACTCTGTATGTAGTGCACTGCTGAACCCTACACTCTGTACTTAGCATAGTCCTAGCATAATTCTGAACTTTGCGTTCTGTACGTAGTGTGACCCAGATACCACCGGCCCTTTGAGGGCAACCAGACTGCTGATGTGGCCCTCAATGAAATTGAGTTTGACACCACTGCTCTATAGGAAGCCTGAGACGTGATGTTGAGGAAAAGTCGAGAAGTTGCTGATCATGGGAGCGATAGGGATTCATTAAAGTTAGGAGCGGATTGGTTTCTATGCAGAGCTGCACCAGCTTTTGCATGCTCCAATTTTAGTAAATCAACCCCAGAATCTTTTATATTACAAAATGGCTTAAATTTATTTTGGCCCTTTGCGGGCGGTTTTTAACCCTATTTCAGTCATTAGCGGGGGTAAAAGGACACCTAAAGCTTTGTCAAATTGAGTATTGGTTCAGTTTTATTCTTTATTAATGTTTCAAAACGGTAAAAAAAATACAGTATGTGTTGTACAACTGTAGAGGAGCTTTGATGGGTCCCATAACTGGACCTTTTTAAAATCATAGTCAAAGTAATGTGGTTATACATGTCAAACAACTATAATAAAATGCATCCTTCTACTAATTTCATTGAGATATGTATTTATATGAAATCATACAAATAATAATATTTTTTCTTAGAACAGATTTCCATTAAATTTACATTTAAGTATGATCTTTTTCAGTTTTGCTCCAGTAAAAATAAACTTTTAATAGCTTTGACATTGTGTGGTTTCTTTTAGTTTATAAAGTTTCAGTATTGCTCAGCCCGTATGATAATAATAATTGTAAAATATAGTATAGATATTCAGAAGATAAACCAGATGTTCAAAGCCGATATATAGGGGATTATGCAGCTCAACTTTGGTATAGATTCTTTATCATAATAGTCCAACATATGGATTTGAGAGATTATATACATTCCACAGCATTCTAATGCCCTATGCAAAATCCTTTTTGTATGAAACAATATACAGAATATACATGTATATTTGTTAGGAGTTAATATTACTATCAGTGGTACTGTTACTATTCAGTTTATTTATTGTTTTACACTATGTATATTATGATTTTACAGTATTTACAAAGAAAACATACAAAAAGAAAATGGTTGTGCCAATACATAAAAACAAGAAATATTGCCTGGGTCTCAATATTGTATTGGATGAATCGCTTTAAAAAAGCAGCATACATCAATTGTTTACAGGTAAATATGTTAAAGGTGAACTCTAGGGGAAAAAAAAATCTCCCTTGCAGTGGGACTGCCCTTGCACTGCAAGGGTTAATGCTTGTTTACTTCTAAGGGACCGGGAACAGCAGTTTCATTCACATGATTCTCCACTCTTGTAGACTTCTTCGTGCTGCAATACCAGTCCCTGCAGCCCCTTCTACCCTATGCTCTGGTGGTCGTATGCCTCTAATGTCATCAAGACCGGTCTATTGGACATGAGGATGCAGAGGGAAAGTCCACCACTGGAGCATAGGGGAGTATAGGATCAGATAAATAAAGCTGCTTTTCCCCACCTCCCAGACATAAATTAGCATTTTCAATATCTCTCTCACCATGAATACTACATCTATTACACCAGCATATGGGATCATACTGTAAACTTTAAAGCCCAGGAAAAGTAAACATGCCCGTTTTGCAGTTGGGCTGACCCTGCACTTCAAGGGTTTTGCAGTGCAGGGTCAGCCCCACTGTAAAAAGCCCAGGCATTTTTACTTTTCCTGGGCTTTAAAGCTTACAGTGTGATCCCATTTGCTGGTTTAATAGATGTAGTATTCATGGTGAGAGAGATATTCTTAAGAGTCCATAACATAATTCCATTTCCTCCATCCCCAGACAACGTACTTTGTGACAAAATGCGTAGGATGGGGCAGACAACGGTGATGTCATCACGTGACCTATTCCAAACGTTTGGCTATTTTCTACACCAATTTATATATATTTTTATTTCTTGTTTCTTACATGAGCGATTCTGTTCCTTTCATGTACTTTATTCAGCCCTGCGCTACTTTTACTGGCAATTAGGTGGTCATGCAAAACTATGCGCAAATGAAATGTTTAACATTAAGAAAAAACATTCTTTTGGTGGTATTAGATTGCCACTGGGCTTTTTATTTTTTGCAATATAACAAAAAAAAAAGACCAACATTTTTTCAAATTAAAAACATTATTTTCTAGTTTCTGTTATAAAACATATCCAATAAAATCAAATCTTTTCCTAAATTTAGGCCAAAAATGTATTCTGCTAAATGTCTTTGGTTAAAAAAAAATAAAAATCCCTCTAAATTTATATTAACCGCTTCCGGACCGCCCCACATACATTTACTGTGGCAGGGCGGCCCGGCTGCGCAAAATCACGTGCCTGTACGTGATTTCATGAACGCGGTTTAGGGGGTGCATGCGCTGCTCCCTTTGTGGTTAGACACAGTGGGACTCAATCAGCGGGTCCGATGGCTGCCGCAACCCGCCGATCATTCAGAAGAGAAGTAGTTTTCCTCCAGTGAATCCACCCCCCCCCCCCCCACAATTAGAAAGCACCTCCCAGGGAACACATTAAACCCTCTGATCGCATCTCACCAAAAATATAATTCCTACTGTAGTGGATTGCAGAGGATGCCTAAAATGCCTAAAATTGTAATCTTAGTGCAGACTTCACTCACCATCTGTGTATAGAAGGCTTTCAGATTGCCATTTTTTATAGAAAATTACAGCAGTTGCAGGTCATTTTTAACAATAATCTCTCTCTCTCTCTCTATCTCTCTCTCTCTCTATCTCTCTATCTATATATATATATATACTATGTTTGCTATATTTTTTTCACAAAGTGAAGTTACCCTTTAAGTTGACAGAAAATCAGGTAATTGGAGCAGAATCCAGCCCGCTAACTGCAACCTTTCTATAACTATAATGATTTGGGGAATTTTTTAATTTTTATATTAATAATGTGTTGTAAAACAGACATTTTTAAACTTTTTAAAATATTTTTGTTTGTGTTTTTTGTTTTAGAAGTAACAATTTACTATATGACAAAGGATTTCCATCAATTTTAAACAGAAAAGAGGATTGAATACCCTCAGTTGTGCCTGTAAAAATTACCATTTTCCATCAATTGGAATTGCTAGTGCTTCCTTTAAAATAAGGAATGCCGGGGAAATGACTGAGTAAGCGATCATTCACCAAAACAATCAAAAGCTTCTAACCGGTCCAATTAGCTTCATCTTCAATCTGATGCCATGACATCATTCTAAAGGAATCACAACAAAAGTAATTAAAATGATATGATCAAACTTCTGAAAGACCAGTACATTGATTAATCACCAGGTAATAGGTGTGTGGTCAGGAAATCATCTCGGGTGCAGATGTTCAGATTTGCCAGGGCATGTTATTTGGCCAGGTTTAACATATAAGTGATTTAACTAACAATTCATGTGCAGAGAAACTAGGTTTATTATCATCAGTTAATGTGGTAGCAGCTGGTTATTTTTAAATATTTAATTATAGGTTCTCTTTAATTGGCCTTTTCAGAATATGATCAATTATTTCTCTAGAAGTGTCCTTTGACCAGTCAGCTATATTCTCATGTTTATGTTTGTCAGCACAGCTCAGTGCAATTGCTGTTGAAAACCTGGTAGCCTTATTGGTCAATGTGCACTAGACCATGCATTTTTTATGTTTATTTCAGTGAACAGTGCAGAATCCAAATTTTACAGAAAAAAAAATAACATTTTCGCAGGAGAGATGGTACACAGTCAGATCAGGCTTACAATTAAAAGTGTAAATGGGTATTACTGGTGTATCGCTTGTTTTCCTCCCCCCCCCCCTCTGCTGCCACATTTGGTACCTCTTGGGGGGGAATGGGAACCTGATTTTGACAGGTACCCGCTCCCACTTCTGCCTGATTTTGTCGCAGTGAAGTGACCCGGAAATTCGGCCCTTCACCTCCTTTCCAACATGCTTTGCGCATGCTGTGAAGCCACAAGACTTTACTGCCAGTTTCCCTTACAAAAAAAAAGGCGGCAGCAGCACTCAAGAGCTGGGGTGAAGACACCCCTGGATTCGTGGACAGGTAAGTGTCCTAATATTAAAAGTCAGCAGCTACAGTATTTAAAACATTATTGCTCAGTCCTGATCCTATACAGTGAAAGACAATAAGTGACAACTAGTATGCATACTCTTTAATGACAACCATAAGACTTTACACATGGACAGTGTCTGGTGTACTCAGAAATTTAATTTATAATCTTTTTAGGCTGAGAAACACACATTTTGTTCCATCAAGGGTAAACGTAATTAGTTAAACCTGCTACAAATTCTAGTTTCTTCTTATCAGAAGTTCATACACTGTCCATGTGTGCAGGATTATACAACTTGCAATACATAACATTCCTGCTTATTACCCAGTATGTAACATCTACAGCAGGTACAAAACAAACTATTACACCGTCTTCTCTAAAATAGGTCATTTGCTCAGCTGTTCGGTAATGTTATTTCAATAGATTATTTTTGCTCAAAAATAAATATCTAAAATATCAGATATAACAACAAGATGAGGGCCAAATAGCATACAAGTCTAATCCTTTGCCACAATGTTCTTCAAAAAACATAATGTCCTAAACAAAATGCCTGCTGGTAACTTTTATTTAATTTTACTTCTTTGTTTTCAGTAAAATCTTTGAAAAAACATATTAGCCAATAATGTTATAATAATCTTCTATTTTAAATTTTTTATAGGTTAAATCTGAACTTACTTGTGCTTTATTGAACAGCGCTGCTTTTTTTTTTTTTTTTATAATATGCAAGTTAATTACAAATCGAGTTCACATGCCAAGCCTGATGTTTTGCTAATGGCTGATAATTGCAGTATAATTATTGATGAGATGTTCATCATAATTCATCATTACTTGGAAAACCTTACCCTGAGCCTAATAATAGTCTCATCTATCGATATCAGTCGTAATAAGCCATGCCATTGACTCTTAATCCTTCTTTACTTATAAATACTTGCAAAACAGCCAATACAGTGACACAGGGGACACAGGGGTTCTGCCTGGCAGCAAATGAGCTTTGAACTAGAGAGAGAGGAGAAATATTGAACACTGAAGAAATAATGCTTATGACGAAAGCCAGCACAATACAATAACATTTAAGGCAATATTCTAGCATTTAAAAGGGACACAAATGTTAACATTCAAAGAAATGCACAGGAAGAATTATACAAAAGGAACATCAAATCCAGGGCTACATGTCAGCCCCGGACTGGCAATTGAACCTTGGACTAAAGGGGGGAGGTTTGGGACTTTAAATGAGGCACATGAGTGGAAAACACATTGGATCAAAAACACAGGTTTATTGAGAATATACATAAACACAACGCATGTAAAAAAACTAATAATTTGGCGAATGATTATCAGAACTAAACCCAATATTGGGTAATAACATATGTGGAAATAAATCATAGATAAATTAATATTTTTGTGAATTTTGAGGGAGACAGTGGCTCCTTTATATCACATTCCTCTACTACACATTCCTTACTCACCCTTTGGTACACTACATTGTTCCTTACTATACACTTCACCCCATCACACACCTTAACTCCATCTATATCCAATACCATGGCAAATGTATTGTCATTACACTCACATTCACCTTATTGCTTTAGCACTTATTGTCATGAGCCTGCACTCCTGTGTACATTTCCCAATCTCACATTCCAGATTACCCTCTCTGCTTTTTAGACTCATCCATGGTTATTCCCGGGCATCACCAGCAGTGTCAGCGTTGGCGTTACTATCCCATTGGGGGTTGTGCCTGTGTCCGGTTTCCTCATGGGTCCTCACCCCCTCAGCTCCCGGGAGAGATTCATGATAGTCACCACCAGTACAGTGCTACTTGCACATACTGTGTAACAACATGTAAGTAAGGGGTTGGATAATTTTATTCCTCCACATCCCAATTTGTTTCTCCCCTTTTGTTTAGTTTTCAATCTTCATTAGGGGAGCTATTAATAGATTAAACTGGCCCTTACACAAATGTACAATGTCTTTATAGATGACATGCATTTTCTCCTGATGAGGCGATATAATCGCTGAAATGCGTAGAGCCAACAGGCCCTCCTAGATACATTATGTTATATATGATGTGATTCATCCAATTTTAATGTTAACTTATATCTTTATATGTAACCAACTGGCCAAGATGTTTGTATAACTTTCTCTATGATTCATATCCACATATGTTATTACCCAATATTGGGTTTGGTTATGACAATCATTCGACAAATTATTTGTTTTTGTACATGGGTTGTGCTTATATTCTCAATAAACCTGTGTCTTTGATACAATGTGTTTTCCACTCATGTGCCTCATTTAAATGTCATTATTGTTAAATTCATATGTCTCAAACCTCCCCCCTTTATTTGCAATTGATAGGAATGGAGACTCCTACTTTCCCAGGATGTTCTCATGCAAAGTCCCATACTTTATAATGAACCTTGGAGTGTTACAACGTACATAGTTCCCAACTGTCCCTTATTTCAAGTAAACTGTCCTAATTTTGGTCTGATTTATAGGCCTCTAATATTTTGAAGAAGATCATGATACCCCCTACAGGAAATGGGACTTTATAGGCTCAAAAAGATGTACAAACATATAAACTATTAAAATACAATGTTTATTAAATATCAAAAATATAGTTTAAAAAGGGAGTTTCTTATGTAATATTAATGATAAATCCTAGGGATTATGCAGAGGGAAAGGGATAATACCCATGATATAAGATATATTGCAAGAAATAAAGTATGTTGACAAGAGTCTGGTCGATCCTGGCAGAAGGAGGGGGAGAGTTGAATCACTTCTCATTCCCTCCTGATGCGAAACCCTCCAGAAAGGGTTTATAGTTGACTTCCTCATTGAGGCCTGGAAAGATGGTAGCTTTGAGTTGATGTATCCACCTCAGATCCCTCTGGAGGCAGAACCTATTCCAATCACCACCTCTAGGGCTGGGGTGCACCCGATAAAGGGCCAGAAATTGGACCCTGGGAAAAATCCCACCATGTAATACTTTGATGTGTCTACCCAAAGGTAGCTCGGGATTACAAGTTTGCATACTATGTATGTGTCTATAAATCTTCCTCCAGAACACGACCTTGGTCTTGCCAACATAAAATGAGCCACAGTCGTAAATCAAAAGGTAAACCACCCCACAGGTTTTGCATGTTAAGCCTTAAATATGTGTCTATTTGGTAATAGCATGGAGGGTCTTGTATGTATGTACAGTATTTATCTACAGTAATTGCATCCTCCACAGGTGTATGCGCCTTTGTATTTAAATCTGTCCTGTCTTTTCTTCCCCTTGGACTCACTGTGAACTATGCGATCTCTGAGGGAGTTGGCTCGTCTATATGTTATCTGGGGGGTTTGGGACACAAATCTGCCTATGGTGGAATCCAGAGATAGTAAATGCCAATACTTTTGTATGATGTTCCTAATCTTGGAATGTTGGTTTGAAAATCTCATGATGATTCTAGTATAGCTGTCCTTATTGTGGTCCAATTTTTTACCGTATAGTAATTCACTTCTAGTGATTCTTGTTGCTTTTTTGTAAGCCTTTTTCAGGCAAGTTTTTGTATATCCTCTCTCCAACATTCTGTTTCAGGGCTTCCTGACGAAAAGAGGATCTGAACAGTTCCTTTTAGTCCTCAGGTTTGAGGACTGCATGGAACTGATTTTAACAATGGCTTAGGGTGGAAGCTGGGGGCATGTAGGATGGAATTCCCTGCCATTGGTTTTCGATAGAGGCAGCTTTTAAGCATATCATTGTTGTCACATGTGATCGTGACGTCAAGCAATGTAACCTCATTGGGATGATGAAATCATTTACTATAGCGCGAATATGCGATTGCACGGTGCATTAAAATAGCACCCAATTAAGGCACTTAATAAACGCCCATTTTTAAAACTTTTTTTGCATTGATACATGTCCCCTGGGGCAGTACCCAGGTCCCCAAACACTTTTTTATGACAATAACTTGCATATACCTTTAAAATGAGCACTTTTGATTAGTCATGTTCGTGTCCCATACACTTTAACAGTGTTCGTGTGTTTGAACAAATTTTTTGCCTGTGCGCATGTTCTGCTGCGAACCGAACCAGGGGGTGTTCGGCTCATCCCTAGTAGAAATCACTTTTTACACAGTTTAAAAGCAGATTATCTTTAAACAATGTACCAAATATTTCAGTACCATTTAGGCAATTATATCATGTTCTAAACATTATTTCCATGTGCAATAGTCATGGTCTTAACAAGAGTCATGGTTTGGGCGCTATTTGTACTATTTATTTTGTACTAAAAGAAATCATTCTTTCCCATCTCAGGAAGCTGGGAGTTAATCTGACGCACAGCCAACATAGGGAATTTCAGTTGCAAGATCTTACAGCTGAAGGCACTGCAAATTGTTAGCAGCTGTGCTGTAACATGTCTATAGCCTCTAATGTTTTTTTTTTTTTTTTGGGGGGGGGGGGGGGTAACTATTGATGTTCACAGCATAATAACAGTTATCATGTACCTGTTTGTACCAGCTAAAAAGGCTGTTTCTACACATTGAAGGCTCATACATACAATTGCTGAAAGAAGACACTTGCATTTTTTTTCTTACAATGGAATAATTGCAAACAGAATTCCTGTGCTAACATAGTGTATTATCTCTTCTAAGCTATTCCCAAATTCTGAGAATGCAAATTGATTTTCATGTTAAGCTCAAAAATCACAATAATTAGTTGTTAGTATATGATGCATTAGTGTAGATAACAGGGGGGATAGTTATATGTACCCTGGCATTCTCAGGATCTGTGTAGCAAGATCTTCTCCTATTAGTGGTGCTGATCATACAGCTGGCATATGCAATGCACCCTCTGAATAGATGAAGTGGAGAGGCAGCCCATTCTTATTCTTATAGACAGTAATATGGATTTAGAATCGCCAGCCAGGAAAAGGTACACTGGAATGCTGGATTTTTTAAATTTGATGAGAACCCTGATCATTCCTATATCCATTTCCCTAGTGGCAGGGCCTCACACTGTCACAATATGTTGTTTACCATGGACGGTTTAACAACACTTTAAAGGAAACCCTTCACAAATAAAGAATATTTACATGTGGAGACCCTGGATGCTTATGATGGAAGTTCGGAGTTCATTATTCACCCCTTTTGTGTGTGGGTCAAAGCGTTTTCAGCCAAACACGAGAGTGTGAGGCAGAGAGAGCTGGTGAGTGCGATTCTTAAAGGGGAGTGGAATCACGGACACGGAGGTGTGGTGGAAGAACTAAAAAGCAGGATTAATTAACAATGTACCCAATACCCATTCATGGGGGGGGGGGGATCTGGGGGCCCCCTTGTTAAAGGGGACTTCCAGATTCCGATAAGCAACCCGCTCGCAGACCCCGACAACCACCGGGGCAAGGGTTGTGGGGTTGAGGCCCTTGTCCCTATCAACATTGGAACAAGGTTCTTTGGGGGGACCCCAAAGCACCCTCCCCATAATGAGGGCATGTGGCCTGGTATGGTTCACTTGCTCGCTCGCTGTCTTTCAGGCTGCTTGCTCGGATAAGGGTCTGGTATGGATTTTCGGGGGACCCTACATCAATGTTTTTTTACATTTTGGTGTTGGGGTTCCCCTTAAAGTCTATACCAGACCAGAATGGGCCTGGTATGGACCGAGGGGGACCCTACGCCATTTTTTCCTTGATTTTTCATCTATATTACCAGGACCCGGCAATACATTACAGCCGTGACAAATTTTAAATTAAATTTTTTCCTTTAGAAATGTAATTTTGCTGCAGAAATATTCCACACATCAGTCAGATGTGCTACTTTACAGGCAGACTAAGGGTACCCCCCCAGGCAGGATATTTAAAGGAATTTTTCATTTTTATTGTTTCACTTTAAGCATTATCAAAATCACTGCTCCTGAACAAACTTGTTTTTTTATTGATACATGTTCCCCTGGGTAGTACTCAGACCCCCATACCCCCTTTATGGCCAATTGTTTGCGTGGGCGTGTGGTCTGGTATTGTTCAGGGGGGGGCACTCGCTCGCCCCCCCTTTCCTGACCTAATAGGTTGTGTGCTCAGATAAGGGTCTGGTATGGATTTTGGGGGGACCCTTACGCCAACGTTCCCCTTTAAAATCCATACTAGACCTGAAGGGTCTTGTATGGATTTTGGGGGGACCCCATGTAAATTTTATTTTTATTTTGTTGTGGAGTTCCCCTTTAAGTCAATACCAGATCCAAAAGGCCTCCCGACCCTACGCCATTTTTTTCCTTGATTTTTGACTAGTTGGATTTTTAGCATTCCACACTATAATATTATTGAATAATTACATACCATTACATGCATTTGAAGAGTTAAAATTATGAAATAAACCAAACTGATGTGCATTCACTAATTATGCTGCTAAGTACAATGTATGTTTTCAGGAGGTGACACCATTGGTGGGATTCAAAACCATGGCTTTAACCTTCGAAGGTAGCAGGGCATACCACTACGCTATGGAGCTGAGCACAATCATACATACAAAATACTATTACTAATGTTTGATTCTTTTCATTCTATATAATAATGTTTTGCCTTTGAGGCATTATTATTATGGTACCAACCATGCTCATGTGCCGTTGGCTATTGGGTAGGGATGAGCCAAACACCCCCGGTTTGGTTTGCATCAGAACTTCCGAACAGGACAAAAATTTGTGCAGACACCGTTAAAGTCTAAGGGACACGAACATGAAAAAGTGCTAATTTTAAAGGCTTATATGTAAGTTATTGCCATAAAAAGTCTATGGGGGCCTGGGTCCTGCCCCAGGGGAAAAAAGTTTGAAAAACGTCCGTTTGTTCAGGAGCAGTGGTTTTAATAATGCTTGAAATAAGTGAAACAATAAAAATGAAATATTCCTTTAAATATCGTGCCTGGGGTGTTCACTCTAGCGGTGGAACCTCTGGCAATACTGATCTGTAACACACCAGGAGTCGTGGGGTTCTGCAGAGGTCCCTTAGAGGAAAAAGTGTCTTTCTATGCTGATGACGCACTGATTTATCTGGGGGACACCGCTGCCTCATTGCGAACACTGATGGGGATTATCATTGACTACGGCAAGTTTTTGGACTTCACCATTAATTGGTCCAAGTCAATCCTAATGTCTATTGACCCATTGACATTGCCTTTACCTGAGGGTCTGAGCCAAATTGCCATAACAAGTAACTTTAGATATTTGGGTGTGATGGTGTCACCAGACCCTGCTGACTACCTTTGGTTAAATTTAGGCCCACTACTGGACAGGCAGCGGGAAAAATTTAATAGCTGGACCAAACTCCCTCTCTCAGTGGTGGGAAGGGTGAATTTAATAAAAATGGTTTGGGCACCGCAGCTCTTATATGCATTTCACAACTCACCCATGTGGATCTCCAACAAATGGTTCAAATGCATTGACTCCCTGATGCGTGATTTAATCTGGAAAAAGAAAAAGGCTATGATCAGCCTGTCTACCTATGTAATCAATCCTCATTGCTGAAGTCTTCCATTCCACTGATTAATTTTGTTGTCCTTAGCTAAACTCTTTCTAATTCAACAACAACCTTTCCTCAGGATTAGTGAACAATATTCAAGATAGGACTGAACCTTTGTTTTGTAAAGGGGTAGAATTATTGAATTATCTCTTGAATGTATGACATTTTCAATGTATGAGAGTATTTTTGGCACCCAATTGCATCATTTTGCATCCCCAATATTGAACCTCATTTGCGTGTAGCTGCCCAACCCCCATTTTATCAGGGTCTTCCTGTAATGATGTTACATTCTGTGCCAAATGTATTTCCCTGTATAATGTATATTGATTTTAAGGGTGAGAGGAATGGCCTTTAATAAATTCATGTTGGCTGTCACTTATGACACCTTTATTGCAGACCCATTTCTAAATAGAGCCTCTTATGCCTCGTACACACGTACGGACTTTTGCCGGCGGACCTAAGTCCAGCGGACAATCCGCTGGACTTTCCAGCTGGGTCCGCTGGACTAAAAAGCGAACGGACTTGACCACACACGATCACGCTAAAAGTCCGACGGTTCACGCGATGACGTACAGCACGTACGACGGGACTAGAAAACGAAAAATACTAGAAAAATACTTGCTACTGAGCATGCGTCCTTTTTGGTCCGCCGGACCATACTACACACGGCCGGATTGTCCGCCGGACTGCCAAGTCCAGCGGATAATTTTAAAACAAAACTTAAAACTTTAGTCCGCCGTACTTTGGGCAAAAAAAGTCCGCCGGTGCCCACACACGAGGGGATTATCCGCTCGACTTCGGTCCAGCGGATAATCCCGCGGGATAGTCCCTTCGTGTGTACGCGGCATTACTGCTGCCTCAAATACCTTACATACTACTGATGTTAGGGCATACTTTTGAGGTTAGGACATACTACTGATGTTTGGATATACATTGGTAAGCACTTTTCTCTTTCCAGGTACTCAACTTGGTAGAGAGATGCTCTCTTCCCTATGGCCTTGACAATTCCTGCACAAGTTTTTAAGAAGTAGAGTCCTGGAGCCTTTAATGTTGAATAGATCAAAAAAAGTTGGCGCTAGCTAAAGACCTGTTACTTTGGTCATCTTGAATTGCATAAAGCTCAATTAATTTTATCCCTTTGGTTTGATGGGTAGTATTTGACCAGAAACATTTTCTAGCAGTACCTGCAACCTATGGCTCCTTTAAAGACCTTGGTGCATTGTTAAATGATTTCTGGTGCAGTTGTAGCAATTTGCCTTTTCTCCCCTCTAAGATCACTTGTGCTGTGATTGTGTTGTAAATCCATGGTAAAGCCCCAGGGTATAAAACTCTGTTTCAATCTGAGCTGTCACATTCTGTGCATTTTACGCTGACTTTACAAGTGAGATGTAGACAGGGCTGGTGCAAGGATTTTTGACACCCTAGGCGAAACCCCATTTTGCTGCCCCCCTTGGCTCCACCCCTTACTCCACCCCCTTTGCCCTGCCATGTATACCCTACCTTTTTATAGACTGCTAAAATTTTGGGGGTGGAGTCAGTCACTGGCCCGGCGCATGATACGCATGCAGCGTATGTAGGAGTCTGGAGGTGGTGGTGGGGGGGCACCGGCATGACACCCCTGACTGATGTGCGCTCTAGGCCGGTGCCTAACTTGTCTATAGGTAGCGCTGGCCCTGTACACAGAAAATGTACACAGATAATCAAGGCACTGATGATCAGTGCAGGCCCATCAGTGCTGCCCATCAGTGCCACCTATCAGTGCCCATTAGAGCTATCAGTGCTGCCCATCAGTGCCCATGGGCATTGAGTGCCACCTATAAGTCTACATCATTGCCACTTATTAGTGCATCCTGTCAGTGCCCATCAGTACAGCCTCATCAATGCCCATCAGTGGGGAACCCCTCATAATGGGCACAGCAGGTGTACAGACCCAGGAACTCAGCACAGGGATGTGGGAACCCCTCATAATGGGCACAGCAGGTGTACAGACCCGGAAACTCAGCACAGGAATGGTGGGAACACCTCATAATAGGCACAGTAGGTGTACAGACCCGTGAATTCAGCACAGGGATGGTGGGAAACCCTCATAATGGGCACAACAGGTGTATAGACCCCTGGATAGGAGGGGGCAGCATTTACTTGAATGTATTGGCTGTATTTTCTTTTTGCAGTTTCTGACTTCTGGTGGAATGGAGAGGAGGAGAAGACCCATTTTAGATGCTACAAGTGAAGGAAAATACAGCCCAGTTCAAGTAAATTCTGCACCCCCAGGCTGCACTATTATCAGCAGTAACCAGGAGAATACATAGGGACTAGTGGGCAGCAGCCTGACTTGTAGGCAGTGTTTTCTATGGGTGGTCCCCAGCAGAAAAAATAAAAATAAAGAGAGCCAACACACTGACCACCCTGTACAGCACTAATATCAGCTCCAGTAACAGCATGTGTACCAGGACCGAGCACTCACCGACATCCTCTGCTTCCCACCACCTTCTGCGCTGTGACCTGTGTATTGTGACTGGGGGAGGGGGGACATTCTGAGGAGCTGAGGGGGGGTTATCAGGAGGAAGAGCTGAGTTGAATGCTGGTGTGTGTCATGCTGAAGGAACTGTTTACTGTCCTATAATGGGGGCGGGCTGAGTGAATACAGAGTGCAGTATGCAGAGCAGTCAGTGTTGTGAATAGGGCGGCATTTACAAGCATCAGTCGGCTGTATTTTCCTCCTCTGATGTCTCCCTATACACAGGATGTGCGGCTCCCCTGATAGGATTTTATCAGCGTGTGTGTGTCAGTGCCCAGGACCAGTGTCAGGAGCTGGTGAAGACACTTCCAGGCCAGGCTACTCTGTGTATTGTTGGTAGGAGGGGAGCGCAGATCTCTTCCATACAATGCGGAGCGGCTCTATCAAAAATCTTCTCCTTTCCCCAGTGACTGAGCCGAGCTTCCTGGTCTCCGCACTCCGCCCCCCTCCTTGTATTTGTCAGTCTTCTCAGACTGACACCTGGCTCTACACACAAGGCTGTGTCCTCTCCTCACCAGAGAGCTGTGTACACAGCAGCCGCAGTTGCGTCCTAGGTGGCAGTGCGCCCTAGGCGGCTGCCTAGTCCGCCTAGTGGTAGGACCGACCCTGGATGTAGATGAGCCCTGGATGTAGCGTTTACTTTCAGGAAGGCTTTGCAGTCCTCCATGAACTTCTTTCTGAAGGAACTACACTTTTGTTGAGAAAAAAACACCCCCCTCTGGGTGATCAATGTACATTGCAAGTATTATAACACACTGTGTTTCAGATTCCTACCTTTTGGTATTCTGAAGAAATCCATGTGTGTTTGTATGTGCCTCTGTTCTGAGTAGGTCTAATGGGAGTGGTTTCACAATTAACTGTCATGTGTGGAGCTACAGGGCACTAATGTGGAAATCTACTGGGCCTGCATTCCTTTAGATAGGTTCCTATAGAAAGTATCTGTCAAAAAATGTAATTTTTGTTGCAAGGGATGCCTGAAATCTGACTTGTATCTTAGGCAGACATCTGGGAAAGTTGGTGAGCCAATCACACAAGCAGGAAATTATGTTTCTGGGGAGTGGTCAGTACACACTTTGTGTACAGAAAACTCCAGGTAGCCATATTGCAGTGTATTCTCAGAAAATGACATTGGCTGCAGATCGCCTCCTGGGGTATCACTTTTTGGAACCTTGGCTTTGCTGATTTGTAAGTGTGGAGCTCCACTTGGGCCTCTATTTGCAAAAAGATATTTTATGTGATACGTACTCTCAAGGCATACTTTGTTTTTTAGAGATACTGCACCTAATGATCTACTCCTGAAGAAGCGTGCAGTGGCTTGTGAAACGCGTTGAGTTATAGATGCCAGTACAACTCCAACACTGTACTATAACATGTGCATGTTTTCAAGTAATGTCATCATGTTTACAGCTTGGCTTTTATGTCTATGCATTTACTCAGGTTTAATAAACCATGTTATTATGCTTTACTCTACTTTGTTGGCCCCCATGTTTGCCTCATTCAAGGTCCCATGGACTAATTTCCTTTTGTTGTGTTCCAGTGTTTATGGAAAGTATTAAAAGACTGCGCACACACTCACTAGAATATTTTGGGGTTTTTTCTGTCAGTAAAATAAAAACACTGACATTTTATTTTTTTATAAAAAGCTTGCTGGTGTGGGTCCTGTAAACAAAGTGGCCTAGTGGCTTATTCCACAATTTTTTTGATGTTCACTAGAAGGTTATCACAGAGGTTAAGGAGGCACTCTTTATGTTTGAAGGAAAAGAGATTTGATCTCCAAATAAATCTTCCAAAGAAAGGCTTCTTTACAGTTAGAAAATGTGGAATAGATTGATGAATAAGAGAAGGTGGTTCTAGCCAGCTCAGTAGGTTGCTTTAAAAAAGGCATTGATTCTTTCCTAGATACACATATTATAACTGGATACTAATATTTATAGGTAAAGTTGATCCAGGGAATATCCAATTTCCTCTTGGGGGATCAGGAGGGAATTTTTTTCCCCTGCTGGAGCAAATTGATTCATGCTTTATTGGGTTTCTTTGCATTCCCGTGGATCAACTGTGCATATAGGATTGTGTATATAGGATTGTATGATTTATTTTTCCCTTCTATTGGTTGAACTGGATGGACTTTTTTTTTTTTAAACAGACTAACTATGTAACTATGTTTACACTTAAATACATGATAATGCTGATTTGTTTTTGTTTTTTTTACCAAAATCTGCTTGATTTGTATCCTGACGACCTAGTCAATGCTTTAAATTTTTTAAAGTCAATGCAATATTTGTTTTTTTTTGGGGGGGGGGGGGGATAAATTATACTGTAATGTTTATTTAAAATGGCTGTGGGGGTCATATTCAGATTGGGGCTCAAAGTGATTGTAAACTCATATTTTCTTTTAAATTACAAATATGTCATACTTATCTGCTCTGTGTAAGCTTGTGCATGTGTATATTGTATGCATATTTTGTTTTACTTTGTGTGCAATTGTTTTATGTACAATTGTATGTGCGGTGTACACAGGTTTTCTATGCTTCCCTGTTTTTACCACATAGTAACCTTAAAAGATAAAGCAAAATAATTAGGTGCTCATGGCGGGGATTTGTGATAAAGTTCAATTGAAGCAGATTAATTTTGTGTAGTGTTTTCTGTTGCTTGTGATAAGAAAATTGTGCATAGGCTGTTTAAGAAAAGCAAGCCTGCAGAGGTTTCTGGTGTCCAGGAGGTGGTGTGCAACATGACCTTGGCCAGAGACATTGAGTGGGAGCCTCTTGCTCTGAAATTTGCAAGGTATACCTCTCTTTGAGTGATGAAGTCTCAGATTTTTCCTCAGATTTTAGTCTTAAAAATGTTGGGTTTGGTAAAGGAGAGATGCAGGCAGTAGCTGTGTTTGGTTGACACTTCCTTCAAGTTCTACATACAGAATCTGAAATGAGGAGAAAGGCAGAGGTAGAATGAGACTTACTGAAAGAGTAGCTTGCAGTGGCTAATGAGTGTTTGCAACCCTGCAGGCAAGGCAAGGGAATTAGAAAGTACAGGCACTCAAAGTGAAACCTGATGTGGCTTCAAAGTGTGTTCAGGCCACTGCAGGTTAAGCTAAATATATGAATGAGCAGTGTACAGCCCTCATAAAAAAGTCTAATGATGCATTAACAAAAGACAACGGCCCAAAGACTGTAGGCAGAATTAGGACATATGCCACTGTTACTTCCCACAGCGGGAAGCTGTGAATCTGATCACAGCCACGGTGGCTGATGGAAGTTGTATTATTTATGATGTTAATCTTGAATGTACCTTAATATTAATCATGTGGCATTGTTAAAATAAAAAGTACATGATACTGTATTGTTTGTCATCACCATTTATATATTAGGAAGTGCTATATAAGCATAAGTTGAAATAGGTTTTAATATGTTAAAGTTAATATTTTCACTCATGTCTATGAGGTTTAGTTTTTTGCTTTAAGAACAGTGAAATACAGTTAATTCACCCTGAATTGATGTCTCCTTTTTTTTTAGTCCTTGTAGAAAGACTTCAGAAAGTTGCACTTTCAATGCAATGGGTCCAGCTTACTAAGCATTAAGGGTTGTTTCTTGCTGTTCTAAAGATATAGACTTTGCCTTTCCCAGTTATAAATCCGTTTAATGTTTGTGTTGGATGATGCTTTGTAAACATAAGACAGTTTCAATTTAGGATTGGTTTCTCTGGATTTAGGTGTTGTTTGAGTACAAAATAACCTATTGGGATCCAGGGATTGAATGTGTCCTTGTAACTATTTGCTATGTATATAAACTTTTAAAATCTCATGCTTCTTCAGTCCTGAGATTAGTAAATATTCATGTGACCTCTGTGGTATTGAGTTCATATGAAGTCCATATTACATTAATAAGAATCCATATTATTGATAATTTAATATCAGAAAAAAATCTGACAAGTGGAATCAGCTCTTTATCTGGTTTAGGTGATGTTACAATAATTGTTTTTAACATTTCTGTCAAAAAGGAGCCAGGGGACACTGCTGTATATTTTTTAGTTTAGTCACCCCTACTTCAGTAAGTGGGAGGTTGGGGCTAGTCAGTTGGGAAGTTGTCCAGGGAATCGTAAAATATGGAGGAATTCAGAAACTGACTCTGGAGTAGGCTGTGGGGTAGTGGAGTCCCAAGGTTTGCCCTGAACCCTAGTTAAGCTCATATCTACTCCTGACTCACATGCTTAATTTAATTATTTTGCCATGCCAGAGAATGCCTTGTGTGAGAAGACATGTCTAGTCTGCTGTATCATTAATAGAGAAATCTTCCACAAGTTGGTGAGCAATATCCTTTTGAATGTCAGAAGTGGACAATGTAGTCATGTTATTTCTCCTAAGGTGGGTGCTACTATGGCTAAAAACCTCTTGAACAGTTAATGCACAGGTGAATGTTCAGACCATGTAATTTATAGGAGGAGGAGGCTCTTAGCAGGACCTGTTTACTCACCAGAAAAAGGTCTATCTGGAAGTATATAAACAATGGGGAAAAAAAAGAAGCATACTAATTTTCGGTAGCATGATGACATCTTTATATGTCAAAGAGGTTCCATTCATGGAACAAAGTCTTGTGAGTAACCCTACTTCTCATGAAAGGATTTGAGGAGTCCAAAGATTTGTTGGGTATGGTACTGAAATCTTGCATAGTAATAATAGCTCCTGTTTTAGGTTCTGGACTTTCAATAAAAGCTTTGTATGGAAGCAAATCTGTATGGTGTTTGGAGCATAAAGATTTACTATGGTATAAAGGATGTTACTGATAGGGCAAACAAGGATTAGATCTTCCACTGGGCTGTTTTACCAGGTAGATTAAAGAAAATGCCAGCGAGTTTCTAATAGCAATGAGAACCCCTTTACATTTTGTGGAGGAGGTAGTCATATAGACATGGGGGGATTTTTGTGGGAGCGCACCAGATGTTAGTCCGTGATAAAGTGGATCTCTTGCACACATATGATCACACTTCATTTGTTTTGGCTTCGTTCCACAAAGTCTGTGCTCTTAAAAGTGCTATTGAGTTCTTTCCTATTAAATTAAGTTATTGTTAATTCCATTTTGTGAGGTTTCACACAGAAGAGAACTGTTACTTTGACTGCAGGAAAATCTTCAATAAAGGCAATGAAGGAACTGGCTGTAAGCCAAGTAGTAGAAAAGATTTCATAAACATTGTTCATTTACAGTAGAAGAGTTAGGTTGCAGCTGAATGTGGTGCCATATATAACATAGAGAACTATGAACAATAATAAAGAGAACAGTTTAAAAAGCTAATTTTGCTAACAACTTCTGTAAGCAGCAAAACACTGTATCTTGTAACAATGGAATATTTGATTTGATCCAAAAAAATATCAAGCCAAGGAGAGCATTTTTTGGAATATGCAATTTAGTGAGACACCTATTTAAAAAAATCAACTGTCATCCCTTGGTGGAGAAGATGAATGGCAATCCACCAACTGGAGATTGTCACATCTGTGAGAGGATTCAAAATGAATGTCTCAGGATTTGAGAAGCTTAAGTCCCTCATCCACATGAGTTTTACTATTCTTTGTAATAAGGAGTTTCACTAGAAACCCCTATAGGCAAGCTTATGGGTGTGGAGAGCTTTTGTAACTGGAATTTGCAACAGGTCTGCATATAGCGGGATACAAGCATGTGACATCAGGTGAAGGTGGTGGGCGGTAGCGCATTTCGGAGCATGCACAGCTCCTTCATCAGACCTGGAAGAGATGAGGGCGCTCTGGTGAAGCTGGGTATCTGGTCCTTAGTAGCAGGGGAGAGATGGTAATAAAGGCAGCACTTTGTAGATAAGAAGCAGCTCTGGAGGGTCATAAAGAAAAGCGAAAGGCTCCTCTATGTGCAGAGGTTAAAAGATTTATTACAGGCACTTTGTCGGTCTGACGAAGGAGCTGTGCATGCTCCAAAACGCGTTACCGCCCAACACCATCACCTGATGTCACATCGGCCGCGTGCGTTCCAGCTTGGTTCCAGAACCCGGGCCACCTCATCGCAACTTCACCTTCTCGCCAATCCACATCACCAGGGACTCTGACAGCTGCAGGATGGCTCTCTCCCCCATACAGACGAGGATTACAGCGATCCGGATGAGGACAAATCATGATATGCCTATGACCTCTTACCATCTTGTAAGTGTTTTTAATCCCATTACGCCTGTAATAAATCTTTTAACCACTGCACTTAGAGGCACCTTTCTCTTTCCTTTAAAAGATAATAACATCTCTTTTAGTGTATCTCTGTGTTGAACGGAGTTAGGGTAATCTTGGAGGGAGTGTAACACCCTGGTGTCTTCTCAAGAATGCAATATGTTGCTCACCTCTGGGCCTAGTTCTGATTCTGACTTTAGCAGGGCTGCTGGTGGAGGGGGCCCAGTGCTTGCAGAAAGTGTTGTGGACTTGATCATTGCTGCTGTGCCCCGCAGGCGAGTTTGCTTGCCCACTGTTAGCTGTAGGGGAATGTGGCTGCAGTGAGCGTGTGAGCATTCTTCTGGAACGGTTTATGCTCGTAATCCAAGGTACTACTGTATGAGTTCCTAGCCTAGTCTTTTTAGAAGTATGGCCTATGCATTTTCCAAACACAAAATAAGAAAAGTATAAGTCTGGAACATGTTTGTTGTGGATTTCCCTCTTATGCCCACTAGGACAGGAAGTGAGAAATCTCCCTAACAAACAGAAACTTAGGGTATTATAGTGACACTAAACAGTTTAATTTACATTGTCCATTCTCTTTCTGTGTATGGATGATGACACTAATTATTTTAATTACAAAAAAGTCTGAGTACATTTTTTCTAGTCAATATATAGCTGTTATAGCACCCTGCTCTCTCCCAGCCTGTCTGCAGGGCAACATAAGCAGGAGGAGCAGAATACAGGAATACAGAGTAAAAATGTATAATTAATATCAATAAACTGTTTTAACCACTTGCTGACAATACTGCTACAGGGCGAGAGCTCTGCACCGGATCATGTATTATATGTATAACTTCCTGGAGTTGCGGCTAGGCTACAATATAGTAATGCACCTCATGCCAAAAATTCTATGGAAAGAATAGATAGCTAGTGGGATTATAACCGTGTCAATGACAGAATCCATCAGAATATAAAATTTGATAACTTTTATTGATACATAGTTAAAACATGATTAAAACATGATCATTTGAAAAAAAAAGTTAAAATACACATGTCCATGATGTGGTCATACTGATAAACTAGGTAAATTCTCATATTGTGGTGTCCATTCTAGACATGTTTCGCCAATGATGGCTTCCTCAGGGGACTTGAAGACCACTATTGATTATTGGACGGAGCAATCACCAACATGGTCCATGTGCTCTCGGTTTAACCCATTGTTTTCCATATACTGTCCTGATCCATATATGTTTACTGTGGTCACACGGCGCCCTCTCTCCAGTTATTTGATGCTGATGGTCAGGTGGGAGTCTTTTGGTTATTGCTCCGTCCAATAATCAATAATGGTCTTCAAGTCCCCTGAGGAAGCCATTATTGGCGAAACATGTTGGCAATATATATATATGTGAACCTGTACTTCCGCCTGAAGGGGGCACTCAATGTCCACTGACACCTGCCGATTGTCAGCCAGAGACTCAGAACGGAGCTCTGCCTATGTAAACAAGGCAGAGTTCTGTTTTGACAGGGGGGACTAAAATCTATCTCTTCCTCTTGTAAAAGCAGCACATACAGTACACAAAAACACTGACTAGGCACACAGTTAACCCGTTGATCATCCTAGATTTTTAATCCCTTCCCAGCCAGTGCCGTTAGTACAATGACAGTGCATATTTTTAACACTGATCACTGTATTGGTGTCACTGATTCCCACAAAGTGTGAAAAGTGTCAGTTGGTGTCCGTTTGTCCACCGCAATATTGCAGTCCCACTATAAGTTGCTGATCATCGCCATTACTAGTATATCAAAAATTCCATAAAAATATACCATAGTTTGTAGACGCTATAACATTTCAGGTAAAATAATCAATATACGCTTATTGGGATTTTTATCACCAAAAACATGTAGCACAATACATAGCAGCCTAAATTCATGAAGAAATTGGATTTTTTAAATTTAACATTTTTCAAAATTGTCAGCCTTTTTTGTTTATAGTGCAAACAATAAAAACAGTGGTGATCAAATACCACCAAAAAAAGCTATATTTGTGGGGGAAAAAAAGTACATTAATTTTATTACAGTGTTATTACAGTGTCGCATGACCGCGCAATTATCAGTTAAATTAATCCAGTGCTGTATCGCAAAAAAAGGTCTGGTCATTAAGGGAGCAAATCCTTCCATAGCTGAAGTGGTTAAACAAGTAAAACACCTACAAATGTATGCAGCACCTTTTATTTAGTTTAAGCTATGGTATGTGAATGGGAGCATGTAACAAATATGAAAAGGGGTTATCCCGATTTGGCTGCAAAAGTGGAAATACACCTTAAAGAAAATCTGACATGAGAGAAACATTGAGGCTGCTAGTGTTGACCTTAAATTCTAATATTTAGCATTATATTAAAACTACCTAGCTAAAATATATTCTAATTAGAATACAGATTTACATTGTGGACAGTGTAATATTTATGTTTTTTTTTTTTTATTGATTTAATTTTAACTTTGAATTTCAGCAATCTCACACACACACACAAGGCAAAGCTTACGTGGTTATGTACCATTTAAAAGCTGTTTTTTGTTTTGTTTTACTTTTCTCCAATAATTTTTGTTCGTTTTTAGACATTTATTACAAAGCAAACAATCATGCAATCCGATTTCTCAATGAAAAAACATAAATACTGGCGCTATGTGAAAATAAAAATTCAAACCCTGCTGTCTGCCAAGTGCTAATTCACTTCATAAATCAAATATCAATATTACAGCACTTACAGTCCAATATATATATATGTGTATACCAGTGATGAACAAAAAAAAGCAAAAAAACAAGCAAAGCAAAAGTCCAAAGTATGTATAAAAAATGACATCAATTTTATTTGGGTATATCGTTGCATATACTTACAATTGTCAGTTAAGTGGTCTGGTCATGAAGGGGGGCAAATCCTCCTGTAGTCAAGTGGTTAACATACAAATATAAATCTTTATTATTTTTTGACAAGAACATGGTGTGGGTGGATTTCTCCTCCAGCCTGGGTCTTCAAAATAGGAGGGAATTGAAGCCTCCATCAATCTACATGTAATATTTCACCCCCATTGTGTTTATCTGGTTAGTGGGCATGAAGCATGAGCCAGGGTGTGGACTGTTATTTACCACTGTGTATATGCCCACATGTGTCTACAGTCACATGGGCTGCTCAGATGTGATAACGAGGAAATGCTTAGCATAGAAACTCACTGAAAACTGAGCAGAGATGCCAACCCTGCTCTGCAAAATTCCTAGCTACACTAAGGAGCTGTGCATGGTAGCCAATCAGCTACTATCTTCAGCTTGTTCAATTAAGCTTTGACAAAAAACCTGGAAGCTGATTGGTTTCTATACAGAGCTGCAACGGGTTTTGCACTCTCCAATTTTAATAAATCAACCCCACTGTGTTAGCATTTGACCAACATTAAATTTACATGCTCAAATTTTCTTTATGCATAATTAATTAGGAGCCCATTTCCTCCCAAAAGGCTGGCTTATTATTACTAATGCAAGTTCAAGTTGTGACCAGTTCCTTGACAAGTGGCCAGTGGTGCATTTGTTGAAATTCTATGCTTGTAGATATCAATGTAGATCCCCACCGCTACTTCTAGCCAACTCAAGCTTCTTATGGATTTTTCTTTTTGGTAAGTGTCAGTAAGTGTTCCCTTAATAAGAGGTTATTCTATATGTGCGAAGCTTTGTTGTCAGATTCTTGAGGTGTTTGGCAAGAGTAGAGAAGTTTGTCTAGCTGTACATTTGGTAATTACTCCTTTTGCAGAACAGACTGGCATTTATCAATGCACACGCTGTAAGATAATATAAACAAAAATGACAGCTACAACAGTCTTAGAAACTAGTAAAAAATTGTTTTTTTTCGTAGACATTGAAGCTTATCTTTTATAATTGCAAATAAGATTCTTGCATGCTTTCATCAGGATGTTTTCACTTGTTATTTATATTTAATGAGAAAGAACAGTTTAAAGAGGATATTTACCCTAGGAAGAAAAGAAATGAAAAGTCAGCAGCTACGAATACTGTAGCTGTTGACTTTTAATCAAAGCACACCTACCTGTCCAAGGATCCATCGCTATCCTAACCCAGATCGGTTATTCTCCAGTTTTCGGGTCCCTGGCATCGGCATGTTTAGTGTGGGAAGTTGGCTGTGACTCCTTGCGGCTTCACAGCTTGCTTCCCCACTGCACATGTACAGGCCACTCTGGATTTTGTGAATAGTCCCACAGCCTTCTGGGATCTGTGACATGTCCCATAAGACTGCAGGTCTTGCCCTACGATTTTTTTCGGACGAAAACCGTACTAATTAAATGAAAATCAGACATTGAGTTCACGTACGACAAAAAATTTACAGTCTGCACATCCAGCTTTTGTCGGACGAAAAAATTGGAATCGGTTCTCGAAAGCACCATACTAACGATCCAAAAATCAGGGTGCACACGGTGCGCACTGTGATCACCGGGTCACTGAGATTCGGGTCAGCTGTCAGCCCATGACAGCTGATCACATGATCTAAACAAAAGCTCGGTATCCGTTTTTTTTTTCTCCTCATGCTGACAGGAGAAAAAAAAGCCGATCACCGGCTTATCTGCAAGGGACATCGGCCCCGAAGAGGAAGGAGGCACATCTGCCTCATTTGTGCCACCAGTACCCCCTGCCAGTACCCCCTGCCAGTGCCACCTGCCAGTGCCCCCCAATGCCACCTATCAATGCCCATTAATGCCACCTATCAATGCCCACAAGTGCCACCTATCAATGCCCACCAGTGGTGCCAATCAGTGCCACCTAGCAGTGCTGCCTATCAATGTAACCAACCAGTGCCGATCAGTGCCCATTATTGCCACCCAACACTGCCACCCATCTGTGCCCATCACTGTCACCTATCGGTGTCCATCGGGGCCGCCTCATCAGCATACATCAATGAAGGAGTAAAATTACCTGTTTGCTAAATTTTATAACAAGCTATAAAAAATATTTTAAAAAAATATTTAAAAATGTGGTCTTTAGAATTTTTTTTAACAAAAAATAAAAACCGCAGAGGTGATCAAATACCACCAAAAGAAAGCTCTATTTGTGGGGAAAAAAGATGGGTACAGTGTTGTATGAGCGCGCAATTGTCATTCAAAGTGCATCAGCGCTGGAAGCTGAAAATTGGTCTGGACAGGAGGGGGGTTTAGGTGCCCAGTAAGCAAGTGGTTAAACAATGTGCATACAAAATTAATATTAAACATTTCATGATCAAAAAAATATTTTAAATAAAAAAATGAAAATATCAAATAATTTGAAAAAACTGTTCAGACAAACCTTCCTTCACTTTCTCATAAGTGCTCAATCACGCTATTACTTCCGTAGGTATATGGACATGAAACAACAAACACAGGTGCCATAGTGTACTCTGTTTGCATGTTTATTAAAAGCCCCCAAAGCAAATCCACTTACAAGATAAAAACTTTAAAACAGCATGTCTCAAATCATCACTTCATTCACCACAAATCTACACTCACGATGCTTCACATATTTGGCCCCTCCCCTCTAAATGCATATCGGCCTCTCATTGGCCTTCATCTGTAGATCTACTGATGAAGGCCAATGAGAGGCCGACACATGTGAGAAAGTGAAGGAAGGTTTGTCTGATTACCGCTGATTACCCACACAGAGGAGCAGTCTGGAGACTGTAGGATTACCATTGAAGAGTGAAAGTTGATACATTGTGGTGGACACAAGGAGTGATTTGTCTATGTTTTTACATTCATCTTTGAGGTGAGCAGGCACTTTAGCTGGTGGAGGTGTGCACTGGATATTGGTCTTTTTGAGGACGAACACACACAGCAGTGATTGCTTTGGAAGGATTGACACAGATGAACATTTTTTTTTCAAATTTTTTGATATTTTCATTTTTCTTATTTAAAATATTTTTTTGATCATGAAATGTTTAATATAAATTTTGGATGCACATTGTTTAATGAGACACAGCGCTGCACTATTTAGAAAACAATATTGAATTTGGTGTGGTGTATCACTGTAAATGTTCAGCAGCTGTGCAGTCACATATATTGGCGATTTTACACAATTACTCTGTTATAGGAGGAAGTCATTTATTTTGGCGCTGATTGTTTTTTTTTTTTTTCACAATTTACTTTGATACTGTTGACCACCTATTCCTTCTCAATAAACTCCACTCCCTGGGCCTCCAAGATTCAGCTCTTTCCTGGTTCTTCTACTATCACAGCGCTCCTTCAGTGTTACCTGTCACACCTCTTTTTGTAGGGGTTCCCCAAGGCTCTGTTCTTGAACTACTTCTCTTCTCTATCTATACCAATGTCACTTGATAACCTCCCATGGCTTCCAATAGCATCTCTATACCAATGACACCCAAATGACACCCAAATCTATCTCTCTACCTCTCACCTCACTCCTTCAATCTCCTCTCGCATTACTAACTTACTAACTGACATATCAGCATGAACACTTTCTTAAACAAAATCTCTCTAAAACTGAGTATCTCCAGAGCTTCTCCCCATCCTCTGAAACTCTCTACCTTAGTCTGTTGAGCTATCACCTATTCTGGCAACCTTTATCGATCCCTGAAAACTCATCTCTTCAGGGAAGCCTATCAAACCTCCAACTAACTGAACTTTTATCACTTCCATCAGCTCATTTCCCACAGTTAGGACCTTTTGCACCACTTGCCCCACCCTATTGGATTGTAAGCTCTTAGGAGCAGGGCCCCTTTTATTGTATTGTAACTGTACTGTCTCCCTTTATATTGTAAAGTGCTGTACAGACTGTTGGCACTGTATAAATCCTGTATAATAATAAGCGTTTATACATTTCTTATGCATTTTTATGTGCTTTCAATGCATCCCAGTGTATTTTTGATGTGCTTGCATGCTTCCTGCATTGTTTTGGTAAAGGAATGAGACTGGTTGTTAAACACAAAACCCTACCAAATTCTCTGGAACCAAAAATGCTGTTCTGTATGTAAAAAAAGTCCCTGCACGTTTCGAAAGAATGCATTGCAGTAAGCTGCAAAGATGTGAACAGGACCCATAGGAAATAATGTTTATTGGATTGTAGTGCATAGATATGAACCTAGCCTCAAGCCTTGTATCCAGGATCGGATTTTCCGCCTACAGAACCGCAGACTTTTGTCCGAAGGTCATTGGCTCCAAACTTGTCTTGCATACAAACAATTGTCGGTCAACAATCCTGAACGTAGTGACATACTAGATGTACTACGAGCCGATAAAGAGGAAGTTCAATTCTCATGCACCACCCTTTGGGCTCCTTTTGCTAATTTCCTGTTAGTAGAAGTTTGGTGAGTGTCGATTTGCACTTTTCAGTTCGTGCGTGTCAGTTTGTTTCTGAATGGCCGCTTGTCAACTAGCCATGTTGCGTTCTCGTCGGAGAGATTGACCAGTTCAGTCCAGGAACAGGATAAGTAGGAGTTCTTGGACCAAGAATTGGTTCCTTAATCATGACCAATTCTCTCATATGCCTTTGCTGCGGAAGCTCCAGGAGAATAATCCTGATGATTTTAGGAATTATCTCCGGCTGACGGACCCCTGCTTTCATCGTCTCTTGACATTGCTGACCCCCTATATTAAGAAGCAGGACACATGCATGCAGCTTGCCATTACTCCTGAGCAAAGGCTCATAGCCACCTTGCGGTACTAGGCGACGGGGAGAAGTCTCCAGGACCTCAAGTTTACGACTGGGATCTCCCCCAGGCTCTGAGACTCATTATTCCAGAGACCTGTTCTGCCATTATTTAAGTCCTGCAGAAGGACTATATT
The DNA here is from genome assembly GCA_028564925.1 of Lithobates sylvaticus. NCBI lineage: Eukaryota > Metazoa > Chordata > Amphibia > Anura > Ranidae > Lithobates > Lithobates sylvaticus. Next base: position 45,879,243 of record CM053033.1, read on the forward strand.
TGGGTAAGTTTTAGCCTTTAAAATCACATTCTATGTATTTAATGTTTGCTAATGTATTGTATTGATTTCTTGATTCCATAATTACCATTACAGTATTGTAATATGCTGCGAATGTCCTCTTTGTCCTCATGCATGCCTTAAGCTTTTAATGCTCCTTTTTTGTCCTTCATGCATATTTTCCTTCACTAACCACCCCAGCATGCTATCCTGGGCCCATACACACCTAGCCTAGTAACTTAACAATGTATTTTGTCAGCTCCATTTTTGTGCTTTCCCTAAACACCCACTAAAATGTGTCCAAATGTTATTGTTGTCCTCAAATTCAGGCAGAGTGCAAGAGGCCATTTTTTTGGGGCACAAACTCATTTGGATCCCTCCCCCCCAAATGCTAAGTCAACCGATACCAATACTCTATCTGTTGACTTTGCAAAACCCTTACACACTATACCTCTCTTGTGGTCATAATTCTGGATGAATTCACCAAAGCATGTAGTGCAAGGGCCTGCCTTATTACCTTCAAATTGTAACGTAGAAACTTTTTGGCTCATATTATCTTGATAGGTAATTTATGAATGGCAAAATGTGCTTCAATTTGGACAGTGTGTATACATATTTTTAGGGGCTGGCCAAAGTATCACACATTATTTATGCATTCAGCTCTCATGGAAGTGGAGAGGGTTACCTGTACAAAACATCTACCCATTACCTCTCCCCCCACCATAACATTTTTAGAATGGGTCACCAGGGGGGGTGATGAATCTTATAAGTTGAACTTACACTTTTGTCTTTAAATACTCATTTCAATTTTATACTTATGTTGGCCAAGACTGTTTTTGTCAAATCTGCTTGCAATGTTATGTGCAGAAGTAGAAATTTCTTCTTTCATTTTTGACTCCACAGTTTCCTTCTAACCCCCAGCAATGGCAGGATGTTGCAGGCCAGTTTCAGCATCAGTGGGATTTTCCCAACTGTGGTGGTGCTATTGATGGGAGGATTGTCCCACACCCAACTCGGGCTCATATTACTACAATTACAAGGGCTTTTGCAGCATAGTGCTGCTAGCTGTTGTTTCTGCAACATATGAGTGCCTTTGTTTGGATGTTGGGAAGAACGGCCGCAACTCAAATGGAGGTGTCATAATGCAGATGGAGTTCTACCATTGGCTCCAGAATGGCACCTTAAATTTGCCATCTGCTCAGGACAATGTTGAGGGCCTCAATTTTGTTTTTGTGGCAGATGAGGCCTTTGCTCTGGGGGAACATGTTATGAAGCCCTTTCCTATGAGGAACCTCACCCCAGAACAGAGAATCTTCAACTACAGGCTCTCTCGTGCCAGAAGGGTGGTTGAAAACACCTTTGGCATCCTCTCAAGTCGCTTCAGGCTCTTTTTAACCCCCATCATCCTGGCCAAATATAAAATAAACTATGTTGTTTTGTGCTGTTGCATCCCCCACTATTTTTTACGGAGGAATGCTAGCAGCTACCTTTCCTCACTGCCAGCTGATGTTGAACCTGCAGTGTCAGGCCCAGCTGAAGAGGCTGCAGCTCATCCTTGGGCAACATGACAGTTCTCGAACCTGCCTGTGCTGGGTTGCCCTCCCAAAATGCCAGAGACATCCGCCAAAAATATATGGAATATTTTGTGGGTAGAGGGACATAGGCTTGGCAGCAAAATGTAGCTGATCCATAATCATAATTGTATTTTTTTTAAATAAAATACTATTTCATTTGAACTACTGTTGTTTGTGTTTCTTATCTGTATAATAGGTTGTCAAATTGCCTTTTTTTTGTCCATTTTAGAATTTTTTTTGCATTTTAGTGCAAATGTACATTATTTGCTACATGAGTTGACAATCTCTACTTCAGCTAACTATTATGTTGTGCTGTGGGTCTGCTACACACACAATGTTTTTGTTCTTAATGTATCTAATTCATTAAGTTTGAAAACATTATGCTTTTTCAACTCCTTTAATTTCTTTGAGGCCATAAAAATGCCTGAGTTTGGCACATTTTAGAGCATATTGTCACTGTAACTACACCAACTTAACAAATACATTGGTATTGAGCATTGAAATAATAAGACACACATTGTTTAGTAAAAAAACATTTTATTCAAAGCACATTCACATGTGCGTTTTAAGGTTTTATAACAAACCAACATCTTGGTGTATAAACATGTATGTTTGCCACTATTTTGAATTTTTTGGGGCTAAACAGGCATGTTTGAAAACATAGGATACACATCCCCAACTCAGGAACTTACAAAGTTCGAGTTTGGCAAAGTGAAGGCTATTTGAGACATTACTATCACAAGTCTGTGTTGACGTTGCCTTCCTCCCATGGGGTGATCTCACCCCTCTAAAAGCCACAATTTGAATCCACGTAGAGGCATAACTGTTAAATGTTCCTTATGATCCCCTGCCTAAAATGTTTGTAGGTACAAACAGGTTAGTTTCTAAAGCCCCAAAACACACAGTGGGGGTCATTTACTAAGATGAATGCGCTGCACCGGTTCATACCTTAATTGGTGCGCCAGATAAATCATTCATTGAGCGTGTGAACTGGCGCACGCAAAGGGGAACATCAATAATAATATGGCATTGATAATAGCGCACGCCATGCCATTAAGAGTCTATTAACATAGGGGCAACACGACTTTCAGCGCGACTTTGGGAGGCAACTTGGACATGACTTGAGTATGAATCACAGCGTGACTTGGGGCAACTTCAACGCGACTTGGGGCGACTTACAACACCACTAAGTCGCCCCCACACAAGGCGACTTTCATTTTAAATAAAAAACTGGCATGGGTTCCCCTCCAAGAGCATACCAGGCCCATCAGGTCTAGTATGGATATTAACCACTTCAATACAGGGCATTTACACACCCTTCCTTCCCAGACCAATTTTTAGCTTTCAGCGCTCTCACACTTTGAATGTCAATTACTGTACCCAAACAAAATTTTTATAATTTTTTTCATACAAATAGAGATTTCTTTTGGTGGTATTTAATCACCACTGGGTTTTTTATTTTTTGCGACATAAGTGAAAAAAGAGCGAAAATGTTGAAAAAAAAACACTTTTTTTAGTTTCTATGCTAAAATTTTGCAAATAAGTCATTTTTGCTCATAAATTTGGGCCAAAATTTATACTGCTCCATCTCTTTGGTAAAAATAACCCCTTATTAGTGGATATTATTTAGTCTCTTTGAAAGTTAGAGTCTACAAGCTATGGTGCAAATCATTGAAAATTGATTACATCTGATCACACCTGATGCACTGACGGCCTATCTCATTTCTTGAGGCTCTGAAATGTCAGGAAAGTGCAAATACCCCCCAATGACCCATTTTTGAAAAGTAGACAGTCCAAGGTATTTAGTAAGAGGCATGGTGAGTTTTTTGAAGTTGTAATTTTTTCCCACAATTCTTGGGGAAAAGAAGAATGTTTTTTTTTTTTTTTACAAAATTGTCATAATAACAAGTTATTTCTCACACACAGCATATGCATACTTCCAATTACACCCCAAAATACATTCTGCAACTCCTCCCGAGTACGGCGATACCACATGTGTGGGACTTTTACACAGCCTGGCCACATACAAAGGCCCAACATGCAGGGAGAACCGTCAGGCGTTCTATGAGCATAAATGACACCTCTAATTTCCTAACGACCTATTACATTTGTGAAGGCCCTGGAGCACCAGGACAATGGAATTACCCACAAAATGACACCATTTTGGAAAGCAAACACCCCAACGTGTATTCTATGAGGCATGGGCTGCAAATAGGTACTCGGGTACTCTGATGGGCTGGAGACAGGTACTCGGCTACTCCGATGGGCTGGTGACAGGTACTCGGGTACTCCGATGGGCTGGTGACAGGTATTAGGGTACTCAGATGGACTGTGACAGATACTCAGGTACTCAGATGGACTGTGACAGGTACTCAGGTATTCGGGTACTCAGATGGGCTGTGACAAGTACTCAGGTACTCAGATGGGCTGGGACAGGTACTTGGGTACTCAGATGGGCTGGGACAAGTACTCTGATGGACTGTGACAGGTACTCGGGTACTCAGATGGGCTGTGACAGGTACTCGGATACTCAGATGGACTGTGACAGGTACTCGGATACTCATATGGACTGTGACAGGTACTCAGGTACTCAGATGGGCTGTGACCGGTACTCGGGTACTTGGGTACTCAGATGGGCTGTGACAGGTACTCGGGTACTCAGATGGGCTGTGACAGGTACTCGGATACTCAGATGGACTGTGACAGGTACTCCGGTACTTGGATACTCAGATGGCCTGTGACAGGTACTCGGGTACTCAGATGGGCTGTGACAGGTACTCAGATGGGCTGGGAGGGCCTGGTATGGATTTTGAGGGGGGCCCCCATGCCAATTTATTTTTGGCGCAGGGTTCCCCTTAATATCCATACCAGACCTGAAGGGCCTGCTATGGATTTTGAGGGGGACCCCCACGCCATTTTTTTTGTGAATCAACGTGAATCAGCGTAAGAAAAAAAAGTCAAGTTTAGAGGTGCGCCCGTTTAACCTATGCAAATTCATTTACGTTGCTTGACATTTACTAAGATTTTGCCGGTGCAGTGAACCAAAGCATTTGAACATGCGCAAATGCCAGCTTCTTTAAATTTTGAGTGGAAGATGCCGTGCACCATGTCTATAGTGGCGCACCGATTGCCGCCTACCGTGCGCAGAGAATACAATAGTAAATGGGGAATTGCACTGTGATACAGGCGTAAATGTTTTATAAATATGAAAACGGCTATTGCGCATCGGCGTGTGCTGCAACTCATGGCGCAAACCATTCGTAAATCAGCCCCAGTGTGTCAACATGTGCTATCTCCTGTCACAGGGTATAAATGGCCACTTTTTGGGGGTGCAACCCCTTCCTTACGAGGAAGGGGTTGCATTCCCAAAACACGTCCATTGATACCCCATGATGGGAGCTAGCACATGTTGGCCCACTGTGTGTTTTGTGGCTTTAGCACACTAGATGTAGGGAAAGGCACACATTTTAGGCATGGGATCATGAGGGAAATAAGAATATTTTGTCACCATTTGTGGGCATCTTCAAATTTTGGCTTTGCGATTCTTAAAAACACATGAAGATTACAATTAACATTACTTAGGGCAGTATTTCCCAACTCTCCTTCTCCAGATGCATTCCCAGGTCATGTTTTTGTCACAGGTGATGATGTAATTTTCAAGGTTAGTAATTCACACAGTGGTTTTTATACTGAGGAAAATATAGAAAACAGGACCTGGTGGTACACCCAGAGAAGTGGAGTGGAGAAACACTGACCTTGGACATTAAAGCCTTGGTTCCCATTGGAGTGATTTGGCATGCGAGATAAGGAGAGATAAAATCGCATGACAAGTTACAGCCTATTGGAGGCAGTGGCACTGTTCCAATTGGTGCAACCCCGAATTAGCGGCACCACACCAATTTGCAAAAGTAGTTCCTGTACTCCTTTTGCCGATTTCAGGTGTGACTTCAATAGACATCTGGGCATGAAGCCACACAAATGTCCATCAAGTAGCACCTTGCTACTTCCAAGTAGCATCAATGTGAACCAGGGCTTAAAAGTCATAAAAACATGTGAAATATGAAAAGTGCAAACTGGAGCCAACAAGTGGAACAAAACTTCAGGCCAGATTGACTTAAAATTTGGCAAGCATGTCAACATAATCATGTAAGCAGTGACAGCCTCCTTTATTTGCTCAAGATCATATAAACACTGCATCATATCTGCACTCATTTGGCCAATTGTGCATCTTGGAAGTTCGTGACCTTGTAAGAAGAGAAAAAAGTATTAAGGGAAAGATGGTCAAGTGGCTGAGGCCCTACATAGTGAAATATGGTAATATAAGTTACTAGTCAAATTGTGTAAATACTTACCTATCCAATCTATTGTTGCTTGCAACCTGCTTGCCTGTCAGACACCTACACTACTAAGAATGTACACACTGCAACTACTATGTAATCTTGGCCCTGGTGCCTGTGTCTTCAAAACTCGGGTACCTAGCAACACTTCCGGCTCCTTCCACCTCTTCCTTCTCCATGCTAATTTTAATGCACTACTACTTTGGACATCTAAACACTTGACATGTAGACACATTTGAAGTCAGATTCAAAGAATACTTACTTGCGCAAACAAGAGGCTCACAAATAGTTTCTACCACTCCTGGGTCTCTTTGGCCCTCTGTTTGACTTACATCAGGGGATGTTACATCAACAAGTGGAAGGTCTGTGCTGGGTCCAAGTGTCAGATCCCACGCCTCAAAACCAACATCCTGGTTCAGCTGAACACACTTACTTTCCTCTAAAAATAAATAATAGGCCATTCATTAATCCACCCCAAGTCGCATCTGTTTCTAGCATCCATTTTTCTGTATTAGTTGACCAACCTTGCACTGGGGACAATGCTTGCTCATGACTAGTGGACTAAACCATGCTGCACTGTGTTTTTTTTCCCCTTAAAGTGGAAGTAAACCCTCCTATTATTTTCAGCCAAGGAAGCTGCCATCTTGGCCTCCGTTTAATCTTTAACTGCCATGAAGCTGCACATGTGATCAGTTATGACACCAGCTATTGAATGGTTTGACAGTTTGGTTGAGAGTACAACCAATGTGACAGTTAGCATTTCCGGCATGCCGGGAATGTAACTGTTTTTTAAAACTGTTAAATTGATGGGTTTACTTCCGCTTTAAAAATGCATCAAAAAGGGAAGGTGATGTAATTTTACAGAGGGCAAACACTGGACAAGTTCCAACATTGAAAAACTCTTGCAGTTGCCCCCACCCCTCTTGTCTTCTATGGGATAGGGGATATATGAGGATCATTCTAGCAGGCGTGACTCTGTGTGACTGTGATCCCGGGGCCTCTCCTCTACCCATGTCTACACTGGCAAGGCCGCATTAATGGGCACTGATGAGCCAGGCAGCAACCAGAAAGTGTTCTTTACCCCTTAAGTTATGCACTAAGCCCATGGCCTTTGGCCCACCTAGAACCACCCCTGTTGGTGGCTAAATGAGTGTGTTTGAAGTTGGCACATACGATTTTGGGGGGAAGATGGCCTTTGCTCCTCTGGTGGCTTGTCTGTAGCCTAATTTTTTGTGCCTCCCTGTTGAAAGAACAGAAACAAAATAGTTTAAAATATAAATCAATGGCAACCCCCCCCCCCCCCCAAAAAAAAAAAGGTAAGGTATTTTCATATCTGCTTTTTATTCAACTTCATCTTTAAAAAACAAATTCAAAGTTTAGAGAAAACATTAACTCGATTTGTCAAGGCCTACTTAGAGAAAGCACATATACAGACAGCTAATTGACATATATACATATTGGTTAGATACAAATATTGCTTACTTTTTATGATTTTGTGATGGATGGACATCTGTTCTTGCGCGCGGTGCTTTAGATCAGACAATCGCTTTCGGATTTGGTCCTTCGTTTGTTGCACCGAAAATTCTCCCTCCAAAGCGGCAATGACCTTCTTCAAAATTAGGTCCTTTCGGGTGTTGGGCCTTTCATAGTTGCACAACTTGCAGTTGTAGTCGTGCGTCTCAAAGATGTGCACCATCTCCACCATCCCATCCTTGCTCATGGGGGTGGCTTTGTGCCTCCTATAAGCTCCACCACTGCGGGCCTGCCTCAAATTCTCGGAATCCGCCATGCTGTCACTCCACCATGTGTGAACCGCATGCAGAAGAGAGATGGTCACGCCCCAGCATCATGACACACTGAGAGCAGAGTTTCACGCATGCGCAGCGTATATAAAGCCATAATGCACGGTCGATGTAACGACCGTAGGAATGATCTGGGAGTGGAGGAAGAAACGATCGCCAACACGCAAAAGGAGACATAAAACGAAGGTACAATTGTAAATTGGGGCATCTTTGGTTTGTGGCCTATACTGCTTAGATTGAGGCCTATATTGGTACCAGATTTTGAGTTAAGCCTGACATTATGGTTTGTGTTCTGTCTTGCAGGCATCAGAGAAATCATTGAAAATGGTGGATAAATTCACTGCGCCCGACTTTTTGTCTCAATTTATCGAACAATACCGGGAGCTTCCCTGTCTGTGGAAGGTGAAAAGTAGGGATTACTCTAATAAAATCAAGAGGAAGGCAACAATGGAGAAATTTCTGGAATTGGTGAAGCCTCTGTACCCCAGGGCAGACATCAATTTTGTGAAGAGCAAAATTGGGAACCTGAGGAGTATGTTTAATAGGGAGCACAAGAAGGTCCAGGAATCACAGAGATCGAGAGCATCAGCCTGGGGACATATATGTCCCCAGGCTGTGGTACTACCACAGCCTGCATTTTTTGTCTGACCAAACCCAACCCAGGCCATCACTCTCATCACTCTTCCACATCGGATGAGGCCACAGCTCTCGAGGTCCACCCTGGTCCTTCAACACAGGATGAAGATGTGGAGGAGCCCAGGTATAGCATTGTTGAACATATTTGTATCCAAAAATAAAATGATGATAACTAGACATTATTGTTCAAAAATGTCTGCCTTAACAAAGTGGTTTCCATATCAATAGACAGTAGTGGCCAAAAATGATTGGGACAAGAAGGAAAAATGCTGGTGTCAGAATGAATGTCTTTTCTGTTTCTCCACATGCAATTTGCAACAGTCATGAGCTCAAAATTGTCTGTGATTGATGACCAAAAAAACAAAAACAAATTATGTCCCATTTTCATACACAGAAAAGTGGCAGTTTGGAGGAGCCAGTGGCCAGCGGCCACACAGAATCCCAGATCCCTCCCCTTTCGCCTTCCTGCTAAAAGGGCTAGGAAGAGCAGGAACCTGGACGAGTCCACAGCTGCCTTCATTAGCCACGCAACAATGGCCATCAGTATGGCCCCAGATGCAGCTGAGGCATTTGGCTGTGTGACAGCGAATAAGTTGAGGGATATGAATGTGGAGCAAAGGAGGATGTGCGAGGAACTAATCATCCAGCCCCTCAACAAGGGGGAGGGGAGAATTTACATAAAAAACCCATATCTCTGATTTGGATGCCCCACCTCCACCACCTCCACAGTCACCACAGCAAACCCACCCACCACAGAAGCATTTCAGACATTGGCAGTTCCAGCCCCAAGACACCCGCTGGGCTGGGGATTTTCATCCATACAATTTTTAATTAGCTTTTTTTTTTATTATAATTTTAGTTGTTATACTTTATTTTTGTATGCAGAGAATGCACTTTTTGGTTAAGTCATTGAATTTTGATTTGGATGGCAGAGAACATTATTTTATTTTATTTTTGGAATATAATACACAAGAAAAAAAATGGCCTCAGCCGATGTGGAAGGGAGCGTTGACAGCGATGGCCTGGGTTCGGTCTGGTCTGTCAAAAACCACAGGCTGTTGTAATACCACAGCCTGGGGACATCTGCTGCTGTTCCCGATCTCTCGGAGTCAAGGACATTCTTGTGCTTCCTTTAAATGTACTCCTCAAGTTCCCAATTTTGCTCTTCACAGAATTGAGGTCTGCTCTGGGGTACAAACGCTTCACCAATTCCAACGTTTTTTTCTCCATCGCAGCCTTCCTCCTGATTTTTATAGGACCTTCTTGTGATCCCTATTAAATAAAAAAATGTATTTGAAAAATACTTGGCTATGTGTTTTACTTAAAATGACAGTTTGGGAGTAGGCAGGTACATGTAAAAAATACAATGTAAAATTAACAAAGGACACCAACATAGTTGTATCTCTGATCTGAAAAACTACGGGATAATGGTGATGTGGTAACTTGACCCCCCAAAAAACTAAAAAAATTCTTCTTGATATCACTATAAAAAAATGTAAATACGTTTGGCAGAGCTCCATTAGTATCACCAGCAAAGCAGCTTCATTATTATTTCATTATAAAGAAGAGAATGTGTGCTGCATGTCTAGATTTCATAATTTTCTGCATCACGAATGTGAATTCTCCATTACGAACGCTAGTTTTGCAAGACCGACCGCTTCCAGCTTGTCCTTACTTCCGAGCATGCTTGTTTGTACTTTGGACTTTTGTCCAACGGACTTGTGTACACACGCTTGGAAAATCTGACAACAGACATTTGTCGGTGGAAAATTTTAAAGCCTGCCATCCAACATTTGTCCGTGGAAAATTCAACAATTGTCTGATGGAGCATACAAACGGTCGGATTTTCCGCCACAGCCTGTCATCACACATTTACCTTTGGAAAATCCGATCGTGTGTACGCAGCTTTACAGTTACAAATGACTTATAATAGTGATAAAAAGTATCAATAGTGATAAGATAATTTTTAGCATTTTTTAATTATACCTAGTACTAAATTTTAACATAAACATGAACAAAGCTAATTTGTGTTGTGCTTGGGTTGTTAGAAATGGGAAAAAATGTTATGATCCAAAAGGAATACAGTTAAACAAATGGAACGGCTATAACTAACTAAGGTGGCAATCCCATTGGCTTATTTAAAGGGTTTTAGAGGAGTGGGATGTCCCCACAATCTAGGAAATGAAGCAGACAACAGTAGCACACAACACCATAGTGTGGTAATAAAATCGAACAATGTCTATTAGAAATCTATTAAAATGCACCTACACTATGCACATCACAGGAAGGTATCAGAAACATGCAATGAATGTGGTGGAAAAGTCCCTTAGCTGCCAAAAAATACAAACTGTCCTGGCCACGGGTACATAGAGATCATTCAGTAAGGATGGCGTGGAGATGCAGTCATAGCCATCGTCAGAGATAAGGAATGATGACAGCATCCCTACTGAGTATGACATCTTAGGATATGGTCAATGCATTTTGAGGATGGAAACACCTCTTTGTCAGGCTATATGTGTTTGTGTAATAAGAACTACATCCCTGAAACATTTTTAGTAGAGAGTGACATGAGCTCTAGACTGCACTGATGTGCTCCTGGTTGCTTGTAATGTGCACATGTTCTTAAAGTGGATGTAAACCCTTACAGACCACTTTTCCCTACAGGTAAACCTATAATAAGGCTTACCTGTAGGTACTGGAAATATCTTCTAAACCTGTACGGTTTAGAAGATATTTACTACTGTATATTCACTGGCGCCGACATCATCGGCGCATGCGCACTGAAGAAAGGGCACGATCATGCCGTTTCTATAGTGTGTGTATATATATATATATATAGATATATATATTTTTATAGTATGTATATATATATATATATATATATATATATACCGTATATATATCTATAGATAGATAGATAGATAGTTTTTTTTTCTAGTTACATCACGATGAGCACCTTAATTACATAGGTACTGTACATTGGTCAGTGATCCTCCACATTGTAGCCTCATCTAATACACGGCTCAACAATCCAATGCATTTAGCACTTGATTGCACAGGTACATTTAATAAATCACTGTGAAGTCTTGGCTTTAAGGTCATTTATCTTTCTACAAATACTGATAAAATCCTTAGCAGTCTTTAGAATTTTTAATGCACTTTATTGTGCAATGTCTACCTAAAGCACAAACCTTGTTTTAATTAAATATCATAATATTACACAACAGAGGTCATGGAAACCTTTACTAGGAATGCTAATTCATTTAAAATAAAGATTACGTATTGCTTTATACTGTAATTTTTATAAAAGAAAAGGATGACATTCCTAAGAAAAACATATTTATGTCCAACACCTAAAAATGCAAGCAGATGATAAAAGAGTAGCCTTCAGTATTGCCTGCAGTTTTCCTGCAGCTTTTATTTCCTCCCAGGATGACTTATGATTTATTCTATGCAGTGTCTCAATGGTAGTCCAACCACTCAGATTTATATGCTACAAATATATTTAGAAGTTACAGAAATATTGGATACTAAAGTCCTCTTGAGACCTGATGGTTCTCAAGTCCCCAGTTTATAGACCCAATACATCTCAGGATGGTATTACAATAAATTAGCTCTCCCCAGCCTCCATTCCTTTTGAATGTCCATAAAGCGGGCCTAAGTTTCCTCACACTCAGGCACCCGCAGATGCCTGTGGATGTGCAGAAACTACCTGATCAAATACTCCTCCCATTCTTTCCTAGAGCTCTCCATGATGTCTATGATCTCAGGAGGGACATAGGGGTAGTCCAGACCCCACTCAAAAGCCACTCTCCTTTGAACTTCCAGCTGGAACCTGGAAAACCTGGGCAGCTCTCAGGGTTTTCCTTTCCCATGCAGGACGCAGGCATCAGGGGCCCTCTTCACCCACTGCCTATAGGTGGGCACTCTGGTCTGGGCGGTGGAGGGTCTTTGGACAAAAAGGTGTCATGCTGCTGATGGGGGTTCCTGATACGTCTTCGGGCCTCCCAGCAGATTCTGGCTCTTCTTCTCCCTCGGACAGAAATTCCAGGACCTGGGAACCTCCTGTCTCCCATTCCTCCTCCGAGCTGCTATCTGGAGATGACCATTCTGCCAGGGACCCAAACTCACTGAACAGTTGTCAGTCCAGGCACCTGAGGGATCCAGACTTTATTGTCGTGATTATGCGGTGCCTGGACTGATTCCTGTGACATCAGCAGAGAGCGGACTTCAGTGCTCACATGAGTGCAAAATGAATTGCACTCCTGTGACCCATAGAAGAAGCCCAGTCAAACAAACAGGAGTGAGGATATTTGGACTGGATCCTTAGGTGAAATCTCGGGCTGTCAGAGAAACTCTTTGTTTTAGGCCTCCCATCTCTGCCATAGCTGGGGAAGGGGGGACAGGTGGAATTCCTTGAACAGGTAGACCCTGCTGTTCTACAGCATAGCTCAGACAATTTATGTACTTTTAAGCCACCTTCTGAGCTCACCTCCCCAGGGATTGGCTGCAGCACCATAAATATGAATGCTGTCTATTTGCCTTGCTCCACTCTCTATGATCTAGAACTCTCAAGAAGGCATGGGAGAGCAATCAAACGTGCAGCCTATGAAATGAAGAACAGCATAAAGAAATAAACAGCTGCCCCCCTGATTACAGAGCCCAAAATAACTAAATTTACCTAACATCCTAGCAACCTAATTAGGAGGGTGCTCCAGAACTTTACATATGGAAACTCAATGTACCTCAGAGGTTACCAAAAGGGAGTAGAATGTTTATTGCACCTCCCATCTGTCTGCACTGGCAGTAACACAGAGTCAGCATACACTCCCAATGATTGCAAATTGACAGCTGAAATAACCAACTTTCCTGTGGGATTAAAAATGTTCTCATGAACATTAGGGAGTGTATGAAAGACTGGTGTTCTGGAGCTCTGATAAATTCTTCTGTCAAAGTTTTGCATAAATTGTCAGAAATGGGACCAAATCTAAATGCATTCAGCAAAAACAAATACATTTTTTTTAAAGGGTGAGGTTAAATGGCAATAAGTATTAATGGAAATATTGTCCATAAATTCAGTATTATGCATGCACCCAATTTATCAGCGTTTTTCAATATAATATGTGCAACTAGGGTTGGCACTTCATCCCTTTAATCCAGGACACACATTAACCACTTGCTTACTGTTAAAACCCCCTCCTGCCCAGACCCAGAGATTTTCAGCTGTCTCTCTTTGAATGACAATTGCGCAGTAATGCAGCACTACCCAAATGACATTTTTATCATTTTTTTTCACACAAATAGAGCTTCCTTTTGATGGTATTTAATCACCACTGGGGTTTTTATTTTTTGCTAAACAAACCAAAAATTTTGAAAAAAAAAATCATGTTTTATAGTTTGTCATAAAATTTTGCAAACAGGTAATTTTTCTCCTTCATTGATATGCACTGATAAGGGAGCACTGATGGGCACTGATAGGCTGCACTGATGGGCACTGATAGGCACAGATAAGGCAGCACTGATAGGCACAGATAAGGCAGCACTGATGAGCACAAATAAGGCAGTACTGATGGGCACAGATAAGGCGGCACTGATGGCCACTGATAAGATGGCATTGATGGGTGGCACTGATGGGTGTCACTGATAGGTGTTTCTGATAGGTACCACTGATAGATGGCACTGATGGGTGGCACTGATGGGCACTGATGGGCATTGGTAGGGGACACTGATGGGCACTGGTAGGTGACACTGATGGGCAGCACTGTTGAGGCGCTGATTGGTGACATTGATAGGTGGCACTGTGGGCACTGATAGGTGGCACTGTGGACACTGATGGGTGTCACTCTGGGCACTGGTAGGTGGCACTGGTGGGCACCGGTAGATGGCACTGTTGTGCACTGGTAGGTGGCAAAGGTGGGCACAGATGATGCAACAATAAAAATGAAAAATTCCTTTAAATATAGTGCCTGGGTGGTCCCCTTAATGTGCCCGTAAAGTGGTGCATCTGTAGTATGCATAAAACATGTTGTAGCAAAAATTTAATTTCTAAAGAAAAAAAAAATTAGTAAAATCCTTTTTAAATGACTCGTGGTTGCAATTGCCGTCACCCAGCTATTGAAAAAAATTAAGAAAAAAATGGCGTTGGGTCCCCCCCTCCATCCCATACCAGACCCTTTTGGTATTCTCTTCCCGACAACCCTAGGCTGTGGTTGTCTGGGTCTGTGGGTGGGGGGCTTATCAGAATCTGGAAGCCCCCTTTAACAAGAAGGCCTCCAGATCCCGGCCCCAGCCCCCCTATGTGAATAAATATTGGGTACATAGTACCCCTACCCATTCACCAAAAAAAGTGTAAAAATGTAATAAACATAACATGTTTTTGACAATTCCTTTATTAAAAAATAAAAAAATGGTGTCCCTTGATGTAAATCCATCGTCACTCATGCCATCCCCCGACCCAAAAAAAATAAAAAATGCTCTGCCTCCTGGAAGGCATCCAGCCGAATGACTGCTCTGCGCTTTGACATTTCTTATATAGATAAAGAGTGGGGCCACTTGGCCAGCCACATCACCAGGTGGTACCGGCCCTTCTGGCATCACAGACTGGTGCATGCTGGGCATATGACATCAGAAGGGGGTGGTGCCAGCGGGTGATGTGGCCAGGTGGCCCCGCCCTTTACCTATATATAAAATTACAAAGAGCAGAGGAGGCCTCCCAGGAGGTGGGAGCCTTTTTGTTTCGGGTTGGCGGGAGGCGTGATTGACGATGGATTTACATCGAGGGGTACTATTTTTTAATTTATTTTTAAAGGAATTGTCAAAACTCGTCTCTTGTGTTTATTACATGTTTAAACTTTTTTGTTGAATGGGTAGAGGTACTATGTCCCGATACTCTTTCACATAGGGGGCGGGATCTGGGGGCCCCCCTGTTAAAGGGGGCTTCTATATTCCAAAAAGCCCCCAGACCCCTACAACCACCGGCCACGGTTGTGGGGATGAGGCCCTTGTCCTCATCAACATGGGGACAAGGTGTCCGGGCCTCATGCTCCACTGAACCGTTCTCTCATCTCTACTAGCCTCTTAGCAACTGTGCTGAGGGTTATGGGCTGCCCTAATCTAAGTTTTAATTTTATTACCACTGAAATCTGTAGGCTGATTTTAAAACTGCCAGTTCATGCAAGGGAATCCTCAAACATCTTGCAATAAGTTTTAAGGGGAAATATTTGCTGGCTATTTTGTCTTGGGTTGATTTAGAGGCAGAAGGAATTTTGATTTTGGTTTATTTATCTCTAAAAATGTTTGCTTCCAGTAAGAAAATTAAAATGATTAAAGAGCCAAAAGATTCAAATTAATACTTATGGTCATGCATTGTAAAATACTTGCTTGAAGACATAGCAGAAGAATGTAGTTTTAGAGGACAAAAAAGCAATATCAAGAAACACTTTATTATAATTAACTTATCTACTGTACATATTGTTTTTATTGATTGATAGAATTTTAGTTTAGGATGATCAGCATTACCTTTTTGTCAATGTTTAGATGATTTACTTCAATGTACCTTATGAGGTCATCTACTTTGTTTAATGAGTGGTTGGCTAATGTGCCCTCACATTTTCAGATGGTCCCAACTAAAATGAGAAAAGTCTGCTTGTGTCTGACAGTTCAGCAGTCAGTAGACTGTGCCTTAGTTATTATCAATATTTTAACCATATTCTGTCCTTCTAGTAAGCATTGTG
This sequence comes from Lithobates sylvaticus, assembly GCA_028564925.1. Classification (NCBI taxonomy): domain Eukaryota; kingdom Metazoa; phylum Chordata; class Amphibia; order Anura; family Ranidae; genus Lithobates; species Lithobates sylvaticus. The sequence continues at coordinate 45,895,322 of CM053033.1, forward strand.
GATAAGCAGTCCAGACTAACCTTTACTTTCCATTTACTCTTGCCCACTCTGGAGATCCCCAATGTATTCTTGTCCCAACTATCAGTTGTAATCCTGTAAAAGTAGTCTAGCTCCTTTCAGCTATTTTTTAAACCAACTTCAAACAAAGAATGTGAGATGATAACTCTACTCTACGGATACTACAGGTATTGTAAAATCCACCAGGATGCTTTGTTCCAGCGCTATTCCTTACAAGATGGCCAACAAAATGTATGGGCACATATTTAGGCTGAAGGTGAAAATACCAACCTGGACCTAGGACCAGCAGTTTCCCTGAATAGGTGAGTTGGAACAGCTGGTTCATTATAATTATAAACAGTTTTAAAGCTTATGTTCAACATTTCTGTCAAAAAATGTTCCGGATAAATCTTTGAAATTCCACCCAACTATTCTGAGCAACCTTTGAAAACGATTTGTACAAGCCTCAAGGAAGCGTGTTGTCTAAATTATAACATTGTAAGACCTTTTAGTATTCAAAAGAAGGACTTGTGCAGTTTCTAAATTTGGTTAATGAATGCAAAGTCTAATCAAGACATGAAGTCAGCATTTATGTCATAAAATTTGCATTATGAATGGATAAAACAGAACATCGTTCTTTTCTACTCCAACTATGGCAATTCACAATTCTGTTAAAAGCTTGCAAAATGGCACTATACATCAATGTTTCACTGTGCAATTACACAGAATTATATTAAAATGCAAATACAAATACACCGATAGCACAAGGTACATAATATATATTGAGAATAGAATGAGAAAAATAGCTTACATTGAATATGTACATACTGTGTGTGTATATATATATATATATATATATATATATATATATATATATATATATATATATATATATATATATATATATATATATGTATGTATGTATATACAGTTGTGCTCAAAAGTTTACATACCCTGGCAGAATTTATGATTTCTTGGCCATTTTTCAGAGAATATGAATGATAACACAAAAACTTTTCTTTTACTCATGATTAGTGTTTGGCTGAAGCCATTTATTATCAATGAACTGTGTTTACTCTTTTTAAATCATAATAGTAACAGAAACTACCCAAATTACCCTGCTCATAAGTTTACACGCCCCAGTTCTTAATACCGTGTATTGCCCTCTTTAACATCAATGGCAGCTTGAAGTCTTTTGTGGTATTTGTGGATGAGGCTCTTTATCTTCTCAGATGGTAAAGCTGCCCATTCCGCTTGGCAAAAAGCCTCCAGTTCCTGTAAATTCATGGACTGTCTTGCATGACCTGCACGTTTGAGATCTCCCCAGAGTGGGTCAATGATATTGAGGTCAGAAGACTGAGATGGCCACTCCAGAACCTTCACTTCATTAGGCTGTAGCCAATGACAGGTTGACTTGGCCTTGTGTTTTGGATCATTGTCATGTTGGAATGTCCAAGTGTGTCTCATGCGCAGCTTCCTGGCTGATGAATGCAAATGTTCCTCCAGTATTTTTTGATAACATACTGCATTCATCTTGCCATCAATTTTGATGACATTTTCTGTGCCTTTGTAGCTCACACATCCCCAAAACATCAGCGATCAACCTACGTGTTTCAAAGTAGGAATGATGTACCTTTCATCATAGGCCTTGTTGACTCCTCTCCAAATGTAGCGTTTATGGTTGTTGCCAAAAAGCTAAATTACTCCAAATGACTTTGAGGCTTGTCTCTGTGCTGTTTGGCATATTGTAAGCGGGATACTTTGTGGCATTTGCTTAGTAATGGATTTCTTTGGGCGATTTGATCATGCAGCCCATCTTTCTTCAAGTGCCTCCTTTATTGTGCATCTTGAAACAGCCACATCACATGTTTTCAGATACAGTAGTCCTGTATTTCACCTGAAGTTGTTTGTTGGCTTTTCTTTGCATCCCGGTCAATTTTGCTGGCGGCTGAATTTTAGTTGGTCTACCTGACCGTGGTTTGGTTTCAACAGAACCCCTCATTTTCCACTTCTTGATTCGATTTTGAACACTGCTGATTGGCATTTTCAATTCCTTGGATATCTTTTTATATCCCTTTAATGTTTTATACAGTTCAACTACATTTTCCCGCAGATCCTTTAAAAAATATTTTGCTTTCCCCATGACTCGTCACTGCTGCCCTGGATGAAAGATGCAAGGCTTTGTCAGGAGTCCAGAAACACATTGACCTTTTATATACACACACACTAATTACAAGCAAACAGATCACAGGTGAGGTTGGTTACCTTTAATAGCCAATCAAACTCCTTTGTGTCAACTTGTGTGCATGTTATCAGGCCAAAATCACCAGGGTATGTAAACTTTTGATCAGGGTCATTTGGATAGTTTCTGTTGCCATTATGATTTAAAAAGAGTAAACACAGTTGGTTGATAATAAATGGCTTCAGCAAAAAACACTAACCATGAATGAAAGAAATGTTTTTGTGTTATCATTCATATTCTCTAAAAAATGGCCAAGAAATCATAAATTCTGCCAGGGTAAACTTATGAGCACAACTATATATATATATATATATATATATATATATATATATATATATATTTTTATTTATATTTTTTTTTTGATTTTGATTAGCTTGGCTGGCTTTGTTGTGAAGAGCATTTCAGTGTAGCAGCATTTGGAAAGTAAGAATAAGTGGTTTGGTTCATGTCTGATAGTTAGCACTACAGCAATGTTTGTTATTGTTAATCATCTTTTGTTAAGTATAAGTGCTGGTTCACACCAGTGTGACTTCTGATGCTACTTGAGTTGCAAAGAGTCGCATAACAAGGGAAAACACACTATATTCAATGGTGCCCATTCTAACCAATGTGACTCAGCAGGGTGCGACTTTGCAAAAGGTTCCTGAGTTACGTTGGTGAACCCCAAAGCCGCACTACATAATCGCAATAAAATTGCATCACAGCAGTGTGAATGCTTGTGCTCTACTTTTGACAATCAGACGCAAAATATGGGTTGCTTAAAGAATAAGTTCACCTTTCCAGGCAGAATTTTTTCATAATAAATAGAAGCCTTTTTCTTATATCTTTTCTGCCCAAGCCATTAGGGTTAAAAATAGAGTAAAGTTCCACTTTAAAAAGACCACTTTTGAACCCTTTTTTATTCATAATGTTACTTGACAGGGATGTCCACTACAGTATGTCCATTCATTTTTATACATTGCAGGATTCAATACCAATGAGGAATGACACAGGGCATATCTTTTTGTTACATCACCCATTACATGGTTCACATCACATATCAGATATTTATGAACCAACATCCCAGCAAATCAACAATGTGTCTCTGACCTTCATTTTTGGCCACTTAACCAGAACCATCAAAGTGGACCTTAAACGTTCTTCCACACTTATGCCCCGTAAACTTGATAGGATCTTCCGACAGATTACGATCACGTGTACACAATTCCGACTTACAAAGTGCCTCGCATGCTCAGAATCAAGCAGAAGAGCAGCACTGGCTATTGAACTTAATTTTTCTCGGCTCGTCGTACGTGTTGACGTTCGGAATTTCCGACCAACTTTGTGTGACAGTGTGTATGCAAGACAAGTTTGAGCCAACATCCGTCAGAAAAAAAACGTGGATTTTGTTGTCGGAAAATCCTATCTTGTGTACAGGGCATTACAATATTCTCTCCAAACTCTTCTCTCCAAATATTCTCACCAAACTCCAAATCCAGCTCAGTTTTTTCTATGATCAAAAATCACCCTCTTAACCACTTGCCGACCGGACGCACGATGATATACGTCGGCAGAATGGCACGTACAGGCAGGAGGGCGAATATATAAGTCCCTCCTTACTGCCTGTCCGTGCCATCGGGAGCGCGCCGGGAGCGGCGCGCTCCCGCGCCAGTCGGGACCCCCGTGAGTCCGGTCGCAGTCCCCGCGGACTCGATCGGCGTGGGGACCCCCGCGATCGTCTCACGGGAAAGCTGAACGGGGAGATGCCGAGATAAACAGCATCTCCCCGTTCTGCCTAGCAACTAGTGACACCGATCTCTGCTCCCTGTGATTGGAGCAGAGATCAGCATTCACTAGCTGACAGCCACGCCCCCCACAGTAAGAAACACACCCCTAGGCATACTTAACCCCTACACTGCCCCTTGTGGTTAACCCCTTCACTGCCAGTGTCATTTATACAGGAATCAATGCATTTAAATAGCATTGATTGCTGTATATAAATGACAATGGTCCCAAAAATGTGCCAAAAATGTCCAATGTATCCACCATACTGTCGCAGTCACAAAAAAATCGCAGATCGCCGCCATTACTAATAACAAAAAATTATTAATAAAAATGCTATAAAACTATCCCCTATCTTGTAAACGCTATAACTTCTGCGCAAACCGATCAATAATCGCTTATTGCGATTTTTTTTACCAAAAATATGTAGAAGAATACGTATCGGCCTAAACTGAGGATAAAATTTTTTTTTTATATATTTTTGGGGGATATTTATTATAGCAAAAAAATTAAAAAAATAAAATTGTCGCTCTTTTTTTTTTATTCAAAATTGTCGCTCTTTTTTGGAAAAAAAGGACGTCAATTTTGTTTGGGAGCAACGTCGCACGACCGCGCAATTGTCAGTTAAAGCGACGCAGTGCCGAATCGCAAAAAGGGGCCTGGTCCTTTGGCTGCAAATTGGTCCGGTCTGAAAGTGGTTAAAGGTCCAACAGCCAAAATAGCTAGGCTCCTTATCCAGACTGCTGCCCTGTCTCCCATTATAAAGCCCTATGGCCCTGGTACTGTGATCCCCACACTTCCCCCAAAGCATTTCAGACTATCAATTTCAAATGCTAATTTAGAAGCGCATTTTTATGTTGGCCCATTGCTCCTCTGAAAACAGAGTGATGAACAACACCAAATTCACTTCATCCTGTACTGACCTAGACTTCATGTTTCAACTTAGAACTCATCTCAGACATTTACTGGATGTCCTATTTGAAAAATTGTGCAATAATAAAGCTCCAATCTGACACTTCTTCATTCTAGACTACAGAGGGCCACCAACAAGACCTCCCTTTTTGCACAAACGGGAACAGGATCTCAACACTAAATTCTCCCAGGCCCAAAAAGATTTCATTATTCTCTTCACATACAAAGCTTCCCTGGCCAACAAAAACCAAGAAAGTGAATACAAATTGTTGACACTCTGGTATAGAAGCTCTCATAAACTACATCATGTATACCCCAAGGTCTCCCAACTTTGCTGACATTGCTAAGAAGCAGCGGGCACACTCCTTCAAATATTCTGGGGCTGCCACAGTCTGCAGACACTCTGGAATACAGTTAAAAACACCATTAACCTCCCTGGCGGTATGATTCTGTCTGGAATTTAGTGCTGAAAGCGGTACAATTATTTTGCATGGAAATTTGGCGTTTTTATATTGTAGGCATGCAATTCTTATGAATAACTCACTTAAATCTGTCCGAACCAGAGTCTAGTAGACATCCCGGGTATGATAAAGTTTGAAACACAAAATCATAAATTATAATATAATAAAAATATATATAAAAATTATTCAATAATGTAATCAAATCAAAAACACTGAAATTTGCTCAGTTGCAGAATAGTCGCTGTCATAAAATTTATTGTTTGATGATAAATTGTGATTCAAATTTTTTATCGGTGTTTTCTAGCTGGTCTAAAACCACTTTTGACATAAAGGGACACTTTTTGGTTGCTATGGACAATCTCCAGTTTCCAGGCAGAAAAAATATTTTTATTATATAAAATGACATGCAGGGCACTGGGCACACCACTAGGGCCAAAGGGGATGTGTATTTTTTGTATACAGTACTGTAATCTGTAATATTACAGTACTGTATGTGTTGTGTGTTTTTAAACTTTTTTGAATTTGGCGCCGATCTCCGCTCCCGTGTGTCGTAACGTCGCAGGGAACGGAGATCAGCGGCACTCGGGCACTGTGTGAATCGAGCGAGCAGACGGCTCGCTCGCACAGCGGGGAGACATCGCAGGATCCAGGGGACAAGGTAAGTAACTTCCCCCTGTATCCTGCAATGCAAGCCCGAGTCTGGCTCGGGGTTACCGCTTTTGGTACAGAAATCTCAACCCGAGCCAGACTCGGGAATACCACCAGGGGGGTTAAAGCCTTGATGAATGTGTCTCTTGTAGACAAATCTTCTGCCTATTTACTTAACGATATAAGAAGAGAAATCCAGAAGATTGTCCTGGCACAGGCGGCTTTATTTCACCCCGTCATATGCATTTTGATTAGTGGTTGTAGCATCACATCTCCATTACCTTACTTCACAATATGCCTTTATTAATTAAGGCATAAACTCCCTTCTCAAACACCTTCTGACTGCAGAGGACTACATACCTTTCCTCTGTCATCTTCCCCCACATTACTATCCCATATATTGTTCTTCTGTCCCTTCCCCTATTTTCTCCTCCCATCATCACAATCTGCCCCCCAGATAACGGAAAAACAAGAACAGTCGCAAAATAGGTCATAGCTTTTCATTACCAACCTAGATGGTGTTATAGCAGTGTGGTATGTACAGTATATCCACAGAAAAGTCTATGGGACTCTGACATGAATTAAGTGCTAATTTTAAAGGCAAGTTATTGTCATAAAAAGTGTTTGGGGACCTGGGTCCTGCCCCAGGGGACATGTATCAATGCAAAAAAAAAACGTCAGTTTTTCGTGAGCAGTGATTTTAATAATGCTTAAAGTGAAACGATAAAAGTGTAATATTCCTTTAAATGTCATACCTGGGGGGTGTCTATAGCATGCCTATAATGTGCCGCATGTTTCCCGTGTTTAGAACAGTCTGAGAGCAAAATTACATTTTGCCCCTCCTGAACCGTACCAGGCCACATGCCCTCAACATTGGGAGGGGGCATTGGGGTAGCCCCCCAAAGCACCTTGTCCCAATGTTGATGGGGACAAGGGCCTCATCCCCACAACCCTTGCCCAGTGGTTGTGGGGGTCTGCGTGCGGGGGGCTTATCGGAATCTGGAAGCCCCCTTTAATAAGGGGACCCCCATATCCTGGCCTCCCTCCTGTGTGAAATGGTAATGGGGTACAAAAATACCTCTACCATTTCTCAAAAAAAGTGCCAAAAATGTTAAAAGTAACAAGAGACAGTTTTTGACAATTACTTTATTTAAAGTCTTCTTCCTTCCATCTTCTTCCGGTCTTCTCCCTTCCTTCTTCCTTCGGTTTCTTCCTCCATCTTCTTCTTCCTCCGCTTCTTTCTCCGATCCTCTGCTTCTTGCTCCGGTGTTACGTAATGGGTGACCTGCCCCCCCTCTGACGTCACGGGGAAAGCCAGAGGGAAGTCCCTGCCAAGTACCCGTGTGTCAGAAGGGGCGGGGTCACCGGGAGGCCCCACCCTCCGTTATAAAAGAAGTGTCAGAAGAAGAGAAGCGTCACACAGCGGGAGCCTCCCATGGATGTGGAGCGGCCTAAGAACGAAGCGAGAACACCGGAGCAAGAAGCAAAGCATCGGAGGAAGAAGCAGAAGAAGAAGAAGATGGAGGAAGAAACCGAAGGAAGAAGGAAGGAAAAAGAAGACCCGAAGAAGATGGAAAGAAGAAAACTTTAAATAAAGGAATTGTCAAAAATTGGCTGTTGTAATTTTTAACATTTTTGACACTTTTTTTGTGAAATGGTAGGGGTACTTTTGTACCCCATTACCATTTCACACGGGGGGGGGGGTGGGATCTGGGGGTCCCCTTGTTAAAGGGGCTTCCAGATTCTGATAAACCCCCACCCGCAGACCCCCACAACCACCGGGCAAGGGTTGTAGGGATGAGGCCCTTGTCCCCATCAACATGGGGACAAAGTGCTTTGGGGCGCTACCCCAAAGCACCCTCCCAATGTTGAGGGCATGTGGCCTGGTATGGTTTGCCCCCCTCTTTTCCTGCGGCCTGCCAGGTTGCGTGCTCGGATAAGGATCTAGTATGGATTTTTAGAGGGACCCCCACACCAGTTTTTTTTTATTTTGGCGCGGGTTCCCCTTAAAATCGGGTCTGGAATGGATTTTGAGGGGGACCCCCACGCCATTTTTTTTTAATTTTGGCGCAGGGTTCCCCTTAATATCCATACCAGACCTAAAGGGGGACACTCAAGCATTTTTTTCTTAATTTTGGTTCGGGGTTCCCCTGTGGGGGAATCCCATGCTGTTTTTATGAATAAACTTTTATATAGCCACGAGTAGTTTTAAATAAATTTTATTCCTTTAGAAATGTAATTTTGCTGTCAGACTTTTCTAAACATGGGAAACATGTGCCACTTTACAGACATACTATAGACACCCCCCAGGTACCAAATTTAAAGGAATATTAAAATTTTATTGTTTCACTTTAAGCATTATTAAAATCACTGCTCCTGAAAAAACTTCTGTTTTTAAAACTTTTTTTGCATTGATACATGTCCCCTGGGGCAGGACCCAGGTCCCCAAACACCTTTTATGACAATAACTGGCATATTAGCCTTCAAAATAAGCACTTTTGATTTCTCCCATAGACTTTTAAAGGGTGTTCCACGTCTTTCGAATTTGGCGCGAACACCCCAGATTGTTCGCTGTTCGGCGAACGGGCGAACAGCCAATGTTCGAGTCGAACACAAATTCGACTCGAACAGACAGCCCATCCATAATCTTAAGCTTGTATGATTATCAAACAGTTGTCAATAGGGTTGAGCGAACCCGAACTGTAAAGTTCGGGTCCGTACCGGACTTTTGGGTGTCCGGGACCCGGACCCGAACCCGAATTATTGGCTGCAAGTTCGGGTTCGGGTCCGATGTTTGGCGCTGTATTGGCGCCTTTTTAACAGCTTTAGGGCAGCCAATGGATGATCGTTTCACTAGTGTGCCCTAGAAGCCATCACAGCCATGCCTACTAATGGCATGGCTGTGATTGGCCAGTGCAGCATGTGACCCAGTCTCTATAAATAGTACACACACAGCACACAGCGTCATTCTGTTAGACAGACACTGTTAGGCAGGTTCCTGTGCTGCAGATAGATAGATAGATAGATAGAGGATTTTAGGAGTTAGTGTGCTAAAGTCAGTCCACATTCCTTGAATTTTATTCTAATTAGTTAGATCAGTGAGCGATCTAGATAGCTAGAGTAGGGAGGGAGTTTCTTTATTTTGCAAAAGAAAGAGGCAGACATAATTATTGAAGAGATTCCTAAATCAATTGTACCCTGGCTGGGGTGCAGTGCACAGTCACAATAACAGTGCCATGAGGCCAGTGCCAGACAAAATATAAATGTTTTACCTGCAAGCTCAGTGCAACATTACTGCACTGCATATACTAAGAGATACACCACAGTCTGTGTATTTTGCTACTGGAAAAACATTGCATAAAAATTGAATTTTGCTTTTTATTTTTTTTCCCCAATAGCATTTTCTGCGTGTTCATACATACACGGTGTAGACACTAACCGTGTATTCTGATATTGCAAAAACATTGCAAAAAAAAAAAAATTAATTTTGCAGTTTTTTTTTCTTCCCAATAGCATTTTCTGCGTTTTCATAAACGCTTTACATACTGTCCGTGTAGTCTAATATTGCAAAAACATCGCAAAAAAATAAAATTTTGCAGTGTTTTTTTTTCTTCCCAATAGCATTTTCTGCGTTTTCATAAACGCTTTACATACTGTCCGTGTAGTCTGATATTGCAAAAACATTGCAAAAAAATAAAATTTTGCAGTGTTTTTTTTCTTCCCAATAGCATTTTCTGCGTTTTCATAAACGCTTTACATACTGTCCGTGTAGTCTGATATTGCAAAAACATCGCAAAAAAATAAAATTTTGCAGTGTTTTTTTTTTTTTCTTCCCAATAGCATTTTCTGCGTTTTCATAAACGCTTTACATACTGTCCGTGTAGTCTGATATTGCAAAAACATTGCAAAAAAATAAAATTTTGCAGTGTTTTTTTTCTTCCCAATAGCATTTTCTGCGTTTTCATAAACGCTTTACATACTGTCCGTGTAGTCTGATATTGCAAAAACATCGCAAAAAAATAAAATTTTGCTGTGTTTTTTTTTTCTTCCCAATAGCATTTTCTGCGTTTTCATAAACGCTTTACATACTGTCCGTGTAGTCTGATATTGCAAAAACATTGCAAAAAAATAAAATTTTGCAGTGTTTTTTTTCTTCCCAATAGCATTTTCTGCGTTTTCATAAACGCTTTACATACTGTCCGTGTAGTCTGATATTGCAAAAAAATAAAATTTTGCAGTGTTTTTTTTTCTTCCCAATAGCATTTTCTGCGTTTTCATAAACGCTTTACATACTGTCCGTGTAGTCTGATATTGCAAAAACATCGCAAAAAAATAAAATTTTGCAGTGTTTTTTTTTCTTCCCAATAGCATTTTCTGCGTTTTCATAAACGCTTTACATACTGTCCGTGTAGTCTGATATTGCAAAAACATTGCAAAAAAATAAAATTTTGCAGTGTTTTTTTTTTTTTTCTTCCCAATAGCATTTTCTGCGTTTTCATAAACGCTTTACATACTGTCCGTGTAGTCTGATATTGCAAAAAAATAAAATTTTGCAGTGTTTTTTTTTCTTCCCAATAGCATTTTCTGCGTTTTCATAAACGCTTTACATACTGTCCGTGTAGTCTAATATTGCAAAAACATCGCAAAAAAAATAAAATTTTGCAGTGTTTTTTTTTCTTCCCAATAGCATTTTCTGCGTTTTCATAAATGCTTTACATACTGTCCGTGTAGTCTAATATTGCAAAAACATTGCAAAAAAATAAAATTTTGCTGTGTTTTTTTTTCTTCCCAATAGCATTTTCTGCGTTTTCATAAACGCTTTACATACTGTCCGTGTAGTCTGATATTGCAAAAACATTGCAAAAAAATAAAATTTTGCAGTGTTTTTTTTCTTCCCAATAGCATTTTCTGCGTTTTCATAAACGCTTTACATACTGTCCATGTAGTCTGATATTGCAAAAATATTGCAAAAAAATAAAATTTTGCAGTGTTTTTTTTCTTCCCAATAGCATTTTCTGCTTTTTCATAAACGCTTTACATACTGTCCGTGTAGTCTGATATTGCAAAAACATCGCAAAAAAATAAAATTTTGCAGTGTTTTTTTTTTTTCCCAATAGCATTTTCTGCGTTTTCATAAACGCTTTACATACTGTCCGTGTAGTCTGATATTGCAAAAACATTGCAAAAAAATAAAATTTTGCAGTGTTTTTTTTTTTCTTCCCAATAGCATTTTCTGCGTTTTCATAAACGCTTTACATACTGTCCGTGTAGTCTGATATTGCAAAAACATCGCAAAAAAATAAAATTTTGCAGTGTTTTTTTTTCTTCCCAATAGCATTTTTTCTGCGTTTTCATAAACGCTTTACATACTGTCCGTGTAGTCTGATATTGCAAAAAAATAAAATTTTGCAGTGGTTTTTTTTTCTTCCCAATAGCATTTTCTGCGTTTTCATAAACGCTTTACATACTGTCCGTGTAGTCTGATATTGCAAAAATATTGCAAAAAAATAAAATTTTGCAGTGTTTTTTTTTCTTCCCAATAGCATTTTCTGCGTTTTCATAAACGCTTTACATACTGTCCGTGTAGTCTGGTATTGCAAAAACATTGCAAAAAAATAAAATTTTGCAGTGTTTTTTTTCTTCCCAATAGCATTTTCTGCTTTTTCATAAACGCTTTACATACTGTCCGTGTAGTCTGATATTGCAAAAACATTGCAAAAAAATAAAATTTTGCAGTGTTTTTTTTTCTTCCCAATAGCATTTTCTGCGTTTTCATAAACGCTTTACATACTGTCCGTGTAGTCTGATATTGCAAAAACATCGCAAAAAAATAAAATTTTGCAGTGTTTTTTTTTCTTCCCAATAGCATTTTCTGCGTTTTCATAAACGCTTTACATACTGTCCGTGTAGTCTGATATTGCAAAAACATTGCAAAAAAATAAAATTTTGCAGTGTTTTTTTTTCTTCCCAATAGCATTTTCTGCGTTTTCATAAACGCTTTACATACTGTCCGTGTAGTCTGATATTGCAAAAACATCGCAAAAAAATAAAATTTTGCAGTGTTTTTTTTTCTTCCCAATAGCATTTTCTGCATTTTCATAAACGCTTTACATACTGTCCGTGTAGTCTGATATTGCAAAAATATTGCAAAAAAATAAAATTTTGCAGTGTTTTTTTTTCTTCCCAATAGCATTTTCTGCGTTTTCATAAACGCTTTACATACTGTCCGTGTAGTCTGGTATTGCAAAAACATTGCAAAAAAATAAAATTTTGCAGTGTTTTTTTTCTTCCCAATAGCATTTTCTGCTTTTTCATAAACGCTTTACATACTGTCCGTGTAGTCTGATATTGCAAAAACATTGCAAAAAAATAAAATTTTGCAGTGTTTTTTTTCTTCCCAATAGCATTTTCTGCGTTTTCATAAACGCTTTACATACTGTCCGTGTAGTCTGATATTGCAAAAACATCGCAAAAAAATACAATTTTGCAGTGTTTTTTTTTCTTCCCAATAGCATTTTCTGCGTTTTCATAAACGCTTTACATACTGTCCGTGTAGTCTGATATTGCAAAAAAATAAAATTTTGCAGTGTTTTTTTTTCTTCCCAATAGCATTTTCTGCGTTTTCATAAACGCTTTACATACTGTCCGTGTAGTCTGATATTGCAAAAACATTGCAAAAAAATTAAATTTTGCAGTGTTTTTTTTCTTCCCAATAGCATTTTCTGCGTTTTCATAAACGCTTTACATACTGTCCGTGTAGTCTGATATTGCAAAAACATCGCAAAAAAATAAAATTTTGCAGTGTTTTTTTTTTCTTCCCAATAGCATTTTCTGCGTTTTCATACACGCTTTACATACTGTCCGTGTAGTCTGATATTGCAAAAACATTGCAAAAAAATAAAATTTTGCAGTTTTTCTTTTTCTTCCCAATAGCATTTTCTGCGTTTTCATAAACGCTTTACATACTGTCCGTGTAGTCTGACGTTGCAAAAAAAAAAAAATTGCGTTTTTTTTTTTTCTTCTTCCCAATAGCATTTTCTGCGTGTTCATACATACACGCTGTAGACACTAACCGTGTATTCTGATATTGCAAAAACATTGCAAAAAAAATATAATTTTGCGGTGTTTTTTTTCTTCCCAATAGCATTTTCTGCGTTTTCATAAACGCTTTAGACACTGTACGTGTATTCTGCTATATACAAAAACACCCATTTAGGGCGAGATCATAAATTTTGAAAATATGAGGAGATCATCAAAAAGGGGACGTGGCCCGGGTCGTGGTCGATCTGTGCCAGCTACACGCACTAGTGAAACACCTTCCGCAGGTGCGAGTAGGCGACAGAGCCTGCAGCAGTATTTTGGCGCGCCAAATGAGGCTGTACGAATGTCGAGGCCAGGACAAGTACAGGCGATAGTAGATTGGGTTGCTGCTGACAGTGCCTCCGGTTCCTTCACATTGTCTCCCACCCAGTCTCCTGATGAAAGTTCAGAGTTGGCACCTGCAGCCGATGTCCATCAGTCTTTCACCTCACCCCCTTGCAAATCAGCCAATCAGTCTGAGCCCCAAATCATGCAGCAGTCTCTTCTGCTTTTTGATGACTCTGTTAGCAGGGTTTCCCAGGGCCATCCACCTAGCCCTGCCCCAGAAGTGGAAGAGATTGTGTGCACCGATGCCCAACCACTTATGTTTCATGATGAGTACATGGGAGGACCAACGCATCACGTCTCGGATGATGACGAAACACAGGTGCCAACTGCTGCTGCTTTCGCCATTGTGCAGACCGACAAGAAGGGCAGGGGTGAATTTTGGGTGGAAGATGGAGCAGGGTGCAAAAGCGGAGCGTCCGTCCCCTAGACAGTACGTCTGCTACTGCCCAACGCAACAAGGGACCGAGCACACCAAAGCCAGGTGCAAGGAGTTCCCTAGCGTGGCAGTTCTTCAGACAATGTCATGATGACAAGACACGAGTGGTTTGCACGCTGTGCAATCAGAGCTTGAAGCGAGGCATAAACGTTCTCAACCTGAGCACAACCTGCATGACCAGGCATCTAAGTGCAAAGCACGAGATGCAGTGGAGTAGACACTGCAAAAACCAAGAAAGGTCTCTGGCTCCTCCTGCTTCCTCTTCTGCTGCAGTCTCGGCCTCTTCATCCACCTCTGTAGTGACAGTGACACCTGCCAACCCGCAAACAGAGGATCTGCCAGCAACACTACCACCTGGGTCACCAACCATCTCCACAATGTCCCATGGAAGCTTTCAGCTCTCTATTTCCCATACACTGGAGCCGAAGAGGAAGTACCCCCCTAGCCACCCGCAATCCCTGGCCCTGAATGCCAGCATTTCAAAATTGCTCGCCTTTGAAATGCTGTCATTCCGTCTGGTGGAGACGCAGAGTTTTCAAAGGCTGATGTCATTGGCTGTCCCACAGTACGTCATGCCCAGCCGCCACTACTTTTCCAGACGAGCTATCCCTTCCCTGCACAACCAAGTGGGGGACAAAATCAGGTGTGCACTGTGCAACGCCATCTGTGGCAAGGTCCACCTAACTACGGATGCGTGGACCAGTAAGCACGGTCAGGGACGTTATATCTCCCTAACAGCACACTGGGTAAATGTAGTGGCGGCTGGGCCTGAGGCGGATAGCAGTTTGGCGCATGTCCTTCCACCACCGAGGATTGCAGGGCACTTCAGTTTGCCTCCTGTTGCTAACTCCTCCTACTCCGCCTCCTCATCCTCTACCGCCTCCTCATCCGGTCAGCATAACACCTTCACCACCAACTTCAGCACAGCCAGGGCTAAACGACAGCAGGCAGTTTTAAAACTCTCCTGTTTGGGGGAAAAACCCCACACCGCGCAGGAGTTGTGGAGGGACATGGAACAACAGACCGATGAGTGGTTGGTGGCAGTGAGCCTCAAGCCCGGCCTGGTGGTGTGCGATAATGGGCAAAATCTTGTAGCAGCTCTGGGCCTTGCCGGTTTGACGCACATCCCTTGCCTGGCGCATGTGCTGAACTTGGTGGTCCAGAGGTTCCTGAAGAATTACCCCGATATGCCAGAGCTGCTGCAGAAAGTGCGGGCCGTCTGTCCGTACTTTCGGCGTTCTCACCCTGCTGCTGCTCGCCTGTCAGCGCTGCAGCGTAACTTCTGCCTTCCCGCTCACCGTCTCATATGTGACGTGCCCACAAGGTGGAACTCCACCTTGCACATGCTTGCCAGACTGTGCGAGCAGCAGCAGGCGATAGTGGAGTTTCAGATGCAGCACGCACGCGTGAGTCGCTCTGCGGAACAGCACCACTTCATCGCCAATAACTGGGCCTCCATGCGAGACCAGTGTGCCTTGTTGCGCTGTTTCGAGTACTCCACCAACATGGCCAGTGCCGATGACGCCGTTCTCAGCGTTACTATCCCAGTTCTATGCCTCCTTGAAAAAACTCTTAAGGCGATGATGGAAGAGGATGTGGCACAGGATGAGGAGGAGGAGGAGGAAGAGGGTTCATTTCCAAGGCTTTCAGGGCAGTCATTTACAAGTGGCTACGAGGGTGGGTTCCTGCACCAACAAGCGCCAGGTACACAATTGTCTGGCAGCAAGGGCACAGTTCTGGAGGATGACAAGGTGGAGGATGAGGAGGAACCATGTTCACAGCAGGGCGGCACCCAAACCAGCTCATGTCCATCACTGGTGCGTGGCTGGGGGGATACAGAGGACGCAGACGATACACCTCCCACAGAGGACAGCTTTTCCTTGCCTCTGGGCAGCCTGGCACACATGAGCGATTACATGCTGCAGTGTCTCCGCAACAACTGCCGAGTTGCCCACATTTTAACTGGTGCTGATTATTGGGTGGCCACCCTGCTGGATCCCCGTTACAAGGACAACGTGCCGTCCTTAATTACCTCACTGGAGCGTGATCGTAAGATGCGCGAGTACAAGCGCACGCTGGTAGACGCGCTGCTGGTGGCATTCCCACTTGGAAGCGGGGGTACGGCGGAAGCACAAGGCGAAGGCAGAGGAGGAGGAAGAGGTCGCCAACGCAGCTGGGGCACCGCCAGCACCTCGCAAGGCAGGGTTAGCATAGCCGGAATGTGGAAAAGCTTTGTCGGCACGCCACAACAACCAGCACCACCAGCTGAGATGGAACGTCTTAGCAGGAGGCAGCATTTCACCAACATGGTGGAGCAGTATGTGTGCACACGCGTACACGTACTGCATGACGGGTCTGCCCCCTTCAACTTCTGGGTCTCCAAATTGGGCACATGACCTGAGCTTGCCCTTTACGCCTTGGAGGGAACGTGTATTTAGCACGGCAGGGGGCGTTATCACAGACAAGCGCAGCCGCCTGTCCAGAGCCAATGTGGACAAGCTCACGTTCATTAAAATGAACCAGGCATGGATCCCACAGGACTTGGCCGTACCTTGTGCAGAATAGACACATATACCGGTGTTCTGACGAAAACTGTCTTGCTATCGGATAGTGTCCGGCCACTTACTGCGCAGGTGCAGTGCTTGCGCAGTACAGAGGACAAGGAGATTCACAAAATCTCCAAAGATGAACGTCGCCTGCGCAGTGAGTGCAGGTTCAAGCCCGACCATCCAAGAGGACATACGGTAACAGGGCACATAGTAACAGGGCCCCTCACGGGCTCGCTTGGCTAGGCTTCAACCTCGGATGATGTGGCTTGAACCTGGAGTCACCGCGCATCGTCTTCGGAGAGTTTCGAAATCCCCTTGTCCTACGTACTGAGCAAGCGCAGTACAGGGCGGACACTATGCGAAAGAGGACAGAATTCCACACATCATTCACCACTAGCCTTACCCAGCCATTGTTGTATTTTTGAACCAGTGTTGGCTACCTCGTCCTCCTCCACCGCCGCTTCCACCTACACCGCCACATCCACCGCCACCTCAACCTCCTACTCCATTTGAATTTCGTCCTCCTAGGTCAAGATTATAATTTTTTTCATTTTTTTTTTAATTTCCAAGTATTTTATTTTCCCACTATCTTATCCATTAAATTGAATAATTTTTTCCAGAAAGTGCGTATTCTGGGGTATTCCCACCATATGTGCGGCATCGTGCCGTTGAGTTTCTGAGGTTCTTAATGACTTCCTGTACCTCTTCTGCTGAGAAGGGGGCCTCCAGCATTTTTTTTTTTTTTTTTTGATGTTATTTTAAGTTATTTCCCTATCCACATTTGTTTGCAGATCACTTGCCATGCTCTTAACAACATTTTGTTGCCATTTGCAGCCCTCTAGCCCTTTCCATGACCTTTTTACAGCCATTTTAGTGTTCAAAAGTCTGTGTCCCCATTGACTTCAATGGGTTCGGGGTCAAGTTCGGGTCAAGTTCGGTCCCGAACCCGGACTTTTTTCCGAAGTTCGGCCGAACCCGCCGAACCCGAACATCCAGGTGTCCGCTCAACTCTAATTGTCAATCATTCTGTTTTTTTCTCAAGTAAGGAATAATATGAATATATCCTAAATTAAATGTATTCTTTTATACCCTTTGAAAGTTTAGTGAAAAATGTAATTACAGAATGCTAAAGTTATAGAAATCTTACAGTCTTGAACTGTGTATGCATTCAATTTATTATAATTTTTTTGCCAATTGGTAGAACTGTTTGTTGTAATTCTGCCACCAGTTTGCATTGGACATCTTGCTGGCATCCCTAGGAAATGTATTGGCTAGTGTAGATGTAGACTCTTCGACAGAAATGCAGGTCACCAAAATACATTGCAGCTGCTATTTAATATGCAGTGGTTATGTGGAGAACAAGTAGATATTAGATGCCAATTTACATACATATACTGTAGAAAGAGAGAAGCAGAAACATTAACTTGTATTCATTGTATGCAGTGTATCTCATTAGCAAGTAAAAGACAAAATATGACAGTGGAGCCTGCCTGCTAATAGTTTAACAAAACTTCACAAACTGGAGTTTGTTGGAATGTACTTGGGTTTTTGAATGAATGTGGATGACCATACTAAAGATCAGGCCACCCAATTCTAAGAAGAAGTTATAGGTGACCTTACCTGTAGATATAAGGGCAGCTTAAATCTTAACTCCACCCAAAGCCTTTTATTCGTTTTAAAATAGTGCATGGTAGAATTAGATATTCTGTCACAGATTGAAATAAAAAAATAAGTTTTACAGGAGGAGGATGGTTCAAAACCTTTGTCAGTATTTTGTTTTCTATGCCCCAATTAAGCAGATTTAAAAACATGCAGTGGTCTCTTTATAAACAATTTTCACAGTGAAAATGCAAATACATTTGTTCTGTGTGAATGAGACAAAAATGCCTGTTTGTATTGGCTATTTCCTGTGCTGGTCAATTGTTTTTTAATGGTCTAAAATAGAAAATACAGCATTTGGCCCCTAAATGGTGTCAAGCATCATGCTTAGCACCATGTAGTGGCCAAATTTGGTATTTTCCATTTCTTTTGTTGGGAGTCAGTCTGAGCCAGGGTCAAGAGGGGTTCATTGTAGAGGGCAGGTACTTCCTTTAAAGCCCTGCTTATTAATCAGGGGAAGAGAGAAGGAGGATGGTGGTTAGTGTAGGCATTGAAGAGATCTGTGTGTGCAAACTGGATTTCACTGAAAGATTTTTCTGACAGTGGAAGATGCAGTGGGCAGTGTGAGGGGTACAAGCCAGTTCAATTTCCAATGTCCTGGGCTAAATCCGCACACATTTTAAAAACTTCAGACTAAGCAATGGAGGAACTGATTGAGCATTTATCACTGGCTAATCAAGTCAAGCACAGGCCCATCATGAGAAGATGATGGCTGTAAAAAAGCAGGCCCTGGTGAAGGCAGTTGCTGCTTAACAAGAGCTGAACCACCTGCTGATGGAACAAATGTTGAGTTTACAGAAGGCCATGACCCACTAGCTGAAAGTTTAGAGATGGCTGTGTTACAAATGGACTAGAAAGGGATTAGAAGACGGTGTAGGGTGCGGTGGACCGCCAGCATGTATACTGTGACTTGGCCCTGGATTTAGAACAGAATTAAGCTGCTAAAGGTGTAAATATTAGCCAGGCTGGGGGTGACTCTTACCTTGAGGGTTAGCCGAGTTCATGCCTGGTGTTTTGATAGGGCTAAGCCTGCCCATGCACAACTGAATCACCTAATGCACCTACTCCAGGATTGTCTGGATTGTGGAATCGGTCACTCTGGACCCTGGCCCTGGTCTGCAAGGACTTCCCAAGGAGCTGCACTGGTGGGTGGCTCAGCCTGAGCTCCAGTTCCTGCATGAAATGGCCAACTTGGTCGACCAATACAGCTGTGCAGAAAGCTTCTGTCTGGGCCCTTCTGCAACCCTGGAGCTAATCCAGATTAAGGAGCAGCATTCCAGTGCTAAGATGTCTCATGTTGAATTACATTAAGTCTTTCTACCTTACCACTATATTGTGGGTAGTAGTGGGTGTAAAAAATGTAAAACTTGTAAAATCTATCCCATGAAATTAGTTCCTTCGATTACTCTCTCTGTAGATTCTGTGACTTTGTACAAATTACTTTTGATAATATTTTTTTCATGTGGCCTTTGCAGTAGCATTTATCAATGGCCATCCAGAAAACATGTCCATACAGGAAAAAGCATACTCCTAAGATCCTGACTTGGGCATTTTGATATGTCAATTTATAATCTCAGAATGGGATAATCGGTCTTTGGTAACTGGTTAAGCAAGTATAGCAGTATATTTTAAAACAACTGTGATGAACATTAGCAATGTCTATTGCTTATTTATTAAGGCAGACATAACTGCTTTCGACTGCTTTTGACTGATGAAACGGTTATCTTAGGGAAGAGAGTAGCAGGCAGAGACAACTGTACCTGTGTAGCCGTAACAAGAAAAATGTTAATTGGTCAAATGAGTAATTGATTACTGTCCTGAGTAATGAAGGTCATAAACACTGTAGCTGGCCTTAATTGTCGTTTTTAGTAAAATGCAAGTAGGGTCTTTTCATATTAAGATCAAAAGTATTTGGTCAGCCAATCATAATCATAACTGTTTGTTGCATTACTTGCAAGTACTTTGTGAACTTTGTCATCTGCTCTGGAATCCAATAAAGGCCAATCTCTCTGGAGAACCAAGTTACTGCAAGAAAGTTCATACAAATATGTTTACAACACTCTACTGGGCCAGAACTAAGGGTGGAATCTGTGCGTTGCACAGACTCAGCAAGTGTTTGGGTCTATAATGCTGCATTCCTAGTCGCCTGATCTGCTTCATGCTTTTCCTTGGCCTCTGTTCTGTTCCGTGTGTGCTTTAACCTTTTTATTATTTTTTATTATGGCTACCTCAGCAAGAATCTGTAAGGCTGAATACAGCCAATCAATTACCTTAGCATGCTTGATTGGTTTACCTGCTACACTAAAAAAAAAGTCTAGCCCTCCAAATAGAACCAAAATCATGCACCACTCCAAAAACATCTCTACTATGTATGTAAACGTATACTCTTGTGATTGCTCATAGGCATTTGCTAAAGTATGGAGCTCTGCTTCTTGAGCTGGGATAGAAAAATCATATGAATACACAGGGGGTTGATTTACTAAAGCTGGAGAGTGCAGCAACTGGTGCAGCTCTGCATAGAAACCAATCAGATTGCAGGATATTTGTCAATGCTTAATTGAACAAAAAGTTAGAAACGAATTGCCTACCATGCACAGGTGCACCAGATTTTAGTAAATAAATCCCAAAGTGTCTTCCTGAGTGACAACCCATATTCTGTATGGGTCTTGCCATCCTTGGTATAATGCAGGGATCCATCTACAAAAAAAAAAAAATCTGGGTCTTCACAGAGCGTGTCCTGCGCTGGGCTCACAGCAGCTGATTCCTACAACATAATAATACAGGCAATAGGGTGGGTTCAACTGTATACCTTTTCATTGTTAGATTTGTACATAAATAATAATGCAAATTCATATTTTGTTATATTATGTTTGGGCTGCTAGCAATAATTCCTGCACAAAATGTGGGACTGTTAACATTAAATCATTGTCCAAAATAATGTCTGTAACTTTGTCTAAAGCACCTTGCATGCAGTTATTGATCTGAAGCAGATGGGTGTACCCTTGATTACTGGCTCCAGGTTGCATGAAATATATCTCAATTGCGTTTTTTTTTTTTTTTTTTTTTCAATCATGCTCTTGTGTAAGAGCTCCAGTTTCATATTCTAAAAAGACAACCTTTTCCTGACATTATTAGAATTACTCTTTACTAGCTGTTAATTTTAGTTATATAACACAAGTCCTTAGTTTCTGTCTTACATATTTTCCTGATGTCAAAACATAATATAATATAACAATACCATGCAGTCATGAAGAGATGTCTGTAAATTCAAGGTTTTCTTGAGCTTACCATGGCACTTACAAGGAAAAGAGACACATTCTTTCAGAGTACACACATACTGATTGGATTCAAATAATAATAATACCAACAATCTATATATGAAAGAACAGAAAAATTATCAGCCAGATCAAAAAAAAAGAAAAAAAAAAAAAAAAAAAAAGCTGACTGTAGGTGGCATCTATCCTAACAGGGTGTGTGCTGTGTGGACTTGGTCCGACGGATCTGTCAACAGCTATAATTTTATAACTCTCACATCATGGACCACACATCAAGTTATTATCAGACCTTTAGATTTAATTTTTGTATAAAAAGCAGTTGTAGTACAACCACTTTATCTTAATCTAAAGTAACCTCATATTACAGATTTTCCCAATACCCTGTATTCCATTTCCAACTGAAGGTTGTTTAAACCAATTATAATATACCGTATTTATTGGCGTATAACACGCGCCGATGTATAACACGCACCCCAATTTAAGAGGGAAGTTTCAGGGAAAAAATAAAAATAACCCACTTTGAAGGAAAATAATGGTCAGTGAGCATCAATGCAGCTTGATTAGTGACCATCTGCAGCCTCAATGCAGCCTTATCTGTGCCCATCTGCAGCTTCAGTGCAGCCTGATCTGTGCCCATCTGCAGCCTAATCTGTACCCATCTGCAGCTTCAGTGCAGCCTGAACTGTGCCCATCTGCAGCCTAATCTGTGCCCATCTGCAGCTTCAGTGCAGCCTGATCTGTGCCCATCTGCAGCCTAATCTGTACCCATCTGCAGCTTCAGTGCAGCCTGATCTGTGCCCATCTGCAGCCTAATCTGTCCCCATCTGCAGCTTCAGTGCAGCCTGATCTGTGCCCATCTGCAGCCTGATCTGTGCCCATCTCCCCCATCAATGCAGCTCACCATCTCTCCTTGCAGGAAATCGCTCTCAGTCGGCAGTCACATACACAGTCCCGCCTCCGCCATCGGCATTGGACCAGCTCCTGTGAAGGACAGAACACTGGTCCAATGCTGGTGGCGGAGGCAGGACTGTGTGTGTGATGTGCAAGCCGAGTTAGAGCCAAGCAAAGAGACGAGTGGAGAGGAGATGACGGCTCAGTGATTTCCGGTGGCACTTGTCCCCCTCCTTCCCTTCTGAGGTATGCCGTCGGCGTATAACACGCACCCGCGATTTTCCACCTATTTTCAGGGGAAAAAAGTGTGTGTTATACACCGATAAATACGGTATCTATATTATTAATAAAAGTGTCAACATCATGCTTCCCTTTTTTATTTGTGTAATTTTAGTACCACTGAACTTTTAACTTAAAATTAACCTTTATTTTACCATGATTGGAAAACAGATTCAAAATAAATGTGATCACAGATTCATCATCAAATTAGTTGAATAATCAGATTAAATGAGCCGACATTATATATATATAAATAGATAGATATAGATGATAATCAGTATTGATATTTTTTATTACTTGCAGTCATATCATGTTCGGTAACCTTGCCAGTCTTATCAGTCTCATTCTCTTTCTCTCTCTCACTCTGCACATTCATTTATTGGGAAAGAGAGAGGCACATCTGCACATAGCTACAGGACATACACAATACATAATACAAATACACAAGAAGGTCTAAAAGCCCCAGCATATCCATTCACACACATACATACAATATCATCTCTCAAAAAATTGCTTACATTTTAACTATTTTTACACAACATAAACATAATATTCTCTCACTTTCTTTTAACTCCATTAAAATTTCCCTGCTTAAGTTAGTTTTAACTCCCTTAATTCTGCCTTTCCTATTTTGTCTTCTCATACCCCTTGCATTTCACGTACTGTAGTTTTTGTACTTAACTTACTCTAGCCGCTTGCCGACCACCTAACTGTAAATATACATCTTTAATTTGACGTTAAATAGGCAGGAAGCAAAGTGAGTAGAGCCCCCACTCGGCTCTATGATCTTGGAGGACTGGAGCGACGTCTGACATCACTTCCTGTTCTTGGGCATAAACAAAATATATTTTTTTCCTTCAACACAAAACGTAATTTTTTTACTCCATATCTCTCAATAAAGAGGACCTGCCATGCTTATTTCTATTACAAGGGATATTTACATTTACATAAAAGTGATTAAAAAAAAATGAAAGGGATAATGTAAAAATAAAAAATAAAAAGTAAAATAAATAAGAAAAAAAAATCCAAGCACCCCATCCCTCCGAGCTAGCGCGGAAAAGCGAACACATACGCAAGTCGCACCCGCATATGTAAACGGTGTGTTTAAACCACACATGTGAGGTATCGCCATGATCGTTAGAGGGAGGACAATAATTCTAGCTAACCTGTAAAAACTATTTTAAAGCATGACATGTTGGGTAACTATTTACTCAGCGTAACATCATCTTTACAGTTTTTTTTTTTTTAATTCATTAAAGTGTATTTTTTCCAAAAAAATTGTGTTTAAAAGACTGCTGTGCAAATAAAGTGTGACATAAAATATCGCCATTTTATTCTTTAGGCTCTCTGCTAAAAAAAATATATATATTATATAATATTTGGGGGTTCTAAGTAATTTTTACAGATACAGAATACAGATTTTTTACTTGTTAAACACATGTCAGAAAAAGGCCTGGTCTTAAAGTGGCTAGCTTCCATCATCAGACAGGCAGCCATTGTGCTCATCCCATTTTTTCTTTGCTGACCACATATAAAATATTATATTTGGGTCCATGGGTGTCCACAGAACTTTTTTTTAGGGTGGGGGCATCACTTTAAAGTTACCCATGCTCCGCCCCTTTTCAACAATGTAATGAAGTTGAGGGGTTTAGTCATTATCACCTAAAGTGCAGGCATGCAAAAGCCTAATAGAAGGATCAGAAAAACAAAGTAAGTCCTTAAGCGCTAAAACTGACATAATAATAAAACCATTGTGTTGTCTAAAATATGTCCAAAATGCAGAATCCAGTGCAGCCGCCAACTCCTGGAGGGAAGTGAGTGAACGAAATGAACAAAAAATGCAGCGCTCAATGGTTTCAAGCAAATCAGGATTGTTGTGAGTCATATAAATATCTTTATTGGATGCATCTGAAATGATAATTAAAATGGAAAAGTCCTCCATGTTAAAATCCACCACAAAACATAAAATCCACTGTTGGATACATGTTGATAAAAAAATAAGAATTGAAGTACTCCAATATGTAATTATTTGTGATCACACCAAAAAACAGCCAGAATGGGGTTAAAGTCAGCAAGGATGCTGTGTTGGACACACACCACTAGCTAAACAATGGCAAAACAATCAAAACTGTAATAGCCTGGATGGTAAAGGCTCACTGTGGTGTGGCAGGGGAAAGGACCCCGAACTCGCTGCGACCTTAGGGGGAGGATGTCGATGTAGGCGGGAGAATGTGGCTTGTTGTCTGTCCGACCTCGTTGAGACACTACTTGGTGAGCAGCAATCAGGTCTGTAGGTGTATAACAGCCGCCGAATGTCCGACCTGTATCGAAGTGCCCTGGAAGCAGGAAGCGCCCGCACTGTGAAAGGCTGGTCTAGGTGGCACGCAGGCTCCGTTCTATTGCTGTGGCGACCGTGACAAAAAAAAATTAACTGGAAGTTGATTGACTATGCAGAGCTGCACCAGATTTTCTCCAGTTTTAGTAAATCAACTCAATTTTGTCTCATTCAGCAAAGGAAATGAAACTATGTTACAGATTCAACTGCTGCAACCACAAGGGGTTTATAAAGATACCCTTTGTGGTTTCAGCAAAGGAACCTGCAAAAGAGTTGCCAACATTTAAAAATAATTGTGAGGGAATCATTGAAGGGTTCATGACAGACACCTGGGGCTGTGGCCAATGCAGTTGATTTTTCTTCATGGTGTAGTGTTTGTGACTTTCCTCCTACTTTGACAAAATAGGTTGTGTCAGTGGGATTTAAATAGGTCCCGTTACTGGCATCGGCAAAAGAAAAATAAGCCCCATGTTTGGTGTCAGTGGGAGTAAAATAACCCCACGGTTAGTGTCAGTGTAGAGTATGCCTTATGGGTGTGGTCAATAGGCGTAAAATAAGTCCCATCCTTGGTTTCAGTTTGAGTAAAATAGGCCCCGTGCTTGGTGTCAGTGGGAGTGAAATAAGTCTCATTGTTGGTGTCAGTGGGAGTAAAATGCACAGTGCTCTGGATCGTGTGGGACAGACCATGGAACACAAACACTGCAGGACAGTGTCCACAATCATGGGGCTGTTCTGCATGATCCAGGACACAGTGGCACTTATGTTGTAATTGGGTCTCTTCTCTAAAAGGGCCTGAATTGGTTTCCAATACCCTCCTTCTATACTGAGGTAACACACAAAAAAGTATATGCATCAAGTGTGCACTGAGTAAAGTCGTACTTTCACCAAAGCCTCTACAAACAAGTCACATGCATCCCCTGCCCTTTGTCATATGACAGGATAGAAACAAGCATAAGGAAACGTCATTGCATCCTTCCTGCAATATGCCTGCATAGCTGTTTTCTTGGTATAGGAAAAAAACTTGAGAGTTAGAGAGAGAGCTGTGCATGATGTCATAAGCCTAGGCTAATGTCCAGACAAGAAACACGAAGTGGGCTGTATAAGGTATTTACTGGCAGAAAAAAATGTTTTACTATCCAAAGTTAAAACAACAAGGGCAGAAGATTTAATAGATAGAAAGATGAAAAAATTACTGAAGGTCCACTTTAAACTGTAACAGAATCACCTAGAGTATCATAAGGGCAGCCTAAAATTGATAGTATAAACCCCCGAAGGCTATGCTACCTTAAGCCCTGGAGTGACTTTGCTAGGTCCAAGTCTGCCTTTAGGACTTCACTATTCCAGGAAGTAAAAAATTGACAAAATCTGTGTGTATGTACTATGAGACAGACTTGGACAGTCTCCAGAAAAAAAAGAAAAAAATAATTGTTAATTGTGGCAGCTAGGTTGGTGCCCTGATGTTGAGTAGCTTCCGGATACTCCCAGTTCAAGAGGGCGGGAGATTGATGAAGAGCTTTGGTGGGAATAACTTGTAGAAAGGCTTAACAATAATGAAAGAACATACAACCAGTTCAGGGTACTGTTCAAGTGGATCTAAGTTAATGACCTAATAGGACAGTCCTGGACAAGTAATATGGCACTGCTCAGTGGTATGCTGAGGGAGTACAGCAATGTCCAAGGAACTGGAGGGCAAACTGTGTTAGGCTAAAGTCTCACTTCATCTTGTGTAGTGTTAGTTTAGTGGGTTGGCAACCCTCTCACCAATCTTGTACTTCAGCTGTGAATGCTGACGGTGGAGAGGTCCCTCATGGATTGATGACTTGAGCTCATCTGTATGTTTGGAGATGCAGATGGAGACCGGTGAACCTGTTCTGTATGGCTGGAGATTCTGCTGCTTGGGCCGCACTTGAAGGGGAGTGCCTATGGACTCTAGTCTAGCACTCTAGCCTGGATGCCTGCCTCCTTTCCTGGGCTGGAGCCTCCCAGAGCAGGTCACTGAATTCCTGCCCACTCCTCTTTCCAGGCCCATAGCTCATTGGGAACTGTAGTGATGCAGTGTCCCCTGTTACTTAGTGAAACTACCCCTCCCACAGTCCTTTTCTTAACAACCCCCACAATCGGTAGAGGACATAAAGAGGCATAGCTAACAGGCATGCTGTGATTTTCACATGGGGGGGCCCTTGTCTGTGTATACCACATTTTATTTATGGTGAGCATAGAAAGTTGTGTACTAGCACACATAACAGGCATAGGCAAAAAGGCCATCTCTGATTTAAATATTATAACGCAGGATACTTTGTATCCTGCTCTGGGGTTCACCTTTAAATTCTAAAAGCACACTTCTAAATGTCTTTGCAATCAGTTCAAAACACCTGCAGATGTTTTCATTGAACAGAATTAACAAACCTGTGTGTTTTCATCCTCTATTTAGTTACTTTATTATTTTTCCTCTACTCCAGGGCTTTTGGAATTCATTAAAACTTGCAGAATTACATTGATTTTGAAGTGTATGCCATTCCCTGGTGTTTTATGAGTAAGGCTAAATATATTTTAAATAAATCCCTGCAGAATAAGTGAAAAGTGTCCATGAGACTTAATATAAAATTGGGGGAACCCATATTCATGCTCTCAAATCAATTAATTTGCAACCAATTATAGTTATTCTTTACCTAGTTAAATCTGGTAAGGAATTATCTCCATAATTTTATAGTCTAGAGGCGTTGTTAAATAAATCTAGGACTTCTTTAAACATAGAAATATGTGAAGATTTGTCATCTTAAATTGCATTGAAAGAATTGTGAAGTGGTCACTGCTTTCTGTGTGCGTAAGGCTATGTTCACATCTATGCGATTGCGTTTGATGCAGTTTTCTGGTGCGTTTTCCTTTTTTGAACATGCGTTTTTGATGAATTTTTGCATGCGGTTTTCATGCGTTTTGTGTTATTTTTTTCTCCTCAACTACTTCCCACCTGGCCACTGCACATAAACGGCCGGTGGGCGCTTCTTCCTTCTGAGTGGATGTTCCTGAACGTCCCTCAGAAGGAGTGGGATCGCGCGACTGCCGGACGCGACGCATCTCAGATCACATGATGGCTGTGTCCAATCATAGCCATCATGTGATGTAAATAGAGAGCCGGTTGCTAGACAATAGGCTCTCCTTCTCCTCACACGGAGCTTGTCAGCCGGCCAGTGATCAGTGTGCATGAGCTGTTTTTTACAGCTTTTTACACACTGATCACCAGGCTAGTGTCCCCACACAGTGTCCCCAAAACCCTGTGCCCACACAGTGTGATCATCTGCGCACATCTGTCCGTGATGTATTTTTTACTCAAATTTGTCAATTATTAAGACATTTCTAACACACATCCTAGACATACTTAGAATTACGCCCTAAAACACATTCTGCTACTCCTCCTGAGCAGTGGCAGCGCATCCATTAGCCACTGTGTCAGAAGACTCTGCTGAACAAAACAATAGCTCTGATTAGTGGCTACTAAGCCGCTGATCAGAGCTATTCACCTAAACATACACCCCCACCTCTTTGCCTCTCTCCCGCTGTTTTCTCTCCTCCACTTTCCCTGCTGCAATGTTTTTAAAATGCCTCCCCTACCCTCCGTAACTGTTCCCTTGCTCCGCCACTGATCCCCTCAGCACCAGTTCTCACCCCCAGCACCAGTTACCCCCCAGGTCATCATGGACACCCTGTGGGTTCAATGCACAGATATGGAAAAAATAAAAGCTAACACCGCGCTCATCCCTAGATGTAACAAATAGTGAGTATTGTATAAATATAGCTAAATAAAAAATATTATGTGTATATACCCAAATGCAAACAGAATAATAATAAAGGCAGCAGCTAATAAATGTGAGATATGCACATAAACAGAAATATACAGTGAAAAAAGCCGCGCTAAAGTGATAATATGAATAAAATCACACAAAAACACTTAAACAGAAAATATTGAAAAAAATCTGTGTGAAAAGATTGTTCATAGAATAAAGTCCAATTAAAACTAAAAGTGATGGTGACAAAAAACATTCGGTCAGAGGGGGGCACAGGTCGGTAGGTGTCCAGTCACTGACTGGACACCTACCGACCTGTGCCCCCCTCTGACCGAATGTATGGTTCCCTGGCTTGATACCTTTGGAGGAGTCCGATCCCATTTATACCCTATAAGGGAAGATTTGCCTGACCCAGGATTTTGGTCGCTATCACCAGCTGAATACGAGTTCTGGAGGCGATGCCTGGTGGTTTGGTCATACCTTGACGACTTTCGAGTTACAGGCTTATCAAAGCTTGCCTTCTGGTAAGCACATCATTAGAGCGGTGGTGGATTAAGGTCACTTGGTGGAGTTCCTTTCACATTTACGTTTTTGGAGATCATATGTCACTACAAACCTTCTTTTTTTTGTCACCATCACTTTTAGTTTTAATTGGACTTTATTCTATGAACAATCTTTTCACACAGATTTTTTTCAATATTTTCTGTTTAAGTGTTTTTGTGTGATTTTATTCATATTATCACTTTAGCGCGGCTTTTTTCAATGCACAGATAGTTTAAAAATTCCACCCTACTGGGATCCTCCCTTCAGTGTTCCCACCACCTCACTGATCCCCAGTGGCCCCTACAGCTTTGCTGACCGGTTTTCCCCCACCCCCTCCCACCGGCTGCAGTAACTGTCGGTAACTGTCAGGGTGGGGAGGGGCTGGCAAATGTGTCAGTAGCGATCACTCTGTTCATTCAAACAGTGTTTACTATGCATCAGTGTGTAAATGAATAGGAGTCTCTATATAGACCCCTATTCATTCATCCACAGTGCAGCCTAGGCTGCATAGAAAGGGACTGTCTTCAACCCCTTTTCTCAGTATTAAAAAAAAAGAGACATTAGGGGTCCCTGATGTCTCTTCAAAGCCCCCCCCCCCCAAAAAAAAATTATATATATTTTTTTAATTGTACTTTATAAAAATAAATAAAAAAATTGTAAAAAATAGGAAAAATAAAAAACATAGTAAGGGTAGATTAAAACATGTGTCATGATATCAATTGGGTTTCAGCAGCTGCATGGACACAGCCACTGTTCCCAACTTGAAATCCGTGTTGGTGCATGTCCCTGAACTCGGATGTCAGATCTGTCCTTGCAGCAACTGCATCCCAACTGACACATATAGGACTGCCTGCACAGGGATGCACAGAACACCTCTGCATCCCCATGCAGGTAAACACAACCCTAGTATACCCCATGTGAATGCAGCCTTTGTAGAAATTTAGAAAGAGTTTTGTCAGTTATCCTGTGTTTATGTGTGCACCTAAGGATTTTAGTATTTTTTTTGTGAAAATAGCAATATGATAAACATTTGCGCAAATATTACGATGCCTTAGAAATCAGTAGCAACTTCTTTTTATTCTACAGATCGTGTGCTTTTAGGAAATGTATAGGTTGGGGGAGTCTTTACAAACTCTGAAAGCTGTAAGGGAAAAATAAAAAAGCATTGGAAAAATTGCAAAAATGGTCTGGCTACCTGAGTTAAAAAAGGAGCACGGGGCCTGGCAGTGAAAGGGTTAAAGGATATTAGAGCATTTATCATAGGGCAATAACAGTTTCATTTATCAATCATACATAGTATGAATATGTGGTAGAAATGTGGCAGTGGGGTCCTTTTCAAATATGGCACCTCATCCCCAATTTTTTTTTTTTTTTTTTAATAGTATGAAGATGGGTAAACATGGGTATTCCAAACAGCAGTTATTTACTATAGGGCAATAACAGTGTCATTTATCAATCATACATAGTATGGAGATGGGTAAACATGGGTATTCCAAGCAGCAGTCATTTACCATAGAGTAATAGCAGTGTCAATCATACATAGTATGGAGATGGGTAAACATGAGCATTCCAAGCAGCAGTCATTTACCTGTGAAGGATCAGAGAAGACACGATGAGAAAGTGATCGATACTATGTTTAAACTGCTTTAACACCTGTTAAAAAAAAAACGTATTTAAAAAAAACTCCCTATTTACAACTTGACCCCTAATTATGATGCCAGCTGTTGCCCTGGATTATTCCTGCACCAGTACATTGGGCGTCAATGGTATGTCTATGCTGCTACTCTCTTTGCCTTTTGAAATAAAGCCTTTAATTCAACCCTTACATTTAAAACAGCAAACTACTATCACTGCTACAGTATATGAATGAACTACAGTTTCTAGGACTCTGTATAGCGTAACATTGAAATGTATATACTTAGAATACAAAATCAGCCACTTTGAAGCAAATGCAGCAAACTATAATTTTACTTATATTTCAATGAATGCACAAATACCTCTTGGATTAACGGCTGCACAGATGTGACCTGTATGTGTCAGCATTGTGTCAGAAATATGACTCATGAAATGCCCACTGGCACAGCTTATTCTTTTGTACGTCACTTCTTACTGATGCACTCATACCAGAGCTCCAGGCAATATGCTGAGGGTTCATACATAAACAGTAAATTATAAAACAAATTGTTTAGAAACAATGAAGATATTGAAATTTTAAATTATATGTTTTTTTTCTTAATAAAATACATTTTGCTGACTATCTAATAGAAGCTTAGTAATATACAGTATGTCCATATGAAAGCAAGAAACATTTTAAATGTAATATTTTATTGGCATTTAGGCTGGGTTCACAAATAAGTGGGTCCGGTTTTGGTGCAGAGTCCGGTATAGGTTCCATTCAGCGGTGTGAATTTGACACTGAAATCACACCTGAACTGGGCTGAAAAATGCACAAGACCCTTTTTTAATTTGCAACCGCAACTGGCCCACATATGTAATGCTCCATTGAAAGCCAATCTGGTTCAAAACAAATACAATTCATATATGTGAACCGAGCCTGATGTACTGTTCTATAATTTGTTTACTACCTTAATAAGAAGTACCATATATTGTAAAAGTGCTGATGTAAGGAATGTGACAGAGAAAACGTAAAAAAATTTGGAGCACTCTACTTTACCATTGTGTACGTAGTATAAAATATATTTATTCTAATTTAAATGAAGCGGGACTGTACCTAAAAAAAAAAAAAAATTAAAAAGCCAGCAGCTACAAATACTGCAGCTGCTAACTTTTAATAAATGGACACTTACCTGTCCCAGGGTCCAGCGGTGTCGGCAGCAGAGGCCGATCAATCGCTCGGCTCTCTGCTGCTTCCGGCGCCATTCTCGGTGAGGGAATCAGGAAGTGTAGCGTTGCTGCTTCACTTCCCAGTTCCCTACTGCGCATGAGCTAGTCGCGCAGCGCAATGAGAATCGTCCGTGCTGTCTGCTGGGACTCGCGTGTGTCCCAGCAGACAGCGCGCCGGGACAGGAAGTGGCGTAAACTCCTGTGGGATTTTATGCCCGGAAGAGGGTGTAAATACCTGTCTAAGTCAGGTATCTGCACCCCCTCCCCCCTGAAAGGTGCCAAATGTGACACCGGAGGGGGGGAGGGTTCAGATGAGCGGAAGTTCCACTTTAGGGTGGAATCCCGCTTTAATTTCAAAAAGAACAAGAGAAATTTCAACCGTAATCCACAGGAGGGATACATTCCAATATAGTTGTAGCATCATAACCCCTGCGGGGCGGCTATGTATTTTCTGGGCTTACCGATTACCTCCTCCTTGTAGCTCGTCGTTCGTTGTCTAGGGGTTCCCAGGGTTAGTACCCAGTAATTGCGGAGACTGACACTCAAAGTCCTTTTGAGAATTTTTATTTGCAAAAAAACGTTCAAACATAACACAGTCTCTTAGTTGGGAATAGAGGGCACGGGTGATAAAGCTCAGGCACTTCAGAACTGCCTACATCAAACAAATGTCTCCTTAGATAGCCCAGAGAGTAGCCACTCGCAACTGGACTCTTCACTGTTGGATAAACCCTTGTCTGTAGATCTAGAAGCCAACAAGTGATTCAGAATTAGCAAAGTCTCTGCCACAGACTGTGGATTTGACTAGTGTCCATACATCTCAGCTCCAAGGCTCTTACCCAGCAGCCAGCTTCATGGCTCTCCTTCGAAGAGTCCTCCCCTGGTCGCTTGTACGAGTTGCTGTGCCTCTCCAATCCTGAGAGGACACCGGGACACTTCAGAATCCTCCTTCAGTTACTGCGCCTCGAACTAGCCAGTTCCGAGGCTCGGGAACGGACGGATCCCCACCCCAAACCATGAGGGCCTCTGGGGCTGGTCATGGTGACCAGGCTTGCAGGGGCAGCGGACACTCCTGGGCCCGGGACCCCTCACGGGGCTGGTCCGGACCGGAACCAGGAATCAAAGAGCAAGCCGAACCCTGAACATGTGACTTCAGCATCTTAAATACCCCTTCCCGGAATACACAGCGGGCCAGACGCGCCCACTGATTGGCTCCGAGAAAGATTGGTACCTAATGCGTCCAACCAGACTGTGTTCTCAGCCTGTCACAGGTGCTCACCACACCTATGACCAGGCAGAACTCTAGTACAGCCCAGCCAAACTGAAGCCAAAGTAAAAACCTAGAACAATTAACCCCCAGAACTCAGTTACCGTTCTGGAAAAAAAGAAATTTACAGAATAGCGCACACTTTAGAAAAGTGTCGGCGCTACATAGTATTACACAAATTCTCTACCACACAATAGCTACTACAGTTAGAAAATAAATGACAGAAAAGAGGAAAGAAAAGAAAAATAGCATAAAATGTAGGCATAATAATTTAGGGGCTCATTTAAATTTTTGTAGTGCATTAATGCGTTAACATGTGATATTACATGCATTAACATGCACTGTATTAAGACAGCCTATTGAAACACTAAAAACATCCTAAAAATCTGACGTGCAACAAAGCATCCTAAAATGTGAAACAAAATGGCAACCTTGTGCCATTCAAAATGAGCATGTGTGTTACTGCTATCCATACATGTAAATGTGCCCTAAATCCTTAGAGCCCTTTCACACCGAGGGCGTATTGCAGGTGCTATAGCATTAGAAATAGCGCCTGCAATCCGCCCTCAAACTGCTGCAGCGGTGCGCTGGCAGGACGTCAGGAAAAGTCTTTGGAGCGGTGAACTCACCGCTCCTCCACCGCTCCTCTAGGGCTGCTCCCCATTGAAATCAATGGGGCAGCGCTGTAATACCGCCGGCAAAACGCTGCTATTGCGGCGTTTTGCCAGGGGTTTTAACCTTTTCTCGGCCGCCAGCGGGGGTAAAAGCGCCCGCTAGCAGCCAAAATGCGCCGCAAATCCAACGGTAAACCGCTGCTAAAAATAGCGGCGTTTTACCCCCGACGCTATAAGCGGATCGGTGTGAAAGGGGTCTTATCCAAAACTGAGACATTTTCTAATTTCTTTTTTAAATTATATAATCTTTATTCATTTTCTTCATTATCATACAAAATACATTATCTATAAACACATTTTCAATTCAAGTAAAAAACAATTTCTCACATTTTGCTAGAGTTTCTCTTCGACCTTTAACTCTTTTTCCTCCCCTTTTTTTTTTTCCCCCCATTCCCCAACCCCCATCCTTCATACGTAACTCCTGATATGTTCTTTTGTGTCTCACTCACTTTTCCTCTCTTACCGTATACCCTCCCTTCCTCTTCCCTTCTACGTTTCTCCTATCTGTTTTACTCCTGTGGGGCCTTTCCTTATTTCCTCCCTACTCTTTCCTACCTATTATACAGGGTATCCCAACTTATCCAACCACGGGTTCCACATTCTTTCAAATTCTCTTAGGTTCTAATTTCTAGTGGGAAGGAATAAGTACTATTTTTAGATTTATAACTCTGCTGCTTCGAAAAACTGTAAGAAGCAGTGATACTTTTTCACAGTAGGTGATTGATTAATTTTCCATTAATGGCTACTGTAGGAGGTAGAGGTTCAAAAATATATAGTAAATGAAACCCCTAGTTTAGCTAAAGGAGGGATTGAGATCATATGTTTATGGGAAGCCTAATTTTGGTAATTAATAACATAAGTTGCCACGCTAAACAAAGTGATATAAGTTATAAAAATTATAAAAAAAGTGTCCATATAAAAAAACAGCTCATGTTTTTCTCCAAAAAGGAATGGTGATTGTGAACAAAATGCTTCCATTTTACGTCACGTTATGACTTCACGCCCGGTACCCGGAAGTAAACAAAGCCGCGATCGTGGCTGTCAGCATGAGATCGGTGAATTTTTTTTTACCGATCTCATGCTTTCCAGCCTGGAGGAGAGATGTGGGGTCTTATTGACCCCACATCTCTCCATAAAGAGGACCTGTCACATAGATTCCTATTACAAGGGATGTTTACATTCCAGTTCAAGTGATCAAAAAAATAAAAAATTAAAAAAAAGTGTAAAAATAAAAAAAAATTAAGTAAAATAGAAAAAAAATAATAAAATAATAAAATTTAAAACGCCCCAGTCCCCGGTAGCTCGTGCTCAGAAGCGAACGCACACAAACTCTAAACTGGTAACCTGTAAAAAAATTTAAAGCGTCGCCTATGGAGATTTTTAAGTACCGAAGTTTGGCGCCATTCCATGATTGTGCGCAATTTTAAAGCGTGACATGTTAGGTATCTATTTAGATAAAAAGTTGCAATGACCGTCATTCCCTAGGGTGTCTGCTAAAAAACATATATAATATTTGGGGGTTCAGAGTAATTTTCTAGCAAAAAAATTATGATTTTTACATGAAGGAGAGAAGTGCCAGAATAGTCCTGGTAGGGAAGTGGTTAAAAAAAGCACTGAAAAACGTGCCTGAAAAACGAATCAATCGCAGCCGCATAGATGTGAACCTAAACTTAAAAAGGAGCCTCTCACTGCTGTGTGTTAAAAAAAAAAACATTTTTGTTATTTTAAACCCCTAGCTCCCTGTGCTCTTTTTTGGATAATAGTTTGCCTATTAGCCCCCAAAATTGCCCAAATTTTACAGTAGAGTTGCCACCATGCCCCCGCCCCCCACACCGACTTTAGCAGGATTAATTGAGCATTTTAGGTTGGTTGAACTTCAAGCCGAATTCACAAGCATTTGGTCACCCAATATTTTTTCAATTCTGTTCAAAGGCCAGATATTTGTATTTGTAAGGTTGTTTAACCCCTTCCCGCCGAGCGTACGCAGATATGTGGACTCGGCTTTCGGGGGTTATTCCGGGGATGTTGCCCGCAGCTGCAGGCATCATCCCGGTACCGTTGTTTAGAGCCGGCGATCTGCTTTACAGGTATAACAACTCTTACCGGGCCTCCCGTTCGATCGGGAGGCCCGATCTAACATCCGCCGATTCCGGCGGCTAGCGAGGGACTGGAACGAAGCCGGAAACGGCTTGGTTCCAGTCTCCTTGATGTAAACACAGAAGCGACATCACGACGTCACTTCCTGTTTACTCGGCTGCCAATGGCGCAGAATTTTAAAAAGTACACAGTATTCAGATACACCGTTTTCGGTGATCTGAATACTTTGAAGTGTAAATGAGGAATTTGGGGTCTTTTAGACCCCCGATCCCTCCATAAAGAGTACCTGTCACCACCTATTACTGTAACAATGGATGTTTACATTCCTTGTGACAGCAATAAAATTGATCAAATTTTTTTTTTTTTTTTAAAACACAAATGAATTATCTAAAATTAAAATAAATAAGAGACATTTTTTTTTAAAGCTCCCCCTTCCCCTCGAGCTCACGCAGCAAAGAAAACGCATACGGAAGCCCCGCCCGCATATGTAAACGGTTTTCAAATCACACATGTGAGGTATCGCCGCGATCGTCAGAGCGAGAGCAATAATTATAGCACTAGACCTTCTCCGTAACTCTAACCTGGTAACCGTAAAACATTTTTAAAGCGTATGGAGATTTTTAGGTACCGTAGTTTGTCGCCATTCCACGAGTGCGTGCAATTATAAAGCGTGACATGTTTGGTATCTATTTACTCGGCGTAACAATCCTTCACATTATATAAAAAAATTGGGCTAATTTTACTGTTTTGTTTTTTTTTAATTCATGAAAGTATCTTTTTCCCAAAAAGTTGCGCTTAAAACACTGCTGCACAAATACCGTGTGACATAAAATATTGCAACAATCGCCGTTTTATTCTCTAGAGTCTCTGCTAAATATATATATATATATATATATATATATATATATATATATATATATATATATGTATATAATGTTTGTGGGTTCTAAGTCATTTTCTAGCAAAAAATACGGATTTTAACTTGTAAACACCAAATGTCATAAATAGGCTTAGTCATGAAAGGGTTAAAATTGGGGCATGCAAGCCAAGCCAAGCTGTAAAATTATTTAAAATAATGTTTCTATGCCTTCTCTTTAAACCAGGACCATCAGTGAAAAATGAACATTACACTTCATGCAGCAAGGCTCTGAACTGCAGCTTTAGTCACTCACTCTATCTTTAACCAGAAAACATGTCAGTGAAAAGGTGGCCTATAAAACATCCATGTGCCCAAGGCTTTTGTTGGTGGGTTAATAAACAAGGAATGAATGAACAAAAAAAAATGACTTTTACCATAGAAACAAGTGTATCATACATTAATAGATAATTGTTTTTCTACGCTTTAAAATGCCAGAACCACACTGTAGTGGTGTTAACAGATGTCTTAGAAAAAGAATGTAACACTAACAGAAGTAAAAAATATAAACATTCGAATAGCTATTAACGAACAAGGTCATAAATGTTCTGAAAATAGTCAAGGTGATTGAAAAGAAGAACTTCTTTTAACACTCTTTTCAAATCGATGAAAATATAATTTATCACTGACATAACTCAAATTCCATTCCTTCTATTATAATGGTGTGACAATATGCAGTTTCAACACGACACATTAATCTTTTTATATAGCACATCTTTCTTACTCATTTGTTACATAAAAGGGAAGCTACGTCATAGAACATATATCTGTGACTGACATGAAATGATGTGCAAGCACTAAGCATGTCAATTTTAGTGTCTAAAACTTTTATAATTTTTTTAAGAGAAGTTGAGGGTTAGCAAACCACATTTGACACTATCAGACTTTCTTTATCTTTATTTATTTAATTGCAAATGCATCGTGACGACTCTAATGCTGTGTACACACGATCGGACTTTCCGTCAGACTTGGTCCGGCCGACAATCCGCCGGACTTTGCAGCGGAGGTCCGCCCTTACTTTCCTAATGAGCGGACTTGCGCACACGAACGGACTTTCCGACGGACAATCCGACGGACTTTTGGCGGAGGTCTGACGGTCCAGCATGCGGGACTGTGATGCCATAATGGGCGGGGTCACCGGATGACATCACCCGGTGACCCCACCCCTTATGCCTATATAAGTCGATACGCAGCGTGTCCATCGCATTACAGTGGGAGAGAGCGTCATGTCAACGTCGGAAGAAGAGAAGAAGGAAGAAGACGTCGGCAAGGGCGACGACGGCGATGATGAACCAGAAGACTGGGCCTAAAAGAGCTGGAAGAAGATAGCGGAGGAGCCCGGCAGAAGAACTGGAGAGCGGGAGAAGAGGCCAGAAAGCGCAGAGAGACCCCCAAAGTAGGAAAAAGACCCCCGGAGCTGCCTAATAAACTACTTTAAAAACCTGTTTAGTGTTTTTTTTATTGACTTTTTTTTCCTAGGTGAATGGGTAGGGGTACCATGTACCCCATACTTATTCACATAGGGTGGGGGGCCGGGATCTCGGGGCTTCCGATCTAGATTCCGATAAGCCCCCCGCCCGCAGACCCCGACAACCAACGGCCAGGGTTGTCGGGAAGAGGCTCTTGTCCTCACCAACCCATGAAAAAATCACTTGTCTGGTATTGAAACTAGTCAGGAGGAGAAGCCTGTGAGGATACCAGCAGTGTTTTGTGTGCACTGTCAGTGTATGAGGAGATCCCAGCGTTATGCTGTATGCAACTGATCATTTCATATGCGCTCTATCCTGCGGGAAAACGTGAGTGAGGTTCACCCTAACTAAATAGGGATCACTTTGTTATAACATTTGCGCAATGGTCTCGTTTGTTCCTTGTTTTTCATGTTATGAAAGCCTGCTGAAAGATTGGAAATTCATCCATGGGAATCAGCAGTGAAATCTCTGAATAAACCATCTGTTACTCAGAAGACTCATTAAGGCTTGATTATCTAGTCCCACATATGTGAATTTATTGGCAGAGACTTTGGTTTGTACACACTGGAATGTGATATTCTTTTACTTGTGGCAGACGTTTGCTTTGTTACCATAGTACAGAAGGAATTTTATATATTTTTTATATATTTTGTATGGTTCACTATATGTTCATAATTATTCACTTTAGTTGGTGGTACACTGTGTAATATTAGTAGGTTAATATTAGCGCAATTATTAATTTAAAACATTTAATACATGGAGGAATTGGTTCTTCTACATGCCACTGCCCCCGCCAGCCTCCTATCCAGATGTACAGAAGGGGCCCCATGGAGCATGTGGCCCGGTTGCAA
The DNA here is from genome assembly GCA_028564925.1 of Lithobates sylvaticus. Classification (NCBI taxonomy): domain Eukaryota; kingdom Metazoa; phylum Chordata; class Amphibia; order Anura; family Ranidae; genus Lithobates; species Lithobates sylvaticus. Next base: position 45,934,635 of record CM053033.1, read on the forward strand.
TGGTGACCCCTGTACGTATGCCACTGAAAAATGGTTAAAAAAGTATTTTATAAATGAAAAAAGGCAATTGCTAAAGATACACAATGCTGGAGTCTGAAGGTACTCAAACAAATTGTAAGGCCAAGGATAAGCTTTTGGGATGCTCTCTTTTTCCAAGCAGTACTGATACACGAAGTTATATATATATATATATATATATATATATATATATATATATATATATATATAATTCTGCACTTACAGGTGTAAATGTGGCTGCTGCCTCCCCTGGAAACTTCACCAAGTGAAGTAAAGTGCAATATAAATATAAAGAGGAAGGTGGCGCTGCCAAGAGACTTAATATATTGATAATATATATCAAATAATGAGTAGGGATGAGCCGAACACCCCCCTGTTCGGTTTGCACCAGAACCTGCGAACAGACCTAAAGTTCATGTGAACGGTCTGTGTTCATCCGATCCCCCATAGAGGAGAGTGGAGATCTGACAGGGCGGTCCCTGCACAGTGTGCAGGGACCGCCCTGTCATCCGCCGGCTCAGCGGGGATCAGCTGAGCGATCCCCGCTGAGCAGCGGATCTTCACGGGGCGGATCAATACGGATCCGTCCCGTGTGAAAGGGGCCTTAGAATAACATGACCCATGGGGGGGACAATTGGATTAAATAAACATCCATGCCCCCAGTGGTCAAAGTAGGGAACTTCCAGACACGTCCACAAACTGTATCACATCCAGAAACTACCTCGTAAAACTATGAGAATTTTATGAAACTATTGTTCTGTAACAAAATCTTCATCCATAAACAAAGTAAATAAAGTGCTAACTAAAAGAATATATGTTTATAAATGTTTATAAAAGCAACACAAAATATATATGTAATGTCCTATAATAATCCAAAGTGACTTGTGCAATCAATGTCCAAAAAACGTGACATTCCAAAGTGACTGGTTCTGAATTGCAAAGTGACTATATACGACAGATTGGTCACAACTTCTGTGCAAAAAGTGATCAACACTCATGCTCCCCTCTCAGTTCCATACTCACCAGATAGCTGCACCCCTACAGTTGTAAAATGCATGTAGTCAGATCAGCCTTTGTTCCGGGTATCCAATGCAGGGATCTCTTCCACGGTGTGTTAGATCAAAGGATAGCAGCATGTGGCTGGATGGAAAGGAGGGACACTCATAGTGTAAATTCGAAACAAAATGGGTATCTTATTTATAAAAAAGACACTCACTAGTGCCAAAAGCATAAACAGCGTGAATTCAGCAGATCTGGGACAGAGTGCATTCCACAGACCAGATACAGGAAAATGGAAGTACCGGAAGTGATGTTATCACGTTCCAAGTTCCGTCTTACGTGTTCTGCATCAGATGTCGTCAGAAGCAGTGCCATCTTGGTACACAGTATACAGTATGTGGAATCGCTAAGCCAGCTCCATAGGCTGTGCTCAAATGCTCAAAATCAAAGCTGATTGGGGGGAATTGATCGTTAGGAGTGCACTAAGAGTTCTCACAGCATTATTCCATGTAACTAATTGCTTAGTTAGAATAACATGATCCACAGAAGGACAGAAGGACTAAGTAAACATCCAGTGGTCAAAGTGGGGAACTTCCAGGCACATCTGTATACTATATTACATCCAGATAATACCTTGTAAAACTATAAAAAATATATATACATTTAAAAATATACATAATAAATCTGAGGGAATATCATGAGTGATGCTACAATAAATGTATATATGAAACAGTTGAGGTCAATATCAATATTAAGGCCGCCCGGATGTGGGGACCCCAATCTATATATCTACCTGGTCTTGTTTTGTGACACCTTAAAGGGGTTGTAAAGGACTTCTCACGTTCATGCGAGCTCCCTCACATGGTGAGAAGTGCTTGTGGGCACACTCCCGTGATACAGCCGGCGGCCATAGCCGCTCACTGTATCACTCGGCCCCGCTCCCCGGCATGCTGCATCATTGGATGTGATTGGCAGCAGCGGGAGCCAATGGCTGCGCTGCTCTCAATCCATCCACTGTAGCCAATCAATAGCTAGGCTGATCGGCGAAGAGGATGTCGGGTGCGAGCGTAGGACTTTCGAGGGGTCAGGTAAGTAAAATGGGGGGGCCGGCACTGTCTGATGTTTTTTCACCTTAATGCATAGAATGCATTAAGGTGAAAACATGTTTACCTTTACAACCCCTTTAATCTTTTTGCTGTCCCCTCTCCAGTGATCTTTTTTTTTTTTTAATCAAAAAGGTTTTTATTGAACAATAGAAAAGATAAATATACAGCTCAATTTACATCTCCAAACTCAGACAGGTACAAAAATTGTGATCCAAAAGAGTACATACAATCCTGCAGGCGGGCGCGACAACATTTTAACACTACTACTCCCCCATCCTCCACAGGTCCATATTGGCAATGTAATACTTTGTACAATATAATCCCGGTATCGTCACAGCATGCAAACGTCAACCTATCCGTACACCCCCCTCCAGTTCAACTATTATTTTTACAGCAATCTATCCATTATCAGATCCACCGGTGACAGGCCTGGTGTATCCAACCAAGGAGCCCACAGGCTGTCATACTTTTCTGGTCGTCCCCTGTGCTGAAATACATATTTCTCCATTCTAATAGTGTCCCCCATCTGCGTTATCCATTCCCCCAACGTTGGCGGGTCTGAGGCCTTCCAGTGCCGGAGAATCATTTTTCGTGCCTGAAACAAAGCCCTGGCTACCACCTGCCTGGTAATGGCTGTCATAGGGATGACATCCAGGATCCCCAATATACACGGTTTTGGGTCAATTGGAATATTAAGTCGGTATGCTCCGTTAATCGTGGCCACCACCCCCGTCTAGAACAAGTGAAGCTTGGGGCATCTCCATAGCATGTGGATCAGATCCCCATGGTCCCTTGCACATCTAGGGCAGATATTGTCCTGTCGTACCCCCATTCTAAGGAGCCTAGCGGGCGTAAGGTGTACTCTAAGGAGTAGATACAGTTGGGACAACCGTTGGGCTACATTAACTGAGCACAATTGGACCGCCTGAAGAGCCTCCTCCCACTGCTCACTCTTAAACGTACCGACATCCTCCTCCCATTTTGCAAATGCTGTCTGTGGGAATCCCTCCAGGTAAGTATGAAGAACTGCCGAGTAGATTTTTGATATAGACCCCCGAAACTGCAATACGTCCTCCATCAGCCTAAAAATTGGGGTCGATGAAAGAGTCCACGGGGCCTCTCCGGATTGTGCCCTTACTGCGTGCTGTAGTTGCAAATAATGAAAAAACATAGGTCTGAGGGAGTTGAAACCTCTCCCTCAGCTCCGTAAAAGGTGTCAGGCGGCCAGCAGTAAAAATATGTCTCAGATGCGTAATACCGTGTCTCTTCCACCGTTCCCCAGAGTCCAGCGATAGTAATTACTCAAAATACTTATTTTACCATATCGGGCTATATTCAGTAAAGCCCTCCACACCCTGTATTTGTCTGAGCTTGTTCCATACTTTCTGCATTAATGTGTAAGTGGGGTATCGTTTGTTCGATTTTGCGTATGCAAGGGCCTCCATGCCCGTGGGTACATTACCATGACCAGTAGCCAGACACATCAGTTCTTTAGTGGGATCGAATTGTGTGGGCGTCTCCGCCCCCTCTACCGTTGGTAGCATAGCCCTGGCAATATGTTGTGCCTGGGCTGCCAGGTAGTAAGCCCAAGGATTGGGGAGGACAAGGCCTCCCGCCTCCTTGGGCTTTTGGAGCTGTTCCAGTTTTATCCGTGGGGGCTTATCCAGCCATATAAAGCTTCTAAAAAGTGAGTTAATAATTCTAAACAATTTAAGGGGTATCACCATGGGTGTGTTGTGCAGAATATACAGGAGTTGGGGCATGAAGATCATCTTTATTAAATTAATCCTGCCCACCAATGACATTTTGAGTTTTGCCCATATTTTGATCCTATCCCGAATCCTGTTCAACAATGGGGTCAGATTGAGTAGAATATACTCAAGTGGTGCCCGCGTTACTTGTATTCCCAGGTACTTCATGCCGGTAGAAACCGGTATATTGTGTAATGTCTGGCCCGTTTTGTCCGAGGTGTCATCCAGCAGCAATAGCGCTGATTTCGACCAGTTAATGGTCAGGCCCGAGTAGATTCTGAAATTTCGGATTATATCCATGGCTCCCCTGAGAGAATCCGAAGTGTCTCCCAGAAGGAGCATGGTATCCTCTGCGTAAAGCATAACTTTTTCCTGAAGGTTTCCATACTGAAACCCTCTCCAGTGATCTTTAATCTAATCTATCTGATCTGGTGTACCTCCTTAAAATGTCTGGATAGGTTATGTTTGGGAAAATCCTTCCTTATATTGTTTATGTGATCACTGCTTCTTACATATAAAGGGCTGGTGGTTCTGCCTACATATTGTAATCGACATGGACACTTGATAACACGTGTGTTCTGTTACAGGTGATTAATTCTCTTATTTGGTATTCTTTATTTGTAACTCTAGAGCTGAAAGACTTTTTTTTCTTGGTTGTTTCTTGCTTACTCTACATGGTAGACTTTTTTGGCATCTATAGAACCCTTTCATGTCTGAGAACAGTTTAACTGTTTTTGGGGGGTCAATGACATTATGGACCAAATAATTCCTTAGAGTTCTTAGTTGTTCTTCATTAAAAATAGCATCACTAAAATTAAAAATTCAAGCTCCTAATATTTCCTTCTTCTTTTTCTTCTTCCCTTCTCGTTTTCTCTTGTCTGTTTACCCTTTCTATATTTCTCTGTGCTTGTCCCAATTCCCTCTCCTGATTGTCGGTCCATCCACTTAGTGTAGGTGCCCCTTATCTCTGGGGGTGTGTATATCTCTGATTCCCATTGTGCCATTGATCTCTCTCTCTATATTCCTGAGGGGTCCTCGCCATTTCTGCGGTCATACTACATTTCCGCAGTGCCCCCTCCATCCTTTCCTCTACAAATCTTCTCCCTGATCAAAATTACGGTAAGGGGTATAGTGTCCCCCCCCCCCCCCCCATTCTAAGGGGAGAAAACTTGTTCTGGTAAGGATGTTGCATCTTGAAGTTAAAGGGGATCTATCATAGGGGGATCTATATTGTCCCTCTCCCTATATAGAACTCTCTAGTTTGGTAATTTGATGCTCTAGACCAGTGGTCATCAACCCTGTCTTCAGGGCCCACTAACAGGCCAGGTTTGCAAGATAACTAAAACACATCACAGGTGATATAATTTGCTGCTCAGTGATTGCAGTATTCTAGTCTCCATCTTCCCACGGTAATAAATAAAACCTGGCCTGTTAGTGGGCCCTGAGGACAGAGTTGATGACCACTGCTCTAGATGGTGCTCCCTATCTGTGTATGGGGGTACAGTACGGTCCTATGTTGGGTGTTTCAAAAGGTCTCTGTCCTCTTATTTCTTCTACTCCTTCCCCAGAGCCTTCATCCATTGATATATCTTCCAATTCTTCAGCCATTTCTTCAATTTAAGCTTACCATTTATATACCTTCTTGTTTTTGTAATCCAACACATCTCTCTTAAAGTGGAAGTAAACCCTTCCAAATGACTTTGGCCTACAGGTAAGCCTAGATTAAGGCTTACCTGTTGGTCCAATAAATATCTCCTAAACCTACGTGGTTTAGGAGATATTTAGAAATGAAAAGGCATCACTGTCTATGGCGCATGCGCACTGAGGATGCCGAGATCACGGCGATATGCCGATCTTGTGCGCATGCGCAGGAGTGACGTCATCACCGCTCCAGCGAATTATATCGCTGGAGCGGCGAGACCCGGAAGTCATCCGGCCCTGGATGGCAGCGCAGAAGATCGTGGATAAGGACCACTTCGGGGGCTTTGTTTTCAAGTAAGTCTTTCATAATGAGCTAGTATGCTATGCATACTAGCTCATTATGCCTTTGCCTTCCAGGGTGTTTTTTTTTTTTTTTTTTTTTAAGAGGCTTTACTTCCTCTTTAAATTTTTTCGTTTTTTTTAGCTTGTGTCTCCATGTGGTATTTATTTTTTTTTTTTTTTTTTAATTATAAAAGATTTTATTGAAAAAATTAAAAAATACAAGACTGGACAAACATCTGCATGTCTTGTATGCAAAATAGAATGACCCATATAAGGCAACATTACATTACACACATCCTTAACGATTTGTCTAACGGCTTCTAAAACGTTTACCTTCAGCACCCCGTATGGGATCAAACTGTGCAAGAGGAAGCCAGGTTTGTCTGCTCGCAGTTTCTGAATCATATAGTGCATCTAAAAACTAGCAAGGGTGCAGTCAAAGAGTAAAGAACTTATATTTCAAAGCTCTGGACTTATAGTAAAAAGAGCTTCTCAACCATTGAACTGTGAGCCCAGGTGAGAAAAGTAAAGTCCTTCTCACCTTTGCTCAACTGGGCTAACTTATCGGAAAAACACTGTGAACCCTTAGCCAAGAACGTGTGGAGTGTAGGCTTATATGAGTTCATGTCTGCACCGAGTGCAGCAAGAAGTGGAAGATGGAAGGAAGAGGAAAAAGATAGCTGTGAAAACGAGAGGGGGGGGGGGGGGGGGAGTTGGCAAACAGTTCAGGAAAGGATGGATTTCACAGAAGGCTAGAGAGAAGGGGGCCTTGTTCAGCGAATAAGGGCCTGGGTTGTTTTTTTTTTTTTTGGGGATCTGACGGTTTAGGAGTGCAATTGTAGGGTCTTGCTGAACAGCAATTCCCGTGGTTTTGCGGATTAGGTGGACAATTCTGTTCCAGAAGCCTCTGATTCTGGGGCACTCCCAAAAAGTGTGGGGGAGAGTGCCCAGGTGGCCACAGCCCCTAAAACAGAGGGGGGAAGATTGGGGGTAATATTTTGCCAGACGGGTAGGAACTAGATACCAGCGGGACATGACCTTGAGACTGGCTTATATTAGGGAATTAATCAGGATCCCCTTAAATGATCCTGCAAAGTTAGAATGCCACGTGTCAAGGTCCAAGTTAAACTTAAGGTTGCGTTCCCAGCTCAACATATAGGTCGCTTTCTCCGAAGTCCCGGACAGCGCTGAATATATCAGGGGGATTCCGCCCTCGTATCCATGGTCACAGAGCCCCATTGTTCGTATGGGGTTACAGATAGCGGATCTGGGCTACTTTTCCACAGCAAGTTTAGAAAGTGTGCCAACTGGTAGTATCTACATTTTTCAGAGGGGGGCATTTCAAGTTTGGAAACACAGTGGCTTAATGTGAGGGGACTGTTTGAGTTGAAAAAGTGCCCAATTCTATAAAGGCCTTTGTCCAGCCACCACTTGAAGGCCTTGGTATCTAACCCTGGCGGGAACTGAGTGTTGTGGAAAATATGGGCTAGTGGGTGCCAGGCAGATGTCAAAGAGTTCAATCTGTGTAAAGAGTCACATAATGCTATTGAGTGGGAGAGTGTAGGGGCAAGAATTGGAGGGCGGCATTTGGATGGGATCCAAAGTAAGAAATCTAAGGTGTGTTTCGGGGTCGCTTGTCGCTACATACCCACCCAGTCAGGTTTCGGGCCCTTAACCTCCCTGGCGGTATGATTCTGTCTGGAATTTAGTGCTGAAAGCGGTACAATTATTTTGCATGGAAATTTGGCGTTTTTTATATTGTAGGCATGCAATTCTTATGAATAACTCACTTAAATCTGTCCGAACCAGAGTCTAGTAGACATCCCGGGTATGATAAAGTTTGAAACACAAAATCATAAATTATAATATATATAAAAATGATTCAATAATGTAAATAAATCAAAAACACTGAAATTTGCTCAGTTACAGAATAGTCGCTGTCATTAAATTTATTGTTTGATGATAAATTGTGATTCTAATTTTTTATCGGTGTTTTCTAACTGGTCTAAAACCACTTTTGACATAAAGGGACACTTTTTGGTTGCTATGGACAATCTCCAGTTTCCAGGCAGAAAAAAATCTTTTTATTATATAAAATGACATGCAGGGCACTGGGCAGACCACTAGGGACAAAAGGGATGTGTATTTTTTGTATACAGTACTGTAATCTGTATGATTTTTAAACTTGTTTGAATTTGGCGCCGATCTCCGCTCCCGTGCGTCGTAACGTCGCAGGGAACGGAGTTTTCTCTTGTCTGTTTACCCTTTCTATATTTCTCTGTGCTTGTCCCAATTCCCTCTCCTGATTGTCGGTCCATCCACTTAGTGTAGGTGCCCCTTATCTCTGGGGGTGTGTATATCTCTGATTCCCATTGTGCCATTGATCTCTCTCTCTATATTCCTGAGGGGTCCTCGCCATTTCTGCGGTCATACTACATTTCCGCAGTGCCCCCTCCATCCTTTCCTCTACAAATCTTCTCCCTGATCAAAATTACGGTAAGGGGTATAGTGTCCCCCCCCCCCCCCCCCCCATTCTAAGGGGAGAAAACTTGTTCTGGTAAGGATGTTGCATCTTGAAGTTAAAGGGGATCTATCATAGGGGGATCTATATTGTCCCTCTCCCTATATAGAACTCTCTAGTTTGGTAATTTGATGCTCTAGACCAGTGGTCATCAACCCTGTCTTCAGGGCCCACTAACAGGCCAGGTTTGCAAGATAACTAAAACACATCACAGGTGATATAATTTGCTGCTCAGTGATTGCAGTATTCTAGTCTCCATCTTCCCACGGTAATAAATAAAACCTGGCCTGTTAGTGGGCCCTGAGGACAGAGTTGATGACCACTGCTCTAGATGGTGCTCCCTATCTGTGTATGGGGGTACAGTACGGTCCTATGTTGGGTGTTTCAAAAGGTCTCTGTCCTCTTATTTCTTCTACTCCTTCCCCAGAGCCTTCATCCATTGATATATCTTCCAATTCTTCAGCCATTTCTTCAATTTAAGCTTACCATTTATATACCTTCTTGTTTTTGTAATCCAACACATCTCTCTTAAAGTGGAAGTAAACCCTTCCAAATGACTTTGGCCTACAGGTAAGCCTAGATTAAGGCTTACCTGTTGGTCCAATAAATATCTCCTAAACCTACGTGGTTTAGGAGATATTTAGAAATGAAAAGGCATCACTGTCTATGGCGCATGCGCACTGAGGATGCCGAGATCACGGCGATATGCCGATCTTGTGCGCATGCGCAGGAGTGACGTCATCACCGCTCCAGCGAATGATATCGCTGGAGCGGCGAGACCCGGAAGTCATCCGGCCCTGGATGGCAGCGCAGAAGATCGTGGATAAGGACCACTTCGGGGGCTTTGTTTTCAAGTAAGTCTTTCATAATGAGCTAGTATGCTATGCATACTAGCTCATTATGCCTTTGCCTTCCAGGGTGTTTTTTTTTTTTTTTTTTTTTTTAAGAGGCTTTACTTCCTCTTTAAATTTTTTCGTTTTTTTTAGCTTGTGTCTCCATGTGGTATTTCTTTTTTTTTTTTTTTTTTAAGTCTAAAAGATTTTATTGAAAAAATTAAAAAATACAAGACTGGACAAACATCTGCATGTCTTGTATGCAAAATAGAATGACCCATATAAGGCAACATTACATTACACACATCCTTAACGATTTGTCTAACGGCTTCTAAAACGTTTACCTTCAGCACCCCGTATGGGATCAAACTGTGCAAGAGGAAGCCAGGTTTGTCTGCTCGCAGTTTCTGAATCATATAGTGCATCTAAAAACTAGCAAGGGTGCAGTCAAAGAGTAAAGAACTTATATTTCAAAGCTCTGGACTTATAGTAAAAAGAGCTTCTCAACCATTGAACTGTGAGCCCAGGTGAGAAAAGTAAAGTCCTTCTCACCTTTGCTCAACTGGGCTAACTTATCGGAAAAACACTGTGAACCCTTAGCCAAGAACGTGTGGAGTGTAGGCTTATATGAGTTCATGTCTGCACCGAGTGCAGCAAGAAGTGGAAGATGGAAGGAAGAGGAAAAAGATAGCTGTGAAAACGAGAGGGGGGGGGGGGGGAGTTGGCAAACAGTTCAGGAAAGGATGGATTTCACAGAAGGCTAGAGAGAAGGGGGCCTTGTTCAGCGAATAAGGGCCTGGGTTGTTTTTTTTTTTTTTTTTTGGGGATCTGACGGTTTAGGAGTGCAATTGTAGGGTCTTGCTGAACAGCAATTCCCGTGGTTTTGCGGATTAGGTGGACAATTCTGTTCCAGAAGCCTCTGATTCTGGGGCACTCCCAAAAAGTGTGGGGGAGAGTGCCCAGGTGGCCACAGCCCCTAAAACAGAGGGGGGAAGATTGGGGGTAATATTTTGCCAGACGGGTAGGAACTAGATACCAGCGGGACATGACCTTGAGACTGGCTTATATTAGGGAATTAATCAGGATCCCCTTAAATGATCCTGCAAAGTTAGAATGCCACGTGTCAAGGTCCAAGTTAAACTTAAGGTTGCGTTCCCAGCTCAACATATAGGTCGCTTTCTCCGAAGTCCCGGACAGCGCTGAATATATCAGGGGGATTCCGCCCTCGTATCCATGGTCACAGAGCCCCATTGTTCGTATGGGGTTACAGATAGCGGATCTGGGCTACTTTTCCACAGCAAGTTTAGAAAGTGTGCCAACTGGTAGTATCTACATTTTTCAGAGGGGGGCATTTCAAGTTTGGAAACACAGTGGCTTAATGTGAGGGGACTGTTTGAGTTGAAAAAGTGCCCAATTCTATAAAGGCCTTTGTCCAGCCACCACTTGAAGGCCTTGGTATCTAACCCTGGCGGGAACTGAGTGTTGTGGAAAATATGGGCTAGTGGGTGCCAGGCAGATGTCAAAGAGTTCAATCTGTGTAAAGAGTCACATAATGCTATTGAGTGGGAGAGTGTAGGGGCAAGAATTGGAGGGCGGCATTTGGATGGGATCCAAAGTAAGAAATCTAAGGTGTGTTTCGGGGTCGCTTGTCGCTACATACCCACCCAGTCAGGTTTCGGGCCCTTAACCTCCCTGGCGGTATGATTCTGTCTGGAATTTAGTGCTGAAAGCGGTACAATTATTTTGCATGGAAATTTGGCGTTTTTATATTGTAGGCATGCAATTCTTATGAATAACTCACTTAAATCTGTCCGAACCAGAGTCTAGTAGACATCCCGGGTATGATAAAGTTTGAAACACAAAATCATAAATTATAATATATATAAAAATGATTCAATAATGTAAATAAATCAAAAACACTGAAATTTGCTCAGTTACAGAATAGTCGCTGTCATTAAATTTATTGTTTGATGATAAATTGTGATTCTAATTTTTTATCGGTGTTTTCTAACTGGTCTAAAACCACTTTTGACATAAAGGGACACTTTTTGGTTGCTATGGACAATCTCCAGTTTCCAGGCAGAAAAAAATCTTTTTATTATATAAAATGACATGCAGGGCACTGGGCAGACCACTAGGGACAAAAGGGATGTGTATTTTTTTGTATACAGTACTGTAATCTGTATGATTTTTAAACTTGTTTGAATTTGGCGCCGATCTCCGCTCCCATGCGTCGTAACGTCGCAGGGAACGGAGATCATCGGCACTCGGGCACTGTGTGAATCGAGCGAGCGGACGGCTCGCTCACACAGCGGGGAGACATTGCAGGATCCAGGGGACAAGGTAAGTAACTTCCCCCCTGTATCTTGCACTGCAAGCCCGAGTCTGGCTCGGGGTTTACCACTTTTGGTACAAAAAACTCAACCCGAGCCAGACTCGGGAACACCGCCAGGGAGGTTAAGGTAAATAATTGATATTTGGCTTAGTTGAGCCACTTGATAGTATCCCCAAAGGTTGGGTAGGCCCAACCCCCCTTTCATTCTGGGTCTAAAAAGGACATTTTTAGAAAGGCGTTGCCCTTTTTTGCCCCAAATAAAGCGAATGATGGCTGACTGAAGTTTGTTGCTGTGTAGTTTGATGACCAGGATTGGAAGGGAATGGAAAAGTAAAGAATTCTAGGTAACAGGGTCATCTTGATTGCATTGATTCGGCCTAGCCAGGACATTTTGTATAGCGACCATTGGAGGAGGTCTTCTGTTAATTTTTTGATCATGGGGGGGTAATTATGTTTGTAAAGATGATCTATTTTTGAAGTGAGATTTATGCCTAGATATGGAATGGAGGTAGGGTTACAGGCAAAGGGAAAGTGGACTTTCAGCCTATCTACCAGGTCCTGTGATTGGCGGTCGACTGATTAAGGAGATCGCCCTATAGTTGCTTACCTCACTGGGATCTGTGCCCGGTTTAGGGATTAACGATATGTATGCTATGTTGGCCATAGGATCTAAGGGGGAGCCCTTGTTTAAGGAGTTAAAGAAGTGGACCAGATAAGGAGAGAGCACATCCACGAAGGTCTTATAGTAATGGGTTGAAAAGCCATCAGGGCCCGGAGCTGAGCCTTTTTTGAGGTCTTTGATGACCTTTAGTCCAGGATAGAGCTATGAGAGTCTGAGAGTTTTGGGAGTGGGACGTTCTCCAAGGACTACAGTAGACTGGGGGAGCTGGGGTTGCTTTCAGAGTATAAGTTAGAATAGAAGGACTGGAAGGCTCCTAGAATCTTTTTGGGGGTCTGAGTCAGGTGGGTTTCTTGGAGAAGAATTATATCAATGCCCCTAGAGTGGTAGCTTTGGAAGGCTTTACGTCTTTTGGATGGGGAATTCAAGCCCTGGGTGTTATGTAAGGCTATCTTGAGAGCTGTCTGTGGAGGGGTAGATTCAGCCGTGGACACGAGGGGGAGAATGCGAGTATGTAGGGGGGCCTACCTTGACCACTGATGATCAATGTCCGAGTTGTGAAGTTCTAAGCCGGGACGGCATCTGGGTTGTCTGGATGAGCCTAGCCTTCCGTGAAAGATCCTGGGAAGTACAAAAAGGGAGATAAGATAAAGGGAGGGCAGACATGGAAAGGGAAGGAGAGAGAGAAGAAGGGGTGAAAGAGACAAGAGGTCCTAGGCAAGATCGTAGAGGACTAAGTAGGTGCAGGACTGGTCGGCCAAGTCCTGATCCGAGACTCAAAAAATGGATGGACTCGGTGAAGTGTCAACCTCGAAGGAAGTCACAACAGGAGGAGTGGCATGCAAGGCCACTCCAGCCGCTAGGCCCCCAGCGAAAAACGTAATATTTCTGTGAAGGAGCTTGAGGCTAGAGAGCTAAGGAACAAAATCTAGACAGACAAATTAACAATTATGAGAGCATAAAAAACATTAGATAACTGACTTGGGAAGTGCTGTACGGATGGGGAAGGGGATGCAAGAAGAGGGGGGAAGTGGAGGGGGGGAGGAAGTGGTGCCAAGTCCAGAGCAGCTAGCTAAGTGAACTAATTAGGGTGAGTATAGACTTTGGTCGGTTAGTCCACCAGGTATAGGGACTTGCTAAGAGGGATACCCCTAGGTGAACTCTAGGGGCGAGTGTACAGAGACACAAGTGAAGACATTTTCAGTTTTAACGAACTGATCGAAGAGTCCGTGGGTGTAGTTTTAAGCCACTACACAGTCGGGTGGTAAAACAGCCTGAAAAGGAAGAAACCAAATCTAGAGGGGATAAGTGAAGTAAAGTGTTTGGTGGAGGTCTCTTGGAAGAGCTTGATCGGTGAGCAGACTATTGGGGGGGGGGGGAATTCTTGGGAGATGAATCCGAGTCCGAGGAGCAGTTGTTCGCCTTTTTGGAAGCTGGAGAATCCATACGATTTGTCCTTGTGTTGAAACTGGAGATGGAAAGACCATTGATATTTTATGGTTTCCTGTGTTAGTATTTCCAGGAGGGGTTTGAGGGACCTCCGCTTCTGGATTGTGGTCAGAGAGATATCCGCAAAGATTTGGATTTTGTTTCCTTGTATGAAGAGGTTATCAAGATTGCGGGATCTTCTCATGATTTCCTATTTCACTCCATAAAAGTGTGGCTTTACCACAAAATCCCTCGGAAGCCCATCTTGGCAGGGGGGTTGCAGTGCTCTATGGGCTCTGTCCAGCTCAAGTCTATGACTTGACTTGGGATATATATTTAGTTAGTGTACTATTTTGCTTCAATTATCAGTGTAGAATATTGGTTTAATGTCAGTCATGGGATAGTGTGAGTGTAGTGAGGAGGACCATCATTCAGCTTTGCATAGTGTGCAGCTAGAGTAGGGACAGCTCAGATAGTTTCACTGTAGTGTAGTGAGAACGTGTCATTCATACGTACATTAGTGTAGAGTAGGGATAGCTCAGATAGTTTCAGTGTAGTGAGACCGTGTCAGTAATCTTTACATTAGTGTATAGCTCGAGTAGGGACAGTTCAGATAGCGTAAAAGGTATTCAGTCAAAAGCAATTGACTGGCTTGCAAAGAGAAGCACAGAGAAACAGTGAGGTTGTTGCCGAATCTAAAAAATAATTTAATAAAAACAGAAAGCTTTTATTTAAAAAAATAGCATGTTGATAAGGTGGAAAAGGTAGAACGAAGAAAGGTAAAATATAATCAACAGAGTTGCACTTAAAATTCCTGCCAATCCCACCCCCAGTACTGTCAACAAGTCTTGTACTTATGCGTTTCTGTGACTCCTTTGTCTAAGCAGTGGACAGCCTTTCCAGAAGGTTAAAATGAGTTTAAGATATGGAAAGGGTGCTGAGAGAAGGGAGAAATTGAAAAAAATGAACTGTCTTCATCGGACCTTTGCTGTCCAAAAATCAGACGGACTTTAGAAATAGAACATGTTTCAAATTTTTCCGCCGGACCCAGTTCCTATCGAGAAATCTGCTCGCCTGTATGCTAGTCTGATGGACGAAAACCGACGCTAGGGCAGCTATTAGCTATTGGCTATGAACTTCCTTATTCTAGTCCGGTCGTACGTCATCACCTTCGATTCCATCGGACTTTGGTGTGATTGTGTGTATCCTAGTCCGTTGATTCGGAAAGTCCGTCTGAAGTCCGCCGAAAGTCCATCGGAAATACCGTTGGACCTTTGCTGTCGGAAAGTCCGGTCATGTGTACGCAGCATAATAGTACAAAAATGCTCTCATGTTCAACTGTATCTTCTTAGTCTTTTGACGTAGCCATTGTCATGGTCTTGTGAGAAAGGTTAACATTTTCCCAGTTCCAAGGGAAACTGTAGACATTTATAAAGAACTGTTTACAGAATGTTCATATTCTTCCAGAGTTTGTAGTGTGCAACTCTGACAGCATATGAGCATGGTCAGGAGACTTTTGAAGGGATCACTAGGTGGCTCCTGGTGGTCTGCACACAAAGACCTTAAAGGAGCTTAGTACAAGACTTGGGAAGAGTGCTGGTGGAAGGTGAAATTTCAAAAGGTTAACTTTCTGCAAACAAAATACTGTAGTAATAGTACAAAAATACTCTCATGTTCCACTGTATCAGCTTAGTCTTTTTAAAAAACAATTGTCATTGTGAGAAAGACATTTTCCCAGGGCCAGAGAAAGCCGTAGACACAGCTTCTGACAATTTTATATATATATATATCTATATATATATATATATATGTATTATATATATATATATATATATATATATATATATATATATATATATATATATATATAATGAGTGTTTGATCATGTAGTATTCCACATGTTCCAAGATCCTTTCCGCAATAAGCTCATTTTGAATATTGCTCCCCGTACACACTACTTTAGGAGCCTATACAAACATACTGAAGCAAGATAAGTCATTCTACTTCAACATCCTAACCAAAAATATTGAGATTGATTTACAAAGGGCAAAAAGGCTGCTCGCTTTGCAAGGGAAGTTGCACCTGGTAGGGGAATTTGCCCCAAAGCTTAGTGAATGAGGTGGTGCTCTGTTGACTTCCATCATTCAACCTTGTGCAAGAAAAAAATATGCTGTTTTTTTTCCCCTTGCACATGATTAGTGAAACTTACCCACATTTACTAAGCCCTGGGGCAAACTCTCTTGCAAAGTGAACAGCCTATTTGCTTATAGTAAATCAATGCCTGCGAATCATGACTGGACATAAACACTGTTTAGAAGGCTGATGATTTTGTAGCTACTGTATGCCTTGCAGCCTGCCTCCTCTTCCTCCCTTCAAACATTCTTGAATTAAGCCTGCAAGTTTGTCGAGAAAAAAAAATCCTCTCCACGTGGGCCATATTCATAGCAAGGACTTTATTAAAGAGAACCTTTGATTGGCAAAACTTGGAGGGTCTAATTTGTAACCACCTAGATAGGTTTAGTTGTTTAAATACTTCAAGCTTAGATCATGGGAAATCTAGACAATTTGGTATACAAAGAGAGTACTATGGACACCTTTGCAGGAACAAAAACTTGCAAAGCAAACTAAAATATTTTTATTAAGGCTAAATTATAAAATGGCCTCTGGAGCAGTATTTTCTATGTTTTTATAACAAAAGATAACTGGTTATGCATTTCTAATGCACTACAATCAATAGGTACAATTTATTAAAGCCTGATTTTCATTGTCGTCTCAGTTTTTTTCCAGATTGCTTTGTACTTTGCTTTTTTTTTTTTTTATTTATTTTTTTTTTTTACATTTGGTTTAATATTGCAAAAGCACCTAGTCAGTTCTAGTTCCACAATTTATTTCTGCTCTTGTAGATCGAGATATAGAGTTGTTTGAGATGCAAATGAATGCAAAGAGAATAAAACTTTCTTGTATAGACGGTAATTACTTGCATATGTAGCAGCTAAACGTGTTGAATTATATCAGTGTCTTATGTGTCTCATGTTCTAGATAAAAAGCTTGCAAAAGCCTGCAAATGAAATATGAACTAGCAAGAAAATACATTGGGCCACATGATGGATACTATATAATAACGTTTTTTTCAATAGAGCATATTCACAGATAAGCTGGCGAGTGTATGCCATAATAATTTCTAAGCGCAGTTCAACAAGACATGAGAAATTAATTATAAGACAGAATACAAAGATCAAGACAGGATGATATGACTTAGCTGTGCTAATATTTAAATTATTTAGAATACGGTATTTTAATAGTTCTTTTTGTTGCCAACACAAGAATAAAATATAGATAAGTAGTCACTGAAATGCCTGCAAACTATGACATCTCATACATAACAAAAACGAACTTGTTAAAAAAAAATACAGCAATGACAATATGTTAAGTGCAATAACTCTCAGCAACCAGAAGTATACATATACAATAAATACTGTGATCAGATTCATAATAGGAATCTTAGACTCTTTCTGAGTAAGGATGAGCCCGATGTTCGAATCAAACGTAAGTTCAACTCAAACATCGGGTGTTCGCCTGTTCGCTGAATAGCGAACAATTTGGGGTGTTCGTGGCAAATTCGAAAGCCGCGGAACACCCTTTAAAAGTCTATAGGAGAAATCAAAAGTGCTAATTTTAAAGGCTTATATGCATGGTATAGTCAAAGTGTTTGGGGACCTGGGTCCTGCCCCAGGGGACATGTATCAATGAAAAAAAAAGTTTTAAAAAAATTATGTTTTTTCCGGAGCAGTGATTTTAATAATGCCTAAAGTGAAACAATAAAAGTGGAATATTCCTTTAAATTTCGTACCTGGGGGTGTCTATAGTATGCCTGTAAAATGGTGCATGTTTCCATGTTTACAACAGTCCCTGCACAAAATGACATTTCTAAAGGGAAAAAAGTCATTTAAAAGTACAAAAGTATAATGAATTGTCGGTCCTGGCAATACACATAAAAGTCATTGAAAAAAAATGGCATGGGATTCCCTACAGTTTATTACCAGGCCCTTTGGGTCTGGTATAAAAATATTAAGGGGAACCCCAAACCAAAATGTAAAAAAAAGTTGGGGTCTTCAATGGGGGTCCCCCTAAAATCCATACCAGGCCCTTCGGGTCTTATATAGAAATTAAGGGGAACCCTGTGCAAAATAGGACAAGTCCTTTATTAAAAAATAAAATAATAAAAATGTCCCATGATGTCCATTCATCTTCTTATATCGCTCCGCCGACGGACCGAAAGAGAGAAAGGGACAGTTCATAAATAATGGAGGGCGGGGCCACCTGGTGACGGACCTGTCCCCCTCTGATGCACGGGGACTTCCCCATGGCTTCCCCGTGGCATCAAAGGGAGGCGGGGCCATCTGTTTACATAACCAGGTGGCCCGCCCCCCTCTGACGCCACGGGGAAGCCATGGGGAAGTGCTCCTGCGTCAGAGGGGGCGGGGTCACCCCGGTATGTCACCGTGTGGCCCCGCCCTCAGTTATATAAGAACTGTTAAAGACGATGAAGCGTCACACGGCGGGAACATCCCATGGAGGCGGATCCGTGGCAGATTTTTTTTCTTCTTTTTCAGTCCATCTGTGATATAAGAAGATAAATGGAGTGATATAAGAAGATAAATGGACATCATGGGACATTTTTATTTTTTATTTTTCAATAAAGGACTTGTCCCAAGCTGTGTCTTGTTTTTTTTAAATATTTTAACACTTTTTTGTGAAATGGTAGGGGTACATCTGTACCCCGTTACCATTTCACACAAGGGGGAGGCCGGGATCTGGGGGTCCCCTTGTTAAAGGGGGCTTCCATATTCCGATAAGCCACCCGCCCACAGACCCCCACAACCACCGGGCAAGGGTTGTGGGGATGAGGCCCTTGTCCCCATCAACATGGGGACAAGGTGCTTTGGGGGCTACCCCAAAGCACCCTCCCCATGTTGAGGGCATGTGGCCTGGTACGGTTCAGGGGGGGCGCTCTCTTGTCCCCCCTCTTTTCCTGTGACCTGCCAGGTTGCGTGCTCGGATAAGGGTTTGGTATGGATTTTGCGCGGACCCCTATGCCATTTTTTTACATTTTGGTGCAGGGTTCCCCTTAAAATCCAGGTGGTAGTAAATAGTTATGTATATCTCCTGATTTTTTTTTATTATCAAAGGAAAACTGTCCCAAACTGGTAAAACAAAAAGCATTTTTTTTTTAAATGTAGCTGTATATATTTCTTGTTACTACCATAACCTACCACCAAAGAACAACCCAAAAAAAAATTCTCCTGCTCCTGACAATTGCAGTGATACCAAATAATATTGCACTCCTTTTTTTTGTCCTACCTAAAACACAATGACACTGACACTAACTGACACTGATGCTAAAAAAAATCCTTCCCAAAACATACTGACCCTGACCTTGGCCCAAACACTTTCCCTGGCACTAACCTAGATTAAACCCTGATCTAGGTATTTTTTATTTATTTTTTTTCTCTGCAAGGAAAGAGAAAAATACAATGTATCTTACCTCTCCATTCACAGGGGCAGGCTTCACAGTGACCGATCACTGTGGTAACCAATCAGAGGCTACCATAGTGATCGGGTGACCTGGAATTGTGAGTTCCTGGGTCCCAATCATTAGTATGGGGCCCAGGGCTCTTTGTATATTGCTCTGCCACACCCTCCACATACCATCCATCTTAGGGGAGTCAGTGCCCAGAAATGCAGCATATAAGGTTGATAAGGGTTTGTCTAATGCCGCGTACACACGTGCGGACTTTTGCCGGCGGACCTAGTCCAGCGGACAATCCCGCCGGACTTTCCAGCTGGGTCCGCTGGACTTTCCGAGCGTGTGGACTTGCCCACACACGCACGGACTTCTCCAGCGGATAATCCGCCGGCCAAAGGTCCGCGGGACTTTTGAAAATGAACGGACTTGCCCACACACGGAGCAGTCCGTTCATTTCGAACGTAACTTCAGGTTACGTAGCTAGCGTAGGCAGTAAATGCCGCCGCGCTAGCTCCGCAAGCTGGCATGGATTTAAAGGGAATCCCCACGCCGAAAAAACGGCGTGGGGGTTCCCCCCAAATCCAAGTCAGACCCTCATCCGAGCACGCAGCCTGGCAGGCCAGGAAAGGGGTGGGGACGAACGAGCGCCCCCCCCCTCCTGAGCCGTACCAGGCCGCGTGCCCTCAACATGGGGGGTGCCCTGGGGAAAGGGGGGCCGTGTGGCCCCCCCACCCCAAAGCACCTTGTCCCCATGTTGATGAGGACAAGGGCCTCTTCCCGACAACCCTGGCCGTTGGTTGTCGGGGTCTGCGGGCGGGGGCTTATCGGCATCTGGGAGCACCCTTTAATAAGGGGGCCCCCAGATACCGGCCCCCCACCCTATGTGAATGAGTATGGGGTACGATGTACCCCTACCCATTCACCTAAGGTGTAAAATGTAAAGTAAAAAAAACACCCACACTTTTGAAAAAATAGTTTATTGCACTGCTCCGGGGGTCTTCTTCCGTCTTGGGGGTCTTCTCGCCGGACTCCCCCGCCATTTACCAAGCTCTTTTACCGAGCGGGGGAAGTCCGGCTACCTTCTTCGTCGTCGCCGCCGTCTGGGGGCCTCGATCCGCCTTCGGGGGTCTTCTTCCGTCTTGGGGGTCTTCTCGCCGGACTCCCCCGCCATTTACCAAGCTCTTTTACCGAGCGGGGGAAGTCCGGCTACCTTCTTCGTCGTCGCCGCCGTCTGGGGGCCTCGATCCGCCTTCGGGGGTCTTCTTCCGTCTTGGGGGTCTTCTCGCCGGACTCCCCCGCCATTTACCAAGCTCTTTTACCGAGCAGGGGAAGTCCGGCTACCTTCTTCGTCGTCGCCGCCGTCGTCTGGGGGTCTCGATCCGCCTTCGGGGGTCTTCCGGGGGTCTCTTCTGTTCTTGCGGCGGTGGTCGTCTTCCGCGCGGCCGGCGCCTTGTCCTTCTTCTTGTCCTTCTTGTTCTTGTTCTTCTTCTTCTTCCGATGTTGACCCGACGCTCTCTCTGCCCGGAATGCCTGTGCCGCTCTGCGCTAGGACTTATATAGGGACATGGGGGACAGGGTCACATGTTCATGTCACATGGTGACCCCGCCCCCTTGCGATGTCACAGTCCCAGCATCCTCCGGGACTGTGACAACACAAGGGGGCGGGGTCACCATGTGACATGTGCATGTGACCCTGTCCCCCATGCCCCTATATAAGTCCGAGCGCAGAGCGGCACAGGCATTCCGGGCAGAGACAGCGACGGGTCAACATCGGAAGAAGAAGAAGAACAAGAAGGACAAGAAGAAGAAGAAGGCGGCGCCGGCGGCGCGGAAGACGACGACCGCCGCAAGAACAGAAGACCCCCGGAAGACCCCCGAAGGCGGATCGAGACCCCCAGACGACGGCGGCGACGACGAAGAAGGTAGCCGGACTCCCCCGCTCGTGAAAGAGCGAGGTAAAAGAGCAGAAGAGAGCGGAGGAGTCCGGCGAGAAGACCCCAAGACGGAAGAAGACCCCCGGAGCAGTGCAATAAAATATTTTTTCAAAAGTGTGTGTGTTTTTGTACTTTACATTTTACACCTTAGGTGAATGGGTAGGGGTACATCGTACCCCATACTCATTCACATAGGGTGGGGGGCCGGTATCTGGGGGCCCCCTTATTAAAGGGGGCTCCCAGATTCCGATAAGCCCCCGCCCGCAGACCCCGACAACCAACGGCCAGGGTTGTCGGGAAGAGGCCCTTGTCCTCATCAACATGGGGACAAGGTGCTTTGGGGTGGGGGGGGCCGCACGGCCCCCCTTTCCCCAGGGCACCCCCCATGTTGAGGGCACGCGGCCTGGTACGGCTCAGGAGGGGGGGCGCTCGTTCGTCCCCACCCCTTTCCTGGCCTGCCAGGCTGCGTGCTCGGATGAGGGTCTGACATGGATTTGGGGGGAACCCCCACGCCGTTTTTTCGGCGTGGGGATTCCCTTTAAATCCATGCCAGGTCACGGAGCTAGCGCGGCGGCAGTAACTGCCTACGCTAGCTACGTAACCTGAAGTCACATGCTAAATGAACGGACTTGCCGCTGAGCGGCAAGTCCGTTAATTTCAAAAGTCCCGCGGACTTGCCCACTAACGGCGGGATTGTCCGCTGGACTGCCAAGTCCAGCGGATAATTTTAAAACAAAACTTAAAACTTTGGTCCGCCGGACTTTGGCGCCAAAAAGTCCGCTGGCGCCCACACACGAGGGGATTATCCGCTGGACTTCAGTCCAGAGGATAATCCCGCGGGATTGTCCCTTCGTGTGTACGCGGCATAAGTCTCCGGGGGATACAAGGTCTTCAATATGGTCGAGGGGGAAACTGTGCTCTGGCGGGATGTAGCAGCTGTAGATATCTAAACTGCATCCATTGGGGTAACTGAAATTTGTGAAGCAGGTCACTCATTGGAAGTAAGACTCCCTGATTAATAACATCTCCCAGGGTGACAACACAGTGTTTGGCCCAGACTTGGGGGTCAGGCAGTTTGCGGAACTGCTGCAAGCTGGGGTTACCCCAGAGTAGGTGGACCGGCGACCATTGATTGGGACACACAAACCTATGTCTGGCAGCTACCCACACCCTCCAGGTGGCCCTCATTGGGCCAGGAACCCACGTGTACGCCTTTGGGCCTCTATATACAAAATTTCATAGATCAGCCAGGGAGCCCAAGCTAACTGCTTCCAAACAGGTGGCCGCATTTGATCTAGACCACCACTGAACTGTTACCAACATCACAGCCCAATAGTAGACCCTGAAATTGGGCAAGGCCAATCCTCCCAAGTGAGCTGGAAGCCACAGGGTAGAACATGCCGGTCTAGGGACGCCGCCATGCCAGAGAAAGGACCTCACACATTGTTCAATTTCTCTAAATAGGGAAACCGGAATCCATATCGGACAGTTCAGAAGAAATAGTTACATTTGGGTAACAATACCATTTTAAGGAGGTTTATCCGTCCCAGTAGATTAAGGGGAAGGTGAGCCCAGGAGGTAGCTCACAGTCATTTACCAACGATCAGAAAATGGTAGTGTGGACTCCTAATAAAGTCAGCACCATTCAGGCAATTACATATGATCAAGAACCTCTCCTATTGGCCTCATGGGCCATGACCCATTTAAAGCACCACCAGTGTAAAGGGTTTGGTGTATATACATGGGACACAAGCTATAAAAACATTTTTTTTTCAAAACACTGAGACACATCGATAACATTCTTTACTTATTCTTACTATTCTTTAAGCTGATGTCTTGTACATGTAGAGTACATGTAAAAATTAACGAAAGGACTATATATTTCCTTTAAACAATTTCTGTTTTTTAGTAAGTAGGTTACTCCCAATGCACTGCAGGGACAAGGTACAGTAAACTACAGTGGTAATCACAACAGGCTACCGTTTAGATTGGATAGATGTGTTGCCTTTCATGTTTCCAATACCACTGTGACCACATGTGCAGGAATTCAGTGTACCAGTCCAAAGTGATGGCAGTCAGCTTCTCAATGATGCATATAAAGTGTACCTTAAGCTTAAATTGCATTAGTTTAAATCAATTGCCACTTTACTAGGGGGAATATGTGCATAATTACACTGTACATTGCTTTACATTTTGAATTATTTACATATGTAATGTACATATGTAGTAAGGCATCAATAGTTAAAACATTTTGTAAATGATTTTTGACAGAACTACCAAAAGATATTAGTTATAGAAAAAAAGTGGCCATTAGTCATTACCGATTCAACAACACTAAACAGACGGCACCATACATTGCTTAAATCCCTAATAAAACTGACTTGACATCTGGAAATGGGAGGGAATTTCCCAATACATGGTGGTGATTTACTAAAGGAATAGGGACCCTTCACTTCGCAGTGAATGTTTATGGAGCTTAGTAATTAAAATCTTCAATCATTAAAAAATACATTTTCATTCCCTTCACAGATGATTGGCTATTTAAAGTGAGTGCAGGTTCAACTTATTTACTATCATTCAATTTATAACAGCCTCTACGCAATAAATAAATAAACCCTGGTGAGTTTAAGTTGGCACACACCTAAATAAACTGTTGAAATACATGTATGTGAACTGTTTTAGCTTCAAAGTGATTTTACTTCTGCTCACCCAGTCCTGTGATTTATACATCTGCCACACTGAAGAGCCAGAAAGATTAGTACAAATAACATTTAAAAATAAAGCTGGTCATACACTGATTAAAATTTGATCAGTGCATGGCAGCAGTGCTGGATTTATAAGAGGGAAAAAGGGGCAATTGCCCTGGGCCCCCTGCCAGAAAGGGTCCCAGACTTCCTTTATAAAAAAATGAAATGTATTTTCCCTATAGACTTCTTATATTTGTTGAGGAAATTGTCCAGTTTGCAGCCTTTGTCAAGCTCTGGTCATGTCTCACTCCATCTCAACAGGTAGCTTTATTACATGATGAAGTTTTCTAGCAGTGGCTACACTAGGGTTGGTGTCACCTGGTGTGGTAAAATATGGTGTCACCCACCCTTCCTATATTTGGGCTAGCAACTTAATTTTGGAGCTTGTTGGTGCACGTTTCATCTCTCTCTCTCTCTGGTGGTGCTAGGCAGCGTGATTCTCTCTCTGGTGGTGCTGGGCATCGTGGCTCTCTCTCTGGTGGTGCTGAGCAGCATGGCTCTCTCTCTGGTAGTGCTGGGCAGTGTGGCTCTTTCTCTGGTAGTGCTGGGCAGTGTGTCTCTCGCTCTGGTGGTGCTGGGCAGCGTGGCTCTTTCTCTGGTAGTGCTAAGCAGTGTGTCTCTCTCTCTACTGGTGCTGGGCAGCGTGGCTCTCTTTCTTGTGGTGTTGGCAGCAGCATGGCTCTCTCTCTGGTGGTGTTGGGCAGCGTGGCTCTCTCTCTAGTGGTGCTGGGCAGCGTGGCTCTTTCTCTGGTAGTGCTAAGCAGTGTGTCTCTCTCTCTAGTGGTGCTGGGCAGCGTGGCTCTCTTTCTTGCGGTGTTGGCAGCAGCATGGCTCTCTCTCTGGTGGTGCTGGGCAGCAGTGTGGCTCTCTCTCTGGCTTCTGCCAGCACAGTCCTCTCTTTTTTTTTCCTGTTTCCTCTAGCTGCTACAGTGTAGCACTTACTCCCTGAGCTTTTTTCCAGGTTCCAGACTCTCTCTCTCCCCCCCCCAGCAGAGTGCATGCTGGGGGCAGTAGCATGCTTCCTGTGGACAACAATAGGGCCGCCAATCTTCCTGGACTACATGTTCCATGATGCTCTTCTCTTATGATTTGCCCTCCACTGTGGCCAATAGGGAGGGAAAAAGAGCTAGCAGGAAGCTAGGGAGCAAACCTGATTAGAGCTGCTCTCTCTTCCCCCACACTACTGCCAGGAGAAAGGGGGGGGGAACACTCTGATAGCCCACAGCTCGCCTCTCCCCTGTCACAGCGCCACTGCCTGAGTTCTCGTGGGAAAAGAAATGCTTCACTCAGAGCCTGACAGCACCCGTCACAAATGCTTCCTTGATGGTGTCACACCACTGGCGGGTGTCACCCAGGTGCAGTATGCACCCTGGCAGCACCATAGTGATGCCACTGCTTTCCAGGTGTTAATGTAGCTAAGATATTTGAGTATGATGGTCTCCATTTGTTCGGGAGAAAGATCGTTCAGCAAATTAGCACTGATAAAGAATTATCTGAGAACCATGATTACCCATGAAAAACGAAGTGCTCTGAGTCTACTGGCTGTCGAGAGAGGTGCCCTCAATATGATACAGTTTGATGAGTTAGGCAGCCCATAGATTATGCAATTTTCTTTCCTTCCATTATGGGTGGAAAGAAAATAAAAATCGCTCAATTCCCCCATTAACACAGTCAGTGTTGATAGGGGAATGTCTCCTGCAGTGCTATTGTGGTCTCCTGGTGAGCAGCTTTCCCAGCCAGCAGTACACAATGATCACTGCTATCATCTATAGTCAGCATCTATAGTGATCACATGTAAAAAAGATCTGACAGGCTGGTTGTACCCAAGTCAAATCAATGAATCTCAATGGCACCCCAAATGCGTTTAAAAATCGCACTGGGCTTGTCACCCAAAAGGGAGCTGGAGCTTCGTTTGAGCAACAAACATGAATAAGTAAGCCCATTAAAGTGAATGGGCTGCACTATGCGTGACACACATTACCACGTGTAAATCGCACTTTAAAAATGGAAAATGGCTCCCAAACGTGTGTTGTGCATTCTGCCATGATTTGGAATCGTGGGCAGAATTGCAGAATTTCTGCTTGCAATTTCAAATTGCCTTATGTGAGCAGGGCCTGAGGCCGGGTTCACATCCAATTTGCATTACAGGTGAGTGTGACTGGCTCTTAATGGAGCCAGTTCACACAGGACCACGGCGACCATGGTCTGCATTCAAAAAGGGCCCTGTGCATGTTTGGGTCCAATTCAGATGCGATTTCAGGAAAAAAGTCAGACCTAAATGAATAGACACGTATTGGACCCTAGACACGAACCGGCGGCCGCACATATTTGAACCCAGCCTAAAGAAAGAAGTGCCGTATATACTCAAGTATAAGCTGAGTTTTTCAGCACATTTTTTTGTGCTGAAAGTGCCCCCCTCGCAAAATTTTCCGACCCGATTTTGCGGCCCTGTATCTCGGGGGCCACTTGGTGCTAGGAACCCCAAATTTGGTGTGCGAATCCAGTGGAACCAACATTACAATATTGGAGTTCCTAGCACCAAGTGGCCCCGAGATACAGGGCCCCAAATTCGGTCAATTGTGTCCATCTGCAGCAATGTCATTTCGGGACCCTTTGGGTCCAGAGACCCCAAATTTTGTCTGCAGCTAAGGGGCATCTAGGAACCCTTAACTACCAAGTTTGAAGTTAAGGGGACCTATGGCTGCAAATGGGCACAGTGAGGCATGCAAATGGGCACAGTGAGGCATGCAAATGGGCACAGTGAGGCTGCAAATGGGCATTGTTGACCCTCTTTTCCACTTACAGTAGCTGCGCATGTCTCACCCTAGGCTTATACTCGAGTCAATACGTTTTCCCAGTTTTTTTGTGGTAAAATTAGGTGCCTCGGCTTATATTCGGGTCGGCTTATACTCGAGTATATACGGTAATTGACAAACACAAATCCCTGAACATCCAAGGACAACCTGGAGAAGCAGATAGATGATTTATTTTATTCTCTTTGAAGGATTTCAGAATGGCATTGTTATCAACTTTGAAATAAAAAAAAGTTAAACGTAGCCAAAGAAATATGTTTATTGTTAAGAATATCTTAAACTAGTGGAGAAATCTTTTTGTTTAATTATATCCTACAGATACACTAAGATACAATTTTCTGTTGACAAGAATCCTTTTATCAGCTACAAGTAACAAGTTAAGTGTATCTATGGTAAAAATGTAAAATTATACATTCATTCTCACATTGTAGTTCAATTATTTCTAGCCTACTCCTATTATTCTGAATGATCCTGAAGTTTACAAAGTTACTTGGTTAAGATCTACACACACATATACTTCTGAAAAAATCTGTGACATGTATTCATTTGTATGCCCTGTGAGCAGGCACTGCTCTGTCACACATTACACAGAGCTTGCCTTCTGGACCACAGAGGTGCTGAGAGGAGGAGTTTCAGGAGACGGAGTAAGTAGACGAATCACAGCTTGCGGGAAGCAAGGTATCATGGGATATGTAGTCATCAAAAATTGAAAGCAAACAGCAAAGGAGAAGCTGCAAGCCTGTAGGGAATCCAGGAAGTTGTGGAAAGAGATGGCCGGTGGACATGCAGAACAACATGAAAGGAGATTTTTCCAGTAAGCTTATATTGGATTGTCAAATATAACTATTGTTTGTATTGTTATTACAATGCTGATGTTATCAAATTAAAGAGTATGTGGTGACCACGGTTCACACTTGTGCGATGATGCGGGAACCAGCGCAATTTCAGTTCCCGCATCGCGCCTAAATCGCCGGCAATTCACACTGCCCTCTGCGAACCGCTGCAGGTGTCAACACAAAGTTAATGACACCCCCAGATCAGTTCGCAGATCGCAGTACGAACTGTGAAATGGTGCAGGAGTTGGATCGCATAGGTGTGAACACCCATGCGACCCGATTCCAATGTGGACCAAAAAAAAAAAGGGTCCTGCACCATTTTGGTGAAAATGCAATGCAAATCAGGGCCGGTATTACCACTAGACAAACTAGGCAGCCGCCTAGGGCGTCCTGCTGCCTAGGGCGCCCGGCCACTGGTGTTCATACTCTCTTCTCTCTGCAGCAAGCAACTAATTCTCAGCATCAGCAGGCTACCCATGCCCCGTTTGCACATATTTTTAGAGGTGCAGCAGAGGCAGAGGACTGTATCTGGGTCCCGACTCCTGAATGAATATAAGCACGCAAACATTCATTGATGGGCACTGGTAGGCTGCATTTGATGGGCACTGGTGAGGCTGCGTTGATGGGTGCTTGTAGGTTGCATTGATAGGCACTGGTGAGGCTGCATTTGATGGGCACTGGTGAGGCTGCATTGATGGGCGCTGGCTAGGCTGCATTGATGGGTGCTGGTGAGGCCGCATTTGATGGGCGCTGGTGAGGCTGCATTTGATGGGCGCTAGTGAGGCTGCATTTGATGGGCGCTGGTGAGGCTGCATTTGATGGGCGCTGGTGGGCTGCATTTGATGGGCACTTCATTAAAAAGGTGGGGTTTACATGGGCAGGGTAAAGGGGGTGGAGTCAGGGGTGGAGCCAAGGGGGTGGCAAAATTAGGTTTTGCCTAGGGTGTCAAAAATCCTTGCACCAGCCCTGATGGAAATTCAGACATACAAACTGTCATCTCATGTGATCTGCACAGCAATGCATTGCGAATCACATGCGATAGCACAAGTGTGAACTAACCTTAAACCAAATATTGCCTTTTATCAGTTTCATGAGTCATACTTTTGCCACACTGCACTCCACTTCCTGGATAAAATGTACCGCTTCCTGAGTCAACAGACTGCTTATTGGACAAAGATAACGGTTCAGATTCATGTTCCAATGAGCAGCCTGTATTTGAGGGGGTAATACAAATACTGAAATGGGAAATATGGTTGTCATAATGGCTGCCTAACTTCATAGTGTGAGGTGTGTGAATCGCAAGGCTGGATGAACAGAAATACATACCCTTGGCAAATAAAAGAGTTCACATACTATATATGTGTATCACCCTCTTGTTTACATAGTTTTGTAGTGTAGAAAGAAGCTTGTTAGAAGCCTGGGTGTGAGTCAGGGGGTTTACTTTAGGTCAGGCTGGAGCTTGGGCCTCTGGTACTGGTACTGAAATGGGAAATATGGTTATCACCTGCCTAACTTCATAGAAGGAAGCTGAAAGAGGGATCGCCACTGCCCTGCAGCAGGGGCGGACTGACAATTCATGGGGCCTCCGGGCAATAGGAGATTATGGGGCCCCCGGGCAATAGGATATTATGGGGCCCCCAGGTAATAGGATATTATGGGTCCCCCAGGCAATAGATTATGGGGCCACACAGTATACACAATATACACACACAGAATACACATACACAAACTGAAAAGGTACTGGAGAGGCGGGGCGGCTATAATCTTGGGATTTTAAAAAAAACACAGGTTTTTACATACTGTCCCTGGTTTTATTGAGGCTGATAACCCTGATGGGGCCCCTTAGTGGCATGGGGCCCTCGGGCAGTGCCCGAGTGCCTGAATGGTCAGTCCGCTCCTGCCCTGCATTCCACTGGGGAAGGATAGCCTGCATAGCCAGGAAATAAACTAGTCCAGCGAAAGGCCTGAAAGCAGTTTCACCCACAGTTGCAGAACAAGGACAGTGTAAGTACCTTTACACCCCCAGGGCCTACAGGTAAGAGGGCTGATCGGTGCTGTACCCAACCAGTTCTCCCAGGGACAGTGCTAAAAAAACAAGTCTGTTCTGGAATCCCTTGATCTGGGATACTCTTTGAGACAGCCGGGTGGAGAGGCAGTAGAGAGTAGAAAGTCCAGGATTCATCTTTGTGGGGGTGTTTTTGGACAGAAATAATAGGCGGCCGCGATGTCAGTGCAATTTTATAGCAATGATCGCTGTGTAAATGTGAATGGTCCCAAAAATGTCTCAAAAGTGTCTGAAGGGTCCGCCGCAATGTCGCAGTCATGAAAAAAATTGCAGATCGCCGCCATTACTAGTAAAAAAAAAAAATGCAATAAATATATCCCCTATATTGTAGCCGCTATAACTTTTGCGCAAACCAATCAATATACTCTTATTGTGATTTTTTTTTTAAACAAAAATATGTAGAAGAATACGTATCGGCCTAAACTTTTTTTTTTTTTTTATGGTATATTTATTATAGCAAAAAGTTAAAAATATTGTGTTTCTTTTCAAAATTGTCGCTCTTCTTTTGTTTATAGCGCAAAAAATAAAAAACGCAGAGGTGATCAAATACCACCAAAAGAAAGCTATATTTGTGACGAAAAAAAGGACGCAAGTTTGGGTACAACATCACACGTCCGCGCAATTGTCAGTTAAAGCGGCGCAGTGCCGAATCGCAAAAAGTGCTAAGGTAAGGAAGAGGGTAAAATCCTCCAGGGCTGAAGTGGTTAAAGAGCCCCCTGGGAAAGTCCCCATGTTAATTTGGAACACACCTTTAAAAATAAGTGGGGTCCCTAGACATAAATATCCCTAGTCAAAAAATATAGAAATAGTAAATAAATGGATACCGTGAATGTTTTGAGATTCCGCCCTCCTATGCTCAACACCTCTCTGCGCTACTAGGGTGCGTGTACTTACAATATTTGGGGTAGTGGGTAATGTAGACCCCAAATAGTAGTATGATAGACAAATATATAAATAAATAAATAGATATAAATTGTGTGAGTGAATAAATAAATGAATACATATTCAATATAAAACTGTGTATAACAAAATATATAAATAAATAAATAAATAAATAGATATAAATTGTATGTAGATGTAATATAATGTGATTACAAAAATTAATTTCAGTGATGTGCTAAATATATTTTGTGTAGCAGCTGCTTAAAATTGACAGTAAGATTGGAGTGATATAAATAAAGGGTTAAACATCAGAATGCTCTATGGCTGTGTCTATCCGATACTTATAGCAGCGCTCAGCGATGATTTTTCAACTAGATTTGATAAAATTGTGCATATATATAAACGTAGGTGTATATATAAAAAAGGGGGTAAACAAAGGTAAGGAAAGTGCACCTTTAAATACACCTTACAGAGTGAAAAATACCTTTAAATTACGCCTTAAAATGTGCATGAATTGATAAATCAAACGTGCACGTGAACAAATAAATAAATGAATGAATAAATAAATAGATTGCACTGCGTGTCTTCATAAACAAAGAGTCCGCGTGATAAACAAATGATCC
This sequence comes from Lithobates sylvaticus, assembly GCA_028564925.1. Taxonomy (NCBI): domain Eukaryota; kingdom Metazoa; phylum Chordata; class Amphibia; order Anura; family Ranidae; genus Lithobates; species Lithobates sylvaticus. Next base: position 45,965,655 of record CM053033.1, read on the forward strand.
TCCAATCTGATGGATCGATAATATGGCAATAGTGACAGTTCAAATAAACATGCGACAGTCTGATTCTGCGTGGATATTCCGTGAGTGATCCAAAACCTTCCACCTTAGATATTACCGTGTTTAGAGGGTTTTATCCCCTTTTGGGGGTACACTCACCAGAAGTATACTTAAATAACGCCTGTAGTATTTAGACCATGAGGACCTTCTCCACCAGCATCAGCTACGGATTTCGCCAGCGCGTACAATACAACCAGAACATCAACCTCCTTCTCCAGTGTTATTCAGTCGTATCTCCCTCAACGCAGTTATTAAAGTTGTGCATGAAAATAAACATGGGGCCACATAGCGTAATATTGCTAAAAATTCATTTATTGAAACAATTTCCCCTAAAACATGAAAATTCCCCCTAGTGGGTTAAGCGTACCAGAAATGGTTAAAATTGCAGCATTTGGTTAAATGTAGGAGCGATACTGTGCCTGCTCTATAGCGCCGGATATGGAGCCTTTCCGATTCTCTGAGAGAGAGAGAGTGGCGTCCTTCCTGTCCGGACCCGCTGGAGCGCACCGTGGACCGCAAACGTATGACGTCACTTCCTGTTGACCTACGCCCTGACGCGTTTCTTCATTTCCGACTTCTTCTCGAGGGCGTAGGTCACCAGGCAGGAAGTGAGGTATAAATACACTAAAGGGTGAGACGCACATCCAATCAGGAGGCCGATCTACACCGCAATGGGCGCCGACATAATGGAGTAATGTTGTCAGCGCTAGAGGCCCACTGCAGACAGTATCAGCGCGATGTAGCATCAACACCCATGTAATCTGAACAACAATGTTACGTTCTAATACCAAAATAAATACATAACCATGACAGCCCTCTCATACAGCATAAAGAATGAATGACATTGGTGCTAGGTATTGCATCCTGTGGACCGGGTCATATGGGTGACTCATGAGCGCCAATCATCCCTGATTAGTAGTGTGCTGTGGGGACATGTATCTAGATACATATCCAATCGGCTGACAATACTTATATGTATTCATATATTCATCATATTGATGGTCACCTGTATGTATTTTGGAATGTAATTTAATGTGAATATATCTGAGTCCCACAATAGAGACCAGAGTCACCCAGATTACCCTGTTCTGCATAGCTTATGGGATGTCATAAGAGTATGAATACATTGTGCAGCTAGGCTATTCGGAAAAGGGTGGGCAATCACATATATATATATATATAGAAAATAGCGCACCGTAATGGCGCAATATAAAATGTCATATTTGATATACTGCCAATATAAATATGTAGATTAATAAACCACCGTAAAATAAGGGTGAGTGTAATAAAAATATATTTGAAATATATTTAAAAATTGTATATTAAAAAGTGGGCAAGGACATACTGTTGTGTAATAAATATGCATAAAATTGGGACAACCATATATTTATATATAATATATTTAAAAATTATATATTAAAAATTAAAAAGTGGGCAAGGCCATGTGGTTGTGTAATAAATATGCATAAAAATGGGACAATACATTGGGCCATAGGTTAAGACATGGCACTGTGTATGTATGTGGTAAATCTATATTTTGTGGTATATGCCGGGATAGTTCTATATTAAAATCACATATAAAAATAGAAATCAACATAGGACCCCAACTATGGCAGTGAGATATCACATAATAAAAAGGGCACCCCCTATGTCGGTGGGATGCATGATGTCTGATTCCCATTGATGGTTTCTAATACTGTATGGCTTGTATTAATATTCCTTTGACATCCAGATATAGTAAGGTCAAGGGTCTGGCATATAATCTGAAATATACCTCATGGGAGCTATACAATATGCGACATGGGAGATGTGCTGGAACTTCTAGGTGCATTTGTTGTATGGTGGATGCGTGTAGTTTGATATAAAGTTACGTGTCGCTTATAAAGCAGTTTATATCTAATTCTATGTTTAGACCTTTTGGAGAAAGTACATCCACCAAATAAATCCACTGGGTCTCCCGTTTTGACAATTCTCTCACCATATGCATGCCCCTCCAATGGGGTAATACTTGCTCAATGCCCCAGAATTGTAACCCTTTGGGGTCCATGTCGTGTTTCATTTTAAAATGTAATGAAACGTTGTGGTCCCTAAAGCCAATTTTTATATTATGAATATGTTCCGCTATGCGTACTCTTAATAGCCTCTTTGTACGGCCTATATAGATGAGTCCGCATGGGCATTTTAGAGCATACACCACGTGAGTGCTGTTGCATGTGATGAACTGTTTAATTGCAAAACTGTTATTGTTTGATGTGGATGTGAAGTTTTCCAATTTTCTAATTGGGCAGGACACCTCTCGACAAGCCTTACATTTCCTACACGAGAAAAAAACATTTTGATCCCAAAATGTGGGCGTTTTTTTTGGAGGATCGATAACCTTTTTCACTATTTTGTCTCCAAAGTTGGGTGCTTTTCTGTAAATAAATTGAGGGGTTGGAGGTAAGGCTGTCGTCAGTCTTTTATCCAAGAGTAAAATGTGCCAATGTTTTTTAAAAATCCGTTCAACTTCCTCATATTGGCCATGAAAGCCCGATATGAACGACCACTCTGGATTATGTTTTTTTGGGAGTGCCAATTCCTTATTCTTTTCTTCCATTATTGAGGGTCTTGGTATTTGATTGACTTCTTCAACAATTTTCTGTAGTTTTTTGGGGTTGTAGCCTCTCGCTTCAAACCTCTCTGTTAGGATTTTTGATTGCTCGATATATTGTGTGTCCTCAGAGCAGTTTCTTCTTACCCGCATTATTTGGCCCTTGGGAATATTTTTTAGCCAAAGTGGGTGATGTGCGCTTGTTGTTGGTAAGTAACTGTTGCGGTCAGTTTTCTTAAAATATACTTTCGTTTCCAATGTGTTATTTTTTCGATAGACCGTGACATCTAAAAAATAAATTTCGTTAAAATCCCAAACAGATGTTAGTTTGATGTTATTATTGTTATTGTTCAAATCTTCTAAAAATCTCTCCAAGCTAAAATGGGATCCTGCCCAGATAAAAAACAGATCGTCGATAAAACGTTTCTAAAATAACAGTTCTGGTCGCCGGTTGTTAAAAATAATCTTGTCCTCCCATTCGGCTATGAATAAATTTGCGATACTTGGGGCAAACTTGGCCCCCATGGCCACTCCTCTCTGTTGGGTGTAAAAATTTCCTCCATACCAAAAGTAGTTGTGCGATAAGCAGAAATCCAGGGCGTTTCTTAAAAATACTTTTTGATTGAAAAATAAATCCTCTCGTTTACTCAATGCCCAATTAAGGGCTAACAGAGCATCATCGTGTTGTATAATGGAGTATAATGAGGAGACATCTGCCGTTACGAGAATGATTTGTTCCGTATTTCCCAAGTTTACTTCCTGTAGGGTGTTCAGGAAGTTTTTTGTATCCCTTAGATACGATTTTGTTTCTCTTACGCTTTTTTGTAGGTAGGTGTCAAGATATTGGCCTAATCTGGACGACACAGATTCAATGCTATTGACGATAGGTCTTGCGGGCGGGTTACTTGGATCCTTATGGATTTTTGGAAGGGTGTAGAGTGTAGGTACACGACTACTTGTGGGCAGTAGATATCTTTTTTCTTTACTGGATAGAACTCCTGTGCGAGAGCCCATCTCTATCAAATTTTCAAGATGTTCTCTGTAATGTTGAGTGGGGTCCTTTTTGAGTGTGTTATAAGTTTCTTTATCTGATAACATCTCCTCAATTTGTCTGTGGTAAAAGTCTTTAGTGAGTAAGACTACCCCTCCGCCTTTATCAGCTGGTCTCACTATTACATCTTTACGCTTTTTCAGGAGTTTTATACCTTCTTCCACGTGTTTCACGTTCAGTTCCTTTTTAGGTTTCAGAGTCTCAAGGTCGTGTAATACTAATCCTTTAAATACCTCTACATGGTGGTTGGGGTTGTTGGGTGGATTGAATAATGACTTATTCTTCAAACCACTGTTGATGATTATTGGCTTCTCATTGACGGATGTTTGTTTTGCACTGCTTGTTATTTCGTTGGTTGTGGCATTACCTAAGAAATACTTTTTTATATTTAATTTTCTGATATACTTGTGTATGTCTATATAGACACTAAATTTGTTGATTGGCTTTCTCAGACCACATTTTAGCCCCAAATTTAAAATATTCAGTTCTTTGTGGGTCAGAGTAGCTTGTGTTAAATTAAAAATACCTCCTACTCCGACCCTCTTCTTCTTTTGTTGGATTTTGGTTCCTGCCCTGCACCCTCTGTACTTTCTTTTTTCGGTGGTAGTGGTATATACTCTTTGGGTTTTCGTTGGTAGTCCACTATTTGGTTGTATTCTCTGTACTGTTCCTGCGTCGGCGGGTTTTTTGGAAGATGTGGAGGGTTCCTTGGATAATGAGGGGGTTGGGACTGCATCGGAGGACGTCCCCTGCGTGGGGGATATCCCCGGCCCCTCTGCTGCCCCCCTCTGCCTCTCCCTAAAAAAGGACGCAGTAATGGTTGAGAGTCATACTCATCCTCATAATGATATAAGGGTTGGAAGAAGTCGGAAAGAAGTCGAGAAGAAGTCGGAAATGACGAAACGCGTCAGGGCGTAGGTCAACAGGAAGTGACGTCATACGTTTGCGGTCCACAGTGCGCTCCAGCGGGTCCAGACAGGAAGGACGCCACTCTCTCTCTCTCAGAGAATCGGAAAGGCTCCATATCCGGCGCTATAGAGCAGGCACAGTATCGCTCCTACATTTAACCAAATGCTGCAATTTTAACCATTTCTGGTACGCTTAACCCACTAGGGGGAATTTTCATGTTTTAGGGGAAATTGTTTCAATAAATGAATTTTTAGCAATATTACGCTATGTGGCCCCATGTTTATTTTCATGCACAACTTTAATAACTGCGTTGAGGGAGATACGACTGAATAACACTGGAGAAGGAGGTTGATGTTCTGGTTGTATTGTACGCGCTGGCGAAATCCGTAGCTGATGCTGGTGGAGAAGGTCCTCATGGTCTAAATACTACAGGCGTTATTTAAGTATACTTCTGGTGAGTGTACCCCCAAAAGGGGATAAAACCCTCTAAACACGGTGATATCTAAAGTGGAAGGTTTTGGATCACTCACGGAATATCCACGCAGAATCAGACTGTCGCATGTTTATTTGAACTGTCACTATTGCCATATTATCGATCCATCAGATTGGAGGATCATTTGTTTATCACGCGGACTCTTTGTTTATGAAGACACGCAGTGCAATCTATTTATTTATTCATTCATTTATTTATTTGTTCACGTGCATGTTTGATTTATCAATTCGTGCACATTTTAAGGCGTAATTTAAAGGTATTTTTCACTCTGTAAGGTGTATTTAAAGGTGCACTTTCCTTACCTTTGTTTACCCCCTTTTTTATATATACACCTACGTTTATATATATGCACAATTTTTCAAATCTAGTTGAAAAATCATCGCTGAGCGCTGCTATAAGTATCGGATAGACACAGCCATAGACCATTCTGATGTTTAACCCTTTATTTATATCACTCCAATCTTACTGTCAATTTTAAGCAGCTGCTACACAAAATATATTTAGCACATCACTGAAATTAATTTTTGTAATCACATTATATTACATCTACATACAATTTATATCTATTTATTTATTTATTTATATATTTTGTTATACACAGTTTTATATTGAATATTTATTCATTTATTTATTCACTCACACAATTTATATCTATTTATTTATTTATATATTTGTCTATCATACTACTATTTGGGGTCTACATTACCCACTACCCCAAATATTGTAAGTACACGCACCCTAGTAGCGCAGAGAGGTGTTGAGCATAGGAGGGCGGAATCTCAAAACACCACTCATTCACGGTATCCATTTTAAATTTCTCTGCAGCCATGGATGTACTACAATTTTTAAGCAGTAGGCACATAGATGTAAATAACATTTTTTCTGAACAAATACCCCAAACCACTGAAACCAACTATAATGGGGCCATGTCGGCTCTCAGCAACATTTTGGAAAAACAGGTCAGAACGTGGTGGGACATATGTACCCTAGAACAGTATTTAAAGGATAAGATTATTATCAAAAGTTTACGATGGGACGTGATACCCCACGATGGCCTTGATGACCCACAATCCACCCAGGAATGGTTGGACTTTTTTAACGGTGTGGGTTTTAAATTACAACAACTAATCGTTCAAAGGAAAAAACGGAAAATGGCAAACATAGAAACAAAAATCAATGAATTAAAACTCCAGTTGGACCCCATTAAGGAGTCACAACAGATTATAGATTTTAATTTAAAAGTACAAAAAAGACTCGAAAAAGTGGACAAGGACACTCAAAAGAAAAAATCAAAAAATACCACAAAGATTTTGACGATTTTAAAAACAACAAAATATATTCCTGGCAACAGGCACCGGTTAATGCAAACCCAAATAAGGAGGAACCTAGGGGTGCCATACCCGTACGCCCAAAAAACCCTAATCCAGCCCCAATACCCAACCCGACATGGATAGAAGAAAGGGATCAGTATGAGGATATCTCGTATATAAACACCCCTAACTATTCCACCCCAATACACAGAGGGAAAGGGAAGAATAAGGGAACAAGAGGCAATAACCAAAGGATTCAACATCAACCACAAGGGACAGTAATACAAAACAGATTCCAACGCTTATATCATTATGAGGATGAGTATGACTCTCAACCATTACCGCATCCTTTTTTAGGGAGAGGCAGAGGGGGGCAGCAGAGGGGCCGGGGATATCCCCCACGCAGGGGACGTCCTCCGATGCAGTCCCAACCCCCTCATTATCCAAGGAACCCTCCACATCTTCCAAAAAACCCGCCGACGCAGGAACAGTACAGAGAATACAACCAAATAGTGGACTACCAACGAAAACCCAAAGAGTATATACCACTACCACCGAAAAAAGAAAGTACAGAGGGTGCAGGGCAGGAACCAAAATCCAACAAAAGAAGAAAAGGGTCGGAGTAGGAGGTATTTTTAATTTAACACAAGCTACTCTGACCCACAAAGAACTGAATATTTTAAATTTGGGGCTAAAATGTGGTCTGAGAAAGCCAATCAACAAATTTAGTGTCTATATAGACATACACAAGTATATCAGAAAATTAAATATAAAAAAGTATTTCTTAGGTAATGCCACAACCAACGAAATAACAAGCAGTGCAAAACAAACATCCGTCAATGAGAAGCCAATAATCATCAACAGTGGTTTGAAGAATAAGTCATTATTCAATCCACCCAACAACCCCAACCACCATGTAGAGGTATTTAAAGGATTAGTATTACACGACCTTGAGACTCTGAAACCTAAAAAGGAACTGAACGTGAAACACGTGGAAGAAGGTATAAAACTCCTGGAACAGCGTAAAGATGTAATAGTGAGACCAGCTGATAAAGGCGGAGGGGTAGTCTTACTCACTAAAGACTTTTACCACAGACAAATTGAGGAGATGTTATCGGATAAAGAAACTTATAACACACTAAAAAAGGACCCCACTCAACATTACAGAGAACATCTTGAAAATTTGATAGAGATGGGCTCTCGCACAGGAGTTCTATCCAGTAAAGAAAAAAGATATCTACTGCCCACAAGTAGTCGTGTACCTACACTCTACACCCTTCCAAAAATCCATAAGGATCCAAGTAACCCGCCCGCAAGACCTATCGTCAATAGCATTGAATTTGTGTCGTCCAGATTAGGCCAATATCTTGACACCTACCTACAAAAAAGCGTAAGAGAAACAAAATCGTATCTAAGGGATACAAAAAACTTCCTGAACACCCTACAGGAAGTAAACTTGGAAAATACAAAACAAATCATTCTCGTAACGGCAGATGTCTCCTCATTATACTCCATTATACAACACGATGACGCTCTGTTAGCCCTTAATTGGGCATTGAGTAAACGAGAGGATTTAGTTTTTAATCAAAAAGTATTTTTAAGAAACGCCCTGGATTTCTGCTTATCGCACAACTACTTTTGGTATGGAGGAAATTTTTACACCCAACAGAGAGGAGTGGCCATGGGGGCCAAGTTTGCCCCAAGTATCGCAAATTTATTCATGGCCGAATGGGAGGACAAGATTATTTTTAACAACCGGCGACCAGAACTGTTATTTTATAAACGTTTTATCGACGATCTGTTTTTTATCTGGGCAGGATCCCATTTTAGCTTGGAGAGATTTTTAGAAGATTTGAACAATAACAATAATAACATCAAACTAACATCTGTTTGGGATTTTAACGAAATTAATTTTTTAGATGTCACGGTCTATCGAAAAAATAACACATTGGAAACGAAAGTATATTTTAAGAAAACTGACCGCAACAGTTACTTACCAACAACAAGCGCACATCACCCACTTTGGCTAAAAAATATTCCTAAGGGCCAAATAATGCGGGTAAGAAGAAACTGCTCTGAAGACACACAATATATCGAGCAATCAAAAATCCTAACAGAGAGGTTTGAAGCGAGAGGCTACAACCCCAAAAAACTACAGAAAATTGTTGAAGAAGTCAATCAAATACCAAGACCCTCAATAATGGAAGAAAAGAATAAGGAATTGGCACTCCCAAAAAAACATAATCCAGAGTGGTCGTTCATATCGGGCTTTCATGGCCAATATGAGGAAGTTGAATGGATTTTTAAAAAACATTGGCACATTTTACTCTTGGATAAAAGACTGACGACAGCCTTACCTCCAACCCCTCAATTTATTTACAGAAAAGCACCCAACTTTGGAGACAAAATAGTGAAAAAGGTTATCGATCCTCCAAAAAAACCGGCCACATTTTGGGATCAAAATGTTTTTTTCTCGTGTAGGAAATGTAAGGCTTGTCGAGAGGTGTCCTGCCCAATTAGAAAATTGGAAAACTTCACATCCACATCAAACAATAACAGTTTTGCAATTAAACAGTTCATCACGTGCAACAGCACTCACGTGGTGTATGCTCTAAAATGCCCATGCGGACTCATCTATATAGGCCGTACAAAGAGGCTATTAAGAGTACGCATAGCGGAACATATTCATAATATAAAAATTGGCTTTAGGGACCACAACGTTTCATTACATTTTAAAATGAAACACGACATGGACCCCAAAGGGTTACAATTCTGGGGCATTGAGCAAGTATTACCCCATTGGAGGGGCATGCATATGGTGAGAGAATTGTCAAAACGGGAGACCCAGTGGATTTATTTGGTGGATGTACTTTCTCCAAAAGGTCTAAACATAGAATTAGATATAAACTGCTTTATAAGCGACACGTAACTTTATATCAAACTACACGCATCCACCATACAACAAATGCACCTAGAAGTTCCAGCACATCTCCCATGTCGCATATTGTATAGCTCCCATGAGGTATATTTCAGATTATATGCCAGACCCTTGACCTTACTATATCTGGATGTCAAAGGAATATTAATACAAGCCATACAGTATTAGAAACCATCAATGGGAATCAGACATCATGCATCCCACCGACATAGGGGGTGCCCTTTTTATTATGTGATATCTCACTGCCATAGTTGGGGTCCTATGTTGATTTCTATTTTTATATGTGATTTTAATATAGAACTATCCCGGCATATACCACAAAATATAAATTTACCACATACATACACAGTGCCATGTCTTAACCTATGGCCCAATGTATTGTCCCATTTTTATGCATATTTATTACACAACCACATGGCCTTGCCCACTTTTTAATTTTTAATATATAATTTTTAAATATATTATATATAAATATATGGTTGTCCCAATTTTATGCATATTTATTACACAACAGTATGTCCTTGCCCACTTTTTAATATACAATTTTTAAATATATTTCAAATATATTTTTATTACACTCACCCTTATTTTACGGTGGTTTATTAATCTACATATTTATATTGGCAGTATATCAAATATGACATTTTATATTGCGCCATTACGGTGCGCTATTTTCTATATATATATATATATGTGATTGCCCACCCTTTTCCGAATAGCCCAGCTGCACAATGTATTCATACTCTTATGACATCCCATAAGCTATGCAGAACAGGGTAATCTGGGTGACTCTGGTCTCTATTGTGGGACTCAGATATATTCACATTAAATTACATTCCAAAATACATACAGGTGACCATCAATATGATGAATATATGAATACATATAAGTATTGTCAGCCGATTGGATATGTATCTAGATACATGTCCCCACAGCACACTACTAATCAGGGATGATTGGCGCTCATGAGTCACCCATATGACCCGGTCCACAGGATGCAATACCTAGCACCAATGTCATTCATTCTTTATGCTGTATGAGAGGGCTGTCATGGTTATGTATTTATTTTGGTATTAGAACGTAACATTGTTGTTCAGATTACATGGGTGTTGATGCTACATCGCGCTGATACTGTCTGCAGTGGGCCTCTAGCGCTGACAACATTACTCCATTATGTCGGCGCCCATTGCGGTGTAGATCGGCCTCCTGATTGGATGTGCGTCTCACCCTTTAGTGTATTTATACCTCACTTCCTGCCTGGTGACCTACGCCCTCGAGAAGAAGTCGGAAATGACGAAACTTCAATTTTAACCATTTCTGGTACGCTTAACCCACTAGGGGGAATTTTCATGTTTTAGGGGAAATTGTTTCAATAAATGAATTTTTAGCAATATTACGCTATGTGGCCCCATGTTTATTTTCATGCACAACTTTAATAACTGCGTTGAGGGAGATACGACTGAATAACACTGGAGAAGGAGGTTGATGTTCTGGTTGTATTGTACGCGCTGGCGAAATCCGTAGCTGATGCTGGTGGAGAAGGTCCTCATGGTCTAAATACTACAGGCGTTATTTAAGTATACTTCTGGTGAGTGTACCCCCAAAAGGGGATAAAACCCTCTAAACACGGTGATATCTAAGGTGGAAGGTTTTGGATCACTCACGGAATATCCACGCAGAATCAGACTGTCGCATGTTTATTTGAACTGTCACTATTGCCATATTGTCGATCCATCAGATTGGAGGATCATTCGTTTATCACACGGACTCTTTGTTTATGAAGACACGCAGTGCAATCTATTTATTTATTCATTCATTTATTTATTTGTTCACGTGCACGTTTGATTTATCAATTCATGCACATTTTAAGGCGTAATTTAAAGGTATTTTTCACTCTGTAAGGTGTATTTAAAGGTGCACTTTCCTTACCTTTGTTTACCCCCTTTTTTATATATACACCTACGTTTATATATATGCACAATTTTTCAAATCTAGTTGAAAAATCATCGCTGAGCGCTGCTATAAGTATCGGATAGACACAGCCATAGAGCATTCTGACGTTTAACCCTTTATTTATATCACTCCAGTAAATAAATGGACTACACTTTTTGAAAAGTGATTTACTAAAAAAAATCAAATACAACATTTTATACAATGTAAATCCATCATCAATCACATCATCCAGTGATGCAGATGCATGGCAAGCACGATAAACATCTAATGCCGACCACTGGAAACAATAATACCTGGTTGATCCTGCCATTGTTCCATTTCCTGGTGTCTGTGTGTAGCTTCAGCCTGCAAAAAAAACTGTCTGGAGTGCATACCTAATCACCTGTCAGCCATATTTGCATTAAATTCCCATCATTACCTGCAACTAGATGATAATGTGAAATTAGTGGGAGTATATCTGAAGAGTGTGGACAAAGAAGGCAAGCACAAAGTTTAGGCGGGTTTAGATATTTATATATCAAGAAGCAGAGTTGTAATAAAGAGAAATAACGCTATGTTCTGAATATTATCTTCGCACTAGATCATTAAAGAGAGTTACAGAACTAAGGATTGGCATTACAGGAAAAAAGATAATTTTCTTAGTAATAGCCATAATGACTGCTTGAAAAGCATTTTCTGTGATTGCATTTGCTATTTTATGTTCCTACTTGGTTGAGAAAAAAACAAAAAACATACCAATTGTGTTTTGTGTTCAAGCTTAAAAGTAAATAACAGAACATTTTATTTTTTTTATTTTTTTTATTTTTTATACACTATTAACAAAGTTGCCCTCCCACCTAAGCAAGTTATGAAGTTCCCTTGGGAACTCCTCGTTTTATACTAAAGGCATTGTAATTAGCTAGAGGCTTGGAGGCTTTGTGGTAATACACCTACTTAACATCAGGCATCTGACAGAATTCCTGGATCACACACTGTTTGGAATCAATTGCAAATCAGAGTGAGATGCTGAGATGAAATATTGGTAAAAGGTAAGCTAGCAGGGAGAAATATGCATTATAAAACACTAGTTATTGTAAAATAAAAATGCTTTTTGCCAAAGCTAAAGCTTTCCTAAAAAAAAAAAAAAAAAAAAAAGAAAAAAGCTTCTAGTAATATCCAACTTGCTTACAAATTCGTCCAAGCTGCTAAATACGATTATAAAAGGAATTTATATTTTTTATTTCATGCAGCCTTGGTAACTCATTCTTTGTGTCCCATCGAAAATTGGTATGTGACATTAGGTGTCCAATCAAAATGGACGTGCTTCTGAAGACGTTAGAGTGTATTAACGTGGACAAATTTCCTATTTATTGTTTGTACCAAGATCTTACAAGGTCCTAAACGGATGGAAGTTTACACCCAGGGCAATCAATAGAAGGAGAATAGAACTTTCATGACAGGAACAATAATTTTCAAATACCTTCAGTACAAATTAAATTCAAAATTCAAATCAGAATGTTTCAAATATGCACAGTTTAAAAATATTTATGAAATCCCGCACACAGGTGTCAAAAACATTACATTTATAGACATTCAAGTTTTTTTTTGGGGTGTAATTATCAGTAAACTAGTGCTGCTTTTAGATCAGTTAAGGCCTCTTTCACACGGGGCAGATCAGTGCTGATCCACCCCGTGGATATCCGCTTGCTCAGCGGGGATCACCGGAGCGATCTCCGCTGAGCAGGAAGATGACAGGTCCGTTTCTGCACACTGCGCAGGGATGGACCTATCAGAGCGCCGCTCTCCCCTTTGGGAGATCGGGTGGCGACGGACCGTAGAGTCCGTCGTCACCCGATCCGATGACGGATGGAAAAATAGGTTTTTCCTACGTCACACTTTTTCGGATCGGAGCGGGTCGGACATGTCACCGCTGACATCCGACGCTCCATAGACGTCTATGGAGCATCCGTTCAGGTCCGCCTGAAAAACTGACAGGCGGATCTGAACGGATCGGCCGTGTGAAAGAGGCCTAAAAGAAATACAAAAATCTGCATTACTGGTGAGTAAAGCCTCGTACACACGATGAGATAATTGGACCACTAATCATCTGTTTTTCGTGGCATGCTAGTCTCATATCGAAAGTGAAGAGGTTACTCAACTTACGAAAATTCTCGTAAGACAGACTACAACTTCGGAAGTTATGTAATATGTTGAATTGTTTTGTAACGTATTCTTTCGTTTGCAAGCATGCATAGTCTTGCTCTTACAATTTTTTTCGGACAATAAACGTACTAAGTAAATGAAAATTGGACGTTGCGTTCATGTACGTCAAAAATTTTATAGCATGCACCTTCAGTTTTTGTCATCCTAAAAGTTGGATTCGGCTGTCGAAAGCACTATACTAATGATCAAAAAATCAGCCAATCGCTCGTCTTTAGATTTTTTCCTTTAGATTTACCAAAACCATTTAATATGAGGTCAAACCTAAACACTTTTAATTTGTATGCAGTCAGGCAGGCCCTTGTACTACATAGTTGAAGGTAAAGCCTCGTACACACGCTTACATTTTCGGACGACCGAACGTCCGTTTTTTGTGGCATGCTAGTCTCATGTCGAACGTGAAGAGGTTACTCACAATAGGAAAATTTCCATACCAATTTCCAATTTCCATACGACAGAATACAATACAACAGAAGTGATGTAATGTGTTGAATAGTTTTGTATGTGTTCTTTCGTTTCTGAGCAATTCTTGCTCTTGCGATTTTTTTCGTACGAAAACCGTACTAATGAAATGAAAATCGGACGTTGAGTTCACATCCAACAAAAATTTTATAGTCTGCACATCCAGCTTTTGTATGACGAAAAAGCAAAATCGGCTGTCGAAAGCACCATACTAACGATCTGAAAATCGTCAGACAGCTTGTCGTACGAAATTTTCCATCTGATTTTCGTATTGTGTGTGAACAATTGAACAACAAAATTTGTATAATGTGTATCCAGGTTTATTTACATGGGATTTTGCCTAGATATGTGCAAGTATGTAAATTCCACTACCGCTCTTGAATTATAGATTATATTTGAATATTTGGTTAGGTAAAATTTTCCATGCATATACACTTATAAACGTGTTCGCTCTATGGACCATGCTTACATTTTTGACATAGGAGCTTTCTGCCAGGAAGATTAAGGTAAATGGCCAAATCATATTTACCAAAACACTTGCATATGAATAATGATGAGAAAGTAAAAAGAAGTATAAAATCCATGCTATATAATGACCCCCTAGGACAGGGGTGTCCAAACTTTTTTTTAAAGAGGGCCAGATTTGATGAAGTGAACATGCATGAGGGCCGACCATTTTGCCTGACATTCTTTGAACCATTTAAATGAATTGCAAATTAACTAATACACCGCCCAACAAGAATTCTCTTGCCTTTGTGGCTGTGTGTGAGGATGAGCTTGGGCATGTTATTTGGATATACAATATTTATCGGCATATAACACGCACCTTCACTTTAAGAGGGAAGTTTCAGGAAAGAACATACATTTTAAATAAAGAACTGTGAAGCAAAATAGGGGTCGGTGCCCATTAATGCAGCCTAATCAGTGCCCAACTGCAGCCTCACCATTGCCATGAATGCAGCTTCTGAATGCAGCCTCACCATTGCCATCAGTGCAGCCTGATCCATGCCCATCTGCAGCCTTGGAGGGGACAGGGAGGGGGCGGGACGAGTGCCAACAGATTACATACCGGAGAATCTCCTGTTTACTCTTTAATACAAAGTCCCGCCTCCTATGATAGACATGACAGTCGTCCAATGCCAGCCCAGGTGACGGAACTTCCTATTACAGAGGCCGCGAGTAAACAGGAGATTCTCCTGTATGTAATCTGACGGCACTCGTTCCACCCCCTCCTTGTCCCAAAAGCTCCTTAACCACTTGCCACTGGGCACTTTTACCCCCCCCCCCCCCCCCCCTGCCCAGGCCAATTTTCAGCTTTCAGCGCTGTCACTCAATTGAATGACAATTGCATGGTTATGCAACACTGTACCCATATACATTTTTTATAATTTTTTTTCACACAAATAGAGCTTTATTTTGGTGGTATTTAATCACCTGTGTTTTTTTTGTTTTTTGCAAAAATGTAAAATTTTATAACAAAAAATGAAAAACGTTTTTAACAGGTAATTTTTCTCCTTCACTGATGGGCACTGATCAAGAGGCACTGATGGGTGGCACAGAGAGGTGGCACAGATAGAAAGCACAGAGAGGTGGCACAGATAGAAAGCACAGAGAGGTGGCACTGATATGTGGCACTGATGGGCACTGGCATGCAGCACTGATAGGCAACATTGATAAGTGACACTGATGATGAGGTTGTGAAGGGCACTGATAGGTGGCACTGGTGGGCACTGATTAGCAGTACTGATGGGCATTGATAGATGGCACTGGTGGGCACTGATTAGCAGCACTAGAGGGTACTGTTTAGCAGCACTGGTGGGCTCTAAGGTGACCCCAGATCTCCCTAGCTAGTATAGAGTCTGCCAGACACAGTTCCATGAACACCAACAATACAGGCTCAGTCTAGGACTAGGTGATATCATTTTATAATTTCTAGCATAAATCCTTAAATCTGCAGACACACACGAAAGTCCCAAAACATCCCAGGAGTTGATTGCCACCCAGTTTCCACAGGTAGTTCCTCACTAAGATCCTTTAAAAAAACAAAAAAAAGATCTCTTAACCGTTTGCCGACCAGCCCCTGTCATTATACTGTGGCAGGTTGGCACGGCTGTGCAAAATGGCGTAGCTGTGCGTCGGCCAATTTAAGAGCAATAGCAGGCACGAGCCAATAGCAGGCCAGAGCCGATGCGTGTGGCCGGCAGTTGCCATGTCTGCTGGCCACCCACGATCGCTCCACAGAGAGCCAGAACGGGGATCTGTCTGTAAATAAACAGATCCCCGTTTTGACAGGGGAGGCGAGAGAGTTCGTATTTTCCTAGTGATCAGGAACAGTGATCTCTCTCTACTACCTGTCAGTCCACTCCCCCCACAGTTAGAAACACCTCCCAGGGAACACTTAACCCCTTGATCACCCCCTAGTGTTAACCCCTTCCATGCCAGTGCCATTTATACAGTAATCAGTGGCTATTTTAGCTCTGATCACTGTATAAATGTCACTGGTCCCAAACAAGTGACAACATTTTCTGATCTGTCTGCTGCAATGTCGCAATCCCGCTAAAAATTGCTGATCACTGCCATTACTAGTAAACAAAAAAACTTTTGCGCAAACCAATCAATAAACGCTCATTACGATTTTTTTTTGCCAAAAATATGTAGAAGAATACATATTGGCCTAAACTAATGAAAAAATTATTTTTTTAAAATATTTTTTGGGGATTTTTATTATAGCAAAAAGTTAAAAATATTGCATTTTTTTCAAAATTGTCGCAATTTTTTTGTTTATAGCGCAAAAAATAAAAACCGCAGAGGTGATCAAATACCACCAAAAGAAAGCTCTATTTGTGGGAAATAAAGGACAGCAATTTTGTTTGGGAGCCGCATTGCACGACAGCACAATTGTCAGTTAAATCAACGCAGTGCCGAATCGCAAAAAGGGGCCTGGTCCTTTGGCTGCAAATTGGTCCGGGGCTTAAGTGGTTAAAAGGATATACATTTTTCATGTAAATATAATACATAGACACAATAACTAAGATTTTTATTTTTAAAACTTCCAAGAATAAACCTCTTTTTTCTGTTGTTGGTTCTCACATATACCCAGTGAAGTGAACAGCCTCAGATGATACTCAGGGATGAAACAAATCCTCCTACATAGGTTTTATATGTATATCTGCTGACTTCAGCTTTATATACTGTTTAGAAAGTGCTCTTAGTGTTAGGCCCCTTTCACACATGTGGACCATATGTCCGTATTTCATCCATCTGTTTTCGGATGAAATACGGACATACATGCATCCCTATGGGATAGCGGGTGTCAGCGGATGAACATCCGCTGACACCCGATATCGTCCGTCTCCGCTATGGTCCAATTCTGCAGACGGAGGAAAATCCTATTTTTCTATCCGTCTGCAGAGCGGATCAGATGAACGCGGACAGACGGTCCGTGTTCATCCGATCCCCCATAGAGGAGAGCGGAGATCTGACAGGGCGGTCCTTGCACAGTGTGCAGGGACCGCCCTGTCATCCGCCGGCTCAGCGTGGATCAGCAGAGCAATCCCCGCTGAGCAGCAGATGTTTACGGGGCGGATCATTACGGATCCGTCCCGTGTGAAAGGGGCCTTAGGAGATTTTCTCTTCCTGGTTAACACTGCAGTGAAGCCTGGGCATATAGCCAAGACAGCAGATTGGAGGAAAAGCACACACCCACTCTCCTCATAGGTAGAGACTTTCAGCTCTGTTAGCTGAATTGTTCAGGGCTCTGCTAATCCATTTATAGCATCCTCCCCAACACAAAACTCTGGCTGCTTTTATCATATGTGATGGAGAAATTGTTATCAGGCTGACAACAGAAGAACGGAGCGTGAGACAACTACGGACATAGTGCTTTGAAGAGAGATAACAAAACACTGCAGATATATGTACCCAGCTCGAATTTCATGAATTGGGTTTACATTCACTTTAACTCATATTGGGGTTGTGTGCAAAGCTAGCGCAATACATTCATTTGAATGGACTGTGGAAAAATTCTTCTCTATTAACCACTTCAGCCCCGGACCATTTGGCAGCCAAAGGACCAGAGGTCTTTTTTCAATTTCGCACTGCACTACTTTAACTGGTAATTGCGCGGTCATGCAATTTTGTAACCAAACGAAATTTGCGTCCTTTTCTTCCCACAAATAGAGCTTTCTTTTGATGGTATTTGATTGCCTCTGTGATTTTTATTTTTTGCGATATAAATGGAAAAAGAGCGAAAATTTTGAAAAAAAAGAGATTTTCTACTTTTTGTTATAAAAAAAATGTAATAAACTCAATTTTAGTCAAACATTTGGGCCAAAATGTATTCAGCCACATGTCTTTAGTAAAAAAAAATGCCAATAAGCGTATATTTATTGGTTTGCGCAAAAGTTATAGCGTCTACAAACTAGAGTACATTTTCTGGAATTTACACCACTTTTAATTTATGACTGCCTATTTCATTTCTTGAGGTGCTAAAATGGCAGAGAAGTACAAAACCCCCCCAAATGACCCCATTTTGGAAAGTAGACACCCCAAGCTATTTGCTGAGAGGCATGTTGAGCCCATTGAATATTTTTTTTTTTAGTCCCAAGTGATTGAATAAAGACAAAAATAAAAAAAGATTTTTTTTTTTTCAAAAAGTTGTCACTAAATGATATATTGCTCACACATGCCATAGTTATATGTGGAATTGCACCCCAAAATACATTTTGCTGCTTCTCCTGAGTATGGGGATACCACATGTGTGGGACTTTTTGGGAGCCTAGCCGCGTACGGGGCCCCGAAACCCAAGCACCGCCTTCAGGATTTCTAAGGGTGCAAATTTTTGATTTCTCTCCTCACTACCTATCACCGTTTCGAAGGCCATAAAATGCCAAAATAGCACAAACCCCCCCCAAATGACCCCATTTTGGAAAGTAGACACCCCAAGCTATTTGTTGAGAGGCATGGTGAGTATTTTACAGCTCTCATTTGTTTTTGAAAATGAAGAAAGTAAAGAAAAAAAAAATTTTTTTTCTTTTTTTTCAATTTTCAAAACTTTGTGACAAAAAGCGAGATCTGCAAAATACTCACCATACCTCTCATCAAATAGCTTGGGGTGTCTACTTTCCAAAATGGGGTCATTTTGGGGGGTTTTATCCCATCTGGGCATTCCATGGCCTCCGAAACTGTGATTGGCAGTGAGAAGTGAAATAAAAAAATTACACCCTTAGAAAGCCTGAAGGCGGTGCTTGGTTTTTGGGGTTCCGTACGCAGCTAGGCTCCCAAAAAGTCCCACACATGTGGTATCCCCGTACTCAGGAGAAGCAACAGAATGTATTTTGGGGTGTATTTCCACATATGCCCATGGCATGTTTGAGCAATATATCATTTAGTGACAACTTTTTGTAAAAAAAATATATATATATTTTTTTTTTTCATTATTCAATCTCTTGGGACAAAAAAAAAAATATTTAATGGGCTCAACATTGCTCTCATCAAATAGCTTGGGGTGTCTACTTTCCAAAATGGGGTCATTTGGGGGGGGTTTGAACTGTCCTGGCATTTTATGCACAACATTTAGAAGCCTATGTCACACGTCACCCACTCTTCTAACCACTTGTAGACAAAGCCCTTTCTGACACTTTTTGTTTACATGAAAACATATTTTTTTTTTTGCAAGAAAATTACGTTGAACCCCCAAACACTATATATATTGTTAAAGCAAAGGCCCTACAGATTAAAATGGTGGGTGTTGCATTTTTTTTTTCCACACAGTATTTGCGCAGCGATTTTTCAAACGCATTTTTTTGTGGAAAAAATACACTTTTTTTTATTTTAATGCACTAAAACACACTATATTGCTCAAATTTTTGATGAAATAAAAAATATGATCTTAGGCCGAGTACATGGATACCAAACACGACATGCTTTAAAATTGCGCACAAACACGCAGTGGCGACAAACTACATACATTTTTAAAAGCCTTTAAAAGCCTTTACATGATACCACATTAGATTCACGGAGGAGGTCTACTGCTAAAATTACTGCCCTCGATCTGACCTTCGCGGTGATACCTCACATGCATGGTGCAATTGCTGTTTACATATGACGCCAGACCAACGCTTGTGTACGCCTTTGCGCAAGAGAAGGGGGGGCAGGGGTGCTTTTTTTTTTGTTTTTTTGTTTTTTTTTTATTTATTTAGCTTTTTTATTTTATTTTTAAACTGTTCCTTCCATTTTTTTTCTTTGTTATGATTTTTATTGTTATCTCAGGGAATGTAAATATCCCCTATGATAGCAATAGGCAGTGACAGGTACTCTTTTTTTGAAAAAATTGGGGTCTATTAGACCCTAGATCTTTCCTCTGCCCTCAAAGCATCTGACCACACCAAGATTGGTGTGATAAAATGCTTTCCCAATTTCCCAATGGCGCGGTTTATATCCGGGAGGGGGGACATTCCCTCCCACTGCTTGTAAAAGCAATCTAGAGGCTAATTACCCGCTAGAATTGCTTTTACATGAAAGCCGATCACTGGCTGAAAAGAATGATACCAAGATGATACCTAAACCTGCAGGCATCATTCTGGTATAAATGTGGGTGTCCTTCGCGCTGTTTTAATGAACTAGAAACTATATTGAATGGAATGAATGAGTGAATAAAGGTGAAAAAATAGTATAAATGAATAAGTGTCAATAATGATGCTGTGCGTGGAAGAAATTCCTAAAACAAGCTGCAAAATCTATGAGTAAACACAAACTCGTACAGAAAAATATATAAAATGGTGATTTTGCGCTAGAAGTGCATCAAACAATGTGATAGTGATATAACACATAAATAATCAATGTGAAATCCAAATAAGTGGCATGAAAATAAGCAAAACAATAAAAATCGCATCGAATTGCGATTTGTAAAGTGCATCCAGTGCTAAAAAGACATAATGTGAATAAAAATGATAATCAAAAAATGTGGTGATCAAAATATATATAAAAAATAAATAAATATAATATATCTATCTCAGTATAAAAGTGCTGAAAACACTGACCATCAACACCACAGTAAAAATGAAGGATGAATGATACAAATGAATAAAAATTTAAATATATCAATGAATAAAACCATGTATGTCAATCATAAATTTAAATACTGATGTAAAGATTGAGTCCACCAGAAATTAACTGAATATAGCCGCGATGGTGATAACCACCTAAAATGACATTGTTAAAGTCTCTAATAGGTGGTAATACAGACTGTCTTCAAAACTGTAGGGGGTGTTGGGTGGTGAGGACCTAATCCTACAAGGTGCTCACTAGCCTCTCACCTCTCAAACGTTTGAAATGCACATCACAGCCAGTATAGATAATGCGCTCCACTTCCAGGTCCTTCCTTGAGTGTCTCCAGATAGAGTGGTTAATCCGTTCCACAAATGGAGGAACCCCTGATGAAGTCACGAGGTCACGTGACGTAACGCGTAGGGATTGGCTGGACGGAGGATACCGGAAGTGTTGTCAGACGGACACCTTTATCGTTTCGCTCCTGCTGCTGTTACTTCTTTTTAATGTAAGCGTTTATTTTTGAAATAAAATATTTTAATTTTTGGCATACTTCACTATTGGGTCCCCCTCTCTTCTCTTACATCCCTGCCCTCACCCACATGGCTATCTGCGAGTGAGTCACGGTTGCAGGGACTGCAGTCATCACTGCACATCCACGAGGAGAGAGATATCCCTGTGTCCAGTTTTTAAGGAAGTGGAATTTCATCTTCCCGCCCCTCCATTTGTGGAACGGATTAACCACTCTATCTGGAGACACTCAAGGAAGGACCTGGAAGTGGAGCGCATTATCTATACTGGCTGTGATGTGCATTTCAAACGTTTGAGAGGTGAGAGGCTAGTGAGCACCTTGTAGGATTAGGTCCTCACCACCCAACACCCCCTACAGTTTTGAAGACAGTCTGTATTACCACCTATTAGAGACTTTAACAATGTCATTTTAGGTGGTTATCACCATCGCGGCTATATTCAGTTAATTTCTGGTGGACTCAATCTTTACATCAGTATTTAAATTTATGATTGACATACATGGTTTTATTCATTGATATATTTAAATTTTTATTCATTTGTATCATTCATCCTTCATTTTTACTGTGGTGTTGATGGTCAGTGTTTTCAGCACTTTTATACTGAGATAGATATATTATATTTATTTATTTTTTATATATATTTTGATCACCACATTTTTTGATTATCATTTTTATTCACATTATGTCTTTTTAGCACTGGATGCACTTTACAAATCGCAATTCGATGCGATTTTTATTGTTTTGCTTATTTTCATGCCACTTATTTGGATTTCACATTGATTATTTATGTGTTATATCACTATCACATTGTTTGATGCACTTCTAGCGCAAAATCACCATTTTATATATCATTCTGGTATAACCATTCAAAGTCCAGCAACATACTGGACATATATTGTAATCTTTTTTTTTTTTCATGCAGCCTCTTGGCTGAACGAAAAAAAGAGATTGATTGGTGGGTATGCCCACCATTAGAATACCTCCCTTCATCCACCCACTTCTAATGATGGGCATACATGCACCATTTATATATGCCGATGCATGGGGGCATCCTCCCGCAAAAGTTATGCCGTGTACACACGGTCGGAATTTCGACCGTATGTACGTGGCATTAGGAGCCAATCGCTCCTCCGCCCCCCCTGCTGCCCCCATGCTTCGGCATATATGCTCTTTTTTTTAACTGTGGTGGTGAAATCACCTCCTACAGCGTTGGAGTCGCGGCTTTATGTATCGTGGGAGCAAACGCTGTTGCTGTCAAGATAAATAAATCCGCGTTGCAACTGAATGGCGCACCTGAAAACAAAAAAATGCTTAACACTGAAACACAGTAAACAAAATTACATACCTGAAAAGCAAGCATGATAAAACATTGCAGAATAGAATGGAGTAAAAAAAGAGCAACGATAGAGAGAGAATAGAGAGAGAGAGAGAGAATAATAAAACGACAACTATTTTATTTTTTTTTATTTTTTTGAGATTCACAGGTAAAAAAGCTCCTGACTGAAGCGACTGAATCAAAGCGCTACCACAAAAAAACTGTTAGCGATCGCAGGGATCAGGCCTGACTCTGCGAACGCTGCAGTTATGTGTGCTTAGTGTTTTGTAAGTGACAGTGATCGATCGATACTGCACTTGGGTGGGCTGGGCGGAGGGGGAAAACGCAGGTGCTAGCAGGTATCTGGGCTGATCCCGCTAACAATGCGTTTTTTTTGGAACCCTAAACTGCTGGGACGCTAGTATAGATCTGATCAGATCAGATATTGATCTGTTCAGATACTATACCACTAAGGGTGGTGTATGCTTTGCGCGTGGGTGTTTGCGGTACTGGCACTAACCTGGGGCGACGCAGACCTTATTTGACCCTAAAACCTAATTGATATCACCCGCCGGGCGATCAGGGGGTTAAACCGTTATTGGGTAATAAATGGCGGGTGCCCTGACAGTATAAAAAACAAGCTAACTAACCAGCGTCACCCGTAACAGTAATACAAAAAAAAAACTGGCTACCTAGCGGCACCAGTGACACTAATGCAGCGATCAAAAAAAACAATCGCTTAGTGACACTGGCAAAAGGGGGTGAAAGGGTTAACTAGGGCAATCAGGGGGTTAAACCTTTATTAGGTAATATATGGGGGTACCTGACGCTATATAAAAACCTGACGGGGAACCTAAATAACGAAATAACTAACTGGCTAACCAGCGTCACCAGTGACAGTTATATGGTGATCACTGGTGAAAGGGTTAACTCTAGGGGCAATCAGGGGGTTAAAACCTTTAGGTTGTAATATGGGGGTACCTGACCTATAAACCTATTTATGAACCTATATAAACATGGCGGTTAACCTAGAAAAAAACTGGTTACCTAGCGACACTAATGCAGCGATCAGAAAAACGATCGCTTAGTGACACTGGCAAAAGGGGGTGAAAGGGTTAACTAGGGGCAATCAGGGGGTTAAAACCTTTATTAGGTAATATATGGGGGTACCTGACGCTATATAAAAACCTGACGGGGAACCTAAATAACGAAATAACTAACTGGCTAACCAGCGTCACCAGTGACAGTTATACGGTGATTACTGGTGAAAGGGTTAACTCTAGGGGCAATCAGGGGGTTAAAACCTTTATTTAGGTTGTAATATGGGGGTACCTGACCTATAAAACTATTTATGAACCTATATAAAACATGGCGGTTAAAATAAAAAAAAAAATGGTTACCTAGTGACACAATGCAGCGATCAGAAAAACGATCGCTTAGTGACACTGGCAAAAGGGGGTGACGGGGTTAACTAGGGGCAATCAAGGGGTTAAACCTTTATTAGGGGGGGGTAGGGGGCTACCTAGGACCTAAAACTAACTGCCCTGACAGTTATTACAGTCACACTGACACTAAATGCAGTGATCAGTAAATAAATGATCACTGCAATTAGTGACACTGTGACTGGGGGGGGAGGGGGTGATCTGGGGGGTGATCAGGGGGTGACAGGGGGGTGGAATATGTGCCTAACTGTACTGGTGTCAGTGTACTGTTGTGCACTAACCTTTACATGTTCGCCGCTCGGCGTCTCCGGTCACATAGACCGGCGCACCGAGCGTGACATCACTTCCGCCTTCCTGTCTATACAATAGACAGGAAGGGGAAGCTTTTCATTCGCCAGGAGCGATCGCGAGGGGGTGGCCAGAAACCACTGGCCGTCCCCTCGTCCCGGATCGCTCCTGAAGCGATGCCGACCGTCCCCGCCGGCGGAGGGGGTCCGATCGGACCCCCCAACCGCCTGAAGAATGGCACGTACAGGTACGTGGTTCTGCCTGTACGTGCCATTCTGCCGACGTATATGTACATGGGGCGGTCGGCAAGTGGTTAACAACAGCATCCTAATCTTTATGGTGGACTTTTTGCATGCTTCAAGTTTTCCAATAAGCGATGTCTTCTTTTGGTTCTCTGTTGTTCACTATGCCATTACACTAAATCTGGACTTATTATCACGTATTTACGGAATCACTGTAATTTTTATGTTGTATTTGTTATTCACTTTTTGGATTGTATAATTCTGAATTTAAACAGATTAACGGGTCAATGATTGCATCCAGTGGATGCCCACTGTACTTTATTTCACGTGTAATATTACCAGCTCTGGGCTGAATTGATTCTCACGTACTATATCACCAGCTCTGAGGTGAATTAATCCTCACATCCATTAATTTCCAGCGCAGCCATTTTTCTTTTCTTGCATTTTCTGACCAAAAGCTCTCATCTGACTTTTGCTGGCGGAATTTCCGATCGTGTGTACGCGGCATAAGTCTGCCTTAATGTTCGATTCTTCACATGACCACAGTCTCTGCCTGGTCCTGAGCATTGATGAGCGTGCCCTATGCAAAAGTTACCCCTGCATTCAGGGCAAGTAGGCTGTAAAGCCGTGTTAGTTTTGAATGGCACCCTAATGCACTGTTACAGTAGCAGGGAACTAATTGCAGTGCATCACAAAGCACCAGCCATGCATTGCTGTGTGCTAAATTAAAAAAAAGTACATGTGCTATTTTTCCTACATTAAGGCGTGCAGCCCACCTTAAAGCACAGCAATGCATTAAACTAACACATGGGTCAAACATAAACTAACACCTTAGAGATATGAGTTTTGTAAGTTGCGTTATCAAAAAAATATTGGCCAAATGAGAACTAATTTGCATGTTTTTGGGAAGTGTTTGGTACTCCCTGATTTGTCATTTAACTTCTTCTTTCAACTTTGCTTACTGTATATTGACCTAAGTCTGTTTGCCACAATCTACTTGAATAGTCACTAAGCTTGTACATACTGAAACGCTTGTCTTTTCGTTTGCTCCTTCTTGTGATCTTGTGATCTTGTAACAAAAACTCACTAAAAAGAAAATATGCAAATAAAAAAGAAAAACAAAACAGAATAACATAGCGAGCTCTTGTTCTATGTGTAAAAATGTACTATCCACCCCGAACAAGCCTGAAGCAAATGTGGAAAAACCAGCAGGATGTTTTTCTAGCACTTTTTTGGTGTCTGTTGGTGACAAGCACAGTTGAGAGGGATACCGTATATATACTCGAGTATAAGCCGAGTTTTTCAGCACATTTTTTGGTGCTAAAAGTGCCCCCCTCGGCTTATACTCGAGTCACGCACTTTTCTGCAGCAGAGAATGACATTTTCCGACCCGACTTTGGGGCCCCGTATCTCGTGGCCACTTGGTGCTAGGAACCCCAAATTTGGCACTACAACATATCCGAATTAGGGGTTAAGTGGCTCCGAGATACAGGGCCCCAAAGTCGGTCAACTGTGTCCATCTGCAGTAATGTCATTTCGGGACCCTTTGGGTCCAGAGACCCCACATTTTGGCTGCAGCTAGGGGGCATCTAGGAACCTTACCAAGTTTGAAGCTCGGGGGACCTACGGCTGCAAATAGGCACAGTGAGGCATGCAAATGGGCACAGTGAGGCTGCAAATGGGCATTTTTGACCTTCTTTTACACTTACAGTAGCTGTGCATTTCTCACCCTAGGCTTATACTCGAGTCAATAAGTTTTCCCAGTTTTTTGTGGTAAAATTAGGTGCCTCGGCTTATATCCGGGTCGGCTTATACTCGAGTATATACGGTAATTGTTTCTTTCTAGAGTAATCTGTGCATTCCTACTGTTTTCTGCATCTGTTTCTATTTCTCTAACATCCCACCCCCCAGCCCCAATTTTGCAAAAAAAAAAAAAAAAGTTAAGTAAAAGATGAAGGACAAGGCTGAAGATGGCCTAGTGAACAAGCATTAACAATGCCTTAAAGTACAGCTGTGGACGTACATGAAATTCAGTAATAAATAAAACATAGGAACAGCTGCTTATCTATGTCTGCAGTTTGTTTTTGAATGCACTTTTTGTCAGATAATCCACTACTGATTTCAGAGGAGGCTTTGTTGCCTTTGTCAAAAACGAAGTTCTGTTATCTCTTAAACTTTGTGTGGATTCTTGACATGTAGGGCTGGTGAAGTGTTATATACTAAAATTAACACTAAAGCCCCATACACACGCTCGGATTATCCGAGGACCAGGTCCGTCGGATCATGTCCGTCGTACTTTGTCCGATGTTGGTTTTGCGTACACACGGTCGGACAAAGTTGTCGGAAAATCCGATCATTCTGAACGTGGTGAAGTTTGTTGCCTACGACGGGACTACGTAGAGGCTAGTAGCCAATAGCTTTGGTCTTGTAATGTGATCTGAGCATGCGTAGCACTTTGTCCATCGGAATTCGCTACACACGATCGGATTTGGTGTGATCGGACTTTGTTGTCAAAAAATCTATCCAGCAGGAGATAGGACTTTGTCCGTCGGACAATCTGATGGAAACTGTCCGATGGTGCCTACACACGGTCGGAATTTCCGACAACATTGTCTGATAGGACAGAATCCATCGGAAAATCCGACCGTGTGTATGGGGCTTTACAGTTCCTGATTGCTAAAAATTATATACGTCATTTTTATATACAAAAGTTTTTCCTGATAATTCTGGCAATATATTCAAATCTGAGGAAGGATTGGATGGAATAATTATAGCTTTTCCATCCTTTCGGTGATCAATTTACATTGCAATGATTTTCACAAACATTGTTGCAGATTCCTACCTGTTTTTGCTCTGAAGAAAAGGTTGTTTGTTCCACTATGTCCTTTGGATACTGTTTCTAAATGGGAGTGACTGCTTTGTTAAATTTAGCTGGAGCACTTTTCATGTAGTCCTGAAAAAAGCTATAGTGTCTGCATACCATTAGGTGTATTTAACCTTTGTAGAGGTTACATCTCATCAAAACTAACATTTCTGTTTGAGAGAATGTCAAAATTTTGACTTGTATCTTACCCTACATTCACACCTATGCGTTTTTTAGTGCATTTTGCAGAAACGCACTACAGTCCATTTAGCATGGTTTCCTATGGTACTAGTTCACATCTATGCGTTTTGTGGCTGGTGCATTTTTGGAAAGGGTCAGGGACTTTTTTTCCCACGATTTGCAGCTAATAGACTTCAATTGAGCTGCACCAGAAACGCAAGTTGTGCATTATGGATGTGTTTTGCGTTTCTTATTTTACCACTGTATATAGCTGGTTGCTAAGCAGGGTGCCGGGAAGCCGGCAGCCCCGTCCTTAGCAACCGATGAGTCATCAGCTGTCAGCGGGGTTCCCCGCTGAAAGCTTAATTTAAAAAAAAAATCCATACCAGACTCTTATCCGAGCATGCCGCCCAGCATGTCAGGAAAGGGAGGGAACTAGCATGCGCCTCCCCCTCCTGAACCATACCAGGCCACATGCCCTCAACATGGGGGGGATGGGTGCTTTGGGGCAGGGTGGGCTCTGTGCCCATCACCCCAAAGCACCTTGCCCCCATGTTAATGGGGACAAGGAGCTCCTCCTGACAACCCTTGCCCGGTGGTTGTTGGGGTCTGCGGGCGGGGGGCTTATCGGAATCTGGAAGCCCCCTTTAACAAGGGGACCCCCAGATCCTGGTTCCCCATCCTATGTGAATGGGTATCGGGTACATCTTACCCCTACCAATTCACGAAAAAGGCTGTGAAAAGTAAAAAAAAAACAAAAGCCATTTTTTGACAACTCCTTTATTAGTAAAATAGCTCTGAGCCACTGTCTCTCCCGGTGTTGTCTCTCCCGATGTCGTCTTTCCTGGTGCCCTCGACTTCTTCTGTCGTCGTTTTCTCCCCATGTTCTCATCCCCCCGTGTCGTTGTCTTCTTCCTCCTCATCGCGCATTGTTGTCGCCGCCGTCGTCGTCTTCTTCTTCCTCGGTTACCCGCTAAAAAATTTAAAAAGCTGGTCTTGTCGTGAAGTTGTGTTTCTCCGTTATGTTCCCTGCTGTCCGGCGCCTCTTATATAGGCATGGGGCGAGGCCATCCAATGACGTCACCCGGAGAGCCCAGACAGCGGGGAAAATAACAACGGAGGAACACAGCTTCGCAACAAGACCAGCTTTTTTTTGTTTTTTAGCGGGTAACCAGTGACAGTGAGGAAGAAGAAGAAGACGAAGAAGATGGCAGCAGCGATGATGATGCAAGGAGGAGGAAGAAGACGACGACATCGGGAGATGACGGCACGGGGAGAAAACGGCGACAAAAGAAGGCGAGGGCACGGGAGAGACGACACCTGGAGAGACCGCAGCTCAGAGCTATTTTACTAATAAAAGAATTGTCAAAAACTGGCTCATGTTTTTTTTTTTACTTTTCACTGCTTTTTTGGTGAATGGGTAGAGGTACGATGTACCCGATACCCATTCACATATGGTGGGGGCCGGGATCTGGGAGTCCCCTTGTTAAAGGGGGCTTCCAGATTCCGATAAGCCCCCCTGCCCGCAGACCCCGACAACCACCGGGCAAGGGTTGTCAGGAAGAGGCCCTTGTCCTCATCAACCCTGCCCCAAAGCACCCGTCCCCCCATGTTGAGGGCATGTGGCCTGGTATGGTTCAGGAGGGGGGGCACTCGCTAATTCTTCTTCCTCGGTTACCCGCTAAAAAAACAAAAAAAGCTGGTCTTGACGCGTAGCTGTGTTCCTCCGTTGTTATGTTCCCCCGCTGTCCAGCACCTCTTATATAGGCATGGGGCATAGCCATCCAATGACGTCGCCCGGAGAGTCTGACGTGACGTCACAAGCTTTTTTTTTTTTTTTTTTTTTTTTAGCGGGTAACCGGCGACAGCGAGGAAGAAGAAGAAGAAGACGGCAGCAGCGACAACGACGTGAGGAGGAGGAAGAAGATGACGACACCGGGAGATGACAGCATGGGGAGAAAACGGTGGCAGAAGGAGGCAAGGGCACCGGGAGAGACAGCAGCTTAGAGCTATTTTACTAATAAAGGAATTGTCAAAAACTGGATCTTGTTATTCTTTTACTTTTCACTGCTTTTTTGGTGAATGGGTAAGGGTACGATGTACCCGATACCCATTCACATAGGGTGGGGGGCTGAGATCTGGGGGTCCCCTTGTTAAAGGGGGCTTCCAGATTCCGATAAGCACTTGCTTGTCCCCTCCCTTTCCTGACCTGCCACGCGGCATGCTCGGATAAGGGTCTGGTATGGATATTGGGGGGACCCCATGCCAAAAAATTTATTTTTAAACGGCATGGGGCCCCCCCCCCAAAATCCACACCAGACCCAAAGGACCTGGTATGGAACCCCAAGCTGTTTTTTTCGCGAATCTTTTTGCCGGCAATTTTTCTTTTCAATTCAGCTTTCAGCGGAGACCCCGCTAACAGCTAATGACTTACTACTTTACATTCTAACAAAGTGGAATTTCTTCAGTGTTGTCACATGAAAAGATATAATAAAATCTTTACAAAAATGTGAGGGGTTTACTCACTTTTTTGAGATACTGTAGATCAGTAATGACAGCCTAAGCATTACTCTAAAAACAGGTTTCCTTTATGTGTTTGCCTGTTTTCTTAAAGAAGTGTAGTCATGCAAATTTTAATTTAAAATGTTCATACATGTAATTATGCAATATTTGGGAAAAATACAACTTTAACCTGTTGTCATAAACCAATGTCATTGCATAGATAAAACCTGCTGTGACTAAACGTTAGTGATATGGAACTAATTGTTCCCTTCTGCTTTCACATCTTAACGCACCAGAAAACCAGTAAGCAACCAACTTTAGAATGTGGTTGACTAGCTATTACTAAATTAAGTACCCATGTAAATGCTTACCAAGTACCCCTTTGTGTGCATAACCTTATTTCAAGTATTTCAAATGTGTATGTATATTGCACGTAACCCCTAAATATATACATACTCTAATATATTTTCTGAACAATAACTTGTGTTAAACTCAATAAAAGTCATATTTCTTTTATATGTAAAAGACACAGTGTATTTATCCTTCTAACCTTAATATCTTGTTTATCAAAGATGCAAAAGGTGATATGATTTGAATGCATTACAGTAGACCTGTATTCAGAGAAATATTAAATTATGAATTGCTAACGTCTTCTGAAAAGCTCTTTCTTTTCCTGCTGGCTGCCACGTTGAATCAATAGGGTCAAAGTTTTCGGGGTTGGTGACCTAGCTGTGTGTTTGTTTAAAACCAAAAACAGGCTAGCAACCAAGACCAGATTTCCATTACGGGTCCTTGAAGGTTTGGCGCCCAAAGTAACACCCTTCTGCTGGGATTATTTCTCTTATAAGGTACAATCACTTGTTTTACTGGTACTAACTCTGCTTAGTAAATTATGAAAACGTATAAATACATTTTTATGAACTAATTGTACTTCGGTCCTAATAGATGTGATTGATAACATTTTAAGAAAAAGCCGCATTTCTGCATCTTCTACCTATAGGCCCTGGCATACTCATATGCCAGTCCCCATACTCCTTTTATTTCAAGTTTACTTTGATTTACACAGCTAATACATCCTAACATTTCCAAAGTAATAGAACTAAGTTCTGCCAAGCCATAAAGGGGCATTATTCCAAATAACACATGAAATAACACATTAGCATTGTCAGATCAATGCCAGGAAGCATGGATAATTAACACCTATAATTAATGGTCTGCTATGTGAACAGCTATTACTTTTTCTGAAGCAGCAAGACATGGTACTATGTTTTTTTAAACATCCACCAACTAAAGGAAACAAATTTCACATATTAGCTTTGAAAATAAAATTGACTGACCTACGGGGCATCTCCTGTTGCGTAAACTATGTTCTGGAGAAAGTAGATTTTATTCTGCGTTATTCACTGGTCTATATAAAGGACTGCATTATTTATTTAATGTATTACAGGTAGTTATGTATATAGCGCTGTCAATTTTATATTATTATATATTGTACATTCACATCAGTCCCTGCCCTCTAGGAGCTTCCAATCTAAGGTCCCTAACACACATTCATACATACATACACATACTAGTGCCAGTTTAGATAGGAGCCAATTAACCTACCAGCACGTCTTTGGAGTGTGGGAGGAAACCAGTGTACCCAGAGGAAACCCGCACAGGTAGAACATGCAACCTCCAGGCAGGTAGTGCCATGGTTGGGAATTAGAACCGACGACCCTAGTGCTGCTCCGCCAACCACTTTAACACACAGGCGCTGATAAGCATTTAAGTGTATGTAGTCTAAACACTGTATAGACACCAAATAGAGAGATACATCGATCAGCCATAACATTTTGACCACTGACAGGTAAAGGGAATATCTTGTTACAATGGAATCTAAAAATTGGTGGGATATATTAGGCAGCAAGTGAATATGTTGTCCATGAAGTTGATGAGGTGAAAGCAGAAAAAAAATGAGTATTGCAGTATGTTGTGTATGGGGCTGTGAAGTCCATGGTGATCCGTGTCCACGGCCAGAAGCTTCTACAATGGTCAGATAAACATCAGAACTGGACTATTGAGCAATGGAAGAAGGTGGCTGGTCTGATGAATCCACGTTTTCTTTTACATCGTGTGGATGGCTGGGTGCATGTGCGTCACTTACCTGGGGAAGAATTCCCACCAGGATGCGGTATAAGAAGGCAAGTTGGCAGAGGCAGTGTGATGGTTTGGGCAATGTTCTGCTGGGAAAACTTGGGTCCTGCCATTCATGTGGATGTTACTTTGGTGTCCATACCTTAATGGGTCAGGGCTGTTTTAGCAAAAGGGGGCCATACTCAATATTAGGTGGGTGGTCATACTGTTATGACTGATCTGTGTACAAAGTAACACTGGGCTCAATTCATAAAACATCAGCTAGTGCTGTAAAATTTGCAGTAAAATGGCTCATAGCATTTTTCCCAAAATTTTTTTGTAATTCCCTTAAAAAAACGCTACTAAAATATCACATGCGCTATTTCTTCAAGTGATGCAGTATCTTAGTAGTGAGAACATGTGGTATTTTAACATCGGCAATCGGCATTCTCCGGCGTCTTTAAGTGAATAGCTGGTTGTTAAGGAGCCCGAACCCGTTGGTGCCCCTAACAACCAGTGAGTAGCTGGTTGTTAAGAAGCCAGCACCGGCTCGATTCCTAGGAGTTTTCTGTCTATTGATGGGTCCCCTCACCTCTCCAGTCCATGGCGTGCAGGCAGTGAGGAGATGATAAGCTGTAACCTTTAGCAACCAATCAGTAAGCAGTAATGCTGTGCACTAACCACTTGCAACCAATCATTGAGTGGTAAAGATATGCAGTAACCTCTAGGAACCAATCAGTGAGCAGTAATAATGTGCAGTAACTTCTAGCACCAATTAGTGAGTGGTATAGATGTCCAGTAACCTCTAGCAATCAATCAGTGAGCAGTATTGATGTACAGTAATCTCTAGCAACCAATCAACAAGCAGAAGTCATGTATGTCTCAAAGCATGTGGAGAGTGGAATTGCATGGAAGAGGGGGCCCAAGAAAATGCTTGCCCAGGGTCCAGTCAATGTTAACCACTTGCCTACCAGGCACGGAGACCCCCTTCCTGACCAAGCCATTTTTCATCTTTCGGCGCTGTCGCATTTTGAATGACAATTGCGCGGTCATGTAACGATGTACCCAAATAAAATTTTTATCATTTTTTCCCCACAAATAGGTTTTTTTCTTTTGGTGGTATTTGATCACCTCTGCATTTTTTATTTCTTGCGCCATAAACAAAAGAAGAGGGACAAGTTTGAAAAAACGCAATAT
The DNA here is from genome assembly GCA_028564925.1 of Lithobates sylvaticus. Classification (NCBI taxonomy): domain Eukaryota; kingdom Metazoa; phylum Chordata; class Amphibia; order Anura; family Ranidae; genus Lithobates; species Lithobates sylvaticus. The sequence continues at coordinate 45,999,338 of CM053033.1, forward strand.
TTTTTACTTTTTACTATAATAAATATCCAATTTTTTTTAAAACTAATTTTTTCCTCAGTTTAGGCCAATACGTGTTCTTCTACATATTTTTGGTAAAGAAAAATCGCAATAAGCGTATATTGATTGTTTTGCGCAAAAGTTATAGCGTCTACAAAATAGGGGATAGATTTATAGCATTTTTTTTTATTTTATTTTTTTTACTAGTAATGGCGGCGATCTGCGATTTTTATCATGACTGTGATATTGCTGCGGACATATCGGACACTTATGACACATTTTTGGGACCATTCACATTTATACAGCGATCCGTGCTATAAAAATGCATTGATTACTGTATAAATGTGACTGGCAGGGAAGGGGTTAACACTAGGGGGCGATTGAGGGGTTAATATGTTCCCTATGGGAGTGATTCTAACTGTGGGGGGAGGGGACTGACTGGGGGAGGAGACTGATCGTTGTCCCTATGTACAAGGGACATACCATCGGTCTCCTCTCCTCTGACAGGACGTGGATCTGTGTGTTTACATACACAGATCCACGTCCTGCTCAGTTACTGGGCAATCGCGGGTGTCCGGCAGGCATCGCAGCCACCAGGCACGCGCATCGGGTCCCCAAAGACGCCCCCTAGTGGCCGCAAAGGAAGTGCCATCATATGACGGCGGCCCAGAACAACAGATGTTTCTTGCCACCGTCATATGACTGTGGGCGGTCATAAACAGGTTTAAGATGGCCCTGCTTGTGAGGCCATAAGTTATGAAGACTTCATCATCACTTCCAGGTTCAGTTCTGAATTTACCTGGCTAATACCAGCTAAGAAAGCAGCCAATCAAGCTGATCAGCTGCCATGGAGGGCAGAGGAGGGATCAGGGGTCTAATGAAGAGATCACTTTATATAGAGGATCTGTCACTACCCAAGGTATCACAAGGGATTATAAATATCACTTGAAGACAAAGCTGCATTTATTTTTGGAGGTGGGGGCAGCAGGTAGGGTCAGGGATGGGCCTAGGGGTGGAGACCGGGGCCCGTAAGGTAGGCTGTACGGGATCCCATGTTTTCTAACAACAGCCCTGGGTATCTGCAAAAGAAGAGCAGCATCGTCACCCTAGGACAGGAGGTGTTTAACGACTACAGAACACCTCGCTCTCTCTCTTTTTGGCTCTAAAAGATTGTATGGTGTCTGTTAGAACATAGTGGTGAATAGGGTGGTGCTGATAAGATTTAATTTTTATGCTGACCTCGTTCTGAAAATGTTACTTTATGGATGTTAGGCTGATATTCTCTCTCTGTTTTTCCAGAACAGGTATACAGATTAGGAAAGTCAGACGTTATAATTGGCATATTTGTTGCAAATCAATGACTCAATGGGGTTGATTTACTAAAACTGGAGAGTGCAAAATCTGGTGCAGCTCTTCATAGAAACTAGACATGTGCATTCGTTTTCGTCCGAATTCATTTTTGTCCGAATTTCAGGTATTTTCGTTATCTTTTTAACAAACAATAACGATAGTGCAGAATCCGAAAAACAAAAGATCCGTTATAAACAAATGCTTTACATTCAACGCTGACAATAACAATCTGTGTCCATTGAACCTGTGCTCGAATGTGCCTAACCTTAACTCTATTAGTCCAAGATTATTCTACATAGAGAGAAAAGATTTGACGTAGAGAGAAAAGATTAGATGTAGAGAGGAAAGATTCGACGTAGAGAGGAAAGATTCGACGTAGAGAGTAAAGATTCGACGTAGAGAGGAAAGATTCGACGTAGAGAGGAAAGATTCGACGTAGAGAGAAAAGATTCAACGTAGAGGGGAAAGATTGCTGCTGGAATTGGGTGGAATTGCAGCTAAACTATACAGAGTCATACAGTTTAGCTTCTCCGTCGAATCTTCTTTGAACATTCGACAGACACCATAAGCCTTCAATGACAGATTCAACCTTAATTCATTTGGATTTTCGGACGAATGCAATTTTTAACGAAAAACGAAATAAATAAAACCAAATTTCGGGATTAACTAAATAAATGTATTTTTCGGACGAAAACGAAATTCCGAAACAAAATATTTCAGTGTGCACATGTCTAATAGAACCCAATCAGTTTTCAGGTTTTAGTGCCAACTCTTAATTGAACAAGCTGCAGTTAGAAGCTGATTGGCTAAGATTTTGCACTCTCAAAATTTAGTAAATCAACCCCAAAGTATTGAAGCACATGACCAAAACATGACAGCCAGGCAACTAGCGCTTTCAGAGGAGAGGTCCATAATGGCAGCCTTTATGTTTCCTCAGTACAGGTTTGCTCTAAGCATTGATAACATTATGTTGTAAAGAAGTAACAAATCATTCTGGGACTGGTATACTAAGGATATTTTTCAACCTCACCTGTGTCCGCTATGCACACCCAATCACTTGAGGCACAATAGAACAAATATTCCTTTTGCATATGATTTGACAAGTGTGATAAGTGTGATAAGCTAAGTGTATAATGTAAATTGTAAATCACTCCTATTAAATCAGATCACATTCCCTTTTGAGGCTTTAAATGTTTCTGATATATGCATACAAAGTGTTTATAAATGGTATACAAAACTTTCCTGTGGAGACTATTTTCAGATAAGCTGGTTATTGCACTCCAAAAATATCTTATTTACAACGTTCGCTATGACTACACATTAGAAATAACTGCATGATAGAATCCAAAGACCGATAGACTTTTATCATGTAATGGTATTCAGTATTGTGTTTTGCTGTTTAGAATACTTTTGAAAGGCCAAGTAATCATTTCAGTGAGAGAGCTAAATTATACCTAAATGTTCTAGTAAATAAATCTGTCTTCCTTTGCTATTGCACTTTATTTAACTTTTCCAACATCTTTGGCAGCACTGAACAATTTACATAAAATTTCTCCAAATAAATGTTATCAGCAGGCAACAAATTGCCAGGTGCTCAGTAGAGTGTGGGATTTAAAATGTTTAACCGTTTCAGCCCCGGAAGATTTGGCTGCTGAATGACCAGGCCATTTTTTGCGATTCGGCACTACGTCTCTTTAACTGACAATTGCGCAGTCGTGCAACGTTGTACCCAAACAAAATTGACATCCATTTTTTACCACAAATAGAGCTTTCTTTTGGTGGTATTTGATCATCTCTGCGGTTTTAATTTGTTGCGCTATTAACAAAAAAGCTATTTTTTTTTTTCTCAGTTTAGGCCGATATGTATTCTTCTACATATTTTTGGTAATAAAAATCGCAATGAGCGTATATTGATGGTTTGCACAAAAGTTATAGCGTCTACAAAATAGGGGAAAGATTTATAGCATTTTTATTATTATTATTTTTTTACTAGTAATGGTGGCAATCTCCTTTTTTTATCGTAACTGCGACATTATGATGGACAAATCGGACAATTTTGACACATTTTTGGGACCATTGGCATTTATACAGCGATCAGTGCTATAAAAATGCATTGATTACTGTAAAAATGTCACTGGCAGTGAAGGGGTTAACACTAGGGGGCGATCAAGGGGTTAACTGTGTTCCCTACTATGTGTTCTAATTGAAGGGGGGATGGGACTTGCTAGGGGAAGAGATAGACAGATCATGTGTTCATACAAAGTATGAACACCTGTCTTTTCTCCCCTCAGAGAACCGGGATGTCTCTGTTTACACACAGAGATCCCGGTTCTCGCGGTGTCACTCACATTGGCTCTGGGGGCGAGCAGCGTGTGCGCCCCTAGTGGCCATAGATAGAAGCGACGTAACATAACTGCGGCGGCTGGTCGGCAAGCGGTTAAGGAAAGGGTGTGTGTCTGGCCAAATGCATGGGCAGAAATATTGCAGTAAGTCAAATGGCTCAGTAACTATAGATGCCTTTGTGTTATGCTGGCTAGTCTGCTTCTATTGCCCATAGTGCCCATATGTACCCAAACTAAGTGAACACTGTACACACAATTGCCATGTCCACAGTGGGGATTTTTGTGAATATGCGCCTTTGCTCATATTAGGACACACCTCATGTGGTATAGTTCCTATATGAGATGCACATATAGAATACCTTATAGTGGTTAGGTAGACCCAGAACACATATGCCGCGTACACACGGCTGGAATTTTCGATGGAAACAGTCCGATGGGAGCTTTTCATCGGATTTTCCGACAGTGTGTATGCCCATCGGTCTTTTTCTGTCTGCATTTCCAACGGACTTTAGATTGAGAGCCTGTTCTTAATTTTTCCGACGGAAAACCTTTCTATCGGATTTTTCGATCGCGTGTATGCAATTCCGACACGCAAAATTCCGACGCATTCTCGGAAACAATTCGACGCATGCTCAGAAGCATTAAACTTCCCTTTTATAGTGCCGTCGAACGTGTTGTATGTCGCAGTGTTATTGACCCTCGGGATTTGGTGTGACTGTGTGTAGGCAAGACAGTTTGAGCGAAATTCCGTCGGAATTCAGACGGGAAAACCATCAGAGCTTTTTCCGACGAGAATTCTGACCGTGTGTACGCGGTATTAGAAGAAATCCAATGTGTACAGTAGGAGTGCCACCACTTAACTGAAGTATGTTTGGATACTGGAGTGTACATACCATAGAAAAAACACACTTTTCAGTAAATTCATCATTGCATGTACCCACATGCATTGTTGGTGCATATTAAATACTGTGAGGATATGATATGGCTGTCCATGCGTCGTGCACAATCCATGTGACAGCATCTAGCTAGGGATGGGGAAGGAGAAGGGAGTTTTCTGCAATTACACGTCTTATGAGCAGCATGCTGACTTACAACCAACAACACAATGTGAAATGTTTTACTTTACTGTACTGTAGGGAATATCATGAATATAATGTTAGGGTGCATTTTTTCAAACAAGGTCTGATTTAACCAAAGTACATGGCAATTTCCTAACAGTAACTCAGGTAACATATCCAAACATTGATACCTACAATATCTCACAAAAGTGAGTACACCCCTCACATTTTTGTAAATATATTTTATTATATCTTTTCATGTGACAACATTGAAGAAATTACACTTTGCTACAATGTAAAGTAGTGAGTGTACAGCTTGTATAACAGTGTAAATTTGCTGTCCCCTCAAAATAACTCAACACACAGCCATTAATGTCTAAACCGCTGGCAACAAAAGTGAGTGCACCCCTAAGTGAAAATGTCCAAATTGGGCCCAGTTAGCCAATTTCCCTCCCCAATGTTATGTGACTTGTTAGTGTTACAAGGTCTCAGGTGTGAATGGGGAGCAGGTGTGTTAAATTTGGTGTTATCGCTCTCACTCTCTCATACTGGTCACTGGAGGTTCAACATGGCACCTCATGACAAAGAACTCTCTGAAGATCTGAAAAAAAGAATTGTTGCTTTACATAAAGATGGCCTAGGCTATAAGATGATTGCCAAGAACCTGAAACTGAGCTGCAGCATGGTCGCCAAGTTTAACAGGACAGGTTCCACTCAGAACAGACCTCACCATGGTTGACCAAAGAAGTTGAGTGCACCTGCTCAGCCTCATATCCAGAGGTTGCCTTTATAAATATACGTATGAGTGCTCCAAGAATTGCTGCAGAGGTTGAAGGGGTGGGGGGTCAGCCTGTCAGTGCTCAGACCATATACCGCACACTGCATTAAAATGGTCTGCATGGCTGTTGTCCCAGAAGGAAGCCTCTTCTAAAGATGGTGCACAAGAAAGCCCGCAAACAGTTTGCTGAAGACAAGCAGAATAAGGACATGGATTACTGGAACCATGTACTGTGGTCTGATGAGACCAAGATAAACGTATTTGGTTCAGATAGTGTCAAGCGTGTGTGGTGGCAACCAGGTGAGGAGCTACAGTTCATTGAGGGAACCATGAATGCCAACATGTACTGTGACATACTGAAGCAAAGCATGATCCCCTCCCTTCAGAGACTAGGCCACAGGGCAGTATTCCAACATTATAATGACCCAAAACACACCTCCAAGATGACCACTGCCTTGCTAAAGAAGCTGAGGGTAAAGGTGATGGACCAGCAAAGCATGTCTCCAGACCTAAACCCTATTGAGCATCTGTGGGGCACCCTCAAACGGAAGGTGGAGGAGCGCAAGGTCTCTAGCATCCACCAGCTCCGTGATTTTGTCATGGAGGAGTGGAACAGGACTCCAGTGGCAACCTGTGAAGCTCTGTTGAACTCCATGCCCAAGAGGGTTAAGGCAGTGCTGGAAAATAATGGTGGCCACACAACATATTGACACTTTGGGCCCAATTTGGACATTTTCACTTAGGGGTGTACTCACTTTTGTTGCCAGCGGTTTAGATATTAATGGCTGTGTGTTGAGTTATTTTGAGGGGACAGCAAATTTACACTGTTATACAAGCTGTACACTCATTAATTTACATTGTAGAAAAGTGTAATTTCTTCAGTGTTGTCACATGAAAAGATTTAATAAAATATTTACAAAAATGTGGGGGTGTACTCACTTTTGTGAGATACTGCATATATCACTTGGTAAAACTAAACACACTTCTGCCAATGTGCCAAAAATTGCCATTTTTCTGCTATCAAATTTTCTTTGCAGATCAAGTGCCACTCAGATCTGAATACCACGTCAAATTACATTTCCTTGAGAGGTTACAGACACTTATTGCAATCAATTTTTATAACTTTTTTTATCTAATCAAGGTTGTTTTATCATTTCTACCCATAAAATGGATGTATAATGTAGAATGGATGAAGTTTTTTTTGTAGTGTATAAAGCCCTTACTATTAAAACATGTTGAATATTAGGAAATAAAATATTCTTGAAGCTTCACACTTTTAATTACAACTGCACTTTAGCACAGTTATACTTTAAAAAGTAAAGCATCGCCCCCTCAGCCCCCCCCCCCCCCCCCCCCCACTTTTGTTGAAAAATAAAATTTCCTTTATGTGGTGATCAATGTACTGTACATTGCAAGGATTTTAACAAACTTTGTAGTAGTGATATATTTGTAGCTGTTCTTAAAGGAAAAGTTCACCTTTCAAAACATGTTACATGTTACCCCCATATTCAGGGTGTAACATGTAATGAATGCACCAGCTCCCGCACCTCCCTGATTCCCACTGTGCCAGCTAGCAGGGGTTCTTCTCCACCCGCTAGCTGTCAAACTTTTTTAAAAAGTCTTTCATTGTATACAACTGTCATGTGATCTGCTGTGATTGGTCACATGGTACCAGCAGCAGGCCGGTACACTGATCTGTCATCATCTGTTTCCGGTGGACATGGCGGGTGACAGTTCGCACCAGAGCGCGGCCCTGGGCGCGATCCTGGGAGGAAATCATATGAGCAAAAGTGCTCCCGCCCAGCCATAATATTACAAAAAGCTGGACAGTAAGGTATTAAAAAACTTGCATTCTGAGCAAGACCCTGTCGCTGTGAATTCTGCTGTCTACTCTGCTCACCTGTCCCAGGATATCCTGTAGGCCGTACAGTTTCCAGTCCCCTGGGACCCTGTTATGGGCTGACAACACACAGAAATTTGGTGGACTGATTGCTGTCAGCCCTGCCCATTGTAAACTACTCAACCACTCCTACTCTCAGATCTTTACAACATAAAGGGTAATCATTCAGTAGGCCATGATAAAAACTAGGAGGGCTCTTAAGCCCCATACACACGGTCGGACAATCCGCGGACAAGGTCCGTCGGATCATGTCCGTCGTACTTTGTCCGATGTTGGTTTTGCGTACACACGGTCGGACAAAGTTGTCGGAAAATCCGATCATTCTGAACGTGGTGACGTTTGTTGCCTACGACGGGACAACGTAGAGGCTAGTAGCCAATAGCTTTGGTCTTGTAATGTGATCTGAGCATGCGTAGCACTTTGTCCGGTCGGACAACCGTACACACGATCGGGTTTGGTGTGATCGGACCGGGTTGACGGCAAATCTTTCCAGCAGGAGATAAGACTTTGTCCGTCGGACAAACCGACGAACACTGTCCGATGGTGCATACACACGGTCTGATTTTTCAACAACCTTGTCCGATCGGACAGAATCCATGAAAAAGTCCGACCGTGTGTATGGGGCTTTAGGGGTAACACTGGAAGTCTGCACAGAACACAAAACAGCTCAGAATTTCTGACAAGATTAACATTTTGCATTTATAAAACATGTAAAAAAAAAAAAACTCTTTGGATGAATACAAGAATATTGGATACGGATTAGTTCCAAAACAATCAATATTTATATAGTACCATCATCCCAAAATTGAAGAGTACAAGAAAGCTTGGAGATACGGGACTATCAAAGATACAAATTGAGAAACTCAGCACAATGCTATTACATAAAATTTGATTTATTAGAAAAAGACATTTTAGATTAAAAAAGAGGGGTAGTAAAGATTACAGCATTTCCTATTGTCATAAGTCTATACACACAACCTATAATAGGCAAACAGAAAAATGCTACAATTAAATACACAAGAGTATTTCGTCCGAATTATTGACATGTTTCGCCGATCTGGCTTCTTCAGAAAAAGGACGTATAATGTTTATTCTAGATAAAAAGAAGTATATTTCACTCTAGATGTATATAAGAAAAAAGAAAAAAAAAAGGAAAAACAAAATTAGTTAATTACAATTAACAACAGATTTTGCAAACACGTGACTAAACTTTTTAATCTAAAATTTCTTTTTCTAATAAATCTACTTTTATATAGTAGCATTGTACTGAGTTTATCAATTTGTACCTTTTGATAGTCCCGTATCTCCAAGCTTTCTTGTACTCTTTGGATGAATAGTATATTTAACAGACCAAATGGGAGCATAGCCAGCAGATAATCAGAGTTTTTTAATAAAAAAAATTTCAAAATTGTTGCTCTTTTTTTTGATTATAGCGCAAAAAATAAAAACCGCAGTGGTGATGAAATACCACCTAAAGAAAGCTCTATTTGTGCTAAAAAAAGGATGTAAATTTTGTTTGGGTACAACGTCGCACGACCACGCAATTGTCAGTTAAAGCGACGCAGTGCCGAATTGTAAAAGCTGCTCTGGTCATTAAGGGGGTAAAACCTTCCGGGGCTGAAGTTTGTTAAGGTAAAAAATGTTTAGGTGTCAGCATCACCCCCTCAGCCCCCCTTTACTTACCTGAGACCCCTTTCGATCCAGCACTGTGCACGTCCCCAGATCGTTTCTCCCCTCACTTCTGGGTCTTGCTGGCTTTGCTGGGGTGCGGGGAGCTATGGGCTCCCCGTGCTGTCAATCAAAAGTCAGTGACGATGGAGCGGGGGGGCGGGGCCGAGTCCCTCTGCCTGTGTCAATGGATGCAGCAGAGTACTCAGGTGCGAGCACGCACAAGTGCCCCCATGGGAAGCGGCTTCCCATGGGCGAACTGAACCTAGAGGAGGGGCCAGGAGCATCGGCAGGGGACCCGCAAAGAGGAGATTCCCATCTGCTCTGTGCGATTCCATTGCACAGAGTAGGTAAGTATAGGCATGTTTGTTATTTGATAAAAAATTACCTTTACAAACTCTTTAAGTTGTCCATACATGTAGTGAAGAGCTGTTGACTGATAATAGGATTCAGTGGAAAAGCAATAGTTCAAATCAGTACAAATTGGTACAGTTCTGTGTGGTCAAACTGGGTAGGATTCTCTGCAGGGACTGATCATTCTTTTTTTTAATGAAAACCATTTTTTATTCATTGTACTATTTATTTATTGCAACCAGTTTCTAAATGATATTCATTTATCACAGCAATCATTATATTAAACAATTCTGTCACTAAATGCAATAACCTGGGAGCAAAAATGCTGCTGGAAAAGCAAAGTTGTTGCCATCGTTTTTTTTTTTTTTTTTTTATTTGTTGTTTATCCAAATTTGTATAACATACAAGAACAAAACTTTAAAATATAAATACAATTGTTGTCAATGATGAAAAATAGGAAATTGCTGTTTGCATTGCTTTTATTATCTATATTATACTGTAAAAATGTAAGATACCTCGCCAATGTCTCTTTCCTGATGACCTGAAAATGTTCTTTACAAACCCCATTATATCATTACCAAACCTTCTTTCCCTGCTTGATGAATTCTCCTCTATCTCAGGCCTATACCTATACAGACAGAAATGCAAGATCCTGGATATCTCTCTCCCACCCAATCTCTCTACAACCCTCTAAACGTCCTTTATCTTCCAATGGACCCTGAATCTCCTTCAATACTTGAATACCCTCACCAACTCGCATGACTCCCTATACCACAACAACTATCCCTTACTAATCCTACAACTAACAAACCTGCTGTGAGAATGGGAAAAATACAGGATCTCATGGCTGGGTCATATAACAGCCATTAAAATGTATTTTTAATTCAAACTCTTGTACTTGTTCAAAGCCCTCTCTGTACAACTTCCCTCTCAGATACTTTGGCTTCTACAACACAAACTTCTCTGCTCCATTTGGGACCTCAAGGATTTCACACCTTTAAGACATTGTAAACGATCACCTTGTAAAACAACCCATTTGCTTTAAAATAGATATGAAAGGCAAAACATTTTTGTATAGATATAAAAATACATTATAAGTACCTCCCCCCCCCTTTTTTAAAAGTGATCCCATTCCCTCTGTTCTAAGCTGCATAAGAGCTGGGCGAGGAGAAGCAGCAGAACACTGAACTTGCCAGTGAATGGCTGTGCAGGGGGGCGTGTCAGGATAAGTCTGATCATTAGAGGGCAGCCTGAGTTTCCAGCATAGCTAGAGAACTGACAATGGTGTGCTTTCGTGCTTAGTGTGGTCATTTTTCATAGGAAATCCGAGGGACTGGCAGAACCACCAGGGATTTAACACAAAGGAAGGGGACCCGCTGTGTAGTCTGAGAGGGGGTATTTAAGATGCTGAACGTTCGGTTTGCTCTTTGATTACTGGTTCCGATCCGGACCAACCCCGTGAGGGGTCCCGGACCCAGGAGTGTCTGCTGCCCCCGTAAGCATGGTCACCCTGACAAGCCCCAGAGGCCCTCATGGTCTGGAGTGGGGATCCGTTCGTTCCCAAGCCTCGGAACTGGCTAGTTCAAGGCCCAGTAGCTGAAGGAGAATTTGGAGGTGTCCCGGTGTGCTCTCGGTATTGGAGAGACACTGCAACTCGTACAAGCGACCAGGGGAGGACTCTTCAGCGGAGGGCCAAGAAGCTGGCTGCTCGGTAAGAGCCTGGGAGCTGAAGTTGTATGGACTCTAGTGAATCCACATTTCTTACGGCATCGCCAAGCTGGCTGAAAGATCCCGTTTCCGTAAGGAAAGTTCCTAATTTATCTTCAGTTACAATCTAGTCTGTGGCAGAGACTTTGCAAATTTCCGAATCACTCGTTGGCTGCTAAATCTACAGTTAGAGGTTTATCCAGCAGTGAAGCGCCCAGTTGCGAGCGGATACTCTCTGGGCTATCTAAAGAGACATTCAGTTGATGTCAGCAGTTCTGCAGTGCCTGAGTTTTATCACCCGTGCCCTCTATTCCCAATTGAGAGACTGTGTTACAGTTGGATGTTACCCCTGCAAATAAAAATCCTTAAAGGGACTTTTTGTGTCAGCTTATGAAGTTACTGGGTACTAACCCTGGGAACCCCTAGACAACAACCGACAAGCTACAAGGAGGAGGTAATTGGTAAGCCCAGAAAATTCACAGCAGCTCCTTCGGGGGTTTTGCTTTTTAATACTGCTTTACCTCTCCGCATTGCAAGGTGCACATTTTTGGCATTTTTCTTTTAGCAACAGTCACTTTAAGGTCATTCAGTAATTGCAATAAACTCAATAGTATAGCAAGGCAGGCTGTTACAGAACCAAGACTATTGTAGAGGGAGTGGGGTGTTAATAACAAAGAGCTTTTGGGGATTGGAGTTGATCATAGCCAATTGGTTTGCAGATTTATTATCCATCAAAACTAATTTCCATGAGAACATAAAGTTAAATGTACTGAAACTCTGCTGATATGATCCTTATTAATGACCTGACTGCTGCCCAACTCAAAGCAATTGGATTGTTTTGTCCTGACTTGAAAATGAACATCTTTTCAGTGAATGTTATAACCAGTAGCAGAGTTTTTCAAAAGGAATACTTAAAGTAATTTTTTTCCCATAGCAGGTAACCTGCAACTTTTAAAGTCACTGTATGCTTAAAGGAGAATTCTAACTATTATCATTAGTAAACTTAAACATTACTAGGCTGTACACACTTTATTTTAACCAACTTTAAACATGCTTACATTTAAATGTAAAACACAATTCCCAACACATGCACACGCTTGTAATTGTCACAATTCTCTATATTTGAATGGATCCCCTATTTAATCAGATCAAAAACATACTCAGAATCCTTGTCCCAAACAGGCTTTTTGGGTCATCCTATAGAAAAATAACACAATCAACCAAAAAGCAGACATTACCTCTTCCTATGATTTTATATATTACAAGTTGTTCTGTTTATATTCAATCTTATTTTGTTAAAGTTTTGCAAATACAGAGGATTAAGAAAAAAAATATCCATATTGCAAGTTATCACAACCTTTTCCAGATTGCCACATTAAGAAACAGCATATGTAGTAGTAGACAGAGGAAGAGTTTAAAAAAAAACCTTCTGCCAATGATAAAGTACAGTGGAATAGAATAGGTTAAATCATAATAGAGAACCCATCATCACCAGTGGCTCCTGCAGGTATAAGCTAAAAAAAAAAAAAAAAAAAAAAAAAAAAATTAAATATATATATATATATATATATATATATATATATATATATATAGTACAGGACGCCGTGGCTGGGTCCTGGAAGGACGCTATGTTTCCCCTCTGTTTGGACTGTGGTCCCTTTAAGGGAACAAAAAGGGTTAACTCACCTGTCAGAGGAAGTGGGTTTAAAAACAAGACAGGAAGTTGCAGATGGGTGTGGAGGAGTGTAGAGGAGTGTAGAGGAGTGTAGAGGAGTGTAGAGGAGTGTAGAGGAGTGTAGAGGAGTGTAGAGGAGATTGTGGTGTGTGTGTGGTTTGATTTGCAGCAAGCAAAGTGGACAGCAGCATTATGCCTGGAAGCCTCCTAGCAGTGGAAGTCACCTGCAACCACCCAAGGACTGTTTGATTGCGATAGCAATGCTGGACTTTGAATGTCGGTGAGACTGAAACCTTTTTCTTTTGTTTTGCTGCTGTAAAGCTGTTTAAGTTTAATAAAACCTCCTTTTGGGTTAAAAGTGTCCTGCGGTCTGGCTAGTCCCCCGAACTTTACAATACATATATACATATATATATATATATATATATATATATATATTCTGAAGCCCACATACAGTGGTGTGAAAAAGTGTTTGCCCCCTTCCTCATTTCCTGTTCCTTTGCATGTTTGTCACACTTAAGTGTTTCGGAACATCAAACCAATTTAAACAATAGTCAAGGACAACACAAGTAAACACAAAATGCAATTTGTAAATGAAGGTGTTTATTATTAAAGGTGAAAAAAAATCCAAACCATCATGGCCCTGTGTGAAAAAGTGATTGCCCCCCTTGTTAAAACATACTATAACTGTGGTTGTCCACACCTGAGTTCAATTTCTCTAGCCACACCCAGGCCTGATTATTGCCACACCTGTTCACAATCAAGGCATCACTTAAATAGGAGCTGCTTGACACAGTAAGGTCCACCAGAAGATCCTTAAAAGCTACACATCATGCCGAGACCCAAAGAAATTCAGGAACAATTGAGAAAGAAAGTAATTGAGATCTATCAGTCTGGAAAGGTTATAAAGCCATTTCCAAAGCTTTGGGAATCCAGCGAACCACAGTGAGAGCCATTATCCACAAATGGCGAAGACATGGAACAGTGGTGAACCTCCCAGGAGTGGCCGGCCGCCCAAAATTACCCCAAGAGCGCAGCGACGACTCATCCAAGAGGTCACAAAAGACCCCACAACAACGTCCAAGGAACTGCAGGCCTCACTTGCCTCAGTTAAGGTCAGCGTTCATGCCTCCACCATCAGGAAAAGACTGGGCAAAAATGGCCTGCATGGCAGAGTTCCAAGGAGAAAACCACTGCTGGACAAAAAGAACATCAAAGCTCGTCTCAATTTCTCCACAACACATCTTGATGATCCCCAAGACTTTTGGGACAACATTTTGTGGACCGATGAGACAAAAGTGGAACTCTTTGGAAGGTGTGTGTCCAAGTATATCTGGCGTAGAAGGAACACTGCATTTCAGAAAAAGAACATTATACCAACAGTAAAATATGGTGGTGGTAGTGTGATGGTCTGGGGCTGTTTTGCTGCTTCAGGACCTGGAAGACTTGGCGTGATAAAAGGAACTATGAATTCTGCTGTCTACCAAGAGATCCTGAAGGAGAATGTCCGACCATCTGTTCTTGTACTCAAGCTGAAACGAACTTGGGTTCTGCAGCAGGACAATGATCCTAAACACACCAGCAAGTCCACCACCGAATGGCTGAAGAAAAACAAAATGAAGACTTTGGAGTGGCCTAGCCAAAGTCCTGACCTGAATCCTATTGAGATGTTTGTGGTATGACCTTAAAAAGGCCGTTCATGCTCGAAAACCCTCTAATGTAACTGAATTAGGACAATTCTGCAAAGATGAGTGGGGCCAAAATTCCTCCAGGACGCTGTAAAAGCCTCATTGCACGTTATCGCAAACGCTTGGTTGCAGTTGTTGCTGCTAAGGGTGGCCCAACCAGTTATTAGGTTTAGGGGGCAATCACTTTTTCACACAGGGCCATGATGGTTTGGATTTTTTTTCACCTTTAATAATAAACACCTTCATTTACAAATTGCATTTTGTGTTTACTTGTGTTGTCCTTGACTATTGTTTAAATTGGTTTGATGTTCCGAAACACTTAAGTGTGACAAACATGCAAAGGAACAGGAAATGAGGAAGGGGCAAACACTTTTTCACACCACTGTAAGTGTGACAAACATGCAAAGGGACAGGAAATGAGGAAGGGGGCAAACACTTTTTCACACCACTGTATTTATACATACACAAGGAGGAGCAATGAAAAATAAATATTTTAAAAAAATAATTATTAATTTATTTAATCACTTGAAATACTGGGGTTTCACACACTTTATAAATTTATTTATATGAGATCTTGCTCTAGGCCCCCCGTGTCTTAAAATAGCCCTGCATGCAACTAAAACTTTAAAATGATACTGGATGTAGCAATAGAAGCTCAATGTAGACTAATCATGTTTCCAGTATATAGCTCTCTCTCAGAGGGACTTGGGAGATCAGCAGCCTACATTTTTGTCCCTCTTTATTAGATACAGAGCACATAGAAGTCCACACATTACAAGAACAAATGCATTTTTGTATACATGGCCACCACGTGTGTAGATGTAGTGAGGCCCCTCCTGGTGACATCACTCAGACAAAGCGCATAGGGTAGAGCTTGAAGCGTCATCACATCATTCTGTTTTCTGATACTCCGGTCCGCGGAATGCAAGGCATCTTGGACATATTGTAGATTACCGTATATACTCGAGTATAAGCCGAACCGAATATAAGCCGAGGCACCTAATTTTACCACAAAAAAAATGGGAAAACGTATTGACTCGAGTATAAGCCTAGGGTGAGAAATGCGCACCTACTGTAAGTGGAAAAGAGGGTCAACAATGTCCATTTGTAGCCTCACTGTGCTCATTTGCAGCCTCGCTGTGCCCATTTGCAGCCATAGGTCCCCCGAACTTCAAACTCAGTAGTTAAGGGTTCCTAGATGCCCCCTATCTGCAGCCAAAATTTGGGGTCTCTGAACCCAAAGGGTCCCGAAATTACATTGCTGCGGATGGACATAGTTGACTGACTTTGGGGCCCTGTATCTCGGGGCCACTTGGAGCTAGGAAATTTGGTCTGCAAACCCAGTGGAACTAGCACTACAACATATCCGAAGATGGGATTCCTAGCACCATGTGGCCCCGAGATACGGGGCCCCAAAGTCGGTTCGGAAAATGTCAAGCAGTTTTCTGAAGCAGAGAATGACATTTTCCGAACTGACGGCGCGCCCGCCGTGTTACTGGGGACTCGGTGCGTGTGCCCGGCGGCCACAATGTCTTCTGGGCACCCGCGATTGCCCGGTAACACAGCAGGACCGTGGATCTGTGTGTGTAGACACACAGAACCACAGTCCTGTCAGAGGAGAGGAGACCGATGGTGTGTTCTCAGTACAGAGAAACACCGATCGGTCTCCTCCCCTTGTGAATCCCCTCCCCCTACAGTTAGAATAACTCCCAGGGAACATGTTAACCCCTTCAGCGCCCCCCTAGTGGTTAACCCCTTCCCTACCAGTCACATTTATACAGTAATCAATGCTGTTTCATTGCACGGATCGCTGTATAAATGTGAATGGTCCCAAAAATGTGTCAAAAGTGTCCGATATGTCCACCGCAATATCACAGTCATGATAAAAATCGCAGATCGCCGCCATTACTAGTAAAAAAAAAATAATAAAAATGCAATAAATCTATCCCCTATTTTGTAGGCACTATAACTTTTGCGCAAACCAATCAATATATGCTTATTGCAATTTTTTTTTTACCAAAAATATGTAGAAAAATACGTATCGGCCTAAACTGAGGAAAAAATTTGTTTAAAAAAAAATTGAAAAAAAATGGATATTTATTATAGCAAAAAGTAAAAAAATATTGTTTTTTTTTTTCAAACTTGTTGCTCTTCTTTTGTTTATAGCGCAAAAAATAAAAACGCAGAGGTGATCAAATACCACCAAAAGAAAGCTCTATTTGTGGGAAAAAAAGGAAGCCAAGTTTGTTTGGGAGCCACGTTGCGCGACCGCGCAATTGTCATTCAAAGTGCGACAGCGCTGAAAGCTGAAAAATGCCTTGGTCAGGAGGGGGGTGAAAATGCACTGTATTGAGATGGTTAAACAGCTATAGCAGGCGTGCCGCGGGACCCGATGTGCATGGCCGGCGGTTGTGTTGACCGCCGGCCACGTGCGATTACGGGCACAAGAGCCATAAAGGGGATAGGTGTGTGTGTAAACACACACACATCCCTGTTCTGACAGGAGAGGAGAGACAGATAGTTTGTCCCTACTAAGTAGGAACAGCAATATGGCTCCTCCTCTAGTCAGTCACATCCCCCCACAGTTAGAAATGCACACGAGGGAACACATTTAACCCCTTGATCACCCACTAGTGTTAACCCCTTCCTTACCATGGACATTTACACGACAGTGGATTTTTATAGCACTGATCGCTGTATAATTGTCAATGGTCCCAAAAATGTGTCAAAAGTGTCCGATCTTTTTTAGCAGTCCCGCTTGTTAGGGAGCTGGCCAGGAAGTTGATGGGGATGTTGATGGGGAAAAGGGCCTCTTCTCCACAACCCTGGGCAGTGGTTGTGGTTGTCTACGGGCATTGTTTTTTTTTTTTTTAAAGGAATTGTCAAAAAATGTGTGTGTTTTTATTTTTTTACACTTTTTTTTGGTGAACGATTGGGGGTACACTGTACTCATTCATGTAGGAGGGTGGGATCTGGAGGCCCCCTTGTTGAAGGGGGCTTCCAGGATCCAATAAGCCCACTGCCCGCAGCCACCACCCAGGGCTGTGGGGAGGAGGGCCCTTGTCCCCAACAACATAGAGACAAGGTGCTTTGGGGTGGAGGGGCAGAGCACTCCCCCCATGTTGAGGGCGTGTGGCTTGGTATGGTTCAGGAGGGGGTGGCGCTCGCTCGTCACACCCCCCCCCCCTTCTGGCCTGCCAGGCTGTATGCTCATATAAGGGTTTGGTATGGACTTTGGGGGGGACCCCATGCCGTTTTTTTTTATTATTTTGGCATGGGGTTCCCCTTAAAATACATACCAGACCCAAAGGGTCTAGTGGCAAATGTGAATTATAAAGAGCTGCTGACCTTTATATAAATCAAAGGTCCCGTCATTTCATCTTTCTGGCGAGTTTTCTCTTTGCATGGGTTGTGGGTTTGCACTTTTGTATTTTGAATTACACATCTGGTGAAGAAGGATCATCTGCAAGAGGAGATATTCAGATTGTGCTCTTGGGAATTTGCATAGCTCTTAATTGTCCCTGATTTGGAGGGACTGTCCCTCTTTTGGAACAAAATCCGTCTGTCCCCCTTCCCTCCTCATTTTTTCCTCATTTTGGTCAGATGTAGAGCATTATATCTATCAAAAGGGGTTATACTGCGCTAAATCTTTCATGCAATTTCTAAATTATTATACTGTACTTGTAACTTTCAAAAGGCAGTATAAGGGAACAGTAGTGGTGGGAAAGAAAGCACTTCTGTGTTTAACCAATCATTTTTGTATATTAATTCTCTATTCAATTGGGGTATGTCATTTGCCTACATACTTTTTTGCTAATAGATCTCAATCTCAGAGAGTTGGGATGTATGGACTTTGTGATGATACATTTGTATACATATAACACTGTTGTCAGCGCTATTCATTCTATCATCAGTGGACACGGTTTCCAATTTTACTTACCTTGCGTTATACATGTCCTCTTACAAATGAAGGATCATTTGTAAGTGGGCACTCTTTAGATTGTGCTTGCAGTACCGCAATGCGTTGCAATGAATTTGTGTCAATAAGCCCTAAGTAAAGAAGGACAGTAAACCAGAGAATACTTGTAATGTTAATTTACAGCTCCAATAATACTTATAAAGGCATTGCTTATGTGCCGTTTATGGACCATTGCACCCTGCAATATCCGTACAAACAGTTAATGGTTGGAAAGGTCTGACCTGGATTTTTTTTAATTAACATATTCTCTCATTTAAGCCATGGATTGTTCAGGGTGTACTTCACAGTGTATGCAATGTCAAAATGACATTTCCATCAACCTCTATTTTTATAACTTTGTATATAATCGTCTGCGTACTAGACTTATCCCCATTTAATAGAGCTGTTAAAAGACAGTTGCTATAAAACTGACAAACAGTGCCCTCTTCAGGGGAAAGAAGGCTTATACTGTTAGATAATCTTCAGTTTGTGTGAAGGTTATATGTCAATTAAACTGAACCTGTCATTACCATTTACCTTATAAAAATATATATGCAACGAGGGGGAGGTTGGGACTTTAGATGAGGTGTGTGTGGTGGAACCAAACAAATTCACATAGGTATAAACATTTGTATGTTTATTAAACCCACGATTGGCATGACATAAAACAGTATAACATGCATGTAGGCATAGAAGGTATGAATATACATAGTAAAAAAAATATACCGTGTATATATATATATATATATATATATATATATATATATATATATATATATATATATATATATATATATATATATATATATATATAACTGCATGGCACAAGCAAAAGAAATAATACATCATAATCCCCCATGTACAGGGTAAACCATAGCATAAATTGGACTCTAGGAGAGGGTAAAACCATCTAAAATTTTCGATGTGTGTTGGATGCATCAGAATGGGCTTGACGCGTTTCATGGACATCTATCCACTCAACAGGAGCCAAATGCATCAATGTTCTGTAAAGGGATATAGATACCATAATAATCTGGTGTAAATACCCACATGCGGAGAAGGGAGTAAATTGGAGATGACTGGTCATGCCGAAAAATACTTACAACCTATAATGGGACCATGCGATACCATATGCCAGGGGTCGGACAAATAAGCCTGGCCCGGGAGCTGAGAAAAGGGACCCAACAAGAAAACCAGGAGCATACACACCATCCCCCATGGAATGTGAGAAAGATCTTCATCTCGTGATGGATGGGACTTCTATAATATATGAAGTGAAATAAGTGGTATGTATCCATGACAATATAAGTCAATGGGACAAGAATAAGAATAGGATGAAGCCCATAGCCACGGGGAGGAGATGAAATTAAACATATGACCAAGGTGAAAAAGAGAGCAGTGACCAGATCAGGGATAAGAGAAATGAAAGAAGAGATCTCTTGAAGAAGGAGAATAAAAGGAAGAGAAAAGAAAGGAAAGGAAAACAGAAGTAAGTGAATGTTAAAAAATACTGGCTCAAAAATATTCCGGAGTGAAAACAATGTGCACAAAATGCTCACTGTGGGTTTACCTTAGTGAATCCAAGTGGATTAGGGAACAAGGCTAAAAAAGCAGGGGTCTGGAGGTGCATGGGATGTGCTACCTCAAATTGGAATACCAGTGAATGGGGACTGGGATATGAATCCAGCATAACTATCAGTTCCCCTCCAGCGTCACACTGGCAAGGCACAAAAGGAGAGATATCCCGGCCGAACGCTTGGTATGCCAAGCTGATATACCAAACGCGTGCGTGATCGCACACCCTTGCAAGACGTTCCAAGCACAGCACCAGGGGTGTGGCGCCGATGCACAGTGGGAATGTCCGCCCAATCCCCCACATCCAACTGATGTGGAGGGGAGGGGAGAGAGAGGGAGCCCAATACGCATCGCAGCTCCTGGGCAAACAGACACACACCGGCCCACTGGCCGCAGATCACGTGGACACAGATCACGCGGACACAGATCAGCTAGGGTCAGCCATAAGAAAATGATGGGTCCTAACTGCATAACACACCTCCATCCCTAATCTGAATGAGAAAAGTGGGGGAAAAACATTGGGACTTTAAATGGGACGTGAGGGAAGGTTCACGCCCCCATTCCTATACTATATGCAAAGAGGGGGGAGGTTGGGACTTTAGATGAGGTCTGCGTGGTAGAACCAAACTAATTCACATAGGTATAAACATTTGTATGTTTATTGGTAAACCCATGATTGGCATGACATAAAACAGTATAACTATAGCTTGTGCCATGCTGTTATATATATTTTTTTAATATGTACCTTCTATGTCTACATGCATGTTATACTGTTTTATGTCATGCCAATCATGGGTTTCTTCTATGCAAACTGAAAAGAAAAAGCAAATATGAAGATGACAGCATCCAAAAAAGCCTCAGAAATCAACATAGGATTATTCTTGGGGTTAATTTACTACTACCTGTTAAAGCTACATAGTGTCCTATTCCCCAGGCAGAGTAGCGCTGCATAGCGAGCTTTACCAGGAGACACACTGGGTCAGTGTGGGGGCTTGGAACCTTGCACTATCCTAGTCGGGTGATGTCTCTATTGTCAATGATTCCAACATGCGATCGTGAATTTGGGAATATAAGGATTTATGGACGCTCTCCTGGGATTTTTTTTCCCTTTCTTAAACTCCGTTCTCTAGAAGGGCAGGTATTTTCCTGTTTCGTATTTTACCCTATGGTTTGCTGATATCACCCCTTGAAATATCATCCATTGATGTGTGATTTGTCTCCTGTGCTCCCACAAAAAACTTGGGGTATTTACCCAGGTAAGAGAGCCCCTCCAGATGACCTATTAATTGTTTACATATGCAGTATCTACAATTATCTCCTGAAGAAGCCATAGTACAGCAAAACATGTTAAGCTGGAGTTACTGCATGTCATCTGTAAAGATGTTCTTTTATGAAATTATTGAATTTTAACATGTTTATAATAAACTTTGATATGTTTTATATTAATTTGTGTGTGTGGTACCTTTTAAAATCCCATTCTTTCCTTGATATAAAACGGTGTGGGGGTCCCCCCCAAATCCATCTCAGACCCTTATCCGAGCACGCAGCCCGGCCGGCCAGGAAAGGGGTGGGGACGAGCGAGCGCCCCCCCCTCCTGAGCCGTACCAGGCCACGTGCCCTCAACATGGGGGGTGCCCTGGGGAAAGGGGGGCCGTGCGGCCCCCCACCCCAAAGCACCTTGTCCCCATGTTGATGAGGACAAGGGCCTCTTCCCGACAACCCTGACCGTTGGTTGTCGGGGTCTGCGGGCAGGGGGCTTATCGGAATCCGGGAGCCCCCTTTAATAAGGGGGCCCCCAGATCCTGGCCCCCCACCCTATGTGAATGAGTATGGGGTACGATGTACCCCTACCCATTCACCTAAGGTGTAAAGTGTAAATAAAAAAAACACAATTTTTTAAAAATATTTTATTGCACTGCTCCGGGGGTCTTCTTCCGTCTTGGGGGTCTTCTCGCCGGACTCCTCCGCTATTATCCGCCCAGCTACCTTCTTCGTCGTTGCCGCCGTCTGGGGGTCTCGATCCGCCTTCGGGGGTCTTCCGGGGTCTCTTCTGTTCTTGACGCTGTCGTCGCTTTCTGCGCCGCCACCGCCACCTTCTTCCGATGTTGACTTGTCGCTCTCTCTGGCAGAGCCGTGCTGGGACTTATATAGGGACAAGGGGCAGGGTCACATGCTCATGTCACATGGTGACCCCGCCCCCTATGATGTCACAGTCCCAGCATCCTCTGGGACTGTGACATCATAGGGGGGCGGGGTCACCATGTGACATGAGCATGTGACCCTGCCCCCTTGTCCCTATATAAGGTGCTTTGGGGTGGGGGGCCGCACGGCCCCCCTTTCCCCAGGGCACCCCCCATGTTGAGGGCACGCGGCCTGGTACGGCTCAGGAGGGGGGGCGCTCGCTCGTCCCCACCCCTTTCCTGGCCGTCCGGGCTGCGTGCTCGGATAAGGGTCTGAGATGGATTTGGGGGGACCCCCACGCCGTTTTTTCGGTGTGGGGATTCCCTTTAAATCCATGCCAGGTGACGGGGCTAGTGCGGCGGCATTCACTGCCTTCGCTAGCCCCGTCTACCTGAAGTCACGTGCTAAATGAACGGACTTTCCGATGATCGGCAAGTCCGTTCATTTGCAAAACTAACGGCGAGATTGTCCGCCGGACTGCCGAGTTCAGCGGACAATTTTAAAACAAAACTTAAAACCTAGTCCTAAACCTTCAGTCCGGCGGACATTCCCGTGGGAAAGTCCCCTCGTGTGTACGCGGCATTACTTACTTAGCTATTAGAGCTCAAGCCAATTAAATTACCAAACAGTCCCTTTTCTAAGAAAAGCACAAAAACCTCATAATATAAGCTGCGACATGGGATGGGAGGGTGGGATGTGATCTTCTCTTCTTGGTCCGGTCAACTGCAATATTATGATGCATTTTTCTTTCTTTTATAGGTGAACAACTCGTGCCATGGCCGTTAAAATTCATTTTGACCAATCAATGGTAAGTATATTTTAACTGCTTAAAACGTTCAAAAAATTTATTTTTATTTAAATTTGTCTGCCAGCATCCCATATGTGGTGGGCGGGGACATTTCTTGCCCCTCCCACCATTTATATTCCTAGCAGATCTGTCTGCTTTTTCTCCTTTAACTTAGAGTTAATTTCAGGGAGAAGAAATAGACAGATCACTGTCTGTGTACAGAGTTCTGTGTGTTTGTCAACACAGAACTCTTTGCTGTGATTGACCACAGACGATCAGCAGGTTTCAGCCATAAATCATGAAAGTGGCCACAGCACACATGTTAATAAAAGCATGTATCCATTTATTGCACAACTTAAAGCGGTTCTGCACCCATCCATAGAAGTATGTTTCTATGGCTTCCCTATCCTGTAAGATGACAGAATTGACGGTTCAATTCTGCATCTTTTAAGCTTACCTTGAATGATGGCTTCATCTGTGTTCTTCTCCCTGCGGCGGTGGGCGGGCTCTCTGCGTCGATCGTCGTCGCTTCCTTCTAGTTCGCAATGTCTTCTGGGACCTGGCGCTGTGTCTTGTGGGATCAATCCCGAGGCGAAATCTCGCGGGATTAGCGACGCCGCCCGTTGTGATGGCAACCTGAGCTGTTGGCGCCGTTACTGCGCACGCGCGAAATCGGCGAAAATACACAGGTGGATTGTGGGCCAGCAACCCAGAAGAAAAGGACCGGAGTCGTTTCAGGTGCCCACACTGAAGATGGAAGCCGTCATGAAGAGTTTTTAAAAGTGCACATTCCGGACGAAAAACAGAAGAAAGAAGACCAAGAACTCAAACAGGTGAGTGACATTTATGCAAACCACATTACACCACATAACACACACAAAAAAAAAAAGGACAAACACAGTGTAGAACCGCTTTAAGTAAACACTTACATTACATTAAGTAACCTAAGTTCTGAATATATGGATTTCAATGATTTTTGAACAGATGCATTTATGGATTATATTTTTGCCTGAAATTGAGAATATGGATTTGTATCTTTGCACACTTTATTTTTTAACAATTTTTTTGAGATTGAGTATACATTTTACATCTGCACTATATTTATAAAACATTTTTCAATATATACGATCGTTGGATGTGAACACAGAATTTAGGAATAAGAAATTTTGTTGCACAAAAATATTTGTTTTCACATAATTTTGCTTTGACACTTTATCTGTATATAAAATTATATATATATATATATATATACACAGGGGGTCCCCTACTTGCAAACATCCGACTTACAAACGACTCCTACTTACAAACAGAGGGAGACAACAGGAAGTGAGAGGAAATCCACCCCTAGGAAGGGAAATTCACTCCTGTAAGAGTTAATATGGGGAAAAGGTGTCTCCACTGATGCTTTATCACCAGTCCATGTTTCCCCCAACAACCCAAAATTTTCAATATCCAATTGTCATTGGGACAGAAGGTGAGGTGAGATCTTCTCAACAGGGGCACAGACAGCAAAACAAATGTTACAGGGGTGATAACCCTTCTCTATGTTATCTAAAAAACTTAAAAATAGATTTTTTTGGCTGGAGCTTCACTTAAAAAATGTACTTGTTCCGACTTACAAACAGATTCAACTTAAGAACAAACCTACAGTCCCTATCATGTTTGTAACCCAGGGACCCCCTCATATATATCTATCTATCTATATATATATATATCTATATATCTATATATCTATATATATATATATATATAATATATATATATATATATATATATATATATATATATATATATATATATATATATATATATATATATATATATATATATATATATAAGGATACTATTGCTAGCAACACACCATTTACAGGGTTGGATTGATTTGTTTCACATGTGTTAATTGCAGGGAATTGATAATCACGAGATTGCAGGATTTTTTGGGATTTCTTTAGATTTTTATGAAAGAAAAACCACATGCATAACTCTCTATGCACTCAAGGGACCCCAGTCAATATTAAAACAATTATGCAGCTTTGTAAAATGTTCAGTAATAGTATTGTCATTTAGGTTATCTGGCCCCCTCAGAAGCCTGGTTTGAAAACTCCCAGCGTTTTCACATCCTATCAACAAGTCAGGGCATAGAGGGTGCTAACTGGGAGCTTTCAGGCCAGACTTCTGAGAAGTAGGGGATGGCCTATAGACATGACAATAAAATATTAAACATTTTACAAAGCTACACGGTTTTCGTTAATATCCACTGGGGCCTCTAGACTACATAGGATATTTTCTGGAAAAGGTGAACTTAGCCTTAAACTATTTAGTGCACAGAAACCCTTAACTGTTGTCATGATTACATCAATTTGTGCTACTTTTTAAATCCATAGAAGGTTTGAGACAAACTATAAACGGTACTAACAAGTTTCAATTACAAAATTCTTTGTGAAGGGGTCATTTATGACTTATAATTGTTTTAAAGTCAGTGGAGTTACCATTTCGGACAAATTACAGTTCACAGAATCAGTTTGGTTTCATTATATTATGGTTTATTACCTGCGTTCTAAACAACTAATTTTGCAAACAGGACAACTCTCAGTAGTACTAATGTATTTGTAGGCTATCCTAGTCAATACAGAGCATTGATTAGGTGTAATAATATAATATAAACAACTCCCAAACTACAACCTGACCATTCTCTGCAAAGAGAGCTATGACACAGAAAAGGGGTTTTCAGCTTTCTACAGCTGGCAGAACAGAAAATATTCTTGTTTAGCCAAGGGCTGCTGTACTTAAGAATTACGATTCCACATAGTGACAGAATATCAAAATAACACGGACGCACATATTATTCAAATTTCATAGATATAGCTGACATGTAGATCTATCCTTCATAGGTCTTATTAGATCCAATCTGACAATTTCTGGAACTGCTTGTAAAATTATGTAGCTATTCTAAGCTGAGAACTGAACATAATTTGACATTTTCCTCAGAATATAGTTCTATACATTGATATGAAAAATGTACCCACCTAAAAAAAACCTCTTCTTGAAGTTCAAAGGACAAGGATTCAATTGGGTTATACTGCTGCCTACAGGAGGATTTGGACACTGGCAAACAAAAAAGAAAAACTGGTATGGTATGCGCGCATGCCGATGTGCCAATGCCCGAGTGAACTTCTATCTGTACTGCGGACCTGTCTTTCCTGACATTGCCCCCTACCCACGGGCAACCTCCGGGTGCCCAACTGGTTTCTCTTTTGTGGGTTTCTGTAAAAGAAGGCACAAATTAAATCTGTGGCATGTATGTTATGTGCAGGTTCCCAGGAATTTTCCTCTGAAACATACCCCTTCCACTTGATTAAATACAGTATCTGACCCCTTCTTCTCCTGCAATCTAGGATGGTCTCAACCTCAAACTCCTCATCCCCATTAATAATTATGGGCTCAGGAGGTCCTGATCTATGATCAGGGAATGGATCTGGCACTGCAGGTTTCAGCAAGGATACATGGAATACTGGTTAAATTATAAGAGATTCTGGCAATATTAATTCATAAGACACATATTAATTTTCCTTCTTACCGGAAATGGTTGAATTAACTTTGGTGCCAACTTCTTTAAAGGACAAGCCATCTTTAAGTTTGTAGTAGCAAGCCATACTCGGTCCCCAGGCTGTAAGACCAGTTCTCCCCTCCTCTTTCTGTCAAATGTCCTCTTGTTGTCTTCCTGTGCCTTCGTGACAGTCTCCTGCAACAACTTATTATTGTGCGTGAAGAAATCCAATGTACTCTGGACTGCTGGAACAGATGATTCAGAGACAAGATCAGGTAGAAAGGTGGGATGAAATCCATAATTGGCATAAAATGGAGACTGCTTGGTGGCAGAATGACTGGCATTGTTGTAAGCAAATTCTGCCAATGGTAGTAGTGAAACCCAATCATCCTGTACAAAAGAAGAAAAGCACTGGATATATTGTTCCAGGGTCTAGTTAGTGCATTCTATTTGTGCATTGGTTTGTGGGTGATAAGGAAAGTTCAATCTTCAGAGTCTCGCATAGTGCTTCCCAAAACGTGGATGTAATTTGAACCCCTCGGCCTGACACAATGTTCACAGGCACACCATGGAGCCTGACTATTTCTTTAACAAAGACCCAGCAGTCTCAACAGTAGGGATGAGCCGAACACCCCCGGTTTGGTTCACAGCAGAACATGCGAACAGGCAAAAATCATACTTTGTCTGATGTTGGTTTTGCGTACACACGGTCGGACAAAGTTGTCGGAAAATCCGATCATTCTGAACGTGGTGACGTTTGTTGCCTACGACGGGACTACGTAGAGGCTAGTAGCCAATAGCTTTGGTCTTGTAATGTGATCTGAGCATGCGTAGCACTTTGTCCGGTCGGACAACCGTACACACGATCGGATTTGGTGTGATCGGACCGTGTTGTCGGCAAATCTATCCAGCAGGAGATAAGACTTTGTCCGTCGGACAATCCGACGTACACTGTCCGATGGTGCATACACACGGTCTGATTTTTCAACAACATTGTCCGATCGGACAGAATCCATGAAAAAATCCGACCGTGTGTATGGGGCTTTAGAGCGGCGCTGCTGTCTCTCTTTTTTCCTTAACACAAATCTAACCCAACTGGCATCTAGCTGGATTACATACGTTGGGTAAATTTAGCAGAGAGCTAGTAAAGTTCATGATTTCAAAAGGCCCGTATAAATGGGAATTCCAAACCAAATGATAAAAAGTTCCAGTATTGGATGGATGTTTGGGGCATCAGAGGGAAGGTAATTTACCCAATTTGAAGAGTATATGTGGAGTGTAGCAAATACGGTGAAGTATTTCACCTGGATAACGTTACCCTTAGAAAAAAATAACTGAGGTCAATAAAAATATATTTAACAAGATGATGTTGATAACAATAATAGGTATTATTCTGATTTAAAACTAAAATATTTTTAAATGCTTCCAATAAGCCAGATAATGTTTTTAGATGTTTTGCCCCTTTTATAGGGTGTTTCATAATAAATGAACACCTTTATAAACGCCTGTGAGAGGCAGATATTTGTAAAGTACATTTTTATCTAAATGGCAA
The DNA here is from genome assembly GCA_028564925.1 of Lithobates sylvaticus. Lineage (NCBI taxonomy): Eukaryota > Metazoa > Chordata > Amphibia > Anura > Ranidae > Lithobates > Lithobates sylvaticus. Next base: position 46,027,455 of record CM053033.1, read on the forward strand.
ACCCATAAAGGCTATATAGAATTTGCTTTGTATATAAGCCTATGAGGATGAACAGTAAAAAAAAAATATATATTTATATATATAGTATACCGTGTTCATAACTAAGTGCAGTCAAACAGATTGTAGACATTAAGCTTCAATAAAAATCAGAGTGTAGTAACTCTATGAAATATGAATTCTACAGATATTTTTTTATGTATGTAAATATAGGCAAGAAAAAATAATAATTTAATTCATTTTAAGCGTTTCACATACATTTAATGGTAAGAATCTGTATTTCTGTGCAATACATAGCACAAGCAAATTTTAGCAAATATTTTGTAAAAATTAGAAATACTGGTGCTCCATGTGAGAATATATACAGATGTGTGCCCTGTGTGTACCTCTGAACAAGATCTTCAGCTCCCAAAGATCTCCTAAAGCTGAGGTGACCTAATATGCAAATTTCGACCTCTCCTGCGAAAACTGAAGTCTGACCCAACCCCTTCCAATATATTAGGGGCAGTCCCAATCTCCAACAGATGATTTAGGCTGGACAAGGGGTCAGAAAGTTTTTGATTTCTTACAGAAATTCAATATTTGCATATCAGAATAACCTGGGTTTTAGGGATCTCAGGGCCATGAAGTCAAAGGGTCCCAGCACTACATTACAACTATCACTTTCAAGGGTTTAATTTAATTTAACAGTTCATTGTATGGATATATATAACAATAATCTCCTGTTTCCCCATACAATATCTGGTCCATAGTCTCTCACATAACTAATACTATTGTCGAGAGGAATGATTTAAAGAGCTATAAAACTGCTTCTAGTTGCCATTTTATTTGTAATAGTTACCGTAATTCCTGTTTATAAACCTTAGCTAAGCTGCTGGACACTCCTGATTCTCAGTGTTGTTTATATAATTAAAATTATTTAATTGAAAAAATATATACATTAATGTGTTAGTCATTAAAAATGTCATGTACACTGTAACCAGACACTTACTATATTCACTGGAATACAATAAATGGTGTACATTAGCTACAAAAAAAAAAGATTATTGTTCTGTTACAAATGGCATGTATATATCACAGTCAGTTATCCTGATAACCTGTAAGAGAACATAACTTACCGGTAAATGGCCAAGCAGAGATGAAACACTATCAGAAACATAAATTATCATCCCATCAGTGGTAAGCGCAATGAGGAAGCCATCTAGAGCCTAACAAAGAAAGACGGAAACTCAATCTTCTTTTAATGTGTTGAACCAAACATCACATTGATTTCAAGGATGGCGCCAAGAGTGGATATTTATAGAACATACAGTTGGCAGACCAATTTATTTTATCTAACATTATTTATAGAGATGGCTAAGTAAGCTTGGAGCACTACATAAAATTACCAGGAATCAATCAATGCATATATATATATATATATATATATATATATATATATATATATATATATATATATATACACACACATATTAGACAGAGAAAAAAGACCATTATTATTAGTTCATTCTGTCATTCTGCACAATTCTGTGTAATTTCCTAAATCACTGCTGTCAAATCCACTAAGATCCAGTTGTCATTTCTCTATTTCATGTCTCTGCACCACACCATTGCTATAACCTACCACCTTATCACATTAATTGTCATTTCTATATCGCTAAAAATAATACTATGTCATACATGTCAGTTCTATGTTTAGGTCTTGGTATTTAGGGACAATGATATCATCATTTCTAAAAGTAATGTAATCCTTGCTGCAATTGTAATATATCAATGGAATCTAAAATACTGCATTGTAATTGATAAATTATAAAAAAAGTACATAATTGATACTTGGGTCCACATACACTTACCCAAGTTGCAAACCCATATTTACTACCCCGGCGTTAACATCTACAACCCTTAATGTGTTTTCCGCGGGTAACATGCCCACTCCACTATCCGCTATATGTATTACCCTGAACCCACAATAACGCTCCTTTGCACTTACCTCTCAAATTCTGTAATTCATTCCACATGGTACTGTACATCCCCTTTACTTCAGGATAAGTGACCAGAATGCACTATTGCTCAATAAGATGGCAACAGATAGAGTGTTTGGATATAATTAAGTTAGAACTAAGGTCCCCCAAGAGTAGGGGCCTAATTGAGTTTGCAATCTGTAAAATCTTGGCTTCTTCATAGACTATTTTATTAAGCTGTAGAAAGTTACTGCTAAGCCATGAATGCTGAGAAGCATAGGTTCTTTTATGACCAACTAATGAACCAATACCTTGCCACCTCCCAAAAAGATACGGAGGCTGATTGCATTGCAAGATAGGGTAAGACCTGAACTTTAATGAACTTTATAAATTTACCAAATAAACAATGTCAGTCACATTTATACTGCAAGTACCCATGAAATATAAACTCACATTGCCTAAGAGGCCTGTCCTTACCATTAGTGCCAGATAGGCATTAAGCCCCATACACACGCGCGGATTATCCGAGGACCAGGTCCGTCGGATCATGTTGGTTTTGCGTACACACGGTCGGACAAAGTTGTCGGAAAATCCGATCATTCTGAACGTGGTGACGTTTGTTGCCTACGACGGGACTACGTAGAGGCTAGTAGCCAATAGCTTTGGTCTTGTAATGTGATATGAGCATGCGTAGCACTTTGTCCATCGGAATTCGCTACACACGATCGGATTTGGTGTGATCGGACTTTGTTGTCAAAAAATCTATCCAGCAGGAGATAGGACTTTGTCCGTCAGACAATCCGATGGAAACTGTCCGATGGTGCCTTCACACGGTCGGAATTTCCAACAACATTGTCTGATAGGACAGAATCCATCAGAAAATCCGACCATGTGTATGGGGCTTAAGACTGACCCCAGAATTTAATTTGAGGGCACAAGAATTTAACTTGATGTTGCCCTTCCCAAGGCACAAAGGGCAAAAGGCAGGGTAAGGCAAGTATATTTTTTATACTTTTTCCTCCACAGCAGTTTTTTTTTTTTTTTTAATATATATTTTATTTTAGCATTTTGACATTGGAGGAGCAGTGAAGAAATAAGCAGATCTTGCATTTTTACAGCAAGGTCTGCTTTAATAACACTTTTAGTGTTACTTGTTACAGTGCTAGCTTATAGATTAGCATTCTTAGAGCAATGTACCCCTTAGGATTACATGTAATTTTTCAACTAGTCAAACAGTTTTTGCAAGATGGCTTTCCTGACCTAATGGCCTTGGCCATTTTCCAAAAGCCACAGAGCTGCCCAGGTTGTGCAACATTCTCATCCTCAGGTGTACTCATTATTATTCCCTTCCTATTTCCCACAGTGGTGGTAAGTTAGTACCAGCCTGCAGGCAACCTGTGCCTAAGGAACACCGTCTTCAAATGCTTACGCTATAACCACCTTAATTACAGCATTGCTGATGCCAGTTCTACCCACTCAGTTCTCCAAAAACAAGCACTTCACTTTTGACATATATTGTGCCTCTACTTGCCCGAGTGGAAACAAATGTAAAAAAAGGCAGAATATACACAGCACTGCATTTATTGTTCCTCTGAATAAATTAATCTGATGACTAAATTCTGGCGATGATCTCTAATACATGCAAATTGGCAGTACAGGGAGAGGAGCCAGTATGATAATATAGGCGGAGAGGGGATGAGGGGGACGCCATACTCGTCTGTGTCTCACTTTCATGTGTTTATTACTTTTTTTTGTAATTAACTAGACATTATGAAATAATGAAACTGAATGATGCCACCTCTGAACAACATACCTGAGAGGAACCACATATTAAAACCTACAAAATGTATATATTATCTTTGCCACATACTAGAATAGCATAACTGAGATGGAAACTACATTTAGAAAAGTACATATATAAATGTTAGTGGTTTTTCATGTAAACTTATGCCGCGTACACATGATCGGAATTCTCGTCGGAAATAGCTCTGACGGTTTTCCCGACGGAATTCCACTCAAACTGTCTTGCCTACACACGGTCACACCAAATTCCGACCGCCAAGAACGCGGTGACATACAACACTACAACGAGCCAAGTTCAATGCTTCCGAGCATGCGTCAAATTGTTTCCGAGCATGCGTAGGAATTTTGCGCGTCAGAATTTCTACAGACGATCGGAATTTCTGATGGAAACATTTTCCGTCGGAAAAATTGAGAACATGCTCTCAATTCTTTGCTGTCGGAAATTCGGCCAGCAAAATTCTGATGGAGCCTACACACGGTCGCATTTTCCGATGAAAAGCTCTCATCAGTCTTTTTCTGGACGGAATTCCGATCGTGTGTACGCGGAATTAGAAAGTGGAAAACATGTTGACATCCACCCTGTCCATGCTGGCTGGCGGGGGGTTGCTTTGCTTGTACTACCACTTTTGCACTTGCTCATAAAAATTCTCGAGTGACAACTAGAGGTTTCCTAACTCGTGTGCATGCGCATAACAATTCTTGCGTGACAACTAGACGTTCCCTAACTCGCACTTCCCTGCGCACATGCACATTAGCGTGCTTGAATACTGGGTGCTCACTTGCCTATTTAAAGTGGCTTCAATGACTAGAAGGTTGCTGAGTGGTCACCAGCTTCTACCGTCTTCGACCTAATCCTGTGTTTGCTCCTGTATATACCCGGCCTGTTTGAATTTGCTTGTTCCTTATACCTTGTTGCTGACCCGGCTTGTGACCTGACTCTACCTTTTGTCTTCCATTTCGGTGCCTTCTCTGCTAGCCTGATACCGACCCTGGCCTAGCCCTGACTGCTCTGGGCCAGATTCTGTACCCCTGCTGCTTGCCCATTACCGACTTCTACCTGCCTGATCACTCGAGATCCTACATCTGCCTGCTCATCAGCTTGTTTGCTGCCTGCTGTTCTGCACCTGCTGCTGTGTACCTGCACCTGCCAGTCAACCAGTCTGCCTGCTGTCCTGCACCTGCTGCCGTGTATCCGCATCTGCCAGCCATGAGTCTGCCTGCTACTTGGCACCTGCTACAAGTACCTTTCATCCAGGATCTCCAACCAGGCACCCGTGCCACTCCATTCCCTGTTATCCTGTCACCTCCTTCAGGGGAAACAGGCCAAGAGGTGTAAGGGAAAGCCCTCTTGTCAGCTGGGCCTCAACCAGATTCATGACAACCACTAATTTGGCTTTTTCAGCAGAGTTGCTGACCATTTCTGTTTTTAATTGTTTATTTTAATTTTTTTTTCGTGTGTGATACAAACAATGGAATCCAATAATTTTAAATGGGTTTCCACAGTTAGCTATATTGCTTCACAAGAATATGTACATTCCTGTGCTTGGTAGATGCCTTTGAGCTGCTTTATCATGCCTTCCAATCACCTGGTCACTGGGAGGATAAGCACTGTTGGCCAAAAGTAGGTGGGATGCCAACTTTCCACAATAAAAATAGAAATCCAAAAACATCTAAATGGTAGCTGAACAACATATGTGAACTGTTTAGCCCACCAAAATATATGTAATTCATTATACCAAGCATAATGACCCAGGTATACCTTCAAAACCACACAGCCAGGTCCTGGTGCACTTTGTAGACTATACTGCAGTAAGGCAATACATTTTGGTCAAGGACCTGCTGCCCAGTTTCTTTATTGCTTACTTAAAGTAAACCTGCACCCATATCTTGCACACTAAAGTATTTATATATTTCGAGCAAGCAGTAAAACACTTTAAAGGAGTTGTAACGTCAGAAGGTTTTTTATCTTAATGCATTCTTATGCCCCGTACACACGGTCGGATTTTCCGACGGAAAATGTCCTATCGGACAATGTTGTCGGAAATTCCGACCGTGTGTAGGCTCCATCAGACTTTTTCCGTCGGATTTTCCGACGGACAAAGTTTTATCTCCTGCTCTCAAATTTTCCGACAACAAAGTCCTATCGGACTTTTTCTGATTGTGTGTAGCGAATTCCGACGGACAAAGTGCCACGCATGCTCAGATCACATTACAAGACCAAAGCTATTGGCTACTAGCCTCTACGTAGTCCCGTTGTAGGCAACAAACGTCACCACGTTCAGAATGATTGGATTTTCCAACAACTTTGTCCGACCGTGCGTAAGCAACCCCAGGGTCGGACAAAATCCGTCGGAAAAAATCTGATGGATTTTGTGGTCGGATTTTCCGACCGTGTGTACGGGGCATAAGACCTAAGTTTGTAAAGTAAACGTTTATGGGAAACTGTATCAAATACTTTTGCAAAATCCAGATATACCACATCCACAGGCCTTCCTTTATCTAGATGGTAGCTCACTTCTTCAAAGAATGTTAACAAATTGGTCTGGCAAGAGCGATCCTGCATGAATCCATGCTGATTACTACTAATGATACTGTTTTCATCAGCAAATTCTTGGATATGGTCCCTTATTATGCCCTCCATAATTTTTAAAATTCCATAAAATTCTTACTTCTAACATCAACTGGGTAAACTCTTCATTACTAAGAAAAGAAGGTTTCCAGTCCTGCCTGATTTCACAGGCTTCCGTCTGTGCTGTGATTTCTGCAACAAGACAAATATATAAATATATAAATACATCACAAAGAAGCTATCAATAAATGGTGTATTACATACTGTTCATACTTACTCAGTCAATATGAGATTTGTTTTCTGTATTATGCAAAAAAACTCCCTTCTGTTCATGTCTCAAATTCAACTAGGGATTTTGCAGCTGTGGTAGCAACTCTGCATATGCTCAGTTTTCAGTGAGTTTGAATGCTGAGCATTCCCTCCCTATTACATCTGAGCAGCCCATGTGACTATAGAGCCACACATGTGGGCAGGCCCAGACTGGGACAAAAAATAGGCCCGGGCAATTTAGACCGAGCAGCTGATTTTCCAGCAACTGCCCGTTTGCGAGGGCAGTTGGTGACGGGATCGTGACGGAGTCCGTCCTCCGCACTGTAATGTAATGGGGGAACTGTGATATGAAGGGGACTGCGCTGTAAAGGAAACTGTAATGATTACAGTCCCCCTTTACAGTGCAGTTCCCTTTTCATCACAGTTCCCCTACCAATCACAGCCACCCATTACAGTGCCCCTTGCAGTCATGCCCCCTCCTTTTTCTCTCTAGTCACAGCGGCCCCTTTTACTCTCTGCCTTGCCTGCACAGTCCTACCTTTGGCAGAGCAGAGGCAGGATTCAGCCTGTGTGTCCTCTACTGGCTCTCCCACCCCATCCAACGATGTCATCTTATAAGCAGTAGGGGGAGTAGGGGGCGAGAGGCTGTAGATCTGTAGATAGCATCATTGGAAGGGTGGGAGAGTCAGTAGAGGACACACAGGCATAGCCGCATAGCATCCCCCTCTCTCAAGCACCTTGTCTCCATGTATTGCACCCACCACTCTTTTTCTGTATATATGGGACCTCTGTATAGTATTTTTCTCTCTCCCTATATAGCAGATATATCCATGTTCCCCTTTTCTATCTGCATAGTAGATTTCTCTGTATAGAGGATCTCTCCATGTATCGGATCACTGTATTTCTGAATAGTGGATCTCTCTGTCTATAAAACCCCTCTCCCTGTGTATATGGGCTCTCTCTGTGCTTTGGATTTCTGTCTCTTTATATAGTAGATCTCTCCCAATCTCTCTCTGTATATAGGATCTCTGTGCATAGTAGATCTCTCTGTATACAGAACTCTCTTCTACTTCTTTCTCTCTCTCCATTTCTTTCTCTCTCCTATCTCTCTCTCTGGGATCTCTATTTCTCTGTGGTAGATCTCTCGCTCTCTCCTATCTCTCTGTATAGTATACTTCTCCCTTTCTCTCTCTGTATAGCAGATCTCTCTCTCTCTCTCTCTCTCTCTCTCTCTCTCTCTCTCTCTCTCTCTCTCTCTCTCTCTCTCGCTTTGATTTGATTTCAAATATATATTTGTATGACAATTTAAACAGTTTGTTGATATTATTTATTTATTTTTACTCCATATTCCAAAAGCAGTTTTTTTTTTTTTCAACATGTGACCAGTAGCAGAGGAATAGATTCCTGCTGCTTATGTTTCCCTGCAGACAGGCTAGGAAAGATCTTGGGCATGTGACAGCTGGATATCGATTAGGAAAAATATACTTTTTATTTTTTTTTAGTATTAAAATAATTACAGTGCCATCATTCACATACAGAAATAGAAGAGACAATGTAAACGTATGTGTTTAGTATCACTTTAACTCTAGCTTACTAAAATACATATACATCATTCAGTGCAATATACCTTTCCGTTTCTGCAGGAAATCGATTGTCCTTTGCAGTATAGTGGACTTATCCATTTTAAGAGGATGCCCATGTCCTTGAAGCATTGTACACAGCTCCTTAATGAGGACATTAAACTGGTCTCTTCTTTTCTTCTCTGATTTATTCCGTGATGCCCTAGAATGAAATAAAGAAGGAAACATATGATTAGATCCTCGAGCCTCCAACATATGTACAATGGAGGCTTCACAAAGGTCATTTGCACACTTTCCCGTTTTCCAAAGTTACAGATAGTACAAAGATAAGAGGGGAATGTCTTTAACACATGCTTAGTCAACGCAGCTATATGAATGCACTTAACATACATTGCTCTCATATAGCTGAATTAATGGAAGTGAATAATACCCATTTACATAATCAACATTTTACTAGGGGTTTACAGGAACACAAGAAGACAAAACTATGCCTCCCTACAAGTGCAAGCAATTCCTGTCCATTGTTATTCTCTATCTTGCATTTATCAAACTATAGCATGCTTTATCATACAGTAAACACAAAACTTATAATGACATGCAACAAATAAACAAATAAATCACCCCTAGGCCTAAAACCAAAATTCATAAGTTATTAATCCAAATTAATTGATGCTTGGTAAATCACAGTGCTTCCTAAAAGGCACCCTAAGTGAAACATGAACATTTTACATTTAAACCTATAAAACTTACCTGCACAATATCTATCATTATTGATACTGAAATATTTCAAATGACGCATAGACCGTGTGAAAATAGCTATTCATCTTGTGAAACTGCATGTATGTTTTTATTTTCTGTAAATTAATGGGGACAACATTGAATGTTATAATTCCATTTTCTCTAAAGATCGAACAATATTCATTCATAAAATATAGAGTGGTTGCACAGAATGAATGTGCATGCAGTTTCACAGAATGAATAACTGCAATTTTCTTATAAATACATCCCCTATTGTTCACTGGTTCAAGCACGTTCCTGCCTGAGCCTACTGCATTCATGTATACAGTCAGATATTGCAGTATGAGATTGATTCTGCGTATTATGAAACATGGCAGGAGCCTGCAGAATATCCATGATGGACAGATTGTAATGCCGCGTGCACACGAGAGGACTTTTCGACAACAAAGGTCCGACAGAACGAATCCGTCGGCCAATTCGATGGTGTGTGGGCTCCATCGGACTTTTGCTGTCGAAAAATCCGACAGACTTTAGAAATAGAACATGTTTTAAATTTTCCTGCCGGAACTTCGCTGGACCCAGTTCCTATTGAAAAATCCATTCGTCTGTGTGCTAGTCCGACGGACAAACAACGACGCTAGGACAGCTATTGGCTACTGGCTACGAACTTCCTTATTCTAGTCCAGTCGTACATCATCACATTCAAATCCGTCAGAATTTAGTGTGATTGTGTGTGGCCAAGTCCGTTCATTCGAAAAGTTTGTCGGAACTCCGTCGAAAGTCCGTCGGAAAGACCGTTGGACCTAGTCCGTCAAAAAGTCCGCTCGTGTGTACGCGGCATAAGGGATAGTTATTTTATTGTAGTACTAATAAATGTACTGGTCTTTACAGAGCATATTATACTGTAGCCTTTCACATCAATCCCTGATTCAAAGAAATGTACAGCCATACCACATAATGTGTGACGTTCTCATAAATACCATATACACTCACCAGCCACTTTATTAGGTACACCTGTTCAATTGCTTGGTAACACAAATTGCTACTCAACCAATCACATGGCAGCAAGACATGGTGAAGATGACTTGCTGAAGTTCAAACTTTGAATGAGGCATGATTGTTGGCGCCAGACGGGCTGGTCTTATGCGGCGTACACACGGTCGGAATTTCCGATGGAAACAGTCCGATGGGAGCTTTTCATCGGATTTTCCGACCGTGTGTATGCCCAACGGTCTTTTTCTGTCGGAATTTCCGACGGACTTTGAATTGAGAACCTGTTCTCAATTTTTCCGAAGGAAAACCTTTCTATCGGATTTTCCGATCGTGTGTATGCAATTCCGACACGCAAAATTCCGACGCATGCTCGGAAACAATTCGACGCATAAAACCGAGGCTACAATTTGCAGGGACTCCCCAAAATTGGACAATAGAAGATTTACAAAACATTGCCTGGTCTGATTAGTCTCGATGAAAGCATGGATCCATCCTGCCTTGTATCAATGGTTCAGGCTGGTGGTGGTGTAATGGTGTGGGGGATATTTTCTTGGCACACTTTGGGCCTCTTAGTACCAATTGAGCATGGTTTAAATGCCACAGCCTACTTGAGTATTGTTGCTGACCATGTCCATCCCTTTATGACTACAGTATACTCATCTTATCAAGTATATAAATGAGACAGCGCTATATAAATAATAAAACAAATTAATACAAAATGAAAATCAAAAAATTGTGTACAATATAAGTGCTCTAAAAAAAGTCCAATAATAATTTATAAGTGATATTTCTTCCACTGGCATGCAGGAAGATGTGAGGTGAATTTTTTTTCTTGCTTCATGCAGGAAGATGTGAGGTTTTTTTCTTGCTTCAAACAACCTCCATATCCATAGTGCTCCCGCCACCACATGCAATGCGAGGTCACCTCCTTGAAAGACCCTGCAAGGGGTCAAAACACGCCTTGCACACAGTGCAATTGTCCCTTCAGGAATAATCCTCACTGGTCTTTAGCAATCTCTGTTGGACTCTCAAAGGACATGTAGTAATCTATATCAGATGTAGATTCCTTCCACTATGCTGCAGTTTTTTCCACTGACCCGTGAGTCCAACAGAGATTGCTAAGGACCAGTGAGGATTATTCCTGAAGGGAGAGTTGCACTGTGCGCAAGGCGTGTTTTGACCCCTTGCAGGGTCTTTAAAGGAAGTGACCTCGCATTGCATGTGGTGGCGGGTGCACTATGGATATGGAGGTTGTTTGAAGCAAGAAGAAAAACTCACATCTTCCTGCATGCCAGTGGAAGAAATATCACTTCTAAATTATTATTGGACTTTTTTTAGAGCACCTATATTGTACACAATTTTCTGATTTTCATTTTATATTATTCAGTTTTATTATTTATGCAGCGCTGTCTCATTTATATACTTTATATCTTCTTTTTTGTGGGAGCACAGAGGTGACAGCAGCAGCAAACCTATGTTAGTCTTTTTAGTATAGTAGCGCGCAACTACCTTACTTATAAAGTGTACTCATCTTCTAATGGCTACTTCCAACGGGATAATGCACCATGTTACAAAGATCAAATCATCTCAAACTGGTTTCTTCAACATGACAATGAGTTTACTGTACTCTAATGCCGTGTACACATGGTCGGAATTCTCATCGGAAAAAGGTCTGATGGTTTTCCCGTCGGAATTCCGACGGAATTTCGCTCAAACTATCTTACCTACACACAGTCACACCAAATTCCGACGGTCAATAACACCACGGCATACAACACGTTCGACAACACTATAAAAGGGAAGTTTAATGCTTCCGAGCATGCGTAAAATTGTTTTCCGAGCATGCTTCAGAATTTTGCGTGTCGGAATTACATACACACGATCGGAAAATCCGATAGAAAGGTTTTCCGTCAGAAAAATTAAGAACAGGTTCTCAAAGTCTGTCGGAAATTCCGACAGAAAAAGACCGATGGGCATACACACGGTCGGAAAATCCGATGAAATGCCCCCATCGGACTGTTTCCATCGGAAATTTCCGACCGTGTGTACACGGCATTATGGCCTCCACAGTCTCCAGATCTCAATCCAATAGAGCCCATTTGGAATGTGGTGAAGCGGGAGATTCGCATCATGGATGTGCAGCCGACATATCTGCAGCAGCTGCCTGATGCTATCATGTCACTATGGACCAAAATCTCTGAGGAATGTTTCCAGCACCTTGTTGAATCTATGCCATTAAAAATGAGGGCAGTTCTGAAGGCAAAAGGGGATCCAATCCAGTACTAGCAAGGTGTACCTAATAAAGTGTCTAGTGAGTAATATACTGATCTACGTTTGTACTTTTGGTCCAGAAAAATACTGGTAACTATCAAATAAATTATAATTTCAATATAGTCTGCTAATTTAGAGAATGTAATAACCTGGGCATAATGACCCCATATTGTAGAATAAGGCATGTTGTATGTAAGAACTTCATGTGAGTCATGTACATTTCTGAAAATATCCATGATTGCAACCAGCAGGTATGCTTTAAAGGAGATACATGGAATGACTTTGTGAAGGCCTGCAGAGTTTCAGTTGTAGTCATTATTTTTCTGCTTAAATCATTATCCCTTTTAATCAAAAACATTATAGCTATATAAAGCTTGTACAGCCTTCACAACTAATGACCAGTATGTGTAACTATAAAGTCTGATCCAACAGATATATGGACCTTGTAATGTATTACTTCACAGTGAAAATACTGGCTATCAAAGAAATACAGGTAGTAAACTCAGTTCTAATCTCAGGGTCTATTTTTTTATAAAAACCCATTTTAACTGTACGATAATAGTATGTACACATGGAAATTTCCTAACCAAGGTTGAAGGTTACACCACTGTTACCCTGCTGGCCTTAGCATGGGTCCAGTACACAGTAAAACATATACAGTACATATGCAAAAAGTGTACAAAGAAAGCTCTTTTTTTTTGCATACACTGACAAATTAAATTCTACCATTCATTTTTCCATACTGCACTGGAGGAGTGAAAATGATTTCAGAAATAGCTCTCTCATTTCTATACATTGGTTACTCTTTACGGTAAATAACTATTGTAGCGGTGACACCTTTTCAAGGTGTCCGCTATGTGTAAATCTAGTTATTTTTGTCTCTCAGAACAGTAACGGGGTTCTGAGAGCTAATTGGATAGGAAAGCTTTGGCATCAGTTTGTCTGGGCTGTGTTGGTGTTCTGCCTGATCATGTGTGTGGTGAGGTACACATGACAGGCTCAGAACCAGTACTGGTAGGACGTTTGAGTACCGGCATTCCTCAGGGCCAATCAGTGGGTGCGTTTGGCCCCGCTGAGGAGTCTGGGGAAGGGTACTTAAGATGCTGGAGTCACGTGTTTGGGGTTCGTTAGGCCATAGCTGCCTGTTCTTGGATCTCGACCGGTGGTAGCCCCGCGAGGGGTCCCGGTCACGGGAGCGTCTGCTGTCCCGCAACATGGTCTGTTTGACAGGCCCCACAGACCCGCTTGGTCTGGGGCAAGGATCCATCTGTTCCCGAGTCACGGAACCGGCTGGTCCGAGGCGTAGTGACTGAGGGAGGATTCAAGGCATCCGGGTGCGCTCTCAACTTGGAGGGGCACTGCAGCTCGTGTAAGCGACCGGGGAAGGACTCTTCGGAGGAGGGCCAACAAGCTGGCATCCTGAGAAGTGCCTTGCTGCTGGGTTGTCAAGGACACTAGAGAATCCATGCTTCCCCAATACTGTCAAGGAGACGGATAACGTTTCAGGTACTGAGGAAAGGTTCCTGTTTTGTTTCTGAGTGCTGCTTTAATTCAAGTTCAGAGACTTTGCAAATTTCGTAATTCAAGTGCTGACTGCTATAATCTCTGGCTAGAGATTTGTTCAGCTTTGAATGCCCAGCTGCTAGTGGCTACTCTCTGGGTTGGCAAATAGAGACTTTCATATACCTAGCAGTTCAAGGTGCCTGAGTTTCTTCACCCTTGCCCTCTGTTCCCACATGAGACTGTGTCTGTTGGATGTTACCCCTGCAAATAAAAACCTTTCAAAAGGACTTTTATGGTGTCAGCGTGCAAAGTCATTGGGTACTAACCCTGGGAACCCCTAGACCTGGAGGAACAAGCCAAACGGAGGTAACCGATAAGCCCAAAATTCAAGGCCAACCCATCGAGGGTTATGGCCGCTACACTATTCCTGGAAGATGTATTCTCTGTTGCATCTTTGCTCTAGGCATATGTGGAAAAGGTAGATTGGAATCCTGAGAAGCTATACCATAGTTCTGAAAACAACATACAGTATATCTAGTATATCCTAAAAGAAGATTGCACATCATTAGCAGAGACTCTTATTTTTCTCAAGATGAGCATGTAACAAAATTAAAAGTTATGGGTAGTTTAATTAAAGATGATATCATTGCTAATCACACAAAGCTTAGGAAAGATAGAAGTCTCGATGTCTGTGAATAATGAATGATGTTTATGAGATTACCATTCTGGAATGCTAGATGAGCGTTTCAATAAGTTATACTGTTTTTGTAAAAAGTGTTAAAGAAGTCCAACAGATTCTTCTAAAAAACATGTAATTCTTACAAGCATCATTAAGTAAAATTATTGCCAACAGGCTATGACCTGCGTTTTTTATTGCTTATACTTTTTGTTAACAGGAAACAGGTTCAAGGTGGGACAGGACACCGTAATAAGATAATTACTACAGCATGGAAGTTATACTGCAGATCAGCAAATCTGCCACACAAAGTATACATGGACAAAGGTGATATTTAAATCTCTCCTTCATCCACAAAGATAGATAAAGGATAGATTGAACATGTACCTAAACCCAAGGACACAAATGTAATATATTGTAGTTTACTAGTACTTAGTTTTTTCTCTTTTTTGGGCTTTTTCCTTTTTATTTTACCCTGGCGATCCTGCTAGTAACACACTTCCCGTTCTTGGGTGACAACACTTTTGCCGCGTACACACGGTCAGAATTCTCGTCGGAAAAAGCTCTGATGGTTTTCCCATCGGAATTCCGATGGAATTTCGCTCAAACTGTCTTGCCTACACACAGTCACACCAAATTCCGACGGTCTGTAACACAGCGGCATAAAACACGTTCGACAGCACTATAAAAGGGAAGTTTAATGCTTCCGAGCATGCGTCGCATTGTTTCCGAGCATGCGTCGGAATTTTGCGTGTCGGAATTGCATACACACGATCGGAAAATCCGATAGAAAGGTTTTCCGTCAGAAAAATTGAGAACAGGTTCTCAATCTAAAGTCCGTCAGAAATTCCGACAGAAAAAGACCGATGGGCATACACACGGTCGAAAATTTCAGTTGAAAAGCTCCCATCGGACTGTTTCCATCGGAAATTCCGACCGTGTACGTGGCATTACTCACAGCACTGCATCTATGGAGGAGCAGCGTTCACCCTACGCTAGCCGGGGAGGATTGTTTTATTTATGTACCTGCAAAAAAATGTATTTGGTCTGGAAAAAAATAAACCAAATGCGGACATCCCATATAAGGACTTGAAAACTGCTATAGATTAGCAAAGGGTCCCTTTTCATCAGACCTATAAGAGGATATCATAAAAAGGATGAAAAATATACTGTACATGTCTCAGCAGTAGTAGTTATAATTTATGTCTTTTTAGTTTCTTTATATCCAGTATGGTGAACTTGAGACATGTACTCATACTTTATATGTTACCCTCCCATAGCATCCCTGATGAAGGAAGAACCTTTACAAAACAACTTTACAAAATGTACCTGGTGCTTTTCTCTCTATATACCAGGTTTTACTTAGGCCGGCCATAGACGGTGCAAACTTCTTTCTTGCAACCACTGGTTATAGGAAAGAAATTTGCACGATACCCGATCAACACTGCCAGTGCTGACAGGGGAAACTCTCCTGCTGAGCAATTATCTGGAAGCAGTCCCTGCCTGGAGAAAACAGTGATTATTACTAGCGATTAAAGCAGCTGCTAGCGATAATCGCATGTGAATCCGGCAGGCTGGTTGTACCCAAGTTGATCGATCAATCAACTTAGTACATTCACACATGGTTCGAACCTCGGCTGATTCCTGCTAAACCGGCTGAGTTTCTAACCGTCTATGGCTGGCCTTACTGTCTGTGTGCTTCCTGGGCCATTTACCATCATCTCCTGTCCCAGTGATAACAATAAAGATATCAAACCAGAAAAATAAAAATATAGAATTTTTGTACTCTCTCTAAAATTATTTCCTTGGAGTCTATTAAAGTGGTGTTTCCACCAAAAAAAAATAAAAAATTGCTTAAAAATCATAAAAATAAATAAATAAATAATTAAAAAAATAAATACATTTTACTCACCTCTAAATGCCTGTTGCTAAGGGGTCCCTCGTAGTCTGCCACCTTCAGTGGCACTGACATCACTTCCCCTCGGCGCCGCACAGTCATCTGGGACCTGTCACGTGTCCCAGATGCGCAGTGGGTGCCCGGCTGTGAAGCCACAGCTGGGTGCCCACAGTAAGAATGCCGGCGCCGCGAGCAGAGCGGGGAAGGAGGGGGGGCTTCGTTCCCCCACGTCACTGGACCCTGGGACAGGTAAGTGTCCGATTATTAGACATGTCGATTAGTTTCGTACGAATTGGAAATTCGTACAAATTTTTCGAAATTCGTACGAATCGGAATTACAATTTTTTACGAATACGAATTCTGTACGAAATACGAATTTCGGATCCAAATTATCCGAAATTTTTTTTTGTTTGCCAATCTTCAATCCTCCTATAGGCGGCAGTATGACCCAAAGGTGAAAGTCTTCTTGTGTTCCTCAATGCATACCAAGATATTTAAGCCAAAGATAACAACTAACCAAAAATATCACATATACGCTATGCTACTAGGTAGAATGTTACCTCTTTGCTCTATCTTTCTCATCTTCATCCATCAGCTCGTTTAGACAACACAGGATTCTGTGAGAGAAAATAAGACACTAGTAAATGCTTTTAGTGAAAATTGGGTTTAGGACCTGAAAACAAAAAATCCATACAAATTTGTAGCATAAGTCCACACAAACATTAATGTTCTCGTCACAGCTGTGTCTTTTCCCTCAGGACAATCTCTGCACATCATCACAGCATCTATCTCACAGCAGAACTATTACCACTACAACGTGTACTATACTATAGTGAGTCAGAAACAGGTCCAGATATCACAGATGATTCTAGCGTTCACAGATACACTGAATATTGAAAAAGATCTAAAATGCAGTCTTTAAAAATGTCTCTGTTCATAGCATAGATCTTTCACTGAATATAAAGATAAACATAAAATGGTAGCATAAGATATATAAGTAAAACTTTTTGTACTCCCAGAACAGAGTTTCTAACAATGCTATCTCCCCCTTCCTACCCACGAACTTTAAAAAAAATTGGGCCACATTTTTTGGGGTTATCAATTCTCAAAAAAATATTGTTTGATTTTCTGTGACGGTAATAAGTTGGAATTTATATATATTTATTTATGGTACCTATATAGCGCCGTCAATTTATGCAACACTTTACATTGTACATTCACATCAGTCCCTATCCTCAATGAGCTTACAATCTAAGGTCCCTAACATACATTCAAACATACTAGGGCCAATTTAGACAGGATCCAATTAATCTACCAGCATGTCCTTAGAGTGTGGGAGGAAACCGGAGTACACGGAGGAAACCCACGAAGGCACAGGGAGAACAAGCAAACTCCAGGAAGATGGTGTCATGGTTGGGATTTGAATCAGCAACCCTTTTTGCTGCTAGGTGAAAGTGCTAACCACTGGAATTTAATTTATTGTTTTCTTTTTTCCGTTGTGATATTGTTCTATTTGTTTAAAAAAAATCAGTATCATCAGAAGGTTAATATCCTTGTTGAATCCCACACATAGTACTTGGTCCTGTTCAGATCTGTGCATTTCTTTGTTGTATGTTTGTGTTAACTGCAGTTTCTCCCCAGGCTGAAGCCCAGTTTATGGGTGAACCTATGGAGGAGCTTAAGCAAGCACCAAAGTCACTTAACCCTCTTCATTCTAACATCTGCTGCCCTGCAATCTAATCTTGCAGACATGTGCCCCTTCTGCACTACCCATCTGCCATCTTCCATGTACAGAAAGACTTCTTTTTACTGAAAGGAAAATCTATGCCCAAAACCAGCCATTAGTTGGTTCTGGAGAGAGAATAAGGTAAATACTTAGTCTGGGTTCACATTAATGCAAATTGGATGTGGGTTTCCACACATCTAATTCACATGACAGGATACTGTGACCGCTCTCGAAGGAGCCGATTCACACACCCCCCGGGGCGGCCGCTGTCCGCACTGGAAAAGGGTCCTTTGGCTTAGTTTAAGGTCCGAATTCAGACAAAAATTCAGACCCGATTCACCCCTGAAATATGGAATGGGGATGCACCGGAACCCCTACTGCAAGCCACGGCTGCAGCTAGTGTGAACCAGGCCTTAAACAAGCAAAATGGGGGGAAATATTCATACAAGCAGGTAAATGTAGGCTTCCCAAACTTCTATCAGTGGGTAAGCAACAAATCTGTCATAACCTCCCTCTGTGCTGTGCTGTGGGGAATGCATCATGTGGTCTCCTTGCCACTAATCAAACATGCTGGCTGGCTACATGTTATCTGGACACTACCATTGCACTGGTGGGAAGGGCAGCTGTTCGGTTCCTTCACCAATGAGTTTCATCAGCAAGAGGGCAGACTTTCTAAAAGTGTGTAACTACCTGTTTCTGTAGTGTGTGCTGTACTTTAAATACAAGACAAAAATAGCACATCACAATAAATAAGGTTCAAGCTTCCAGGGCTTTAGAATAGTCTGAATAGCAGTAGGAAATTTTGGATTGTGAAATTTGAAGATTATAATTGAAAACGTCCCAGGCAAACCATCTGGCTATTTATTGTGATCGTCTGTTCCTAATATTCAGCAAAACAGTTGTATTGAGATTAAAAACCCACCTCCCCTTCCCCACCCAATATATATGCATTTGTCATATGATCAAGCAGATGCATAAGGGTGGTAGTGGTGTGTGTGTGGGGGGGGGGGGGGGGGGATTCATGTTTACAAAGGTAACACAAATATTTTGTCCTGCCTCTGACCCCTACATATAGTAACATAAAAGCATCTGCCTTCTTTCACCTCCCTGGAGGTGATATCTGGTACTGCAGCTTGGCCATGCACACACTGTGATGCTCTGCAATAATTACCTTATCCAGAATAAAATGTATGTATAAAAACGACATAAGGGGTCAGCATAACTGCAGAACCCATTTAAAAGCTTTCATCAACACTGAAGAACACTGACATTTACTCAATTACTTACACATCAGGGTTCTTTATGAGGCCGTGCACAGTGTAGTCTTCTGCTTCGTCTTGGACACTACAAAATAAAATGCAACTTAATTAATTTTATATTTTATCTGTACAACAGAAAATATTATCTAAAAAGAAAATAGATGTCAGTTTCAGCTGTTATGTCTAGGAGAAACCTAATTAAGTTTTCTGCATATGACACCAGTTTAGTCTCCAGGGACAGTTGAATGTTTCACAAGTAATTCAGGAGAAATCAAAACATTAACAGGAAATAAATATATTAAAAAAACAAGCATAGGGTTCTGATAGAAGAAAAAGAAACATTTTAATCTAATTGATCCAAATCTTTGAATGGCCATGTAACTAAAACTACTTTTATTTGTGCAAACACAGTCTGACCTAAATTTGCACATGGCCAAGAAACCAATGGAGGCCTCTTTTCTTGTGCTCCGCTTTTTAAAAAATATTTATTGGCAGGCTTTCATGCTGATCCAATGACTTTAACATTTTCAGACATACAGGCCTAAGGGCTAGAGTGCATGACGCTGTACACAGGGAGCTGCAAGCTGCAAGCCCTGTGTACAGCGTCATGCACTCTAGGCTTTAGGCCGGTATGCTTCACATGTGGGGCACCCGGGAGGCACGGGTGCAGCATCCAGTTCTGCTGCCAGCAGCCTGTCAAAATCTATAACAGGCTGAAATGCATGGAAGCTGGTATGCACCAAATGCAGGAATTCTGCATCTGTGCCACTCAGCTAAAAACGCCAGGATGTGATGCCTCTGGACCTAAGTGCTAGCTTGCATGAGGCATTATAAATGAATGAGTGTCCTCACACCTCTGAGCTTTTCTCTCACTTTAATCCTAGATTGCTTCCCCTCCAACATACCTCCCAACGTTTTGCAATGGGAAGGAAGGATCTTTATTGAAACAGAACATTTAAGTAAAAGATGAGTTATACTTTCTTTCTGCCAGGCAAAGACAGACAGATCAGCAATACTGCATTAATAGGTTTCCACTCTTCTTATCAATTGGTAAAACCAGAAAAACTAAGATGCTACAAAAGACATACCAGTGGTGGCCGCGGCACTCCCCCATCCATGCGTCTGGCCCCCTAATCTACAGACAAGGCGCTGGATGCATGGATACCAATGGGGTGGGTTTTTTTGAAGCATATGATCAGAGCCTGATGCTTGAATAGGCTTCAGAAAAGTGGGCTTGGGGTGCAGAGCACTGTGCCACGATCCCACCCACTTGCGTATGAATATTCGCTATTCTTTTCCTGGCCAATCAGGAAGCTCCTATTGCCAGGGAGTCTTAGGACTCCCTGGCCAATCCTGTCTCAGGACACACTTCCTGTTTCTAATCGGCCGGAAAGAGACTGTCTCCCTGTGTGCTCGCTGGAGCGGCACTGGCTCTTCCTTCTCCCTGCCTCTATGCTTATGGTAAGGCATTCAGGTAGATGGGCTGCCCTATGCGTGATGAGTGAAAAAGCTCCAAAACACCTCCCTCTCGCTAAAAAATAAATGCATGTGGGAATGCGAGTTCCTGCTATGCAGAGATGTGAACGGGGCTTGACAGCTGAGTGTTTCTGTCCACTCCCTCATATGTACGTGCATAAAGATTGCCATACACTATACAATCTGATTGTATATTGTGTATTTAGTGAGAAGGATGATCACTGATTGATTGCATTTTATTTAAAAAACATGCAGCTGGGAATGGGCGGGTAGGTAGAAGGGTGGATGATGCAGGGTGTATGCTAATGAGGTCAGCTGGTCAACTCCTTCCTGTGTCATGACTTATAGTCTGTCCAGGAAGTAAGGCATTACTAATGGATACGTTTGGAAACATGGATGAGGACAAGTGACAGAGCTAATGCCTTGGTAACAAGTACATAGGGTGTCCTCAAACAATGGGAACTGTTGACAGTTGGAACAGTCGGTTGTTAAGGTAAACAAGTTTGTAACCGTTGTCAACAAAAGCCAAAATAAAAGCAGCAGCAGCGATTGATAGTATGGGGCTCCATAATGCATTAACACCATAGAAGCAAAATCTGTAACCAGCCAGAAGCAATTAAATAAGAAGAATGCTTTCGCCTGATTTCCAGGAACTGTTTAAGAAGCCTGAGTCCTAGTTGTCAACAGAGATCACAAACCCACAGTAACCAGAGTTAAGTAACTTTTAAGCGTATTTGTACTGTTACAGACCATAGTTTCTGCTTATTTGCTAGGCATCTTGCTTGTATTGCTTATATCTGTCAGTCTTGATTTGTATTCATAATATTGTAATAGTTTGTATGTACAGCATTTTTGTTCAGTAAAAGTACATTTGTTCACTTCATAGGTCTAAACTTCCTTGCTTATACCGCAAAGTAACCTTGCTAGATAGACACAAGCAAAACAACATCACATGAGGCATTGTAAAACTCTGACATTCACAGACATGACTAGGCATTATGGGAATTGAAGTTCTTGAACAACTGGAGGGCCATAGTTTGAAGACCCCTAATATATAGCCTTAAACATTAGTACCACTCATTGTAACACAATAGCTTTCCGCCTCATAAAGTTTTACAGGCTGCCAGCAGTGGTGCTGGAGGATGCACCTGTGCCTTTTACCCACATAAAAATGCAGGGTTTGGCCTCACAGGCTAAATGCCTAGCGTGCATGTGGCCTAAGAGACCCATAACAACGAACAAGAATATGTATGCTGTCCTATATTTCTATCCAGACAGCATCCTACTTTATGCCTTATATATAAGCCTTATAAAGACTTTGGAATGGTTAACAGTACATTTTTTTTCTCATATGGTTATTCATACCAATATATAGAGAGATGTGAAAGAAAGGGGGGCTTAAACATTTTGATAAAAAAAAAAAAGAGGGGCAGTCTTTACAAAAGAGGGATAGTTGAGATTGGTTACCCAGCTCACTCTTTAAACTAAATATCTTAAATTAAAAGTAATGAGACAATCATAGTATTAAATCCCACTGTGGTCAATGACGAAACATCCTAAGACAATGAAATCTATCAATTTAAATAATAAATAGCATTACTGATAAGTTATGGACTTTCAGGAAGTTTCCCAGGACTTACTCATTCTGATACCATAAACAAAACCTAAACAAGTCTTAATTCTATTAAACACCCAGCTACAGTATAATGTTAATGATGTGATGCTCTCAGGGAAAATAATTAGAAACCTGAAATATTAATTTAGCTGCAATTAAGTAATGAATATGCATGGCCAGTCAGGTAAAACGTGAGTGTCGTAATAACGAATATGAAAAGCCAAGAATGTTTTTTTTTTGTTTTAGGATAGAATATCAAAGGATTACAACCCCTGTTAGGGATTTACTATTATTCAACATAAAGTTACCCACTTGGGGACTAAAAACATGCATGTTTCATACATACTATGGGGAGTACAACTGGGGGAATTCATGGTGTAGAAGGATCTGGGTGTTCTGGTAGATCATAGACTTAATAATAGCATGCAATGCCAAGCTGCAGTTTCTATAGCTAAAAAAAACTTTTTTGTATTAAAAGAGGTATAGACTCCAGACAGAGAAAGAAAGACATCATTGTGCCCTATACAAATTATTAGTAAGACCCCATCAGAAATATGCAGTTTAGTTTTGGGCACCAGTTCACAAAAAGGATATCGGAAAACTGGAGAAGGTGCAGAGAAGGGCAACCAAACTGATTAGAGGCATGGAGAAGCTCAGCTATGAGGAAAGATTAGCTGAACTGAATTACCGTATATACTCGAATATAAGCCGAGATTTTCAGCCCATTTTTTAGGGCTGATAGTCCCCCCCTCGGCTTATATTCGAGTCACCGCCGTCTGCCTACATGAACAGCTTGTCATGCAGACAGACGGCAGTTTTAAAAAAGCCGCGCCGCCTCCTCCCGCCCGTCCGTGATAGGCGGACACTAATTTTCCCAGCAGTACAGTGTTCCGCCTATCACGGATGCCCTGTCATTCTCATCTCATGGACGAGGATGAGAGGGCGTCCGTGATAGGAGGAACACTGCACACTGACTGCTGGGAAAACAGCGTTCCTCCTATCACGGACGAGGACGAGGAGGAGGCGCAGCTTTTTAATTTCTACAATGGCGCCGTACACGCTGTGGGGGGGACAGACCGGAGAGCGGGGACCGAAGAGCGGGGACCGGAGAGCGGGGACCGAAGACCGAAGGCAGAGGGCACAGGACGGATGACAGAGGACCTGCAGATCGGCACAGGTAGGCTGCAATGGGGACACAGGGGGGTCTGTACAGGGAGACATGCAGCTGCAGATGGGCATTGCTGGCCCTCTTTTCCACTTACAGTAGCTGCTGCATTTTGTACCCTCGGCTTATACACGGGTCAATGCAGTTTTCCCATTTTTTTGTGGTGAATTGGGGCCTCGGCTTATACTCGGGACGGCCTATAGTCGAGTATATATGGTAGTTCTCTCTTGAGAAGAGGGGATTAAGGGCGAATATGATCACCAGTTTGGTGTACAGTTATTCACTTTTAGTTCATTACAGAGGATACTCTAAGTGTGGAGAAAAATAGATTTACAGTGTTACTAAACCCACAACAGTAAAATTCATCTGTATATGCAGTAAAGCATGATTGTTATACTCACTGTGGAACCTAAGGGGTTAACCCTCTGCATTGTGTAAAAAGGATGTTTGATCCTGTATGCACAGATCCCCTTTCTTGCATTGCCCCCAAAACATGTTCGGATAAGACAGAGTTACTGGAGTCAGGCTGCACATGCTCAGTTTGGTGTGTATTGCTAGAGAGTATTTTTTTTTCTTGGGAGAGTGCATGTGATCAGCACATGGCCAATCAGCAGTGTCCAGACAGAGGGTCAGGGGTCCTTCATCCTGATAGAACAGCCAGTGCAGTAAGAAAACTCCTCCTACAAGCTTTAACTAGGAACTGATAATACTATATACTGCTGATCAGAAAAGGTATTTAGCCGTTTATATTTACTATTTATTGCATTTCCATGTTTTGTGTACTGTGGGAGACCAGATATAGTGAATGCAGGGTCCTAGGTTTATTAACACTTTAAGGTTTCTTCATTGTAAGAACTGTAAAAAATGGAATAAACTCCCTCAAGAAGTAGTTCTGGGCAGTTTAGTTGATTTAAAAAAAAAAAAAAAGCTGAATGCATACCTAAATATACAAAATATAGCTGGATACTAACATTTATAGGCAATAACACCATGGGTAGTTGATCTAGAGAATGTCTAATTGCCTCCTGGGGGAACAGGATGGATTTTTCCACTCTCTGGAGCAAATTGGGTCATGATTAATTTTTTTGTTTTTGTTTTTCTTGCCTTCCTCTGGATCAACTGTGGGTATAGGATAGTGTATATGGATTTATTTTCTAATGGTTGAACTAGTTGGACTTGTGTTATTTCAACCTGACTAACTATGTAAGTGAGTACAAAGATCTAGTTAATAATATGACAGCACGCATACCTTTGGCTGTTTTCAGAGAATTCTGGGAGCATCGAAATCTGAGGCACTTAGAAGATGCAAAAAACATTTCCTTGAATAGTTGAGATTCCGGCCACCACCCCACTAGTCAATAACTATAACTGGAATCCTCAGGGACAGATAGAGAGGCCTGAGAGATATAGGCCCAAGCTCGACTTTAGAGACTAAAATCAGGATTCATACACATTGAGGGTGTCAGATTTCAGGGCTCTGAAGGTTCTCTGAAGACAATTAAAGAAATGTGGCTTGGGGTGCCTGCTTCAACGTTGTTGGGTCGATCTTTACCACAGGTTTGCTTTAAGCAAATGAGGTTCATATCCACTACGTTTTAACACTCTGTCTTCTGGTTCCTCCATTCAGCAGTCAGAACAGAACAACTATCAATCCCATTTAGAAGTTGACCTGCTAATATTTTCCGAAAATAGCCTACATTTCTATGCAGTAAAATAACTTTTCAATGTAGATATGTATGGCCTGAATGGAAGTTTTTTTAAGATCTACCTCCTCTTCAGGTAAACAAGGAATTTTTCCAGAAAAAAAACAAACCTGATTATAACCATTGTGCCACTAGTGATGTGTCAACATATACTACAACAGAAAAAGACTAAACGAAGAGCCTTACTTCACAAACAAAAGCAAAATAGAAAATTGCAGGGGGCTTTTGTCCTGTTCACTGTCATTGGAGGAGGTGAAAAGAATATAGCTCTTAAAAAAGGCTTTTCTATGGTGACAGTTTTGTTTCTGGGGCTTAAATCATCTTTGTGATTGCTGGTATAAATAGACAAACGCTTTTTATTATCAGGGATAATTCTAGAGCAAAGTATAGGGGAAGGGATGTAAACAACACACTGAAAAGATTGAAATAATGGGTTGACTAGCATGTGGCAATGTTGTGTAAGGTGAAAATGTCCCCATCAAATACATGTATTAAATATGCTTAAGATAAGATCAACAACAACTAGCAATAGTAAAGAGCAAACAGAAAAAAAGTAAAAGCATAAAACCTGCCATTAAAAAAAAAAAACCCTTGCTGCAAAAAAAACTGTGTGCAAAAAGCAGCCTGCAAAAGAAGAGCATTATATCTAAGTAGAATATTTAGAATGATTTTGCATGCAAACTCATACTACAAAAATGTATTTCCCCTACACCCCCAACGCATAAACAATGGTGTGAGATCCTTAAAGTGGATATAAACCCAATTTTTTATTTTTTATTTGACGTCATAATGTAGATAATACGATTTCCTTTCATTTGAGCCCAGTCTTGCCACACAGATTTACTCGAGGCCTGAGCAATCCTCTTTTATTGTTCAGTTAGAGAAATCTTGACAAAGTCTTGAAAACTTTGTCAAAAACGCCCCCTTGCTGTGAGTGACAGGTGATTTACATATCTCATGCACTAGCCTGAAACAGGCACATCCTGTGTAAAAAGTTCACAATTCACATCCCCCTCCCCTCCCATCCCCCTCCCAGCTTTACTGTGTTTTGACTGGATGTTTCTCATCATGGGATGCAGTGAACAGTCAACAGACTATAGACAGACAAGTGATTTACGGGACATGTGAGTAGTCAGAGCTGGGCAGAGTAGAACATCCAGTGATCTGATGATAACCTGTCTCAGGCTAGTGCATGAGATATGTAAATCACCTGTCACTCACAGCAAGGGGGCGTTTTTGACAAAGTTTTCAAGACTTTGTCAAGATTTCTCTAACTGAACAATAAAAGAGGATTGCTCAGACCTCGAGTAAATCTGTGTGGCAAGACTGGGCTCAAATGAAAGGAAATCTTATTCTCTACATTATGACATACATCCACTTTAAGTTTACATTACGCAGAATAAAATTAAGGTACAAACATAGGGGTAGACCCAGAAAGATTAAAAAATATGGTCCTGGTGGGTGGACTCTAATAACTCACTATATGATGTCTCCTCTAGCGACATAGAGGTAAATAATTAAGATAAGTACGACCGTGGCTAAAAGTGGGCTAGATAGGAGAGGCTACTGGCCAATGTCCAAAGTATAACCTGCCCAATGTCCCAGGGGTGCAGTTATTTATCTAAAGTGAAAATCCTAATTTTCTGTTTGAGTAGGCACTCTGTAATGTCATTGCTAACTAGATTCTCTGAAGGTATTCTATGACCTGTGAGTCGGATCTTATGTATGAATGTACTATGAACTTCTTAAGTGTTTTGATTCTAATGCAATTATTGAGTCTGCAAAGTGCTATATTTTGTTTTGTTTGTGTATTTTATTGTTTGTTATCATTTTTTTTTTTCTTTTGATATTCTTATGTTTTTGTATATTTGACTTTGTACTGACAAAAATGTTGAATAAAAAATGAACTAACTTAAAAATAAAAATTATTTATAATGCTGATGTTTTTGATGTTGTATGAAAATGTAAAATAAGTTTCAGTAAATCCAAAATCAGTTTGCCAATTAACTCTATTGTTGAAAGGTCAAACGAAGTACCTGCATGTTTGAATATGTGGCTTAATCTTCTAGCAATGGGCCCAAGCCCAGCTATGTTTGCAAATCAACATACACTTCTATATAGAGTATCAAACAAATGGCTCTAACTGATGGTATGATTATCATCTGACAGTACTAGAATTGACAACTTCCAGCATGACCACGAAGATTGATTCTTCATGAAGCAGAATTGAGTAGCCAATCAAAATGGCTGCAGTAGGTTCGAAATAAGGGTGGCTCCTGGGACCCAAGATTACACTCATGCCGGGTACACATGATCGGACTTTCCAGCGGACTTGTTGCGGCGGACCAGAGTCCGTCGGACAATTCGATCGTGTGTGGGCTCCAGCGGACTTTTTCTTCCCAAAAGTCCGGCGGACCTAGAAATAAGGCCTCTTTCACACTGGGGCGGTTTGCAGGCGCTATTGCGCTAAAAATAGCGCCTGCAAACCGACCCCAAAACAGCTGTTGCTGTGTCTTCAGTGTGAAAGCCCGAGGGCTTTCACACTGAAGCAGTGCGCTTGCAGGACGCTGAAAAATGTCCTGCAAGCCGCATCTTTGGTGCGCTGTAGGAGCGGTGTATTTACCGCTCCTATAGCGCCCCTTCCCATTGAAAATCAGCAGCGGGCGGTATTAACCCTTTTTCGGCCGCTCGCGGGGGGTAAAACCGTCCCGCTAGCAGCCGAAATGCGCAGCTAAAACGACGGTAAAACTGCGCTAAATATAGCGCCGCTTTACCGGCAGCGCCCCCAACGCCCCAGTGTGAAACTAGCCTAAGACTGGCTTCAAATTCGGACTCGAGTTCGGTCGAAAAGTCTGATCGTCTGTGTGCTAGTCCGACGGACTAAAACCGACACTAGGGCAGATATTGGCTACTGGATATGAACTTCCTTATTCTACGTCATCACGTTCGAATCCGGCCCACTTTTGGAGTGATCGTGTGTGGCCAAGTCCGTTCATTTGAAAGTCCGGCGGACCTCAGCTGCAAAGCCCGTCGGATTGTCCGCCGGAAAGTCCGATCATGTGTACGCGGCATCACCTACATTTTTAAAGGAAAACAGGTGTATAGGCGCTACAACCTTCCCACATAAAAACTCCGCCCGGTGCTCAGACTTTGAGGCTGCTGACACCTCCAAAGTACCAGAGTAAGGAAAGGGATGGTGGGCACTCCAAACGTAAAACAGCCAAGCATTGTACATGTTTACTTCATAAGGAAATGCTTTTTGGATGTCATCCTGAGTGCCCACCATCCCTTTCCTCACCTAGTGTTTTCAGTGTCTCTGTAATTCATAAAATATTTGTGAACACAGTGAGGATGTCAAGTATAGAAGATCCAATGTAACAACAAACGGACATTCAAGAGGTAGAAGGTGTGCTCCAGGTAAACAAAACCAAAATGTTGCTGTATTTTCTAATGGCAGAGGTGTTCGGGGGTTCAGTTTCTGATGCAAAGTAAGCTTTATTCAAAGGGCCCAGTCAGGCCTTGGCATTGTAGTGCATTAACATTTGTTTTGGACTGGCAAACCACCATAATGCCCAAAAATGCCCCACAATGTAGGGTGTGTGCAACACAGAGCGCTAACGCACATATCCTGCCTAATGTGTGTTGAGGTAATGCGCTGCACTGAAAAAATGTTTTTAACCTTAATCTAAACATCAGTTATTTTACAGCATACAGCCCTCTCGCTGTATGAGCAATAAGTACCATGTTATGTTTGCTTGTACACACCACTGACAACTATGCCAAGGAGACGAGGCCACACACAGCTACTTCAGTTTTGGGGACACACTGGCGGAGATTTACTAAAGCCGATGCACAAGGAATACGGTACAGCTGTGCATAGTAACCAATCCGCTTCTAACTTGTTAGCTTGTTCAATTAAGCTTTGAAAATAAAACCTGGAAGCTGATTACCATGCACAGCTGCACAAGACTCTGTGTGCACCAGTTTTAGTAAATCTCTCCCACTGTTTTTTTTTTTTTAAAGTTAAACGTTTGTAGAGACTACACTAGGGGTATGTTATATATCCAGCTTACTTGTAAATAGTACTCATCAGAGTTATTTAAATAATTTATACAATTCTGTTTGATTGAAGCATCCTGAGAAGATTTCATATTACTTGGATTAGAGTAAATTGAATGAACCCACGGACTTCAGCACATCTGCAGTGTTCCCTGAACAGTAGTAGCAGTTTACTCATTGATTTGGCTTACTGTACTGTAATGAAAGAGTTTCTAACCCCAGTGTATCCAAAAAGGTTTTGGCAAGAGTTCAACTTTAAGATGAATATAATAGCAGCTGGAATATTAGTGTAAAAATATATAAGTTAGGGCTTGTGAAATACACAATGATCAACACAAGGTTTACTGAGCTTAACGGTAGTTTTGGGTGTTCTATCAATCTACACAAATCTGAATATTGCTCTTTTTAGCAAAAGCGTTAGGAACATACTAGAATATAAAATAGAAAAGAAAATAGGGTGAATTGTGCAAATTGTATTAAAAAAAGATTTTACATTTTTAACGCCCAAAATCATATGTGAACTGCAATATGAACCCCTGGCTGCACTATTTGCCATCACCGGTTTTAAACAGGGAGAGACGGATGTTTCGGGACCCACACCAGGAGGAGCAGCATTTTTTCCCCCCTTGTTTTCCCTTTCTAATCTTGTTCTCTCTTTCCATTTTCTTCCTTCCTTCTTGTCCTCTTTAATTATTGAATGTCTCATTTTACATAATGTTTAGACTATAGGGCCTTTGTTTGCTTGTATTTAAATGAGGATGTTCATTGGTGGATTCATCCACCATGAGTCTGAAAGGTCCACATACTTGACCTCTGGACTACTGCTGATCCTGAGATACAGCGCAATGTAATATTCATAGTTTCATAGTTAGTAAGGTTGAATAAAGACATCAGTCCATCCAGTTCAACCTGAGTGAGTGTCTACAATTGTCCCTATCCCTGTACATTGCACACTCACATCGGTTCCTACCCTCAAGGAGCCCACAATCCAAGGTCCCCATTCATATACTAGGGCCAATTTTTGGACAGAAGCCAATTAACCTACCTGCATGTCTTTGGATTGTGGGAGGAAACCGGAGTACCCGGAGGAAACCCATGCAGGCACAGGGAGAACATGCAAACTCCAGGCAGGTAGTGTCGTGGTTGGGATTTGAACCAGTGACCCTTTCTTACTGCTAGGTGAGAGTGCTAACCACTACACCACGGTGCCGCCCCAGTTGTAATAATCTCTCTTTTTTGAATGCATATGTTATATATTTGATGTGGGACCTATTACCTAACATGACTTTTTCAGATCTCTGGTCCAAACTAATGTATGTAAACACTTTACTTACGTTATGTTGAAAACAATAAACATATTTTTAAGGAAGAATTGGCAAATGCAATATAATACATTTTTGTTTTTGAGTTTTTATTATATAGAGCAAATAACATCCGTGTGCTGCATTTTTTACAGTGCTTTTTAAAAGTGCTGCTTACAGCCTCCTCCATTGCTACTTCTTTTTAAGTGCGTTTTTTGAGTAACATGCCAATTTTATCCCAGGTAACCATGGATGAAAACACATGCAAAATGCATCTAAAACGCTTTATCCCTTGCATTACGTTTTAACCACTTCAGCCCCGGAAGGATTACCCCCTTCCTGACCATGCCCCTTTTTGTGATACAGCACTGCGTCACTTTAACTGACAATTGCGCAGTCATGTGACATTGTATACAAACAAAATTGAAGTCCTTTTTTCCCACAAATAGAGCTTTCTTTTGGAGGTATTTGATCACCTCTGCGGTTTTTATTTTTTGCGCTATAAGCAAAAAAAGCACGACAATTTTGAAAAAAAAGCAATATTTTTTACTTTTTGCAATAATAAATATCCCCAAAAAATATATAAAAAAACGAATTTCTTCCTCAGTTTAGGCCAATATGTATTCTACACATTTTTGGTAAAAAATGGCAATAAGCGTATATTGATTGGTTTGCGCAAAAGTTATCGCGTCTACAAAATATAAAAATATAAATTATGGCATTTTTATTATTTAATTTTTTGAATTAGTAATGGCGGCGATCTGCGATTTTTTTTTATCATGATTGCGGCAGACAGATCGGACACTTTTGACACTATTTAAGGACCATTGGCATTTATACAGCGATCAGTGCTAGAAAAATGCACTGATTACTGTGTAAATGTTACTGGCAGGGAAGGGGTTAAACACTAGGCGGCGATCAAGGGGGTTAACTGTGTTCCCTCAGTGTGTTCTAACTGAGGGAGGGGGTGGACTCACTAGAACATGACAGAGATCACTGCTCCCGATCACTGGGATCAGTAGATCCCTGTCCTGTTGCTAGGCAGTACAGCAAAAAATTTTTTTACATAGGTTTCTCCCCGTTCTGCCTCTCTCCGTGCCACGATCTCAGGCCACCTACAGACATTGAGTCCGCGGGACCCGCCAGCACGCTCCCGTGGCGGGAACGCCCGCTAGCCGCCGATGGCGCAGTACGCACCCGTGCCACTTTGCTGACATGTGTATCGGCGTGAGCCGGTTGGCAAGTGGTTAAAGAAACGCATTAAAAACATGCTAAAAATGCAATGTTCCTTTTATTTAAAACTGCATATCGCATTTTACAATGCACAAATGTAGATGGGCCCTTACTTTGTTGTTTCAATATCACACAACATCTGTCAATGTATAGTACAAGCTGTGAAGTCATTTATTTTATTTTTTTATTTTTTTACCTCTCTAGTCATAATTGTTGTAATCTTGTATAAATCACTATCTGCAGGTTACAGGCAGAGACCAATAAAGCAGCTGTAAACACATGGACCAAAATCTCTTAAAAGATTTACCATGAAAATAAATTTCAAAGTGAATTCTGAATATTACTAAATCTGCCGCCTTCATTTAAAATAATAACTGGTGTTCCTGCCATTAAAGTGGAGTTCCACCCAAAAGTTGAACTCCTTCCCCCCTCAGGTGCCACATTTGGCAACTTTCGGGGTCACAGGATACCCGTCTTTCACAGGTATCCTGTTCCGACTTCGGGGAGCCTCAGCCACGGGTATTGACGTCACCGCCCGGCCTCCCTCCTCCTCTCTCCTCCTTCCCCGACAGCTGGACTAGTAGATTTAGATGGACTTTACATAAGTAACTAACAAATTAAAGCCTGTCTCCAGCTAACACTTTTTAAGAACGGACAGTTTTTTCTTTATGGATAGAGGCTTTAGCTAAATTAATAAAATCTGACCATTGTAATCACCCGTCAGTGTTAAATGGTTTGTCTCAACCCTCTGCCTTCCACTTTTGCTGGACAGCTTGTTCTGGTAAAGAAAGCTCATATATAACAAACTAAAACTGTCCATAAATGGATCGAAATCCAGCTGGTTCAGCAGAGACCAGACAAATTTTGATCCATCTATGGGCGTTCCTATTCAAGAGGAGTTTATATAATGATTGACTCCTCTTATATGGGACTGCTGGTGAATTTTCCTTTGATCATTGCATGCAGCCAATCAGCGGAGGAGTCCCACTGTCAGAATACAATAGGGAGGATTCCTCCATCTACCTCGCTTGTGTGCATGGGGTAATATATTCAATTTTTTTCGATCAGACCCACTGGGTCATCTGATCTGTGGCCAGCTTTACTGGCCAGATCACCGGGTGATAAAACTACGTTGCAGCGGGAACTCAAGAACACAAAACTGCTGTGTTGACGCTTTTGACTGACTACATCATATACTGTATATACTCGAGTATAAGCCGAGTTTTTCAGCACATTTTTTTCTGCTGAAAATTTCATTCTTGGCTTATACTGGAGTCAAGCACTTTTCTGCAGCACTTTTCTGGGTTTGCCCACCAAATTTGGGGTTCCTAGCACCAAGTGACCCCGAGATATGGGGCCCCAAAGTTGGTCAACTGTGTCCATCTGCAGCAATGTCATTTCGGGACCTTTGGGTCCAGAGACCCCACATTCTGGCTGCAGATAGGGGGCATTTAGGAACCCTTAACTGCCATTTTTGAACTTCGGGGGACCTATGGCTGCAAATGGGCACAGTGAGGCATGCAAATGGGCATTGTTGACCCTCTTTTCCACTTACAGTAGCTGCGCATTTCTCACCCTAGGCTTATACTCGAGTCAATAAGTTTTCCCAGTTTTTTGTGGTAAAATTAGGTGCCTCGGCTTATATTCGGGTCGGCTTATACTCGAGTATATACGGTATATGATTTTATATTTTTTACAATAATCTTACTGTAAAGTTATTAAGTTAGAGTTTACTTTAAAAACACATATTCCCTAATTCTACTTTGCAAAAAAAGTTAAAAAATATATAAAATAAAAATATATAAATTAAAAAATGGGGGGGGGGGGGCAGGCTCGATGGACCACTTGGTCTTTTTTCTGATGTTACGCTTCTATGTTTCTGTGTTAACAAATACCCATTCAACATTTACAAAGATACTTTTTCTTGCATCATGTAAACTCATGTAGAAATAGCAGTGGCTTTTACACACCTTACTTTCAACTGGAAGTGTATTTTGAGTTACCATTGCACACAGAAAATGCACTGTTTTTAGCATGGTGGCACAGTCATAAATATATTCTGTCAGAGGCATGAGTAAGACACATTTATGTAGCACTATAAAAACAAGAAAGAAGAACCTGCATCTGTAATGATTAAAGCATATTCTGGTTCAATATTTTTATTGAAGTTTCAAGGATTATAACAAGCCATGGATTGCCCACGTAGGGGCGACATCGTAAAAATAAATTTAAAGAAAAAAACTGCGTATAAACATGTAATGAGTAGCATAACAGTAAATGAACTGGAATGAAGAGAAGAGGGAGGAAACCGAGAAAGAAAAGAAAAGAGAGAGAAAGAAGAGAGAAGAGGGGCCTCAAGAGAGGGCGAGTACCACGGATGCAGGACCTACACCAGGGGTGCCCAACTAGTGGCCCGGGGGCCACATGTGGCCCTTCGGAGCCCTCTGATGTGGCCATCGACCTCCTGCTCTAAGATGGCAGGTTGGCAAGCCCAGATCACAGGTTGCCAACCCGCCATCCCGGATCAGCAGTGTTGTGAATGAAGCCGCTGGTAGTGGAAGCAAGTGGCTGAGGAGCAAAGCCACATAAGCCAATGCTTCCTGTATAGCGCCCGCTTCTGTCACAGACTGAGTGATACCAAATGCACTCTGCCTGGGAAAGCAACAGCCAGCGATACCAGATTGGAAGACAGTTATTTAAGGTAAGTTTACTACTAAATTTACAGTTTATATGGATATATCTGTTTTGCAGTGGTTACTGGGCTGCTTTCAAAATGATCCGCAGGTGCAGAGCAGCTGCGGGTTACCTGCATCTAGCTATAGACTTCTGTTATTACCTGCAGGTTTGTTGCGCCTTCAGAAAGTGCACCACCCCTGCAGGATATAATAGAAGTTTACGGCAAAGTGCAGCTAACCGGCAGAAAATCCACAGTTCACTGCACTGCACCCGCGGTTTGGGCAAATCACAGCGCATCAGGGTGAAAGGAGCCTTAGACCCCTTTCACATGACTGGTCCGACCCAACTGGACTTACTATTCACCTCTATGAAGCAGCAGATGTAAATGGACTTGTGTCTATTTACACCCGCCTACCTAAAAAATATACAAAGGGATCTGTCCCTTCCGTCTGGGCAAATCGGATTGGATCAGAGGGCCCATAGAGTAGAGTGGGCTGTGTCCGTGGACACGGACCTGTCATCCTCCCGCTCTGCTCATTGTGGCCCACGACCAGTTACCAATTCGCTTAAGTGGCCCTCGCTCTTCAAAAGGTTGGGCACCCCTGACCTACACAAACAAGGTTTAAAGTTGACCATAGCTAGTTGGGGCAGGGACAGGAAGGAGTAAATTATCCACGGTTCACAGATTTTCAATCCTTCAGTATACTGGACATCTGCTCATTAACCATCAGAGTGGTCATTCTGGTTTTCACCCCCTGGAAAGCAACAAGCAACAGACAGAGTCTTCCAAGCATAGGCAATGGTTCTCTTGAAAGACATAAAAAGGTATGATGCCAATTTCTCCTGGGGTACGAAGAGGCCCGGTATTGGGCAATGTAAGAGAGATAAGACCAGGGTACCCCAAGGAGTGCAGATAAGTATGCTGCAAAGACGTCTTGCGAAAAGGAGTGGTGGAAGTATGACGAAGAGACAAAATCCAATTGCGTAATTGCAAATAATGAAAGTGCTCCTGTCTGGGGATTTTGTGCATCTTATGAAGGGCCTCCCATGAAGGAAACAAGTATGCAGTTAAAAAGTGGTGCACCCTGGTACAGCCATGGGAAGTCCACTAGGAGAAGTAACAAGGTTTTGCCAGCCCCGGTGGAAAAAGGGAGACATTAATGATTAGTAAAAGAAGCAAGAAAGGGGACATCAAGTTTCCAGATTATCGAACAGAATCCCACAGCTTCAGACTATGAAGCATTAAAGGGCTTAGCGTTAAGGGACTTAATTTATGGGGGAGCCAAAGCAACACTTCAGGGAACAATTAGGTAGGTTAGTTAGTTAAAAAATCTGAGCTGCCAAATAAATTAAAGCATATTGAAACCTAAAAGCAACAATTTCATATTTTTCAGCTTACCAATACTAAAACATGGTGGCTATATTAGTTGTATTTGTTTAGGATTTTTCCCTAAATTTTCACCTAGGGATCTAGCCAGTGTGGGTCTCCAATTTTTACAAAAGTATGAATAGATTTATTGAAGGGTATATACTTAACATGTATCAAAAGTGAAATACTGTTACTGCTTACATCTTACAGGACATTCGGTTCATCTCTGCTGTTCACACTAGATTTGTATACCATTTAGGCTCAGTCCCCAACACAGTCTATTTTGACTTTTAACATACCTAGTGTTCCTTCCTGATTTTTTTGGTTTTGGGGTTCTTTTCTTCCCTTCACCGGCTCGAGCCCCCAGGGGGAACTGGTGACAGACGGCCTTGCCATACTCAGCAATTACCGAACATTTGGTTTGGCGGTAGGCAAGGCTGACACCAAATTCCTTTGGCGTCCGGACGTTTTTGTGTTATTTGTGTTACCTATTGTCCTGTCCCCCCCAGCTTACCAATACTATAACATGGTGGCTATAGTTGTATTTGTTTAGGATTTTTCCCTATATTTTCACCTAAGAATCTAGCCAGTGTGGGTCTCCAATTTTTACAAAAGTATGAATAGATTTATTGAAGGGTATATACTTAACATGTATCAAAAGTGAAATACTGTTACTGCTTACATCTTACAGGACATTCGGTTCATCTCTGCTGTTCACACTAGACTTGTAGACACACTAGATTTGTATACCATTTAGGCTCAGTCCCCAACACAGTCTATTTTGACTTTTAACATCCCTAGTGTTCCTTCCTGATTTTTTGGTTTTGGAGTTCTTTTCTTCCCTTCACCGGCTCGAGCCCCCAGGGGGAACTGGTGACAGACGGCCTTGCCATACTTGCCATACATTTGGTTTGGTGGTAGGCAAGGCTGACACCAAATTCCTTTTGCGTCCGGACATTTTTGTGCTATTTGTGTTACCTATTGTCCTGTCCCCCCTTTTTTTGTCTGTGGTTGCCTAGTACTAGCCCATGTGGACTAGTCGGCAACTAATATCAGGTTTTGTCAGCAATTTGGGTTTTATTTCACTTTTGATACATGTTAAGTATATACCCTTCAATAAATCTATTCATACTTTTGTAAAAATTGGAGACCCGCCATGTGAATTGCTTTTCAGTAAGCCCCACTTTTTCTTGTCTGCACCTGCTTGAGACATCTTTCGTTTTTGACTATATGCTTAGGGGTTGAAGAGCAATCACCTATACTTGGTACATACCTATTCACATGTAGAGACAAGCCTCTTTTTTCATAATTCTTTAATCTAGCCAGTGTGTCTGTTATTTCTCAATTTCCTTTAACAGACCAAGCTGTCTAGCAAAAATGGCAATTTAGAGGGTTGGGACCAAACATTTAACACTGGTAGGGGTTCTTACAATGGCCAGCTTTTATCCATTTAAGTAAAACCTTTATCCCTAAAAATAAAACATGTTTCAGTAACTGCTGAAAAAGTGTTAGCTGGGTGTAAATTTGTTAGTCATCTGTGTTTCTTACACTACCCTCAACCAGACAATGCTGTTGCCCAATGGTGTCTCTGTTGCCCCTCTTTCTGCCCTAAGACAGGAAGTGTGTTACTGGCTAGCCCACCTGGTGAAAATAAAGGAAAAAAGCCTAAAAAGAGAAAACAAAAGCAGCCATCACATCTAAGAATCGGTAAGCTGCAATATAATTAAACTTTTGTTTTTGGGCGTGGATACACTTTAAGTATAGCTGCCACATACAGCGTGCATACGTCATTACAAATTAAACACCCTTACTCATATAGATAGGAATTTGTTTACATCATGCTGATCATTTATACATGTTTACATAAATAAATAAAAATGTAAATTACATAAATTACATAAAAAAATAAAATCATTCTCTTTCATATCTGTTCACACAATATTTTCATGCGCTTACTTTTGCGAATTAAGAACATTTCAATAAAAAAAATAAAAATTAAATTTTCACTAATAGTAACAATTTGATTCATATAAAAAATAACATTTCAAAAACAACATCCTATAAAAAGAAGACAAAACTATTACTAATATTTTTAACTAACCACAAAAAAACAAAAAAAACAAAACATATTTCTTTTAAAGTATCATTTAGTTCATCAGTCTTTTGTGGCTAAAAGAATTAGTGTGATGCTCTGTGCTAAAGTTTTATCCATAGTGTATTAAAAGTATAATTACACAACAGATCACCAGAATCTACATTATTGAACATTTTCTGTGACATAAATCATTTAAATCGTTTTATCTATCTTTCTGTACCAAAACATTTCTAAAACTGCCTAGCTCTAAAAAACACAAAAAAACAAAACAGTAAAATCTTTACTACCTTAAACAGTTGGTAATAGTCATTCTGCGCATACAATCCTCAGCACGGCCTGCCAATCCTGCTGCCTCTCCGTACAGATGGCGTACCGTGTATAATCCAAGCTCAGAGGGTATCTACTCCAGTATAGCTGTGCGTGACTCGCTAAGGCATCTCTGAGAAACAAAATGCTTGTGCTTTGTCATGCATGCTCTTCAGGCCAAATCCCAAAGCTAGGTTATTGGATAAGTCTCTAATATGGGAGGAGAGAATGGAGAGTAATAATAAAATGAGTCACTAGTAAAATTTTGGGAAAGGAAATCCTAGTCACCGTGACAAGAGAATTGTGTGGGGAAGACTACACAGAACTCTCACAGCGCTTCAACAGAGGGGAGCCAAAGGGCATCACGTGTCATACAAAGCAGCAGAGTTTCCCTAAATCACGTGCAAAATATAATGATTTCACCAATATGAGCTGCGATGCAGAATGAAAGCACCACACCCGCACCTGAGAGATAAAAATAATATGATATAATTTCCCAAATAATAGTTATTGTTGTTGGCAAAATATAAAAATCCATCACGTGATCTCTGCTGAAGCTCATCTGAATGAAGGCACAAACTTTTACGTTTTAGAAAGAGCCTCAGAGATTAGTTCACACCAAAGTGAAGGTAGAAGGCATACTTGAGGATATTGGTCACTCGGCTTTGGTAAACAATCAAAGGGCACCTTGGACTATTTTTTTTATTTATTAACACTTCAAAGAGATGAGTTTCTTGAAAATAAGATCATCTGGATCAACTGCAGGTTTAGGGTTCCGAGGATACAGGTTTTTAAAGTAGTACTAATGCCGTGTACACACGGATATTCCGATCGAGTGTGGGCCTCATCAGACTTTTTTTTCCGAAAATTCCGACAGGCCTAGAAATAGAACATGTTTTAAATCTTTCCGACGTAATCAATTCCTACCGGGAAAACCGCTCATCTGTATGCTTTTCCGACGGACCAAAAACGACGCATGCTCTGAAGCAAGTGCGAGACGGCAGCTATTGGCTACTGGCTATTGAACTTCCTTTTTCTAGTCCCATCGTACGTGTTGTACATCACTGCGTTTTAGATGGTCAGACTTTGGTGTGATCGTGTGTAGGCAAGACAGATTGAGCGGAATTCTGTCAAACTCCTTTGGAAAAACTGTCAGAGTTTATTCCGACAGAAAAAACGGTCGTGTGTAGGCGGCATGAGGCCTCGTTTAGACTTGCGGTTGGGGGACGTAAAAAATGTGCAGTTGAGCCACGTTTATGCAGCCTGCCAACCTCCTCCCCTTGAAGGAGAAGTCCAGCCTGAGCTGGTTTGGCTGGGCTTCTCCTATGGGTCACAGGAATGCAATTCGTTTTGCACTCCTGTGACTTGTTTGCAGCAGAGAGTGGACTGAAGTCCGCTCTCTACTGACGTCACAGGAATCAGTCCAGGCACCGTGTCATCATGACAATGAAGTCTGGCTCCGCCAGGTGCCTGGATTGATGCCCAGCTCAGCCTCTCAGCGAGCAGCTGAGAGCCTGAGATGGCCACTCCGCCCCTCCACAGCTCAGTGCTCTATTGAGCGTGGAGGAGCAGAGAGGAGAGCTACTGATTGACAGGCAGTAGCTCTCCGCTCGGATCTGTTAGAACCGAGCCATCGGCGGTGTTCGATCGCTCAGTTCTCAGTGTAGAGGCGCCGGGTGACCGATGCAACATCGGACCAATGCTGCATCCACCTAGGTAAGTATGAATTGGCAAAAAAAAACAACATACTTCTCTTTTAAGCTGCAATAGGCAGCAGATGGAAATGCTAACATGCTGCAAGTGCGATGCTTCGCTTCATGTCCACGGCAAAGTTGGACATGTAGCAATTGGCAGGTGGCATTCAAGCCAATGGGGAAGCCCCACAAACACCCCACAACCACATGCAATGCATGCGGTTGCAGCGCAATTTTTGCCAAAAATTAGGTTAACCTCCCTAGCGGTAACCCCGAGTCTGGCTCGGGTTCAGTTTTTTTATGCTGAGAGCGGTAACCCCGAGCCCGACTCGGGCTGCATTGCAGGATACAGGGGGGGAAGTTACTTACCTTTTCCCCTGGATCCTGCGATGTCTCCCCGCTGTGTGAGCGAGCCGTCCGCTCGCTCGATTCACACAGTGCCGGGTGCCGCCGATCTCCGTTCCCTGCGACGTTCCGATGCACGGGAGCGGAGATCGGCGCCAAATTTAAAAAAGTTTAAAAACACACAACACATACAGTACTGTAATCTTACAGATTACAGTACTGTATACAAAAAATACACACCCCCTTTGTCCCTAGTGGTCTGCCCAGTGCCCTGCATGTCATTTTATATAATAAACATTTTTTTTTTCTGCCTGGAAACTGGAGATTGTCCATAGCAACCAAAAAGTGTCCCTTTTGTCAAAAGTGGTTTTAGACCAGCTAGAAAACACCGATAAAAAATTAGAATCACAATTTATCATCAAACAATGAATTTAATGACAGCGACTATTCTGCAACTGAGCAAATTTCAGTGTTTTTGATCTGATTACATTATTGAATCATTTTTATATAAATTTTTATTACATTATAATTTATGATTTTGTGTTTCAAACTTTATCATACCCGGGATGTCTACTAGACTCTGGTTTGGACAGATTTAAGTGAGTTATTCATAAGAATTGCATGCCTACAATAAAAAAAAGCCAAATTTCCATGCAAAATAATTGTACATTGTAAATTCCAGCCAGAATCATACCGCCAGGGAGGTTAAAACTGTCAGTAGCCTCTTGAGTGCGATTCAAACACGGATCGAGCTTCATAGGCAAGGGAGCTTGTTTTTTTTTGTTTTTTTAAAGTCAGTATTGATTAAAAGAGTATGCTTTTTTGGCCATTCTTTTTTTCTGGGTCACAGGATTGCACTTACTTTTGTACTCCTGTGACCCAGAATCAACTGGGCTGACTTCACAGAGCTGCTACAGACTCTGAAAGGATGCTGGCAATGATGTCCAGATCCATCCAGTTGACTGACCAGCAGCTGGCTCAGTCTCTCAGAGTGCCGATGAGAGCCTGATCCAGCCACTCCCGCACCCTCAACAGCCCGGTGCTCCAGTGAGCACAGGAAGGGCAGAGCAGAGAGCCCGTAACTGACAGTCACCACTCTATTCTCATTGAAGACCGAGAACTGAGCCGGGATGGAGGGGGAAGAGGTGATCTTCCTTAAAGGCGCCACAGCGCCAGGGAGGAAGTGGGAGCTGGATGCCTCCAAAAACAGGGTACCCCCCCCCCCCCCCAATAAAATGACATGCCAAATGTGGCATGTCAGGTGGTCACCATCATATAAAGCGGAAGTTCAATTTTTGGGTGGAACTCCACTTTAAGGGTGCATTCACACCTGCAAGTGCACCCGCACTCTGATTCAATGTGAGAAACCCAGTGGGGTTCCCACAATTACCATCCCCCCTGGCATATAATTGCTCATGCAGTGATCACATGTGAGTGGTCAGCCCTGGACACAGACTGCTTGGGGTTCCCGGATCTAATCAGAGTCAGAATGTGTGAATGCATCCTAAACTGAAGCTGTGTTCACTGTGAATACCCAATCATATGTAGATGAAATAAATGAAGAAACAGGAATTCGATTTTTACATGACTGTATAATTGATGTAAAAGTAAGGCCCCTTTTACAATGACGGGCCGATCGGGTTCGCCTGTCAGTTTTTCAGGCGAATCCGATCAGACCATCCATTGCTCTCTATGGAGCTACCGATGTCAGTGGACACCCATCAGCAAGCGACCCTCTCCTGTCTGCTAAAGACAGACGGATCCATTCCCCATCCATCCGGAAGATTGGATCGGATAATAGGCGGATGGAAACAGACAAGCGGTCTGTTTTCATCCGACCACCCCATAGAGAACAGTGTGCTATGCCTGTGTTTGCTCTGCATAGCGGAATGGACACGGACTTGTCATCCATCTGCTCAGCAGGGATCAGCAGACAGATCCCCCGCTGAGCAGGCGGAATACACCACATCTGAAAGGGGCCTAATTATTTTAAACTTCTTCAGTAAATCAGCCTCATTTTGTTGCCATGTATATACCGTATTTATCGGCGTATAACACGCACCTTTTCCCCCTCAAAATCGGGGGAAAGTCGTGGGTGCGTGTTATACGCCGATACTCCAAAAAAAATGTCAAAAATGGCAAGCGCCGCTGAAAAATAGCGAGCGGTGCCGAAAAAGACCGAATTGCGGCCGAAAAAAACCCGAAGCCGCGCCGGAATAGACCGAGCAGACTGTTCGGCTCTGTTCGTAGTCCCGCCTCCCTGCGCTTGCTCCGGAAACAGCAGGGAGGCGGGACCGCGAGCGGAGCTGAACAGTCGGCTCTGCCTTTTCCGGGGCCGCTTCGGTCTTTTTCGGCCGCGCCTCAGTCTTTTTTGGCGGCGCGCGTGACAGAGAGTGTCGGCGGCGGGAAATTTAAACCCGGACCGGACTTCAAATGACGCTTGCAAGGTACAATGACGCTGGGCATGGCTGCAATGAAGCTGGGCATGGCTGCAATGACGCTGGGCAAGGCTGCAATGACCCTGGGCAAGGCTGCAATGATGCTGGGCAAGGCTGCAATGACGCTGGGCAAGGCTGCAATGACGCTGGGCAAGGCTGCAATGACGCTGGGCATGGCTGCAATGACGCTGGGCAAGGCTGCAATGACGCTGGGCAAGGCTGCAAACGACGCTGGGCAAGCTGCAAACGACGCTGGGCAAGCTGCAAATGACGCTGGGCAAGCTGCAAATTACGCTGGGCAAGCTGCAAATGACGCTTAAAAGTTTTTTTTTTTTTTCCCTAAACTTCCCTCCTAAAACTTTTTTTCCTTAAAATGCCCTCCTAAACTTGGGGTGCGTGTTATACGCCGGTGCGTGTTATACGCCGATAAATACGGTACATATGTATATGTATATATATATTGGCCAC
This sequence comes from Lithobates sylvaticus, assembly GCA_028564925.1. Lineage (NCBI taxonomy): Eukaryota > Metazoa > Chordata > Amphibia > Anura > Ranidae > Lithobates > Lithobates sylvaticus. Next base: position 46,070,641 of record CM053033.1, read on the forward strand.
TTCTGTCTACAACAGTTCATTGTCATCCACCCTGGATACCTTGGCCCCCTCACTACACACAGAATCAGGCCCCGACCGCTACAAACCCTGGCAGACAGACAACACCAGAAGCCTCAAAAAAACAGAGCCGTGCTCTTGAGGCTCTGTGGCGTAAAACTAAGTCACAGCAAGATTTCAGCCTATATGAATCTGCCCTCCAAAAATACCATTCCTGCCTCCACACTGCCAAACAGACCTACTTTATCACTCTCATTAACACCCTCTCATGCAGTCCCCGTCAACTATTTTCTACATTTACTACTCTACTTCGTCCTCCATTACCCCCACCCACTAACTTACTCACTGCCCAGGAGATTGCTAATCACTTTAAAAATAAGATTGAGACAATTTGTCTCGAGATCTCTACACTACAGATATCTCCCTCACTTTACACCCCTTGTCCTCCTGCACAATCAATACTTCCCTCTTTTAATCCAGCTACTATAGAGGAACCCACCTAACCTCCTGCCCCCTGGGCCCTGTTCCTTCTCAGATACTACGGTCACCCTCTGACTCTATCCTACACTCTTTAACTCATATCTTCAACCTCTCCCTCTCTACTGGCATCTTCCCCAACCCTCTAAAACATGCACTATTTCCTCCCATACCAAAAAAGGCCTCACAAGACCCCACCAATCTTAACAACCTAAGACCCATCTCTTTACTCCGTTTTGCCTCCAAACTCCTTAAACGTTTAGTCTACAACTGACTGGGCGACCACCTCATTGAGAATAACCTTCTTGATCCCCTTCAGTCTGGATTTCGTCCACAGCACTCCACAGAAACTCCCCTCCACAAACTCACTAACGACTTACTAACAGCAAAAACCAACGGTCATTATTCCATACTCTTACTCTTAGACCTTTCTGCTGCCTTTGATACAGTTGACCACCCCCTCCTCCTCAAAAAACTCAATTTGCTTGGTCTCCGTGGCTGTGCTCTCCATTGGTTCGAATCTTACCTATCTCATCGCACCTTTAGTGTAACTTACAACTCCACTCCCTCCTCTCCAACTCCTCTAACTGTTGGGGTCCCCCAAGGTTCTGTCCTTGGACCTCTACTATTCTCAATCTACACGTCATCCCTGGGTCAGCTGATAGCCTCACATGGCTTCCACTACCATTTATATGCTGATGACACCCAAATCTATCTCTCTGCCCCTCAGCTCACCCCATCAATCTCCTCACGCATCACTGATTTACTAACCGACATAGCCAGGATGTCAAAGCACTTCCTCAAACTGAATCTATCTAAAACTGAGCTCTTAATATTTCCTCCCCCACGTGCCCCTTTCCCTGACTTCTCAGTCAAGATCAATGGCACATCTATCAGTCCGTCCCCACATGCCAGGGTGCTAGGGGTAACCCTAGACTCTGAACTGTCCTTTCAGACCCACATACAATTTCTGTCCAAATCATGCCACCTTAGCCTCCGTAACATTTCCAGAATACGCCCCTTTTTAACTAATGACACCACCAAGCTTCTAACTTACTCCCTGGTTATCTCTCGCCTCGACTACTGCAACTCCCTCCTCATTGGATTACCTTCACATAAACTATCCCCCCTTCAGTCCATAATGAATGCCGCTGCAAGACATCCACCTTACCAACCATTCAGTGTCCACCCCTCTCTGCCAATCCCTCCACTGGCTCCCACTCACTAAAATCAAAGTACTAACAATAGTTTACAAGCCATCCATAACTCTGCCCCCAGCTACATCACTAACCTAGTCCCCAAATACCATCAAATAAATTAAAGATTAATCGAGGAATTAATCCTTAATTTTCACAGCTATATATATATATACTGTATATCTGTAAAAATAAATGCTAATGCTGATTTTGCCAATTTCTAAAATTTTTTTTTAAAAAAAAAAAGCACATACAACTACTTTTAGCTGATCTCCTTGCATTGCAACTATGGATTCACAATCATGTTTGTAACCAAGGTCAACATGGAAAGTTTTTTCCTTTGGACACTTTTACTTCATAATGTATCATTACTTCTGAGAAGTAACCAGGAATTTTGAGTTCTAGGCAAATAATGAGCAATGTGTCAGCTGAACCATTTTGGCATAGATTCAAATATTTTACAGCTGAACCATTTTGGCATAGATTCAAATATTTCCACCCTCCTGCTTTACGTACTGTGCTAATCAAGGTGGAAACGTTTTATAAAAATATGACAACTCTAAATTTCCAGTGCTTTAGGCATGATTCACAGAGCAGAAGAATTACATGTAGTCTTCAAAATATCTATGCTACTAACTAACAATATCTGCTGCCAATTTGACATACTGTAGAGGGAGACTGCTCTGGAATTCTGGCCACATATAGTACAATCTGAACAATCCTTCTACAATCCCCTTTACAATTAACAACATCTAACCAATACATTTATTTAAAGTGGAAGTAAACCCCCTATCGTTTTCAGCTAAGGAAGCTGCCATCTTGGCCTCTGTTCAATCTTCAACTGCCATGATGAGCCAATATTCTTTAATCAACACTACAACGGGACCCTAGGACGGACACAGCTAAAAGGTGAGGTAGTAAGGGGGCCCAACAAAGACCAGCAGCTCCTTCTCAATGAATGGGGCCTTGCCTATAGCTGGTGTAGCGCCCTGCTCCTAATGAGCAGACGCTATTATTTTTGTAAATTTAAAGTTGTTGAATGCAAAAAAACAACAGATTTCTAGTTTCCACTTGGCTGTGGGTGTCGCTGTCACCGCCGGTAAGTGTTGGAAATGCACCATCTACATAATTACGTTGGATTGAGGAATCCCCTCTTCCAGGACATTGTAAAATGACACCGGGACCCGTTGCTGCCAAAATACAGGCAGTCCCCGAGTTACAAACATCCTACTTACAAATAGAGGGAGACAACAGGAAGTGAGAGGAAATATACCCCAAGGAAGGGAAATTCATTCCTGTAAGAGTTATTATGGGAGAAAGATACCTCCACTGAAGCTTCATCACCAGTCCATGTTTCCACAACAACCCAAAATTTTCAATATCCAATTGTCATTGGGACAGAAAGTGAGGTGAAATCTTCTGAACCAGGGGCACAGACAGCAAAAAAAAACAAACATTACAGAGGTGTTACTCCAAGGAAGGGAAATTCACTCCTGTAAGAGTTATTATGGGAGAAAGATACCTCCACTGAAGCTTCATCACCAGTCCATGTTTCCACAAAAAAAATTTTCAAATAAAAAGAAAAAAAAACAAAACAAAAAGACACAAAGACACAAGTCCATCAAGTCCAACCTGTAAACATAGAAATTCAACCCTAAAAACAAACCTACAGAACCTTGTTTGTAACCGAGATAATGCCTGTACACTGGTCAGCAGCTGCAGCCACTGGTCAACAAAAGTTTTGCATCATGTCCATCCAACAGAAGTTGATCTAATGATTGACTTCTGTTGAACAGGGAGATTCAGACACAGATCGAAATTTGTCCAATCTCTGCTGAACTGGCCAAATTTCAATTTGTCTATGCCCAGTGTGTGTTTAGGAAAACGTTTTGCTCTTACATAGTTACATATAGTAGGTGAGGTTGAAAGTCCAACCTATGTGTGTGATTATATGTCAGTAATTACATTGTATATCCCTGTATGTTGTCGTTCAGGTGCTTATCTAATAGTTTTTTGAAACTATCGATGCCCCCGCTAAAACCACCGCCTATGGAAGGGATATCCACATCCTTGCGGCTCTTACAGTAAAGAACCCTCTATGCAGTTTAGGGTTAAACCTCTTTTCTTCTAATTTTAATGAGTGGCCACGTGTCTTATTAAACTCCCTTCTGCAAAAAAGTTTTATACCTATTGTGGGATCACCAGTATGTTTTTTTTAAATTGAAATCATATCCCCATCTCAAGCGTCTCTTCTCCAGAGAGAATAAGTTCAGTGCTCGAAACCTTTCTTCATAACTAACATCCTCCAGATCCTTTCCTGTATTTGCTTTGTTTCCCATCTCTGGACTCGCTCCATTTCTAGTACATCCTTCCTGAGGACTGGTGCCCAGAACTGGACAGCATACTCTAGATGCGGCCAGACCACAGTCTTGAAGAGTGGAGAATTATTGCTTTATCCCCTGTTAATCCCCTTTTGAATGCATGCCAATATTCTGCTTGCTTTGCTAGCAGCAGCTTGGCATTGCATGCCATTACTGAGCCTATCATCTACTAGGACCCCCAGGTACTTTTCCATCCTAGCTTCCCCCAGAGGTTCTCCCCCCAAGTGTGTAGATTGCATTTGTATTTTTGCCACCCAAATGCATTAATTTTAAATTTTTTTTACATTAACTGCTTCAATACCCGCCCATATTCATATGACGCCCAGCAGGTGGATCTCCCATCCTGGTGGGCGTCATATGACGTCCTCCCATTCCTGGCCGCCTTGGCACCCCAAAAGATCTGGGGTGCCAAGGTTCACCATCACTTGTATAAGCTATCAACAGTATTGCATCACATGTTTGCCTAGCTACAGGGAAATACAGTGATTATATGTTAATTATGTGTGAGTCACCAATAAATTTATCTAACTAAAACACCAGTCTAAACTAGTTCTAAAGAATGACGTCTTGGTGTCACGTTTGTTAAATTTATGCAATAAAAATATGAGCCTTGAAAAATTACACTGGCTTCCACCAATTTCAAAAGATGATTTTTTTATATATACTTTGTTAAACAATTACTACCGTATATACTCGAATATAAGCCGAGATTTTCAGCCCTTATCTAGGGCTGAAAGTCCCCCCCTCGGCTTATATTCGAGTCACCGCCACCTGCCTACATGAACAGCGTGTCATGCAGACAGACAGCAGTTTTCAAAAGCCGCGCCTCCTCCTTCTCGTCCGTGATAGGCGAACACTCATTTTCCCAGCATTAAGTCAGTGTGCAGTGTTCCGCCTATCACGGACGTCCTGTCATTCTCATCTCATGGACTAGGATGAGAGGACGTCCGTGATAGGCGGAACACTGCACACTGACTGCTGGGAAAACAGCGTTCCTCCTATCACGGACAAGGAGGAGGAGGAGGAGCGGCTTTTGTAATTTTAGAATGGCGCCATACACGCAGTGGGGGGACAGAGCGAGACTGCATCGGCGGAAGACAGAAGACAGATGACAGATGACACAGGACCCGCAGATCGGCACAGATCGGCACAGGTAGGCTGCAATGGGGACACAGGGGGGGTCTGTACAGGGGACATGCAGCTGCAGATGGGCATTGCTGACCCTCTTTTCCACTTACAGTAGCTGCTGCATTTTTTATCCTCGGCTTATACACGGGTCAATGCGTTTTTCCCATTTTTTTTGTGGTGAATTAGGGGCCTCGGCTTATATTCGGGACGGCCTATACTCGAGTATATACGGTATATGTTCATCATAAAGCTGGCTAGATACTATACAATATGATTCTACATACAACTATGGTATGTAGTACAAAGGCTTCAAGTGTATAAAGCCTTTTTATTTTTAGGTTTGGATATAGTGGGAAAGGCTGGACCCTTTGTTGTGTTTATATTGAGATTTATCCTATTTTTTCTGGTGACCATTGTCACAGAGATAGAAAATGTGCAAGTAGTGAGGAACATCCTCCAATGGTGACACCTGCCCCAATGACAACTCCTTAAGATGGAAATTTAGCTCAATCTGTAGAGATCTTCTTTTATTGCCTGTTGCCTCTCCAGGTCAGGAAGTGAAGGAAAACTTTCGCTGAGGGACACAGAATTAAAAAAATGGTTTAACCCTTTCCTGCTCTAGCCAAAACAAAAAAAGCCTTTATATACAATTAAAATGAACTACCGGGTATACTGGAGTATAAGCTGAGTTTTTCAAGCACATTTTTTTGTGCTGAATGTGCCCCCCTCGGCTTATACTCGTGTCAAGCACTTTTCTGCAGCAGAGAATGACATTTTCCGACCCGACTTTGGGTCCCGTATCTCGGGGCCACTTGGTGTTGGGAACCCCAAATTTAGATATGTTGTAGTGTTGGTTCCACTGGGTTTGCACACCAAAATTTGGCACCAAGTGGCCCCAAGATACGGGGGCCCCTAAGTCGGTTCGGAAAATGTCATTCTCTGCTGCAGAAAAGTGCTTGACATTTTCCGACCAGACTTTGGGGCCCCGTATGTCGGGGCCCCAAATTTGGTGTGCAAACCCAGTGGAACTAACACTACAACATATCCAAATTTGGGGTTTCTAGCACCAAGTGTGCCCGAGATACAGGGCCCCAATTCAGTCAACTGTGTCCATCTGCAGCCATGTCATTTCGGGACCCTTTGGGTCCAGAGACCCCAAATTTTGGCTGCAGCTAGGGGGCATCTAGGAACCCTTAACTACCAAGTTTGGGGGACCTATGGCTGCAAATGGGCACAGTGAGGCATGCAAATGGGCACAGTGAGGCATGCAAATGGGCACAGTGAGGCTGCAATGGGCATTGTTGACCCTCTTTTCCACTTACAGTAGCTGCGCATTTCTCACCCTAGGCTTATACTGGAGTCAATACGTTTTCCCAGTTTTTTATTGTGGTAAAATTAGGTGCCTTGCTTATATTCGGGCCGGCTTATACTCGAGTATATACGGTAATCAGATACAATGTAAATAGCTTATTAAGCAAGCCATTACACACCAATCTGGTAAAACTAAAAGACTGTATGGAGATTGTCCAATTAGATGTTAATGTGTATGGCTAGGTTAAGGATATTGTTAGAGATTATACTGTATATAGTTTAGTTACATGCATGCAAAAAAAAAAAAAAAGAAACCAAAAACAAGTATATCCCCATAAAATAACCTAATTTCTTTAAAGTACATTACGGGACACAGAGGAGACTATAAATCATAACTACTTAGGTTATGCACCACCTATAAGTGCATAGACACTGGTAGAAAAACAGACAGGAAGTCCCCCCATAACACCGCTTTTACGCAATACTGCCTGGTCTACTACCTACCCCAGCCAGTGACTGAGCACTGAAACAGCACCATTACACCATTACGCTAATGAGGTTATAAATTTGTTCTCCCCTTTTGTAAGCCTGTTCACAGACAGCACTGTGCAAAGCAACAGAACCAAACTTGATCAGAGCACTACACATCCCTATCCCAGCTCTAAAAGCTGCTGTACAAGGAACTAGAGCTGGCAGATATAAGCACAGATTCAGTTAATTGTAATTATTATAATCAAAAGTACATTATAATTAATATGTAATAGGTCTGAATTGTGTGTTCCATGTGGGCTCATTTTAAAGTGTCATTAAACCCAGACTATGAAAAACTCTCATTACATACTATATAAGAGAGTGTCCATACTCACAAAGCCACTAAAGCATTTGTTTTGTGTAGAGTAAAATATACCTGGTTGATCCTGCCTTCAACTGTCCCTTCCATTTTCTCTGTGTCCCCACTGCAGTCAGAGATTGTGTAGACCAGCTGGTGTCCTCTACAGAGCATGCTCACATTTCAGTTCCCTTCTAAGCTGTTAATTTCCTCCTTTTTGCAATCTTTGCAGCCTATATGACTATAGAGTCACACATGTGGGTGTATACACAGTGCTAAATGACACTCCCTTCCCTCCCTCCTCCTCCATGTCCTCCTATCTCTAAACACTATGGGGGTGCAATATAGTATGCTAATTGATTACATTCACTAAGAAACTCACAAAAATGCTTAGTTTTATTATAAATACGTATTATATCAAATATGATTGCTATTATCTGTAGAGGTAAATGAAAAAGAGCCTTGGATGCAGATGCCATCTAAACAAATTGAAAGCTAGAGGTTAATCATCTCTGATTTTTTTTTTAAAATCTTTTAATCATGTGACTGGCATAGCAAGATCAAGGCTGGCGAGACACAGACTCATCCTGCTGATGTATGCTATTTGCAGTATGAGTCTGTGTAATAGAAGCCCCTCTCAAGGATCTTTCCCTGCAGATGCCAAAGAACAGGGAGAGCTCATGTGACCAACGGTGCTGCAGGAATAAAGTACTTAGAGGATTAAAAAATAAAACAAGATACTGTGGCATTATGAAAAGAAATTGTTGGGCAGGGTTTGGTAGAGTATAGGTGGTCTATCGCATCCCAGTGTGATGAATAAAACTGAATTTTGTAAGCCTTGTGGGCATGAACACAGCCCAATACCCCTAGGGGATGCTTAGGGTAAAGATAGACACTAATGAGGTATATGCGATTCAAAAAGTGTGTAGATTTATTGAAAGAGACGCATATCAATGCATATAATATACAATACAAAATGTTCAGATGTCACAGCATACAAAATAGCATATATAGTTTTTTAACATGTCACAGCATGAACATAAAAATGTTGAGACAGGGAAAACTTGCTTTATGCGTATATATTCAGGAAAACGCCAACATGTTTCGGACTTTAGTCCTTTTTCAAGGCAGTTTAATATCCTTGGTATGTGCTGTTGGTAAATGATGTATATCTGTGGAAGACCGCCCTCTGTATCATCTACCCCCACCGCGCCGCAGGTGTGTAGGCTATAGAATTAGTGAAGGATTAAAAGTGCAAGTGTAAAAAGTATATATATATCAAACAGTTTAATATCCTTGTTGTTTCACATCTATAATGACATACTACGCAACAAGGAGTGGTATACGATAATCCCAAGTTTTCAAATTAAATCTTTTCAACAAGAGCTATATACACTTATAGATGATGCCTCTAGACAAGGCACCATCGATAAGTCTACTACTGAATACATTAGGATTAAATTCCCCAGAGAGGCTACCTTTTACGCACTACCAAAAGTGCATAAAAACTTGCCCAGACCACCAGGTAGACCGATTGTCTCCGGACGAGGCTGCCTCACTGACAATCTCAGCCGCTATGTCGATAAATTACTTCAACCTCTGGTACTTGCTTTACCATCATATATACGTGATACCACACATTTACTCCAAGGTCTGTCGGACCTCCATGTCGACGTCGACACTATTTTGGTCGCCATCGAGGTGGAGGCCCTATACAGCTCTATACCCCATTCCTTGGGATTACTGGCTATCCAACACATATTATCTACCACTGGGATTTACCCCCCTGACTTATCTATATTTATCATTAGAGCTCTCAAATTCATACTTACTCACAACTTTTTTTCATTCAACGGATCCCACTACCTCCAAGTACAGGGCGTCGCCATGGGCACATGTTGCGCGCCGGCGTACGCGAACCTGTACTTGGGGGAGTGGGAACGAAAACTCTTTCTGGACAATGCTGTCAGTACATATACAAAACATATAGCGACTTTTCGTCGCTATATCGACGATATCTTGATTCTATGGCAAGGCCCGACTGAAATCCTACACCAATTTCTACTATTTTTAAATACTTCCAACTCTCTAAATTTGAAATTTACCATGACATACAGTAACACCTCAATTTCTTTCCTTGACCTTACACTCATTAAGGATCAAGATGGGCATCTCCAGAGCCACCTGTTCCGAAAACCAACAGCTGGCAACACAATCCTGGCTGCCTCTAGTTTTCACCCAAAGCCATTACTAAACTCGATCCCATTTGCTCAATACCTCCGCGCCCGGCGAAATTGCTCGACGGATACCTCCTTTGAACACGAGGCCTCCGTCTTACGCATAAGATTACGAGCACGGGGCTACAAAAACAGCATCCTTAAAGACGCATAAAAAAAAACAAAATCCAAATCACGTTCTACATTACTTTCTACAAAAACTTCTACACAAACCAATACCTCTTTGAGAATTATAACCAACTATTGTCAACAATACAACCAAATTACCCAAATACTCTCTAAACATTGGCATATCATTGCCACTGACAAATCTTTTTCACCCTTTGTCCCGACACATCCTTTAGTTACATACAGACGTGCTCCATCTCTCCGAGACAAACTTATTAACAGTGAATACACTGCCACTACTAGGCCTCAAAAACAATTAAAGGACACTTTTCCATGTGGGAATTGTAGTTACTGCAAATATCTTTGTAAATCTAATATGCCACAGACTCATCCACCTTACCAACCATTCAGTGTATATATTTTTTACTACACTATACCACTCTATATGTCAAAAAAAAACAGTATTTTATGTTGCAAACTCTATGTACTAATTTCTGATTTATTCACACATTATAGATGTGAAACAACAAGGATATTAAACTGCCTTGAAAAAGGACTAAAGTCTGAAACATGTTGGTGTTTTCCTGAATATATACGCATAAAGCAAGTTTTCCCTGTCTCAACATTTTTATGTTCATGCTGTGACATGTTAAAAAACTATATATGCTATTTTGTATGCTGTGACATCTGAACATTCTGTATTGTATATGTTCATGCTGTGACATGTTAAAAAACTATATATGCTATTTTGTATGCTGTGACATCTGAACATTCTGTATTGTATATTATATGCATTGATATGCGTCTCTTTCAATAAATCCACACACTTTTTGAATCGCATATACCTCATTAGTGTCTATCTTTACCCTAAGCATCCCCTAGGGGTATTGGGCTGTGTTCATGCACACAAGGCCTACAAAATTCAGTTTTACTGTGGCATTATGACTTATGTGAATTAATTATGGCAATTAGCACTTCTCTGTTTAGTATCACTTTAACATGTCCACAGGACATCTGCAACCACATCACCCCCTGAAAAATAATGTAAAGTAGTGAAGGGAGATCCCAAACAATTAACTTTTGCTCTGAAAAAAATGTTTCTCCTCCAGCAGCAGATCACCTGATCTGTTCTGTTATTTGGACTTGCTAAAGGGGCTGAGGAAAGTATTATCTACGCAAAGCTGACCAATCAGCTGCTCTACACAAACAAGAATAATTCCCATAGAAACTACACAACCATGTCTTGCAACTGATCACAAGACCTTCTAAAAGAGAAGAGAAGAATTTGTGGGACTCCAGCAGGAAAGTATCAGGGGACTGATAAAGATTCTGAGTGGGCAATGTAATGTCCTGTACACACGATAGGATTTTCCGACAACAAAATCCATGGGATTTTTTCTGACGGATGTTGGCCCAAACTTGTCTTGCATAAACACGTTCACACAAAGTTGGTCGGAAATTCCGAACATCAAGAACGCAGTGACGTACAACACGTACGACGAGCCAAGAAAAATGAAGTTCAATAGCCAGTGCTGCTCTTCTGCTTGATTCCGAGCATGCGTGGCACTTTGTGCGTTCGAAATTGTGTACACACGATCGGATTTTGTTGTCAGAAAATTTGAGAACCAGATCTCGAATTTTGTGTGATGGAAATTCCTATGGAAAATGTGTGATGGAGCCTACACACGGTCGGAATTTCTGACAACAAGGTCCTATTACACATTTTCCATCGGAAAATCCTATCGTGTGTACAGGGCATTAGCCTGAAAATTAAATATAGAGCTCAAATATGTCAGTGCATGTTGTATGTAAAGCTGCAAACATCAAAACCGCTTGAAAAAAACTTTAGATTGCCACAATATGGCAAGTACAAAACTTTCTAACTTTCTGACATATTCTAGGCACAGAATAAAAATTTTCAGGAAGTTGTACAAGCAGAATTTCAAAATGTGTTTAAATTATAGTATGTTTTATTCTGAAACTTTGTCTGAAGTTTTGCTTCATATAGATAGTTTAGAATTACCTTTGCTTCTTCCCTTCATTTCTCTCATTTATGCAAACATGAACTGCCCCAAAGAGGTTCGGTATCAGAGCTTTACCCTTTCTCATCCAGGTCACGCACCCCACTTTTAAATTCAGATGGGCAGATCATTTTTTTTTTTATTTTTTCCTAATGGCATTCGGACTTTGTACTAGCCCCCCAAACTATTCATTTTCTGAAAGAACAGGATCGGTAGAATAAAAAGATTGTGGTACTTTTTTTTTCTTTTTAGATCTGGTGATAGTTGCACAAATATTCCTCAAGGCTATAGTTTTGGTAAAAAGACACTAAAATTATTATTAGCGGACACAAATACAATACAACTCACAAAATTATTGCTAAAACTAAATAATAAAGTGGTATTGTGTTAATAAATAAGAAATATTTGTTCATATTTCATTTTTTTTTTTATTATTTAAATATTTTTTATCAGTTATTTTTTACAGGGGACTTTGGGGAAATATCAGTGGTCTTAACAGACCCCCTAATGTTTAATCTTTTTATTTAAAGAAGAAGATTGAGGACACAGAGCCCTCAATCTTCTTCTCCCCATGCAGTCCTGCACTCGACAATGTGTTAATTTACAAACAGGTTCCATGGTAAACATGTGACTGCTATTTACTATTTCATCTGTTGTCCATGTACAGAGAATATCTGTGTTAATTCAAGGGGTCAGATTCCCTTTCAGCCCTGTACACCCGCAGTCATTGACAGGCAGCAGGGAGGGTGGGGAAGCTGCTGATCACAGCTATTCTTTTATTCAGCTGAGTCAGGGGAAAACTTCTATTATAGGTTCATGGTCGCTGAAGCAACCATTCACTTATAGAAGAAGTTGGAATTTTATAGACACAAGGCTTACTAACCTGGTCAGCTCCACAAAAGCCTTACATCCATGGCCCCAAAAGGGTTAAAGGAGAAGTATGTCCGAAGCTATTTTGGTCATAATTCTCACAGAATCATAGCAGTGCAGTTCGTTCTGCACTCCTGTGACCCGTTTTCAGTTGAGGCCCACTGTTGGTTGACGTTGCAGAGCCAGTCCAGGTTCTGAAAAGATTTCTGACTACACGTTTGGTATCTCCCCAGAAGCCTGGATCGACACCTGTCTCTCAGCGATCCGCTGAGAGCCTGAGCCAGTCCCTCTCTTCCCTTCACAGCCCAGTGCTCCAGTGAGCCCTGGAGGGGAAAGCAGAGAACCGCTGACCACGGCTCTCTGCTCAGAGCCGAGGGGTGAACTGAGCGATCAGTGGTGTTTGATCGCTCATTTCTCAGTACAGAGGCAGAATTGGATCAATGCTGCATCCACCTAGGTAAGTAAAATTGTTTGTTTTTTAAAATCCTGAACTTCTCTTTTAAGAGAGGACCTTTTGGCCAGAGTGACAAACACAACCAACTGGCTCTTTCATGGTATGGACAGTTTTTGTGTGTTAAAGAAAGTGTACAATGAAAGGTGTGCCATGGTACGGACGTGAACGTTGGCAATGTTGAAAAGTGGATGTTGTCTAATGCGGCGTACACACGGTCGGAATTTATGATGGAAACAGTCCGATGGGAGCTTTTCATCGGATTTTCCGACCGTGTGTATGCCCAACGGAATTTCCGACGGACTTTGAATTGAGAACCTGTTCTAAATAATAAAATGTAAAAGAGAAAAAACTTCCCTTTTATAGTGCTGTCGAACGTGTTTTATGCCGCTGTGTTATTGATCGTCGGAATTTGGCGTGATCGTGTGTAGGCAACATGACTGTTGCTCTGTGAAAATGATATGGACATAAATAAATCACCATTCCAAAATCCTTATCATTAGCAGAGATCAGCAGTTTTGCTGATTGCCTAGATTTATCTGTAAGTCAGAAGAAGGTGTGTTGTACTGTGGCCCAGAGATCGTTGCTCTCACACAGAGAGTCTTGGTCCCATCTGAACCTTTCTGCTCAGTCACCAACTTTACAACAGCTGCTGGAAATTATTTAGCAACCAACAGAATAAGTGAGATTTGCTTAATAAGTATTTTTTGCCCTTGAGTTTTAGAACTATTGTATGTCTGTAGAAGGTTCAGACTCAAAAACAGGTAGGGTAAGTGAAATCACCAAACAGACCCTGTTGCAAATTACTGTTGTTGCAAATACTAATGCCGCGTACACACGGTCGGAATTCTCGTCGGAAAAAGCTCTGATGGTTTTCCCGTCGGCATTCCGACTGAATTTTGCTCAAACTGTTTTGCCTACACACGGTCACACCAAATTCCGATGGTCAATAACACCGCGACATACAACACGTTCAAAAGCACTATAAAAGGGAAGTTTAAAGCTTCCGAGCATGTGTCAAATTTTTTCCAAGCATGCGTCGTCATTTTGCGTGTCGGAATTACATACACACGATCGGAAAATCCGATAGAAAGGTTTTCCGTCGGAAAAATTAAGAACAGGTTCTCAATCCAAAGTCCATCAGAAATTCCGACAGAAAAAGACCGATGGGCATACACACGGTCGGAAAATCCGATGAAAAGCTCCCATCGGACTGTTTCCATCGGAAATTCAGACCGTGTGTACACGGCATTACTCTTTTAATTTTAATTTTTTTATGCCTCTTAAAGCGGTAGTAAACTCCATTGTTTATCTTTTGCCTACAGGTAAGCTCATAATAAGGCGTACATGTAAGTACTGTGAATATCTCCTAAACGTGCACTGTTTAGGAGATATTTTCATGTATAGCAGCCTGTGGCATCACCGATGCATGTGCACTGTGCTCTCAATGGGCAGCATGTCATCCATTGAGAGAGCTGTGCCGTGACTCCCATGTGCATGTGTGGGAGTGACACCATCGCAACTCGGCGATTAATGCAACCGAATCCCTGCGAACCAGGAACGAAGACCGGGTGAAGAGGGAAACCCTGTCAGCGGTGACAGTGCGCTACTGGAGGGATCCATTTCACAGGTAAGTCTCTCATAATGTGCTAGTTTGTGATGCATACTAGCCCATTATGACATTGCCTTGCAGGGAGAAAGATTTTTTTTTATGGACGCTTTACTACCGCTTTAACAATATACACCAGTGTTTCTCAACCTTTTTTCAGTCAGGGCAACCTTTAAAATTCTACACACCCTCGAGGCACCCCTTTCTAGAATGTAAAAAAACGAAATGAACAGTTGTACATATCACAGCAACATCCACACATGTAGGACAAACAAGATTTAAGGGGGTTTATTCCTCCTCCTTTGTAAATTGGTGCTGACTAGTATTCTAGCATTTCTCTTCTCCATCATTTTCTCTGCTAACACGACCCAATGTTAGCAACAAGGTACGTGCAAACTCAACAATATCAAAAAGGGGGGTGGGGGGCTGTGAGGGCATTCCTTATACAAAAAAAGGACCTAAACACAGTTGAGTCCAGATATTAAGAATTCTAAAGAAAATTTAAGGAAATTAGAGAAGAGGCCAAAGACATGCAATTAATAAATTTCAGGTTAGAAATGAATTGAGAAAATCCTGAAAGTTTGCAGAATCACGCACACCAGCGAGTCCAGGTAGTGCAAACTTTTTCAGGATCCACACTATCCTCACCTACCAGTATCTCCATCGCCATTATGTCATTAAGAAACTGGGCCTATTCCAAGAGGGAGGGGGAAGAGTCAGTCTTCCAATGACGGAAGATAACAAGTCTGGTTGCCAATAGGCAGTGCCGTAGCATACCTTTTTTTTTTCTGGTTATGGTTGCGGGAATCATAGACAAAGAGGTAATTTCAGGGACAGCTTGGGCCAATTTGTGCTAATTGTTAGGCATTTTGCCAAGGCACCCCTGAAGATTCCATAAGGCATCCCAGGTTGCCAAAGCACTCTGGTTGAAAAAGGCTGATATACTCTATAGGAGAATACTTACATATATGAATGTAACAAGTAATAAAAAATGATACATTAAAAAAAAATGGTTTTAGAAACACTCCAAAGTATATCAACTTTTTCAACTTCTGTGAGGTTTTGTTCTGTGGAATTTTTCTTGAGACACAACAGAAATTGAGAAGAGTTCTCACTAAAAAAGTGAGAAAACCCTCTCATAGTTGTCACTAAAATAAGTGTCCCCATTCGAAGACTTACACTTCACTCCTATTTTGGTGACTACTCAAAATTTTGAATTTTCTTTCACTTTTAATCCCAGGAACAATGGCCACCAGGAAAGATAGAAGGTAACTCTGTCCAACGAGAATAGTGCCCCAAGTGCCCCAAGGGAGGAATAGTCCTCCAAGGGCCACTTACAGGACTGCAGTTCGGAGACCACTGCCCTAGACCAAGGAAGCAAGCATCCGAAGTATGGAGGGGTGCTCCTTTGTCAAGTAGGCCCAATTGTGGTGCAGGGTTAGCTTTTATACTGGTGACTGGAAGCCAGTAGTGTGGGAGGAAGATGGAAATGAGTGTGACAGGTAACTGATAAGATGCAAACACACTGGACAAGTTTTTCATTAAAAATCAACAACATATATGAAGAACACAGATGAAAAACAGAAACAAGAGCAAAAGTAACAGAAATAACAGAAGTAACAGGAATAGTTCTAATGTTGTTGACCCAACATCCCAATATCTGTGAATACAGTGGGTGCAGTAGTATTTCTGAACAAAGTATCGGTTTATCTGAAAAGAGCCAGAGGCAATATAAAATCAGAGAAGGATATACTTTGTTGAAAATGCCGAGCACTGTAATGCTTAAAAAACATGTACAGGAGGTATTAATGCAAGACTCAGGTGAAAGAAAATGTTAAGTGTTCCCGTGGATCCTTAAAAGGCATGTATCAAAAATACAAATGAAGTTTAAAAGATTCTAAGCAAGAAAGCATACGGACAGAGGATAATGGGAGACATGACACCACATTAACAATGCGAATGAAAAAATATCCTAAACAATTGATACAAAAAGGGCATGGAAGATCAGCAGAGAAAACAATATAAAAATAATGTAGAAATAATAATTAAAAATTAAAAATAAGACAATAAAAATGAATAGGGCTATAAATACATACAAAATATATATAAAAAAGATTTTTATATAATATGTCTATATATGTATATACAGTGTTAAGAAGACCATTAAAGTAAAATAGGTTTATACTAAGCAAGTAGAGTGAAATTATAATTCTTGCTCATTAGGTAGTTAACAAAATCACGTTCTATAATGAGATCCATTATACCTCCAAATCTTAATTTAAACCTTTTGGAGCAAGGGTGTTTAATGTGAAAATCCAAAATGTCTCACGTTTACATAGTTGTTGAAATCTTTTTCCGAAAGAGGAAAAAGGGGGGAATGGATTCTATAACCCATATCTTAAGTAGATTTATTATGTTTAAGGGTGAAGTGTCTAGGCACACTATTTTCCACGTCACCACCTTTCGATAAATCTTCTATGCTCTCGGATTCTAGCGCGAGCCATACGAATGGTATGGTGCACATAAAGAAGGCCACTGGGGTATTATAAGCAGTAGACTACAAAAGTAGTAGAACAGGTAAAAAAACATCTCAATGGTATATTCTTTCCCTTTCGAGTCAGAGAAGGATTTTTGACCATGTTTTACAAAAGGGCGCATTTTGCAAAGACTTTCTTACATTGGTACATTCCTGTCATTATATATATATTTTTTTATGTAATATGACAGGAATGTACCAATGTAATAAAATAAAATAATTTTGTTTTTAATATTTGGTGCCCTTTTGTATATAAACTTTGGTTTAGGAGGGATAGCTGACCAGAGTTTAGGGTCACAGAGAAGTATTCTCCAGTGCTGATAGATTATGTGTTCCATTTGTTTTGTTTTACAGTGGAAGTTGGTGATGAATCTGACATCAGATGAAGTAGATTGTTGTTTGGTCAGAGGAGTGGAAAGTTATGGCACAGAATGATTGATGATGTCTGCATTGTAGCCTTTCTCAAGAAATTTCTTTGTGAGTATCGAACTTTGAGATTGATAATCTGAGTCCAGAGTACAGTTCAGAGTACTGCAAAGGCTGCTGATCACCCAATCCAACTGAATTCCACTCCAATGGAGCTGAGACCTCACAGAAGTACCGGCCCTTCAGCCCCTTCATTATTATCATTAAAGTGTTTGTGAACCCATATAGAGTCGTCACTGCCAGACCCTCTTTTAGAGCTAGGCATAGCACACAATACATGTCTTTTTTTTAAATGAGGCATTTAAATACCTTTTCTAAACTGTAAAAAACCTGCCTGATCCTGCTACTCCCTGTATCCTCCTCTCTGCGCTGACCATGATAATCATGGCTGCTGAGCCCTGACCACCATGGTCAGCATACCCCCCCCGTCAACCGCTCTCCTCTCCCCCCTCACCTCCCCCCTCACCCCCTCCTCCCTGCCTGTCAGCTCAGTGTTCTGTGTCTTTGCACTCTCCAGACCCTCAATTATAGCCAGGCATAGCACATTGTATATGTGTTATAATAAAACGCGGCTTGTAAACACCATTGTAGTGTTATCTTTAGGCCAGTCACTTGACTCGTGGCCGCTTTACATCTCTGAAACATGGCTTCTGCAGGAGGTGCCGAGATCCCCCTCTGACGTCAGCCGAGGAGCTCACATGGCTGCTCAGCCCCTCCTGCAGTAGCCATGTATCAGAGATGTAAAGCGGCCCAAGTCCCGTGACTGGCCTAAAGATAACACTACAATGGTATTTACATTTCTCGTTTTATTATAACACATATACAATGTGCTATGCCTGGCTATAATTTAGGGTCTGGAGAGTGACAATCTGTAAAATTCTATTTGTACTAATAGTGGCAGGGGGGCCGAGGCAGAGACACAGAACACTGAGCTGACTGGCAGGGAGGAGGGGGTGAGGGGGGGAGAGGAGAGAAGCAATGAGAGTTGCGGTTGACGGGGGTACATACGCTGACCTCGGTGGTCAGGGCTCAGCAGCCCTGATTATCATGGTCAGCGCAGAGAGGAGGATACAGGGAGTGGCAGGATCAGGCAGGTTTTTTACAGTTTAGAGAGGGGCAGATTGCACAGCACAAGCACTGTGCTGTTTAATCTGCTTTAAGGGATCAGGATCTCTATTTTTTTGGGTTAACAAACACTTTAAGTACTTTTTACATAACTTTTTCACTGTTTACACCCTATCTCCATATCAAAGGTTTTGATGCCTGAATTTGAGAGCGCAGGGATACTCATTTACTTTTCTGTACATGAAGCATGTTTATTGGATAAAACATGGGAAATTTGCATGTATAGCAGAGATGTACTAAATGTTTATTTCTTTTTTGCCTTGATATATGCTTTCAAGAATACTAACAAGTCCAAGATGCCAAGGCTTATGACATACTATATGAGAGAATAAAGGATGTTTGTAAATGACCACAGTCTTACAGTAAAGCTAATTTAAAAACTGCAGGAAGGAGTCCATGGAAAAGCAGGTTAAAGAAAATATTCCTTTCGCCGTTTACCATGTTCTATAATTCTACATAGAATGTTCAAGTTAATATTGATATTGTATTTCACATATAAAATTCACTCAAATTATCAGATAACTTATTTTGTATTCCAGGTGATTGGGTCAATCTAGCTGACCTTGCCTTTCTTTGTATTCCCAACCACCATCTGTTCTTGATAAATGCTGCACCTAGCCATAATTTCCTGCATACTGCGTATGAAGAGGATATTCCAAAATACTGGTATCATAGAAACTAAATGTTTTATTTCTCAGATCTGTCCATGTTACAGTGCTATACGCCTGGAATGCAATCATGACATACCATGTACTGCAATATTCTTGTTTATCGATTGTTTAGCGATATCTTCCAGCGAAATAAGTTTAATCTATAGTATGTAGGCAAGTGCAGACCTTTACAATGCAGTCTAAACCCTAATGGATATGGAATAGATAAAATTATTCTGAATACACATATTGCATTCTAAGATTGTACATATGCCTGTATAATGCAGTAATAAGTACAAAGCAATTATTTGCCAAAGAAAATAGCTAATTTAAATAGGTTTCATGATGGAATGTAGAGTGTGAGCCTTGTGCTCCACCGGGACTCCAGAATCCAGTAATTGGGCTTAAAAGGGTTAGTTCACCATTACTGACTTTACAAATGCAGGACGAAGAGAGGAGGGCATTGAAATGAGCCACTGAAAAAGAGTACTGCATTATAAAGTGGAACTAAAAGCGTTTGGTAACCCCCCCAAAAAAGATAGATCCTGTTCCTTTAAAGCATTTTATAGAGCAGAGTGCTTGTGCTGTGTCATTTGCCCCCCTGTAATACTTGGCTGATCCTGCCAGTTCCTGCCCTCCCCTATGTAAACTGACGACAGTGTTTCATGGCTGCTGAGCCCTGACATCCAGCCTCTGTGATCCACAGCCCTGCTCTCTGCTCTCCCTCCCTGCCTGTCAGCTTGTGACAGTGCCCACACCGCAACTCCTGCTGCTCAAATAACTTTAACATCTTCATACCATCCCCTGTGTTCTAATCCTGTGTGCCCCTGTGTGAGTGATCTATAAAAAAAAGCCTGCTATACCTCATTTCGCAGCTCTTCTCAGTGATCACATGATCGGCTGGCTCTATCTCTCCTCCTTCTCTCCCGAGTGATGTCAGCGGGGGGGGGGGGGGGGAATCTCAGCCCTGCCTGCTCCATCTGTCAGACGGGGAGAGGAGAAAGCCAACCTATCATGTGATCGCTGAGAACAGCTGTGAAATGAGGTATGCTAGGCTAGAAACCAGGAAGCAACAAAGGAAATATATATATATATATATATATATAAAAAAAAATTAAGCGCAACTATAGGCAAAACATAAGGGAGTAAGGAAGGTTTATAACCCCTCCCCCATCATTTTTTTTTCCATCTGGGTCCCATTGTGGAGATTTCCCTTCACTTCCTATCCTATAGCCAAAACATGAAAGGAAATCCTTCAAAAGTAAGGGAATCCCAGTGTGCCAGTGTGTCACTAGAACTAGTGCCCCCATTGGAAGACTTTCCCTCTATTAATGTTCTGATGCAAACCCAAAATTTGGATTTTTTTTTTATTTTAATTTTCACTTTTGATAATAAAAGTAAACAGGGCAAATAAATAGAGTGAATCTCCCAAATGGGGGCACAGGCAGTAATAAAAACTGACAGATGTTCTAATCTCTCTTCATCCTATCCAAAACTAAAAGAAAAAAAAATGGTTTGTCTTTAGGTACACTTTAAAAGCAAATATATACCTTCCTATCTGTTTACTAACAATAGTAGCATAAGGATTAAAAAGAGTTAATGTTGAATGAGAGAGTAAAATTCCACTTCAAAAGACAGATTTTTTTTTACTAAAATTAAAAAGATGTTATAATTACCTACTTTGTGCAAGAGCATTGCACAGAGCAGCTCCGACCCTCCCCTTCTGGGCCCCCCTGCCAGGACTCTCAGCTCCTACTCTCCTCCGCATGCCACCATAGGTAGCCCCTTCCTATGGCGGCACACGTGTGGACAGGCTCTCAAACCGGGCTGTATGCCTCCATAGACACACACAATGCGGCTCAGCCCTGTCTCCTGCTTTCCCTCTTCATTGGATTAGACTAATAGCGGCAGAAGCCAGTGGCTCTCGCTGCTCTCAGCCAAGCTTGTGAGAGCGGGGAAGAAAAGACAGAAGACCTGAAGATGGGCAACAGCAACTAAAAGTTTTTTTTTTTATCTGCATTAAGCTAAAAAACCTTTTGATTTTAGAACTCCTTTAATGTACTGAGGGCAAGGTAATGCATAAGGAGATTTGTGGAAAAAGTTAAAAAGATGAACTAATCCTCACAGGGCTGGTGCAAAGATTTTTGACACCCTAGGTGAAACCTAATTTTGCCGCCCCCTTGGCTCCACCCCTTTTGCCCTACCCCCTTTGCCCTACCCATGTATACCCCACCTTTTTAATGAAGGGCTCATCAAATGCAGCCCATCAGCGCCCATCAAATGCAGCCCATTAGCACTCATCAAATCAGCCTCACCAGCGCCCATAAAATGCAGCCTCACCAGCGCCTATTATTGCAGCCTCACCAGCGCCTATTAAAGCAGCCTCACCAGCGCCTATTAAAGCAGCCTCACCTGCGCCTATTAAAGCAGCCTCACCAGCGCCTATTAATGCAGCCTACCAGTGCCCATCAATGAATGTTTGCTTGCTTCCATTCATTTGTGAGTCGGGACACAGTCCTCCACCGCTGCTGCGACTCTGCTACTATGTGTGAACAGAGCGGCAGCTGCTTGCTGATGCTGAGACTTATAGTTGCTTGCTGCAGAGAGAAGAGAGTAGGAACACCAGTGGCCAGGTGCCCTAGGCAGCAGGGAGCCCTAGGCGGCTGCCTAGTTTGCCTAGTGGCAGCACCGGGCCTGAATCCTCAACTGATTGTTATAACATATCAGATTGGAACTTCCAGTGCATGGGGTTCGATTTATTAGTAAGATCTGAGAAATAATGGGCTGTGTTACACCATAACAAACATGTACTATAAAGTTACAGTTAGAGAAAAAACGTTTGTTTAATTCAAATGCAATTTACGTGACGGTATAGTCAGATATAAGAGATCCCAGTCCAGTTATGCATCCATTAAAATACCATTTGTGGGAAAAAATATGAAGTAGAAATGACTGACACAACATCATAGCTACAATGTCTCCTACTTGTAGCTGGGATAGCTCATTATTACACACATGGTTTGCACTGGTATTTTAACACACAAAAAAAGCAAAATTCAGAAATGTATCAGGAAGCATTTCTCAAAAAATATATTTGAAAATGAAAGTCTCATCATTATAATAAAACACACATAAAAACTTGAGAATGTCTTGATCATGAAGGATTGGGGAAATGTAAAAGAAACAGAATAGATGGTAAAGGATTTGCATAAGTTGTGCAAAAATATCCCTATATCATACTATGTATCTAGAACAAATCTTCATGAATGTTGCTACTAGAAGATGATGAAATGGTCCTCTTACAAAAAAAAAAAAAAAACTTTAATTTCTAATCTGTAGTGGAAAAATTAAGCACAGAATCAGAATGACAGCAATAAACCAGACCTTTAATCCACTTTTATACATAAGGCAGTGCTCGACAAACCCCGGGCGCCAGGTCGCATTTGCGACTAGAATTTGTGACCTGGCGCCTGGGGCATCACCAGGTCCCTTTTAAGAGCTATGGGCGGAAGTGACGATTTGAAGTGACTTCTGCCCTGCAATGACTTGGAGACGTCTCCATGTCGTTAAAAAAAAAAAAAACCTGGCTCCTAACTTTTTTAGCTGGCTCCTAGATTCCAAGCAAATTTGTCAAGCCCTGACATAAGGTAAACCATGGTTGACAACAACCCCCTTTTCTCTGCCAAAAATTTAGTATAAATAAATTCTGGCACCTTAATTGGCCCAAAAGTTCCCCCGCCGGATAAGGACCCCCTGTACTGCGCAGGCGCAGTTAACATGTAATTGTATGAGGCGATGCCGCACACTCCCGATGCTCGTGCTACTCTGCAAGGGGCGTCTATCGTGTAAGTAAGGGGCGGGCCTAGTATTACTGTAACCAAGGGGCGCATTTATTATTATTGTTATATATCGAGCTCTGCCCATTCATTTAACATTCACCCTCTTCTGTAGCCATCCGCCCCTTACAGGATATAATAATAATAATAGACCCGCCCCTTGCTTACACGCTATAACAGATCTGCCCCTTGGTTAGAGTAATAATAGAGCAGCCCCTTGGTTACACGATATATAACAATAATAATAAATGCGCCCCTTGGTTACAGTAATACTAGACCCGCCCCTTAGTTACACGTATAGAATATTTAAAAAAAAAAGTCAGTTACTTTGCTGCGTAACTAATTACTTTTCCAATGTAGTAACTGAGTTACTAATGCAATTACTTTTTGGGAGAAGTAATTTGTAACTTAACTAATTACTTTTTTAAAGTAAGATGACCAACACTGCTTACCACAAACCTGGGTAACGTAACCTAAGTACATGGTGAAATAAACACAGAAGCAGTGGTAAGCGTTGGTGAAAAGCACTTGTGGAAATGATCCATAAATTCAGAGATATAAGCAGCTAAATTTGAATGCATTTCTGGAAAAGTCATCATTTGCCCAGCCTTTCACTAACCCCCTGGTCTTTTTAAATATTTAATCACCAAATGTATCAATAGAACAGTAATATAGTAATGTGGAAAAAGTAAGTACATCTTTGGCCTCGGAAGCTGGCATTGTCCCCTATAGCAGAAAACAGTATGCATAAGGGCTCTTGCACACGGATGCCTAAAAATACCAAGTTTTTAGGCATTGTGGCATTTTTGTTTACTGATTTAGGAGCCTTTTTACACCAATTGCGTGGCATGAAATGCATGGGAACACACTTACCTTGTTAGACACGTACAGGATCAATTAATTGTTAATGCCACTCCAAATGTATCTGGAAAATGCATGCGTTTCAGCCACCAAACCGCATACAATTTTATCAAATGTGGTATGGAGCAGCATGATTTTAAAAGTCGCATCTGCTGTACCTTTTGTGCATTCGTTTGGCAGCCCATTGAAAAAAATTGGCTGTCAAAATCACACAGGAATGTGCTCACTCTGGTATGAACCAGCAATAGAAAAACCTATAAAAAAAAATTTTTTTATGCGTGTGTACACGTACATGCATTTACGGGAATATATACATGTACAGGCACACCCCACTTTTAAGTACACAATGGGGTTTATTTACTAAAGGTGGAAAGTGCAAAATCAGACTCACTTCTGCATAGAAACCAATGAGCTTCCAGGTTTTATTACCAAAGCTTATTTGAACAATCCGGGGTTAGAAGCTCATTGGTTTCTATGCAGAAGTGAGCCTGATTTTGCACTTTCTAGCTTTAGTAAATAAACCCCATGTGTACTTAAAAGTGGGGTATGCCTGTACTAGGAATATGTAATGTTCATACATCAGTAGTGTACCTTTGCATGTTTTTCTCCTGATGTGCACGGGGCAGCCTATTTATTTTAATGGCCTGCCTTAGGCTCGATTCACATCTATGCATTTTGCTTTTGAGCATTTTTGCAGTGCTTTTCGCGGTGCTTGCTGCGTTTTTGGACACGCGTTTTACCGCGATTTTGCCGCGATTTGCGTTTTTGTATTTTTTTTTACCTCTTTTTTTTTACACTGTGGTTGCTTAGCAACCAGCTATATACAGTGTAAAAAAAAAAAATAATTAAAAAAAACCCGCAAAACACAAATCGCGGCAAAATCGCGGTAAAAACGCGGTACTTGCGTTTTGGATGCGGGTCCATTGACTTCTATTACATGCAAAACGCTGCATTTTGCATGAAAAAAGTCCCCGACCCTTTCAAAAATGCAGAGGCACAAAAATGCATTGATGTGAACATGTTCCATAGGAACCCATGTTAAAAAATTTCCCTGCATTTCTGCAAAATGCATCAAAAACGCGCTAGTGTGAATGGAGCCTTATGCATGACAAATGCGCCAAAAGAAGCATGTGCACCTTTAATGGAAAAAGAGCTTTGCGCATTTTTCACTGCTTGTTTTGCTGGCCGTTGTTTGGGTACCATTAACGAATAGTGGCACTGCAAGTGCAATGCACGTTTTTCTTGCTTTCGTATAATGCCCAGATGTGAAAGGAGCCTAATGCCCCGTACACACGATCTGATTTTCTGACAACAAATGTTGGATGTGAGCTTGTTGGGGGAAAGTCCGACCGTGTGTATGCCCCATCGAACATTTGTTGTCGGACTTTCCGCAGCGTTTGGCGCCAACCGGCCTACTTAGCATTCTCATGCACTGTGCTCAGTGCTGTCCGATCTTCAGCTCCCAGTACCCCCGCACCCGTTGCCTTACCTGAGTCTCCTGATTGCCCTCCTGACGACCCGGCTTGCCCTTGGATTATCCTGTCTTCTGCCTGTACCCGACCTCGGCTTGTCTTTGACCCTGCACCTGCCTGCTCCTTTGTACCACGTTGCCCGCCTGCTGCCTACCTTGCTTGTGACCCGGACTCTGTACCTGCCTGCCCCCTTTGTACCACGTTGCCCGCCTGCTGCCAACCCTGCTGGTGACCCGGACTGTGAACTTGCCTGCTCCCCAGTATAGTGCCAGTGTGTGGACTTGTTGTTCAGCTCCTGCCCTGCATCCGCTGCCAGTCACCGGAGCCGTTGGACCTCTTCACCTGCACTCACCCGCCAGGCTCTCATACCAGCTTGTGCTCCCGTGCCTCCTGTCTATACTACCAGGGGCCGTGAACCAGGCGCGTAAGGGAGACCTTCCCCTGCTATATCGGGCTCACCTGTCAGGTATGTGAGCGTGACAATAAGTCTTTTTTCCATCTACTGTTACTGACATTCAGTTTCACTGTTGGAAAATTCTGCTTAGGCATTTTTCAGTATATGGTCAGTTTGCATTGACCTGGCTCATGGTCAAAATGCAAAGCCATATATTAATAACCACATTGAATGTCCACTAATTCTAGCCTACTACTAATATTTAGAATGGTCTTGAAGTTTGTAAACTTACTTTTTGAATAATCCCACAGAATTTACTTCCTTTAACCACTTCAGCCCCGGACCAATTGGCAGCCAAAGGACCAGGCCCCTTTTTGCGATTCGGCACTGCGTCGCTTTAACTGCGACGTGGCTCCAAAACAAAATTGGCATCCTTTTTTCCCACAAATAGAGCTTTCTTTTGGTGGTATTTGATCGCCCCTGCGGTTTTTATTTTTTGCGCTATAAACAAAAATAGAGCGACAATTTTGAAAAAAATGCAATATTTTTTGCTTTTTTGCTATAATAAATATCCCCAAAAAATATATAAAAAAACATTTTTTTTCCTCAGTTTAGGCCGATACGTATTCTTCTACATATTTTTGGTAAAAAAAATCGCAATTAGTGATTATTGATTGGTTTGCGCAAAAGTTATAGCGTTTACAAAATAGGGGATAGTTTTATAGCATTTTTATTAATATTTTTTTTTTTACTAGTAATGGTGGCGATCAGCGATTTTTATTGTGACTGCAACATTATGGCGGACACATCGGACATTTTTGACACATTTTTGGGACCATTGTCATTTATACAGCAATCAATGCTATTTAAATGCATTGATTCTTGTATAAATGACAGTTGTAGTGAAAGAGTTAACCACTAGGGGGAGGGGTTATGGGCTCTGACGTGTGTTGTGTTTTTTACATTAGGGGGCGGGGCTGACGTCTGACGTCATTGATTGGCTTTCCCGATGACCGGGAACAGCCAATCAATGACAGGCAGAGTAGGAAGTTTGGGGAGAGGTTTGTTTACACAAACCTCTCCCCGTTCTTCAGCTCCGTAACCCGATCGAGGGACACCAGCGGCGATCAGGTCCGCTGGTCCCGCGGCCGGGTCACGGAGCTCCCGACCGGGGCGCGAGCGCGCCGCTGGCGGCGCGCGCGCGACCCACGGGCAGGCATTTAAAGGGCCACGTACAGGTACGTGGTTTTGCCTGCCCGTGCCATTCTGTAGACGTATATCTACATGAGGCGGTCGGGAAGCGGTTAATAAAGTGCCTTCTGAATTAAAACTATACTGCACTGCCGGGTCTCATAGACTCGCTGATCACAAAGCGCGCCACACGCTCCCTGCAGGGGGCACGCAGGCTGCTCGGGCACGGGAAGATGTCAATAGACGTACTCCCGGCAAAGTAGGTTAATATATTACACTACTCTAGCAATGTAATATATTAAATGCATACATTACATTACCCTAGTAAGTATATTACCCTATTGACTTCACCCATGACTGCAGTATATCTGTCCTTAGCAGCAACAAGTTTTTTTTTCCCATGCCAGTCTTATTTCCTTATTGCTCAATGACCTAATCCTGTTTTCCCAGTCTTGATGCCAAGTTGTTGATTCTAAGTTTGTATCTTGTGGAGAGAAATATCACAGAGGAAAAGAGATTTTAAATTCAAAGGACATAATTCCTAATTAAAGATCTGGGAACCACGTTCAGATGTTAATAAGGAATAGAAGAACATGGTTTTTACTGCAGTTACATGGCTAAGAAGCCTTTGAGAGGAGCTCTGAAGAGAGCAAGCTATACCTATCTTTTGGGCAGACATCGAGAGCTACACTCCTTAGGATAACGTGATCACTGGGTGTGGTGGTGAATCATTTTTACTCTATTTTAAATATTTAGCTCTAATAACAAGTTAGGAGCTTGTTGTTATTTAACACTTTCGGTAATCCGAAATGATCTCTATAACAAAGATGATGTATCCTTGTCCTAAAAATACTCCCCATTATCTGAAAATGAAGAACTGTGTCAGTAGAAGGCATATCAGAGCTTTGCTGAGTTGGACAAATCACCCATCCATATAACAACTGACCATATAATTCCATTCCTTACTGTCCACGAATAAGTTGTCTTAGCTGATGCTCAAGAGCCAGTCATTAGGAAGCCAACACAGCCAATCATAAGACAGTAAATAGTAGATGTACTGTAAATGACACCATGCAGCCTTGCATTAGTATTAAAGCCTAAGCGCAGCTGAAATATAACAATACAAAAATCAAAACAAGGGACATACTGTATATACTTGAGTATAAGCCGACCCGAATATAAGCCCGAGGCACCTAATTTTACCACAAAAAAACGTATTGACTCGAGTATAAGCCTAGGGTGAGAAATGTGCGGCTACTGTAAGTGGAAAAGAGGGTCAACAATGCCAATTTGCATGCCTCACTGTGCCCATTTGCAGCCATAGGTCCCCCTAAACTTCAAACTTGGTAGTTAAGGGTTCCTAGATGCCCCCTTTTGGGGTCTCTGGACCCAAAGGGTCCCAAAATGGCATTGCTGCAGATGGACACAGTTGACCGACTTTGGGGCCCCGTATCTCGGGGCCACTTAATGCTAGGAACCCCAAATGGATATGTCGTAGTGTTGGTTCCACTGGGTATGCACACCAAATTTGGGGTTCCTAGCACCAAGTGTCCCCGAGATACGGGGCCCCAAAGTCGGGTTGGAAAATGTCAAGCACTTTTCTGCAGCAGAATTACATTTTCCGAACCGACTTTGGGGCCTCGTATCTCGGGACCACTTAGTTCTAGGAATCCCATCTTTGGATATGTTGTAGTGTTGGTTCCACTGGGTTTGCACATCATCAATTTGGGGTTCCTAGCACCAAGTGACCCCAAGATACGGGGCCCCAAATTCAGGTCGGAAAATGTCATTCTCTGCTGCAGAAAAGTGCTTGACTCAAGTATAAGCCGAGGGGGGCATTTTCAGCACAAAAAAATGTGCTGAAAAACTCGGCTTATACTTGAGTATATACAGTATTTGCATAGGACTAAAGCTGACGACTGGGTTCTGTCAAACAGTCATGCTGGAAAACCAGAATTCACTCAGTGCTTGAGGCCAAGGGGCGCAAGAGCTGATTTCCAAATAGTCCAAACAGAGAACTAAAAAAGTAATCTAGACAAGCACAGACTAGCCACAAACATTGTGGGCAGGAGTACTTTAAAGCAGTGGTCGCCAACCTTTCAGACCTCACGGACCACTAAACTCAGAAATTGAATTACTGTGGACCACTAACATGAATTTTACATTCCTCATACACACAATGCTCTGTCTCTCTATTCCCTCCTTGCCCCCCCCCCCCCCACACTCTGCATCACACTGCTTCCTTACACAGACTCATCATTGGATCTCACGTCCTTATTCAGCCATGTGCTCAAGCTCTATGCTCCCTCCCACAGTCTGTGATCGGGGGGCTGCCATTGGAAGTCCCCTCCTTCTTCACCTCTGGCTCTCTGCACTACTCCCTGTGCATCCCTCTATGATCACAGGAGCTGCAACTCCATCAATACGGCATTGGGTATCAATACGCGCTGACAGTATTGACTGTCCATGGTCCACTGGTTTGCGACCGCTGCTTTAAAATGTATTGAAACCCAAGAAGAAAAACTGATAGTACAGTAGCTCACTTTTCCTGAAATGTGATGGCTACACTAGTTTTATTTTTTATTT
This sequence comes from Lithobates sylvaticus, assembly GCA_028564925.1. Lineage (NCBI taxonomy): Eukaryota > Metazoa > Chordata > Amphibia > Anura > Ranidae > Lithobates > Lithobates sylvaticus. The sequence goes on from CM053033.1 coordinate 46,100,333, forward strand.
TCCCCTACAATTAACACACTTCGTGTCCTTGGGTGACACCCGTTCTGAGTAGCAGTCTCACCCTAGGGCAGGCAGTGTGTTTAGGACCATATAACACTGTGTTAAGACTGTTTACAGTGGATATAGGAACAAATCACCCCATTTTGTTGCTTTGCAGCCTGAAATGAAGACAGTTTTTGTTTTATATAGCTGTATTTACTAGTGCAACTTATAACATCCAAGTGAAAGATATAACACCAATATGTCAGAAATAAATAAAAAAAAAAGAAAACAGAATCACTGAGTTGCAGTCTTGGTCATCTTACTTTACAAAAGTAATTAGTTAAGTTACAAATTACTTCTCCCAAAAAGTAATTGCGATAGTAAAGCCTCATACACACGATCGGACCGTGGACCAACTTTCCTGTGGATTTTTGTCCAAAGGGCGTTGGCCCCAAGTTGGTATTGCATACACACGGCAGGACTTTTTCTGCCAACTTTCACCAAATCCCTTGGTTTTTCTGCTCTTTACCGCCACCTTTGGTCAACTTCTGTATTGTTGTCTGATCTTTTGCATTGGTTCTGCATTGGTTTGTACAAAAGTCCGTTGGTTTTGTGTACACACGGTCGGACTTTGGTCCATCGGACTTTTGTTGGCAGAAAGTTGGTCCGTTCGCACAGCCAACAAAAGTCCGATGAAACCTGGAAAAAGTTGGTCCGATGGAGCGTACACACGGTCGGATGTTGGTCCAAACCACCTAATTTGCATGTTGGTTGTCAAAAAGTCCGATCGTGTGTACGGGCCTTTACTCAGTTACTACATTGGAAAAGTAATTAGTTACGCAGCAAAGTAAAGGCCCATACACACGATCAGACTTTTTGACAACCAACATGCAAATTAGCTGGTTTGGACCAACATCCGACCGTGTGTACGCTCCATCGGACCAACTTTTTCCAGGTTTCATCGGACTTTTGTTGGCTGTGCGAACGGACCAACTTTCTGCCAACAAAAGTCCGATGGACCAAAGTCCGACCGTGTGTACACAAAACCAACGGACTTTTGTACAAACCAATGCAGAACCAATGCAAAAGATCAGACAACAATACAGAAGTTGACCAAGGTGGTGGTAAAGAGCAGAAAAACCAAGTGATTTGGTGAAAGTTGGCTGAAAAAAGTCCTGCCGTGTGTATGCAATACCAACTTGGGGCCAACGCCCTTTGGACAAAAATCCACAGGAAAGTTGGTCCACGGTCTGATCGTGTGTATGAGGCTTAACTGTGACTTTTTTTATTTTATATTCTATACGTGTAACTAAGGGGCGGGTCTAGTATTACTGTAAGCAAGGGGCGCATTTATTATTATTGTTATATATCGTGTAACCAAGGGCTGCTCTATTATTACTCTAAATGTTATAGCGTGTAAGCAAGGGGCGGGTCTATTATTATTATATCCTGTAAGGGGCGGATGGCTACAGAAGAGGGCGGATGTTAAATTAATGGGCAGAGCTCGATATGTAACAATAATAATAAATGTGCCCCTTGGTTACAGTAATACTAGACCCGCCCCTTAGTTACACGATAGACGCCCCTTGCAGAGTAGCACAAGTTTTAGGAGCTTGCGGCATCGCCTCGTACAATTACATGTTAACTGCGCCTGCGCGTGTAGAGTTCACTCAGAGCTGTTTAGGTTCAGCAATTTTCGGAAGCTCCGTAGTCTTTCGTACTGCGCAAGCGCTGCGCCTGCGCAGTACATGGGGTCCTTATCCGGCGGGGGAACTTTTTCGTCAGGACACCGGAATTACACTACTGCCATCTAGTGGCGGTAGATGTAATTGGGGTAACTAAGCCAAAGTAATGGGAGTTACCATGAGGGGAAAAGTAATCAGTTAGATTACTCGTTACCCTCTAAAGTAACTGTGTTAAAGCGGAAGTAAACCCTTTGATTTAAATAGTTAAAAAAAAAAATGGCATGCCGGAAATGCTACCTGTCACATTGACTATACTTTCAACCAAACTGTCAAACCATCCAATGGCTGGTGTCATAACTGATCACATGTGCAACATCATGGCAGTTGAAGATTGAACAGAGGCCAAGATGGCAGCCTCCTTGGCTGAAAACGATAGGAAGGGTTTACTTCCACTTTAAGTAACTCGGTTTATTTTAACTCAGTTACTTACATCACTGCTGAGTTGGAAAAAAGATCACACCCCCCCCCCCCCCCCCCCCCCCCCCCCCATATGTCAGTATTTTGTTGGACCACCTTTTGCTTTAATTACAGCCTAAATGCCTCGGACCACAAAATACGTCGGAGCATGCGTGGCACTTTGTTCGTCGGAATTCTCTACACACGATCGGAAAAAGTCCGATCAGATTTTGTTGTCGGAAAATTTGAGATCTTGCTCCGACGGAAAAAGCCCGCTAGAGCCCACACACAACCGGATTTTCCGACAACGTCCGATCAGACTTTTTCCATCGGAATATAAGACCGTGTGTACGGGGCATTAGTATGCCACATCCTTTGCTGTTTTATTTTTTCATACCTGCAATTTACAAATAACATCAAAGTAATATAAGCTGTAGACATGGTCATTTTAAGCAGGGGTTTCCCAGGACCTGTAAATCATTTCTAATTATTTCTTCTGATTGGAAAGGCTTTGAAATGTCTTCCATTGTTAAAGTAATTTGCAAATGTAAATATGGTAAAGACTTGAGACAGTGTAATTAAAAACCTGCCTCTAGTTTGGAATACGGTGTGTTAAATTAGCATAATTGCATTACAATATTGCTTCCCTGGTGCTCAAATTGATTTCAGAACTGCAAGTTCATAGATGTACGTATATAAATTCAGCCACAAAGTTGAAATAAAAATATTTCAACTTTCTTACTCTTACTTATGTAAACTTTCTTATACTGTTTAGTCATATCTTGTGATGTAGGCACCTTTGTCAAACAGTATATGCGTACAGGGGGGGAGACCAAATGCGCAAACCACCAAGGGGGGGGGGGGGGATCAATATAAAAATCTAAATAAAAACAGAAATGCCGCAGCCACCATTAAAGTGTTCCCACACCAATAGTAAATGAAAAAGTAAAAAATGTGGCGCTTGCAAGATAAATGAACAATACCAAAAATCACGGTTAAAATGCACTACAATTAAATTATGTGGAATAAAATAAATATATATATGAATATATAAAAATCGAGTGCTTGAAACAATTATTTAAAATTCTTGCTAAAAATGATTCGTAAAAATTCTGAGAAAAATGTGGCGCTTTCATCCAGGCCCAGAAACCAATCCTAAGGGGGAGGAAACTCCAAAGAACGGTTCCACAGAAGCGTCTACTTATTAATATCAATATTCCAGTATATATAGCAACAGTGTATTGGACCGTGCTATATCAATATGTATGAGATAATTCAAATAAATCAATCCAAAGTGAGGAAATAACATAAATTTGTGAGATAAATAAATAAAATAAACATGAATAAATGATGAAGTGTAGTAATATAGGTGGTGAAAACGCACAACACGATGCGTGAATTAATAAAGAATGAATATATAAATTAATTATTTTCTGAATGGTACACAAATAACTATGTGCTAAATAAATGTGCAAAATGCAAAAAATGCAATAATTGCAAAGATTAATAGACAGGTGCAAAAAAAGGGGGTTAATCCAATTAATGAAAAAAAATGCAAAAATAGCAAAGATGTGCAAACAGGCATGTGAAAGAGAAACAAACACAACCATCTAAGAAAGAAAAAATCCAAATAATGACTGTGTTAATAAATAAATGTCCAGTGTGTTCAAAATTAATATACTACAATAAAGTGTCCAGTGCAATCAGGATTGTCATTGACAATAGAGCTCCCATACACGATACAATCGACAGCTCCTGTGTAATGGTTCCTCCTACTCAGAGTGCACTCTTTGTGTGGTGGTGGTGATCTCTTCCATGCAAGAAAGTGCCGATAAAAATTTTTCCCCAGCCTCTTACCTTCAGGCAAGAGGATAACCGCCTTTCAGTAACAAGAAGAAAAGGAGACAAATCACTTCCTTGTGGTTTCTCCAGATACGTGTCCTTACTGCCCTCTTAGATTCTCTCCATAGGTCCCGCAGACATGGGGGCAGAAAGAGGGAGACATTCCATTGTGCAGAATTCAAAAAATAAATTTTATTTAAGGATAAAATAAACTTACAGTTGGTAACTACAAACACAGGCAGCGGTATTAACAAAGCCCGACCCCGGCCGAGATCGTGCTTAGGTCACCTGACTCTGACTCCTCGCGCGTATCGCCACGCCCACGTGGCTTTCTCAAAGGATTTCCCTGATGAGTACAGTGGACCTGAGCAACACAACCTGGTCTATGATAAAAAAAACCTGCCTGTCATTGGATAATGAGAGAACAACACACTGCCGAAATGATAACTCCATTTTCTCCACTTGTTGGGACACTTCCATTGTTGGATTGACAATAATGTGCAAAGTAACTTAACCACTTACCCACTGGGCACTTAAACCCCCTTCCTAACCAGACCAATTTTTAGCTTTCGGTGCTCTCACACTTTGAATGACAATTACTCAGTCATGCAACACTGTACCCAAATGAATTTTGTGTCCTTTTTTTCACACAAATAGAGCTTTCTTTTGGTGGTATTTAATCACCGCTGGGTTTTTTATTTTTTGGGCTATAAATCAAAAAATACTGAAAATTCGGTAAAAAAAAAAAATAATTCTTTGTTTCTATTAAAAATAATTGCAGAGTATTGGCGAGTATTGGCAGAGTATTGGCAAAGTATTGGCGAGTATTGGCAGAGTATTGGCAAGTATTGGCAGAGTATTGCAGTGTTGCAGTGTTGCACAGTATTGGTAGAGTATTGCACAGTGGTGGCAGAGTATTGCACAGTGGTAGCAGAGCATTGCACAGTGGTGGCAGAGCATTGCACAGGGGTTAATCCTCGACATTACGTAAAAAGGCTGTTTGATCCTCTATGCACAGATCCTCCCCTTCTTGCATTGTGTCCAAAACATGTCTGGATAAGACAGAGTTACTGGAGTCAGGCTGCACATGCTGAGTTTGATGTGTACTGTTAGAGAGTTTTTTTTTTCCTGGGAGGGTGCATGTTATCAGCACAGGGCCAATCAGCACTGTCCAGACAGGGGGTCAGGGGTCCTTCATCCTGATAGGACACCCAGTGCAGTATGAATACTCCTCCTACTAGGATTACCAGGAACTGTAATGCCCCGTACACGCGGTCGGATATTCCGATGGAAAAAGTCAGATCGGATTATGTTGTCGGAAAATCCGATCGTGTGTGGGCTCTAGCGGACTTTTTTCGTTGGAATTTCCGACGGAAAAAATTTGAGAGCAGGATCTCAAATTTTCCGACAACAAAATCCGATCTGACTTTTTCCGATTGTGTGTCGAGAATTTCGACAGACAAAGTGCCACGCATGCTCAGATCAAATTACGAGATCAAAGCTATTGGCTAGTAGCCTCTACGTAGTTCCGTTGTGCGCATCAAAAGTCACCACGTTCGTAACGATCGGATTTTCCAACAACTTTGTCCGACCATGTGTGAGCAACACCAGTTTCGGACAAAATCTGTATGAAAAAAACGGACGGATTTTGTGGTTGGAATTTCCGACCGCGTGTACGGGGGCTTAGAAGTCACAAGACTGCTATATACTGCTGACGATAAAGGGTATTTAGCAGTTTATATTTACTAAAATGATTGCATTTCCATGTTCTGTGTACTGTGGGAGAGCAGATATACTGAATGCAGGCTGATGGATTTAGTAACACTTTAATGCACATAAAAAAATATATAATACAGAAAATAGTGCACCTTAGAACGTCAAACCACCCTTGTTAAAAAAAACAGCTAATAGCAGGGCTATTCATGAAAATACATGGTAATCTGGAAGCATAACTAAATGTTACTGCATGGACACCAGGCATTCATAATCTGAAAGCAAACAAAAGTTATCCTGGCATGGACACTACCATCCACACACTTTATGAACTTAGATACCAGTGATATCAATTTCATAATAACAAAGTCAGAGTACTGTACTGGAACTCTACCGTCTTTGTGAATTCTTTTTTTACTATTATTTGATATCATAAGATGAATGCAATCAGTTTAATGTAAGTGCCTTTGTTACATGCGTTAAGGTTTTTCATTACTGATGTTTTACCACTTTGTCTAGTGTACTTTCTACTTATTTAAAAAGTCTATCCTAGAAATTGGATTCAGTATCTGATATCTTTTTTTCCATCTATAACCTATTCTCCTAATTTATAGGGCAGCACAGTGGCTTAGTGGTTAGCTATTCTGCCTAGCAGCACTTGGGTTGTTAGTTTGAATCCCAACTACGGCACTACCTGCCTGGAATTTGCATATTCTCCCTGTGCCGCCATAGACATGCTGGTAGGTTAGGTCCTGGTTAAATTGGCTTCATGTATGTATGTGAGTTAGGGACATTAGATTGTACAATAAATAGAACTTTGATCAGTGTATGGCCAGCTAAAGAGCCTTATTTGTATGCACAGTCCTTTAGCCACTTAAGGACCGCCTCCTGCACATTTACTTCGGCAGAATGGCGCGGCTGGGCACAACAAAGTACAGGTACGTTGCTCTTTAAGAGCCCAGCCATAGGTCGTGCTGCCGGCGGCGTGCTCGTGACCCGGTCCTGAGCTCCGTGACCGTGGCCGGTGTCCCGCGATCGGGTCACAGAGCTGAAGAACGGGGAGAGGTAAATGTAAACAAACCTCTTCTCATGCTTCCTAGTGAGGCTGTCACTGATCATCTGTTCCCTGTCATAGGGAAAGACGATCAGTGATGTCACACGCCAAGCCACACCCCCTACAGTAAAAAAACACACCTAGGTCACACTTAACCCCTACACTGCTCCCTAGTGGTTAACTCCTTCACTGCCAGTGTCATTTACACAGGAATCAGTGCATTTAAATAGCACTGATTGTTGTATAAATGACAATGGTCCCAAAAATGTCCGATGTGTCCGCCATAATGTCGCAGTCACAATAAAAATCGATGATCGCCGCCATTACTAGTAAAAAAAAATTATTAATAAAAATGCTATAAAACTATCCCCTATTTTGTAAACGCTATAACTTTTGCGCAAACCAATCAATAATCGCTTATTGTGATTTTTTTTACCAAAAATATGTAGAAGAATATGTATCGGCCTAAACTGAGGAAAAAAAATTTTTTTTTATATATTTTTTTACATTATCTGGGATTCACCACTGTGGCGGATGTATATCCACACAATGGTGGTCTCGTCACGCACTGGAAGAGAATACTGCTTGGGCACATTGATACCCAATGCCTCCCCTATAGTCCCAGCTTCTGTGACATCACTGCAGTGGGCAGCGGTTAATTAGTGGTGCGTGTGCAGCGAGGGAGAAACATCCTGTCTCCCCTTCACAGTGGCTGTTGATGTGATGCCAAATATTGCAACAGGAGAGCACATTGTTTAAATCTGTACAGAGGTGTATCTGCAGAGTGGTGCAGGGACCCATACATAATTGTACTGTGCTGATCTCCACCAGCCCTCCTCTTCTGTCCACCCAGGCACTTGTATATGACATCAGCTGGAATTGACGGGAGAGGAAGACTAGTATTAGAGTGAAGATATTTTAGGGACTTTAATTGAAGACATGACTTGGTAAGGTCAATTATCCATCCCTTGGGACTTTATGTGAAATTCTGGCCTGGTAGGGTCATAGATTTCCATCCCTGTCAAGAACAAAAGGGGGAGAGAGCAAGGAGGGTGGGACTTTGAGTGAGGCACGTGGTTGCAACACGGTAGATTAGTGAACAATTTTGGATTTTATTGATTGCCATAGGGGATAAACGCATATCAAGTAGAAACTAGATATAGGGGGGACTAGGGACTTTTTAAGAAAATATTTTTATTTAATATTCTAAAAGTTCATACAAAAGACTTTAAAAAATCCACCAACATTAATTATACCCAAAACAGGGTAACCATATCTATTACCGCTACTGAATCCTAATATACATAACACTTGGACAACATGAACCAACTAAACATATTGAATTTCCATATTATAATTTAATGTCCAACGATGAGGTAGGAATACAGTGGTAGCAGTGAGGTCATGGAGATTCAAGGAGAGTGGCTCTACATGTTTCGCGTATATATACATATCAGGTAGAAGCACGTTACAATAGTAAAATGGTAATACAGTACACAGGATCATAGCATGAATATCACAAAATATAGCAAGCAATAGCTTCCAAGGTTCACTAAACACAAATTAGGGTAAAAACGTAATTCATAATAAAGCTTGCAAAGCCTAGGACCTCATTGATCCTGAAGATGGGTATAAGTTGAAAACTTGGAGTTTTGTATGATATTTGATCGAGACATATGACATATGGCAGCTCTACGCGTTTCGTGGCTGGTGGGCCACTCATCATGAGCCAGCACATGATGGATCTATGAATAAAAATATTGGCTTAGAAAATATTGTATATGCAAAATGGGCAGTGGTGGGGTCAAATAACCCCCAAACCAAAACCATGTAGACTCACTGTGATTCGTCTGATGGTGGTGTAGTGCTGGGCACCGCAAACCATCTGAAAATATTCCCAACTGGGAGCTGCGGCGGGCATCTCGTCCGGTGTGCCCAGAGAAGAGAGGAAGACTGGTGGGGATTAGCGCTAGAATAGACACGTAACAGCAGCTTTCCTGCGCTGCTCTGCAAGTGAAGGAAACTAAACACTATTGCAGAGTCTGTGCTGTGCCCTGGTGACTCCTCTGTGCTGTGCCCTGGTAACCCCCCGTGTTGTGCCCTGATGACACCCCTGTCTAATTTCAGTTGAAGATAAAATTTGTGTGTGCTTATCTCAAGTTCGACCCAGAAAGAAGTACGTTTTATAATGTATTCTGTCATTTAATGCTGTCTCCAAAAATAACTGTTTAAATATCAACAGCTCGCTGATTATACCAATGTTCTGTGAGCTGTAGATATGAAAATTATTTCAGGGGTACCCCGAGATCTCAAACTTTCAAGGGTTTTTGTGCAGGAGTGCAATTATCCTGGCACACAGGCACAGTGCTGGAATATACAGTAAACTGATATGCTGTACAGTATGTGCAGCTTAGTGTACTTTCTACAGAAGACAGTGAGCAGGCAGGTAGGTTTATTTCACTACAAGTCTCTTCTGCAATAAAGAGCCTGCCTGCACACAGTTTTTTAATACTAGGCTTTTAGTTTCATTTTAATATGAAAAAAATATCTGATTCTAATTCCACTATAAGAGGTCAGGCAAATCTGCACACTGTAGAGTTTAATGAAACCTAAAAGCAATGGCCAGGGCAGTGTGAGTGCAGTCCATTGCATGACCACGGTAGATCAGAGCTCACCTCCATACTTGACCTCATACCCAAAACTGTACACATCTACATCTTCTGATAACCTATCAGAAAAAAAAACACTACTAGCAATTGGAGTTAATTTGTTGAATCTGCCTTTTATTAAACATAAGCTTATAGATAACCAAACATATCAATAATCATATCAATACAAGTAACAATGGTTGCAGGTCCTTGATGGCACCATATAACTCACACAGTGTCTGTGGCACCAGTTAGCTAAGTTTTGACCCCACCACCTCGGGGACTAACCAAGATGACCTCAGAACCCACCGGTCTTACCACTACCTGGTCACTATGAATTGACCCGCACCAACTAGAGAATGCCATACCTAAGATGGGTCCCCACTGTTTTACCGATAACACCAGGTTTAGACCCCCGTCAACGACCCCAAACAGCCAAAGGACAACAAAAGAAGTATAACATAGTATATGAATGTGAATTGGGGACCTTGGATTGTGGGCTCCTTGAGGGTAGGGACCGATGTGAGTGCGTGATGTGTGGAGGGCTGTGTGGAGTGCTGTGTAAAATGACGGCGCTATATGGGTACCTTAAATAAATAATAATAATAGATGAGAATCTTAATGAGACACAATGTATAGGGATAGGGACAACTGTAGACACCCACCCACGCTCACTCACTCAGGTTGAACTAGATGGACTGGTGTCTTTATTCAACCTTACTAACTATGTAACTAACTATGTAACTATATAGTTAGTCAGCGGAACCTGCTAGCCAGGCCTCGTCCACATCAGTGCCTGATCTCACTTATGCGCTTCTGGAAGAATGGTCAAACATTCCCATAGACACACTCCTAAACCTTGTGGACAGCCTTCCCAGAAGAGTTTAAGCTGCAAAGGGTGGGCCAACTCAATATTGAACCCTACAGACTAATGCCCCGTACACACGGTCGGAAATTCCGGCGGAAAATGTCTGATCGGGCCATGTTGTCGGAAAATCTGCCCGTGTTTGGGCTCCATCGGAATCTCAGACGGAAAAAATTTGAGAGCAGGATCTCAAATTTTCAGAAAACAAAATCCGATCGGACTTTTTCCGATTGTGTGTCGAGAATTCCGACGGACAAAGTGCCACGCATGCTCAGATCAAATTACGAGACCAAAGCTATTGGTCTACTAGCCTCTACATAGTTCTGTTGTACGCAACGAACGTCACCACATTCAGAATGATCAAATTTTCCGACAACTTTGTCCCACCATGTGTATGCAACACCAGTGTCGGACAAAATCCGTTGGAAAAAATCAAACGGATTTTGTGGTCGGAATTTCCGACCGTGTGTACGGGGGCTTAGACTGGGATGCCATTAAAGTTCATGTGTGTAAAGGCAGGCGCCCCAATACTTTTGGTAATATAGTGGTATATATATATATATATATACACACATATACAATTATATATATATACAATCCTATACCCACATTTGATCCAGAGTAACAAAAAAGAAACAATAAAGCATGATTCAATTTGCTCCAGCAGGGGAAATAATTCCTTCCTGATCCCACAAGAGGCAATCATATATTCCCTGGATCAACTTTACCTATAAATACTAGTATCCAGTTATATTTTGTACACTTAGCAAAGAACCCAGGCCTTTCTTAAAACAATCTACGTTGGTAAGTTGGCTATATCAGTACTACCCGAAAAAATAGGGCGGGAGAGAGGGACTTTCTTCGGAGGATTTCTTCTATCCTATACTAAGGATTTCTATACCTATCACTATATTCTCTTGCTCCTCCCAATCACCTTATCTAATTGATCAATCAGGTAAGCGTCAGTAATGACCACATCACTTAATATAGTTAACCCCTTCTGCCTGGTTCCCCTTCCACCCAGCCATATAGGCCTATTTCGTTCCTTCTCAGTTTCGGGAAAACCTAACAGGTCTTAGGTTGTCCCTTAAATGGCTGTTTACATGTACCCAACAAATTCTAAATGAATATGTGTGATAAAGAAAATCAGCAAATAATGTGTATTAATATAACATGCTATTTGCATCATAAGATGTAAAAGGAATAATAATTAGAACGTGCCACTTAGATTGTCAACAACATTAAGTGTAGAATAAAAAAGGACATTTAAAGTAGGCATCAAAACAAAGTTGACCTAGTAATTACGAAACAAGTCATCACAACCTCTTGCAGACTGAGGCTACTTTGTCTAGGAGCAGCTGTATTTGGATTGTGATGGTGATCTCAGAGTTCAGTAATATCCAAGGCACTAAGGATATTAGCCCAGTGCTATTTCAGTGCTCAGATTTAATTGTGCAGAGTGTTTGCAGCTTATCCATGTCACACACAATGAAATTAAACAGGGAAGTTAAGTAACATTTGCATGCTGATTTTCAAAAAAGGTAAACAATGCTAAGGTATTGCTTTATACTGAAAAACAATGTTTTTTTTTAAGGTCAACAAAAACATAAATTACTAGAAATGTATTTTATTTGTGCTGTGGTTCAATATTTTAGGAAAAAAACTATTACAATCATTGGTAATTACCTTTGGTAAAAACTACATGACAAAGCAATCAGCAGTGGCGTTGCTAGGGGGTGGCTTTTGGGGCTATAGGCCCGATTCTGGGCCCCATAGCCCCGAGTCTCTGCAGGGGTCCCCAAGGGGAGTGGAGGCTCTCTGAGGTCCCTGATTTAAGGGGGAGGCTCTCTGAGGATATATACACACACACACACGTATATTATATACATGTGTATGCCCGCCCAAGCGTATGACTTTCTTTACTACGCTGCTATGGGCTCTAGCCCCAGATCTTTTGTAGACCTAGAAACCCCCCGGGCAATCAGTATACCCAGAGATATAAGCTGGCCATACTTGGATCAAAATTTGTCTAGTTAAGCAGAACTGACCGACATGGGCGTCCGCAGAACTTTTTTTTCAGGGGGGGGGGCATCATTTTAAGGTCACCCATGCTCTGACCTTTTCGACGATGTCATTATCACATTATCATGGTCAGAGACTACAGACGTAGTACAGGTGATGGTCAGAGACTGCAGACATGGCCGTAGAGACTGTCAGAGACTGCAGACATGGCCCAAGAGACTGTCAGAGACTGCGGACATGGCCCAAGAGACTGTCAGAGACTGCATACATGGCTCAAGAGACTGTATGAGACTGCGGACATGGCACAAGAGATGACCAGAGACTGCATACATGGCCCAAGAGACTGTCATAAACTGCATACATGGCTCAAGAGACTGTAAGAGACTGCGGACATGGCACAAGAGATGACCAGAGACTGCATACATGGCCCAAGAGACTGTCAGAAACTGCATACATGGCTCAAGAGACTGTAAGAGACTGCGGACATGGCACATGTGATGACCAGAGACTGCATACATGGCCCAAGAGACTGTCAGAAACAGAGACAGAGAGAAAGGGGGTGAGAGAGAGAGAGGGGTGACAGAAGGAGACAGAGGAGGTGACAGAGAGAGACATAGGGGGTGACACAGAGAGAGGAGTGTGACAGAGAGAGACAGAGGGGGGTGATAGAGAGAGAGGGGGTGACAGAGAGGGGTGATGGGGAACATCACTCCTGATCCGATCCCTAATTCCAGGGGGGGGGGGGGGGGGGGGGGGCACTTGCCCCCGCTTGCCCCAACCTGCGGACGCCCATGCTGACCGAATTTTGATCCGTGTATGGGCAGGGTGGTTGTACAGAAGTTGATTTGCCTCAATCAGCACCTCCGGCTATAGCTTCTAGCGCTGATCAATGTATTCTGATAATGGGGAAGTCTCTCTGGCTTTGACTTTGCAGCTGATTAACCGCACACTTCTGCTCCATTCACTAAGATGGTGACAATTGCTATACTTTTTAAGTAATTGACCATAAGGATGAAAACTTCAGGGCTCTATCCTATATGATCCTATGTTGGACACCCCTTTCATGAGAGATAGACATATACATACCGTATATACTCGAGTATAAGCCGACCCGAATATAAGCAGAGGCACCTAATTTTACTACAAAAAAATGGGAAACTTATTGACTCGAGTATAAGCCTAGGGTGAGAAATGCGCAGCTACTGTAAGTGGAAAAGAGGGTCAATAATGCCCATTTGCAGCCTCACTGTGCCCATTTGCAGCCATAGGTCCCCCCCAAACTTCAAACTTGGCAGTTAAGGGTTCCTAGATGCCCCCTAGCTGCAGCCAAAATTTGGGGTCTCTGGACCCAAAGGCTCCATGACACGATCGCCGGGAGACCGGCGGAACATCGAGTCCGCCGGTCTCCCGGCGATCGTGTCATGAAGCCTTAGAACGTGGAAGTGAACAAGGCATTTCCCCGTTCTGTCTTGTGATATGACAGAGATCACCGCTCCCTGTCATCAGGAGCGGTGATCGCTGTCATGTAACTAGTAGCCCACCCCCCCATAGTTAGAATCACCCCCTAGGACACACTTAACCCCTTCATCGCCCACTAGTGGTTAACCCCTTCACTGCCAGTGTCATTTACACAGTAAGCAGTGCATTTTTAATAAACCTACTTGGTGGCTGGCAATGTTTAAATGACCCAATCACAAAAAAAACCCTTCTTATTCCGCGTAAACACGAGCGGAAATTCCGCAGGCAAAAGTCCGATGTGAGCTTTTGGTCCGAAAATGCGACCGTGGGGATGCTCCTTCTGACTTTTTCTGGCGGAATTCCAGCCAGCAAAAGATTGAGAGCATGTTCTCAATTTTTCTGGCAGAAAAGGTTTCCGATCGGAAATTCCGATCGTCTGCACCAATTCCGACGTGCAAAATTTCTACGCATACTTGGAAACGACGCATGCTCGGAAGCATTGAACCTTATTTTCATTTTCTCGGCTCGTCGTAGTGTTGTACGTCACCGCGTTCTTGACGGTCGAAAGTTCAGAGAACTTTTGTGTGACCGTGTGTATGCAAGCCAAGCTTGAGCGGAATTCCATCTGAAAAACCATCCAAGATTTTTCCGACGGAAATTCCGCTCGTGTGTACGCGGCATTATAAAAGATCTTTCTACAAACAAGCACACTTGTACCAGGCGAGGGTGCATATTTCTCTCCTGTGGAGGAAGGAGGGGAGAGATACAGTGATGGAAACAACCGCAATAAAAAACAGCAAAATTAAACAGTAGAAATGTGTTTTAAAATCATATTTATTGTATTTACTTGTCACAAATGACATTCTCAAATTAGAATGGGTATCTTTTAACTCCAGCTAAAAATAAGGTAAGGATAAAAATCCGTAGCCAATTATAAGATTAATTACCAAAATAGGCCCCGACTTCAGGACTCTGCTCCTAGATGTCCTCAGTTTGATGGTCTTCATCATTCATCCCGTTTCCTCTGAGCCCAGGCTGCCCTGGACCCACCCCAGTCTATTACTGGACATTAAAGTGGTTGTAAACCCTTACAAACCACTTTGACCTACAGGTAAGCGTAGATTAAGGCTTACCTGTAGGTCCAATAAATATCTCCTAAACCTACATGGTTTAGGAGATATTTAGCAAAAAGGAGGCTGTCTACGGCGCATGAGTATGCCGAGATCACGCCGATATGCCGCTCTCGTGCGTATGCGCGGGAGTGACGTCATCGCCGCTCCAGCGAATGACAGCGCTGGAATGGCGAGACCAGGAAGTCACTCCGGGATTGATGGCAGCGGCGGAGGTCGTGGACGAGCGTTGCTTCGGGGGCTTCGTTCTCAGGTAAGTTATTCATAATGAGCTAGTATGCTATGCATACTAGCTCATTATGCCTTTGCCTTGCCAGTTCCGTTTTTTTTTTTTTTTTTAAGGAAGCTTTACTTCCTCTTTAAGAGAAGAAGTAACACGGTAGTAAGCTAATTTTTCAGCTTTTTCTTCCTATCAGCATACTACTTGTACTGATTCTTCTTCTTTCACTCCAGCTCTGCTATAGAGCATAGCTCCCAACGGCCCCTGATTTCGAGGGACTGTCCCTGATTGTCCCTCTATCCCTCTTTTCTCCTCATTTGTCCCTCATTTTGGTCTGATCTATATAGTTGTATATAAAATGCACTTTTTATCTTTCAAAAAGTGTTTCCCAGTGCTAAACCTCTCATCCAAATTATAAATTGCTGCATTTGTAAATTTTAAAAGCCAATATAAATGAATAGTAGTGGTAAAAAAAATCCCTTGTGGATTTAATTAACATTTTTATTTGGTTAATTCTCCTTTAAGGGGGTGTGGCAGGGGGGCGTGTCCTATGCCTACATACATTTGCTAGTAGGTGTCCCTCATTCCCATCTCAAACTTTTGGGAGGTATGTATAGAGCCACTGCAAAAAGTTGATACCAGGTCAAATGCATTTCTACATACACATGTAATAATGATTACAAGCTGCAGTTACTATTGTTTTTTTTAATATCTGCCTATAGTACAGCTTTAGTCCCTTTCTACCCTGCTCCAGTGCAGTGTTCCTGCAGCGCGGGTGCAGTACCGCTTAAGGCCCATACACGCGATCTGACTTTTTGACAACCGACATGCAAATTAGCTGTTTTGGACCAACATCCGACCGTGTGTACGCTCCATCGGACCAACTTTTTCCAGGTTTTATCGGACTTTTGTTGGCTGTGCGAACCGACCAACTTTCTGCCAACAAAAGTCATATGGACCAAAGTCCGACCGTGTGTACACAAAACCAACGCACTTTTGTACAAACCAATGCAAATGATCAGACAACAATACAGAAGTTGACCAAAGGTGGCGGTAAAGAGCAGAAAAACCAAGTGATTTGGTGAAAGTTGGCTGAAAAAAGTCCTGCCGTGTGTATGCAATACCAACTTGGGGCCAACGCCCTTTGGACAAAAATCCAGAGGAAAGTTGGTCCACGTTCCGATCGTGTGTATGAGGCTTTACCCATGGTTTTTGTGCAAGTTTCCCATAGACTTTTATTAGATCGGGCGGTTTTGGTACGTTTTCTCAAAGCGCACCAAAATTCCTGCATACAGTGTGGTGTGAAAAAATGCAAACTAAATGCATTTTTCTTCAACAGACTGGAGCTCGTCTGAAGGCTCAATAGACTGTCCATTTCAATGCTCCGCAGTTCAGATGTGGTCCAAATGAATGAATGAAACCTCATTCTGACATATCAATAAAGTTAGAAGAAAAAAAGCACACAGTACAATGCGCCTAAACCCAAATTGCACCATCCCCTCCGGCCCCTTACACTGCCCCTTATGCTGCACAGTAAAACCTTGTGGGGGTAGTCAGTGCAAATGGGCTTAACACAGGTTGTGTGTTACTTATAGTATTACCAGATGAAAATAAAGGGAAAAAAGCCTAAAAAGAGAAAAAGAATGCAGCCACTACTTTAAAGCGATATAAAAGCAAAAATAAAACATTTACTATATTGCAGCTTACCAATTCTTTGATGTGGTGGCTGCATTCGTTTTCAGGCTTTCATCTTTCTATGTTCACCCACTAATGACTGGTAAGCTGCAATATATGAATTTTTTGCTTTTTGCTTTTGCTGCTTAGCCACTTTAGCTGCAGTACCTGTATGCCCCTTCTGAAACATCTAGTGTTAATGTAAATAAAAAGTATTAATTATTTCACCCTTTTTAAAAATGATTTTTCTGATACAGAGTAAATTATTTGTCAAATAAAGGCTGTTTTAGAAAATTGTGTATTTTTGAACTTGTCATTCAAATACAAGAGAACAAAGCGAGCTAAAACAAATCAAGTTTGAATATATATAGTAAAATCAACCAAAAAATTTGATCACACTGGGGCGCTTTGTAGGCGCTACAGCGCTAAAAATAGCACCTGCAAAGCGCCCTGAAACAGCCTCTGCTATCTCTCCAGTGTGAAAGCCCCGAGGACTTTCACACTGGAGCAGTGCGCTGGCAGGATGCTAAAAAAAGTCCTGCTAGCAGCATCTTTGGAGCGGTGAAGGAGCGGTGTGTATTCCGCTCCTGTCCATTGAAATCAATGGGGCAGCGCTGCTATACCGCCGATTTAACCCCATTTTCGTCTGCTAGCGGGGGTTAAAACCACCCCGCTAGCGGGCGAATAGCGCCACTAAAACGACGGTAAAGCGGTGCTAAAAATAGCGCTGCTTTACTGCTGACGCCGCCCCCGCCCCAGTGTGAAAGGGGTCTAAAGAATATTTTAACCACTTCAATACCAGACACTTAGACACCTTCCTGCCCAAGCCAATTTTCAGCTTTCAGCGCTGTCGCAATTTGAATGACAATTGAGCGGTCATGCTACACTACACTCAAACAAATTTTTTATCATTTTGCCCCCACAAATATAGCTTTCTTTTGGTGGTATTTGTTGACCTCTGCGATTTTTATTTTTTGCGCAACAAACAAAAAAAGACAGAAAATTTTGCAAAAAAAAAAGTTTTTCTTCGTCACTGTTAATTTTTTTTTGTAAATAAGTGCGTTTTCTTCTTCAATGACGGGCACTGATATGGCTGCACTGATGGACACTGATAAGGCGGCACTGATGGGCACTGATGAGGTGGCACTGATGGGCACTGATGATTGGCACTAATAGGCGGCACTGATGGGCACTGATAGGTGGCACTGGTGGGCACTGATAGGTGGCACTGGTATGTGGCACTGATGGGCACTCATAGGTGGCACTGATGGGCACTCATAGGCGGCACTGATGGGCACTCATAGGCGGCACTGATGGGTACTTATGGGTGGCACTGATGCATACTTATAGGTGACACTGATAGGTGGCATGGATGGGCACTGATAGGTGGGCACGGATGGGCATGGATGGGCACTGACAGGTGGCACTGATGGACACTGATGTGTGGCACTGATGACACTGATGGGTGGCATTGCTGGGCATCCCTCTTTTATAACGTAAATATGAGGTGCCAGTCAGTGCCCATTTGTGGGCACTGATTGGCATATTTTGGGCATTTTTTTTAACATGTGGATGGCCATGGGGGATGTACCTGGCCATCCACATGCTGGGGGCTTCCCTGGTGGTCCTGGGGGCTTCCCTGGTGGTCTAGTGTGGGCATCTGAGAGGGGGCTGTGCTGATAAACAATCAGCGCATACCCCCCTGTCAGGAGAGCCGCCGACCGGCTCTCCTCTACTCGCATCTGTCAGACGCGAGTGAGGAAAAGCCGATCAAAGGCTCTTCCTGTGTACATCGTGATCAGCCGTGATTGGACACGGCTGATCACGTGGTAAAGAGCCTCCGCCGGAGGCTCTTTACTGAGATCGGTGTAGCGGTGTGTCAGACTGACACACCGCTCCACCGATCGCCGCAATGCACGCCACCACGGGCGTGCGTCGGCTGTTATCCTGAAGGACGTCATATGACGCCCAGTCACGATAACGAAACCACTTCCCGGACGTCAATCTGCTATTGATGCTATTGACCGGGCGGGAAGTGGTTAAGACCCCTTTCACACTGAGCCACCTAGGGTCTGGTATGAATATTAAGGGGAACCCCACACCAAAATTTCTTTTAAAAATGGCGTGGGTGTCCCCCCCCCAAAATCCATACCAGTCCCTTCAGTTCTGGATTTTAAGGGCAACCCCATGCCAAAAAAAATAAATAAATGTTGTGAGGGTTCCCTTCAAAACCCATACCAGACCCTTAGCCGAGCATGTAACATGGCAGGCCGCAGGAAAAGAGGGGGGGTGAGAGAGCGCCCCCGCTCCTAAAAAAAATACCAGGCCACATGCCCTCAACATGTGAAGGGTGCTTTGGGGTCCCCCCAAAACACCCTGCCCCATTTTGATGGGGACAAGGGCCTCTTCCCCACAACCCCTGCCCGGTGGTTGTGGGATCTGCAGGCAGGGGGGCTTATGGGAATCTGGAAGCTCCTTTTAACAAGGGGGCCCCCAGATCCCGCCCCCCTATGTGAATGGGTATCGGGTACATTGTACCCCTACTCATTCACCAAAAAAGTGTCAAAAAAAAAAAGTAAAAATGACAGTTTGTGACAATTCCTTTATTAAAAAAAAAAATGTCCTGCGATGTCCATCCATCTACAAACACAGCGCAGACGGTTCTGAGAAAAAAACAAAACTGAAAGACTCCACAACTGCGGTGTTTTGGCTTTGACAGCTGGTATATAGGCAAGGGTGGGGCCACCCAATGATGTAACCGGGTGACCCAGCCCCCTTTTGACATCATGTGAAGTCACGTGACGTCAGGGGGGCGGGGTCACCCGTTTACATCACTGGGTGACCCTGCTCTCAGCTATATAATGGCTATCATCGCGAAAAAAGGCTGCAGTCGGTGGGATGCCTCGTGCCCGTGGAGGCAGAGTTTTTCCGTTCTTTTTTCTCTGGACCGCCGGCGCTGGAAGATGGATGTACATCGCGGGACCCCAAAGCACCCTCCCCATGTTGAGGGCATGTGGCGTGGAACAGTTCAGGATGGGGGATGCTCTCTCCCCCCCTTTTCTTGCGACCTGCCAGGTTGCGTGCTCGGATAAGGGTCTGGTATGGATTTGGGATTTTTTTCCTTTAGAAATTTAATTTTGCTACTCTCATTCGTTACACTATGTACGGCCACTATTTAAGCAGCGTGTGGGGTGTGGACTTATCCCCTTGAGCCACGATTGGCCAAAGGCACCCGGCCTTTGGCCAATCATGGCTCTCACAGCAAAGTGTGCTGTGATTGGCCAAAGCATGCACGCCTATTAAAAAAAACATTGTACAAACAGTGTACATTGTGTAGACCATATTAGGAAAGAAGAATTTAGCATTAATGCAGAAATGTAGTCAGAGCTGGGCAGAGTAGAACATCCAGTGATCTGATGATAACCTGTCTCAGGCTAGTGCATGAGATATGTAAATCACCTGTCACTCACAGCAAGGGGGCGTTTTTGACAAAGTTTTCAAGACTGTCAAGATTTCTCTAACAGAACAATAAAAAAGGATTGCTCAGGCCTCGAGTAAATCTGTGTGGCAAGACTGGGCTCAAATGAAAGGAAATCTCATTCTCTACATTATGACAGAATTTTTGGGTTTACATCCACTTTAAGGGTTCCTAGATGTCCGCTAGCTGCAGACAAAATTTGGGGTCTCTGGACCCAAAGGGTCCCGAAATGACATTGCTGCAGAGGGACACAATTGACCGACTTTGGGGCCCTGTATCTCGGGCTACTTGGTGCTAGGAACCCAAAATGTGGTGTGCAAACCCAGTGGAATTAGCACTACAATATATCCAAAGCTGGGGTTCCAAGCACTAAGTGGCCCCGAGATACGGGGCCCCAAAATCGGTTCGGTAAATGTCAAGCACTTTTCTGCAGCAGAGAATGACATTTTACGAACCAACTTTGGGGTCGCGTATCTTGGGGCCACTTAGTGCTAGGAACCCCAGCTTTGGATATTCTGATAGATTCTGCTGCAGAAAAGTGCTTGACTCGAGTATAAGCAGAGGGGGGCACTTTAAGCACAATAAAATGTGCTGAAAAACTTGGCTTATACTTGAGTATATATAGTATATATATATTTTTTATAATTGTTTATTTTTACATTTTGATAAAAAAATTTGCAGAACATATTACTACATGAAGTATAGATAGACATGTGACACACATATGGCTATGCAGAGCCTACTTCCAATTGTACTGAGTTAAAGGTTGACATGTATTCGCAGTAACTAACCATGGTACCAGAAACAAAACAGACAAAGAACACAGACCACACACACAAACAATCAAGTGTCCATTTCTCTCTCCCTCTTAAGTAAAATACAGATTACTACCTATAAAGGTATGAGCGGCATACAATTCCAAGCTACAATTCCATCAGAGGGAGAACAGAAGAAAAGGTACAACATCAAATAGATTGTTGAGATATAGGTAGATCGGCAACCTGAGATATGGAAGCATCCAGCCATGGCTGCCATATCTTATCAAACAGTTTTGGTCAGGCCTGGCCTGCATAAATTAGTTTTGATTTAGGCAGTTTAGATTTGACTAGGTGGCGAACATAATGCATTGTGGGTGAGACTTCTTCCAGTGTAATTGAATGAGGTTTTGTTTGGCTACAGATTCACTTTAAATCCACAACAAAAATCAGGCACGGAATAAGGATTAGCCCATGGGTATCTACCAGTAACAAAGTAGAATTTCATCCAGAACCAAATAAACAAATATGGTTTTATCCCCACCAAGGTTTTTAAACAATAGGATTTTGGTCTCTCATTCTTAGTCCTTGCTCAAAGATCTAGACCAGTGGTCTCCAAACTGTGGCCTTTGTTTGCCTTTATCTGGCCCATATGGCTCTATTCCACCAAATGACACCAATGACGGGGCACCATTCCCTCTACTAACACAATCAATGAGGCACTATTCTTCTCATTGATATCAACAATGGGGCACAATTCCTCACACTTAAACCAATGATGGGGCACTGATGCATTTTACACTCCCACTGTTCAAAGTCCACCCCCCTGCCTGAAGGACAGTAAATTGGCCCTTTACTTAAGTTTGGAGACCCCTGATCTAGACTCTTTGTAAACTGGATTTCCTGGCTCCCCTTGTTAGGGTATTGCCCATATATTCCCAGGGAGAATCCAGTCAAGGATATCACCAGTCCCCTAATATGAGAAGTATGTATTCTTACATTCTATTCTTTACAGGCTGAGCTTTGCAATATGAGCAGCACCTGGAGTTTGAGGAATCCTCCCTGCTAAATTTTACGTTTGGTAACAAAAAAAAATAGGGTTGAGTTTGTATCAGTTTTGACTCGCATACCCTCTCCTTAGGTCAAATTTTAAAATTGGATTAAAACATTAAAGGGGTTGTAAAGGTTCATTTTTTATTATTAATTAATTTATACGTAGATATGTATGTAGCAAACAACACCCAGTTTGTACATTTCAAAAGGAAGTACTTAAAGGGGTTGTAAAAGTTTGTTTTTTATTTTCTAACTAGGTTCCTTTAACCACTACAATACTGGGCACTTTCGGCCCCTTCCTTCCCAGACCAATTTTCAGCTTTCAGTGCTCTCGCTCTTTCAATGACAATTGCGCGGTCATGCAATGCTGTACCCAAATAAAATTTTTATCATTTTGTTTGCACAAATAGAGCTTTAGTTTGGTGGTATTTATTCACGACTCCGTTTTTTATTTTTTGCGATATAAGCGAAAAAATTGCGGAAATTTTGAAAAAAAAAAACGATATTTTCTCCTTTCTTTTTTAAACGAAATCCAATAAAATCTAATTTTGTCATAAATTTAAGCCAAAATGTATTCTGCTACATGTTTTTAGTAAAAAAAAATCTGTTAAGTGTATAATAATTGGTTTGCGTGATCACAGACATATGTACGCAAATGATCATGTACAGATGTGTGCAGGTGATCACGGACATATGTGTGCAGATAATCATTGGCACATGTGATTTTACTGGGACATATGTGGGGGACATGTGTTTTTATTATTTGGGGACATGTGTTTTTGTTTGGGGACATGTGTTTTTATTTGGGGACATGTGTGTTTTGGGGACATGTATGTTTTGGGGACATGTGTGGGGACATGTGTTTTTTACTGTGTTTTTTTACACTAGACTGGTGATCAGTGAGTAAAAAAACAGCTAGTACTCACTGATCACCAGCCGGCTGCAGCGATCCGCTCTCCTCTCCTCACCGACGACTTCCGTGTGAGGAGAGGAGAGCCGATTGCCTAGCAACCGGCTGTTTGCTTACATCACATGATGGCCGTGTCCAATCACAGCCATCATGTGATCAGGAGGGCCAATCACAGAGCCCTCCTGCCGATACGAGATGCGCCGTGTCCAGGTGACACGAGCGCATCGGGATCCCGCCGCTGCGCGGGCACGCGTGCCCGTGATCCCGTTACTTCTGAAGGACGTTCTGGAACATCCGATCAGAAGTAGACGGCTCCCAACCGGCCGTATATATACAGTGGCCGGGTGGGAAGTAGTTAAGCTAGTGCATTGTTGGTTCCCTTACCTTTTCCCTCGATTTCCCTTCTAAATGTTTTTTTTCTTTGTCTGAATTTCTCACTTCCTGTTTCTCCTCAGTAAACTTCACACCATCATCCGAGCGGTGTTTAGTCAGCCAGAACAGCTTACTGAGGAGGAACAGGAAGTGAGAATTTCAGACAATGAAAACAAAGAAAAAAAACATTTGGAAGGGAAATCGAAGAAAAAGGTAAGTGAACCAACAATGCACTAGCTTAAAGGAACCTAATTAGAAAATAAAAAACAAACCTTTACAACACCTTTAAGTACTTCCCTTGGAAATGTACAAACTGGGTGTTGTTTGCTACATACGAATCTACGTATAAATACATGTGAATACATTAATAATCTGTCAAAAGACTAAATTAAAACCCTCATAGTCAAATTCTTGAGCATACCATGGATAAGTTGCAAAATTCACTGCATCCACTGAGAATAGTGAGGTCTCGGGTATTGCATCACTGAAAGCTCTTAGTCATACTTGATACATAATTACAAGTTATAAAGAATTTTTCTAACCACACCTTTTAGCTAATTATTTTCCTAGACACACCTTTTAACTAATTAACAACGGTTACAAATCAAATGTATCCTACAAGAAATGCATGGTCTTTATCATGTGAATAAAATGAAAGTCAAGCGTTGGCTGTTATTATATGTTGGGCCTATTGTGTTGGCATAATGACTGACCTTTGCAAAATAAAAATTCAGTGCTGGGTCCACCTAGACGTAACATGTAGTCATTGTTTTATTTTTAAATTATCCGCAACTGCAAATAAATGTGCTGCACTGTTACAAAATAAACAATACAAATTAAATATATTTGTGAAACCCCAAAAATATCAGCAAATAACATAATTGTGCAAAGAAACATAATTGTTGTTACATGAGTCCAACAAAGTCTCTGCAAGTGAGAAATCCAAAAACAATCATAGAAGTCAAAAAGCTTCTTTCCAGCAGGTGATGCGGCCCTCACAATATGCTCTCATCCTATTATATTGACACTCACAATAAAGGTCCAAATACGCTGTTGTACAACCAATCAGGTCTAGTACACCCTCTGTTTTATCTTGCCAGGGATAAGCCTCATACACTCCACTGGATCTCTAATCGTCATCAGCAGCTTAGGTGGTGGGTGGATGGTTATGTGCAAGTTATATGCTCAAAAGACAATATAAACTGGCATAATGTTTTTTTATTCATACAAAAATAAAAAATTAAATACCACTCACATGTTAAAAAAGAAGAATGCATATATCCCCTTTAAAACTCACTCATGAGTTGTTATAAAGGCTATGGATTGTAAACACCAAATATACAGTATCTCATAAAAGTGAGTACACCCCTCACATTTTTGTAAATATTGGAGACTGGGTCGCAGGGCAGTATTTCAACATGATAATGACCCCAAACACACCTCCAAGACGACCACTGCCTTGCTAAAGAAGCTGAGGGTAAAGGTGATGGACTGGCCAAGCATGTCTCCCGACCTAAACCCTATTGAGCATCTGTGGGGCATCCATGGAAGGTGGAGGAGCGCAAGGTCTCTAACATCCACCAGCTCTGTGATGTCGTCATAGAGGAGTGGAAGAGGACTCC
The DNA here is from genome assembly GCA_028564925.1 of Lithobates sylvaticus. Lineage (NCBI taxonomy): Eukaryota > Metazoa > Chordata > Amphibia > Anura > Ranidae > Lithobates > Lithobates sylvaticus. The sequence goes on from CM053033.1 coordinate 46,125,272, forward strand.
AGTGGCAACCTGTGAAGCTCTGGTGAACTCCATGCCCAAGAGGGTTAAAGTGGTTGTAAACCCTTACAAACCACTTGGACCTACAGGTAAGCCTAGATTAAGGCTTACCTGTAGGTCAAAGAAATATCTCCTAAACCTACACGGTTTAGGAGATATTTGCCAAAAGACAGGCACAGCTGTCTACGGCGCACAATTTACAGATGGCTACATTTATCAAAGTCCCCGTGTGGGAGCAATGTCAAATGAGTAATTTTGTAGCACTATCAATATTCTCTCCTTAGCTTTTCTGTTGCTAGGATGAGTATAGCCATTTTAGTGCACTTGCAACAGCACAGTTGAGTGCTATCTGTGATACCTTTTTTAATTGCACTAACAGTTACATTTTCTGGACAAGCTTTTGGAGTGAATCTGATTGTTCTTAGTCCAAACAGTGGTGCATGGACCTGGAAGAAGAATAGGGTACACCCTGATGCATGTGTGCAAAGATATGGAAGTGCACATGAAAAAAGTATCACAGACAGCACTCGACTGTTCTGTTGCTGGGAAAAACCTAACATCAGTGACTGAGAGGACTATGTTGCTGCAATTCCACTAATATGAAGCTCATGTTACCCAAGGCATCAGCTGATGTTCGTGGCACACCAGTTATTAACTGCTGTAGATTTATGTTCTGCAGTCAGATACAGCAGCTGTCAAAAAACAAACACGTGAAATAATCAGATATTTATAGCAGTTACAAAACTGTGCTTTAAAGTTGCTGAAGTAAGGCTAGCCATACACATACTTCTCTAAACTAAACAGTGTGGATGAAGGAATCACTCCCTGCCAGCTATTGTATTCTGACAGCTGAACCCGTGGCTGTCAGAATACCCAACCAGTGAATGCGTCTGATTGGATACAGTTGCTGTTTGGCCAACAATTTTCCCTCTGGCTCCTTCATTAAAAGTCAAACTTTTGTTGCGCTGAGTGGTGCCGACAGGGCCACCCACAGCTCAGATTTCATCTTAATCAGCAGAATTTGGTCCAAATTTAAGCCTTGTATGGTAGGCTTATAGAGGAACTCCAGTCATTTTTGTGGTTATTAAAAGTCAGCAGTTACAAAAACTGTAGCTGCTGACTTTTAATAAACACACACTCACCTGTCCCAGGATCCAGCAATGTGGTCACCCGAACTGTCGATTCTCTCCCTCTCCTCTCCCCGGCATTTCAACTGTGGGCACCCGGCTGTGACTTCACAGCCGGGTGCGCACTGCGCATGCACGAGTCACGCTGCACCTGCTGAATGGTTGGGCAGTCTTCTGGGACCTGTGACATGCCCCAGAAGACTGCATGGAGGGAGGGGGATAGGAGATCCGAGCAGAAGTGGGAGCGACTACCTGTCAAAAGTAGGTACCCGCTATCCCTCCAAAAAAATGACGTGCCAAATGTGGCAGGATGGGGGGATGCTCAAAGCGGAACTTTCCCTTTTGGTTGGAGCTCCGCTTTAACATGTCCCTAAGGACTTGCTGTATTTCCTTACAGCAACAAGGCAGATTAAAATTCTAAGCCTCCAATGTCCTTGCTAAAAATAAAAAAAAATAAGACCCCTTTCACATGAGCGGACCAATTAGGTCCACCTGTGAGTTTTTAAGGCAGACCATCCATTACTCTCTATGGAGTGGTGTATGTAAATGGACGTGTGTGTTTATGCCCACCGACATCCGATCCTATCCCCAAATAACACATGGATGGTAATTCGTTCCCCGTCCATCTGGCAGATCAGATCGGACAACAGTCGAATGTAAACGAACAGGCAGTCCGTTTACATCTGACCGCCCATAGAGTAGAGCGTGCTGTTGTCCGTGTACACTCTGCATAAACGGAGCGGACCTCTCATCTGCCTGCTCAGCAGAGATCAGCGGACAGATCCCCCGCTGAGCAGGAGGATAAACTGGTAAAGTCCACCCAGGTGAAAGAGCCCCAAAATGTGATTGCTTCTCTGCACTTTAGATAGCACATAAGAAAAGCCCAAAAATTTGTGGGAGGTGACTCAAATATTTGCTGTCTTCAAGATCTTTGGGTGCTGAAAAAAAAAAAACAGACTTCAACATACTTTCACATGTATTTAATACTTGGTCCCTCCTATGGGCTGTGGTTCCATCCATTGGTCTCAACATCTCTACTGTTTTCTGAATTTTAACTTGTATCCCTACAATAGAAGTTTTCTCTCAATTCCTGTGCGGTCATGTAACAGAAAGTAAAAGGTAGACATGTGCAATTCGTTTTTCGTTTTTTTTCGTTATATTCGTTCATTCTTTATCGTACGAATGAACGAATGATTCGCTAAAAATTTTAACGAATCGTTTGAATCGAACGAATACGAAAAACAACGAAAATCCGAAATAACCAAATTAGAAACAACGAAACTACGAAAGAAGAAAATCCGAAAAACGAAAACAGGAACAACCAAAATCAAAATGAACGAAAAAATTTGTACATTCATAACTTTTTATTTTCTAAATTGGTAATTTTCCGTGTCCCTTACAATGGCGCTGCTTAACGTGCCTCGAATGGATTGAACGAAAAAATTCGTACATTCGTAACTTTTTTTTTTGATTCGTAATTTTCCGTGTCTCTTACAATGGCGCTGCTTAACGCGCTTCGAATGGATTAAACGAAAAAATTCGTACATTCGTAACTTTTTTTTTTCGATTCGTAATTTTCCGTGTCTCTTAAAATGTAATAATAGCATACGCATTACATAAAATTATGAATTATGCTCCGATTACGAATCTATGAAAACAATGTTACGAAAGTACGAATAAATCAATCTAACGAAAGTACGAATGTAACTAAATCTACGAAAATACAAATGCGTCCGAATTTCGAATAAACGAAAATTAAACTAACAGAAAAACGAATCAACGAAAAAATAACTCTTACGAAAATACGAATCGTTACGAATACGAACACCGACGACTTACGAATTTACGAATCGTTACGAATACGAACACCGACGACTTACGAATTTACGAATCGTTACAAATCAACAGAAACGAAAGAAACGAAACGAAAATAAACAAATTTTTCTGTTGTGCACATGTCTAGTAAAAGGAAAACCCAAAGAAGAGCACAGGCTAGAAAAGTCTGTTTTTGGATAAGGTGTCACCAGGACATAAAGTGAATGAGTAGAAATCCCCAATGTGGATCTAGACAGCAAAAGTCTACAAAATGTTTTGTCTTAGGTAACAATTTAAAGTAAGATAACAGGTAACAAAACAAAATAACTCTGGACGGCTGATTTAGATATATTAGCAGACCTCCACCCATAATAATATAAATTACAGTAAAGCTTTTGCATCGGCTAGAGTTTTTCTTTAATGGTTTCTTTTTAACAAAGAGCACACTCTTCCATCATGTTGCAATGTACCAAAACCACAATCCTGTAATAGCTGAAGCAACATTCCAAAATGTACTATTTGTTCAAAGACATCTTTTATTTGCATTTTTATCTGTCATTTTTAATTCATTATAAGGCTTTCAGTAAGATTAAAAATAGATTGAACTTGATCTTCCTCCAGCAGACATAAATGGAGAAAATTATGTTTCCAAATGTTTTTAAGCTATTTTGCATTATATTTACAGACAGTAAAATGTCAGCTTGAAGTCATTTATAAGAGAAATTCATATTTTCTATTATACTATGCAAATTAACTTTTTCATATACGGTAATCAAAACTCAACTTTCTGTGTAGAAAAATGTGTGCTAAACCATCTTTCCATTACATCAGTTTACGTTTCTCGACAAAGTAAACCTTCCACTAACCTGAGCAAATTAGGCTGAGCATGGAATTGAAAAACGCACAAGCAATTGGTCACCTTCAGTGAAAAACTAAATGCGAAAATGACTAAAGTATAGGCAGACGCAGGTATATGCAAATCTGGACTTTTCCAACAAATTTAATTTCTTCCTCGTTTACATCCTGAGCCTAATGCCGCGTACACAGGATCGGAATTCTCGTTGGAAAAAGCTCTGATGGTTTTCCCTTCGGGAATTCTGACGGAATTTCGCTCAAACTGTCTTGCCTACACACGGTCACACCAAATTCCGATGGTCAATAGCACCGCGACATACAACACATTCGACGGCACTATAAAAGAGAAGTTTAATGCTTCCGAGCATGTGTCGAATTGTTTCCGAGCATGCGTCGGAATTTTGCGTGTCGGAATTGCATACACACGATCGAAAAATTAAGAACAGGCTCTCAATCTAAAGTCCGTCGGAAATGCCGACAGAAAAAGACCGATGGGCATACACATGGTCGGAAAATCCGATGAAAAGCTCCCATCGGACTGTTTCCATTGGAAATTCCGGCCATTACAGAAAAGCTAGACCTCTGGGGCAGCATGCAGTCCTTTGGCATTTTTTGTGCCTGTGTTTTCTTATTGCCCAGTTATAGCAAGGATTTCTAGCAGCCTCATGTAATATGTTTCCAGTCTATGACTATCTCCTGAAGCATGTCCCCAGTCTCCAACAACTCCTATAGTACACTCAATCTCCAACCATCTCTTGTATGCCCAGACTCTTTAACTAACTTTTGTATTTTGCCATTGGTCTATGACTATATCCTTTGTGCTTCTGCTGTCTCTGATAATGAACGATCACTGAATCTTATGTACAGCCCTTTGCTGATCTAGAGTTCTGCACTTATGGCCCCTCCATGACAAGAAAGTTGACCACCTCTGGGCTAAACCAAGCTAACTCCAGATTAAGCCAATATAGCAATATACATTTGCATGACCATAGTGTAAATATTTGCAACATATTGCAGCAAACTTTTTTGCACCTATTGAGATCTGCCTCGTCGGTATACTGCTGCCCAGCCAGCAAACTAAACAACCTAGCTAATTAGCTGTCGACATATCAGTTTTAGTTTTCCTCTTGGGAGATCATGACATAACGTCAGAGCAGCTGCAGTGCTGTGCAGATTACATTAATGTGGACCCCAAAAAAACAGTGGGGGGGATTTACTAAAGCTTGAGCGTACAAAATCTGGTGCATCTCTGCATAGAAACCAATCAGCTTCCAGTTTTTTTTGTTGCCAAAGCTTAATTGAACAAGCTGAAGTTAGAAGCTAATTGGCTACCATGCACAGCTCCACCAAATTCTGAGTGCACCAGTTTTAGTACATCTACCCCCCTGTTTTTTCACAGAGAGGGTTATTGTTTTCTGTGAGGGGGTACTTATAATACAGTAAATGTAACATTTACCAATCATTCCTTGCAGATGTATCTTACTGGTACACAACTGCAAGTGTATCTTACTGGTACATATGTTTGAAATTAAAGTAACCGCTTCAGCTGTACTGGATGTTTGGTGAATGTGATATTCACTGCTTAAGGCCCCTTTCACGCAAGACAGATCCGCAATGATCCGCCCCGCGAAGATCCGCTGATCCCAGCTGAGCCGGCGGATGACAGGGCGGTCCGCCCTGTCAGACCTCCGCTCTCCTCTATGGGGGATCGGATGAACACGGACCGTCCGTGTTCATCCGATCCGCTCTGCAGACGGATGGAAAAATAGGATTTTCCTCCGTCTGCAGAACCGGACCATAGTGGAGACGGACGATATCGGGTATCAGCGGATGTTCATCCGCTGACACCCGCTATTACTTAGGGATGCATGTATGTCCGTATTTCATCCAAAAACGGATGCATAAAATACGGACATGCGGTCTGCCCGTGTGAAAGACCCCTTATAAATACACCCTTCAACTTTCAAAGGGATTTTTTAAGCGTACAGTTTTGTGGCAAACACTCTACTTAAGAAATTATTATACAGGATATATATATATATTATTATTATAAAATGTTTTGACATGTGGTTTTCAATGAATGTAATCACTGCTGATAAGATTTTATATGATCAGTTGGAATAGCCCGTGTTTGTTATAGGTTTAACAATCTAGTATGAAAATTGCGCTAAACTACCAGCCTTATATGTGTTGAAAAAGCAAACTTCTGAAACACAAGTACGGCTCAATAAAACCAGAAAACATACAACATGAGAATCTTCACAAGATCTCAGCATGTGTTTAGACTTTTTGGAAGGACGACAGGAAAGATCTCTGGTGCCGCACATCCACGGAGTCCTATGGTGGTATTAGATGGGCATGGCCTGGCGGGAGGCCAGGCTGAGGTTATCTCTCTCATACCACCATAGGACTCCATGGATGTGCGGCACCAGAGATCTTTCCTCTCTTCCTTCCAGTGACTACAGGAGCAGGGAAGAGCTCAATCCCTTGCTGGCCCTCCTGCAGTGGTTGCAGTATCACCCACACTACTTCCCATAGTGATCAAGCCTGAGCGGCACACTAAACAAACCGTGGGTCACAGTGTTTAGACTTTTTGACTATTTTATTTAATTGGTGGTTTAAACTTCATTCTCTTTTACAAATGGCCCATTCTTGTTAATTTTACAATTGTCAGAAACTCTTGTATGTTGTTATTGCTCCCATGTTCTTTGCCATGTAATATGAAAAAATAGTAGTAATGATGTTTGAACGCCCACCTAAAACACCGCTCTGCACCTTGAACCAATAAACCACACGATAGTGTATATAAAGTGAAAAACCTAATATACACTTAAAATCAGCTACTTAAATAAATGTAAAAATTGTAAAATACAATATAAAAAGTCCTAGATAAGTCCTTAAAATATTGTAGCAGCGCTTCTTGTCCAATTTATTTAATTAGACAAGCTATCATAAATAGTCCATAAATGAGAAACAGGTAGCGGAGAAGATCTATCGAAGCATTTGCTGTGATGTCTGTAGGAAACTTCCACCATACACTCCACCACATGCGGAAAACTTCCCCTACGGGAATGCCGAACTTCCTGTGTTCAGTTACCATCAGGACAGCTGCTCAGGTCGACGCAGGACTTGGAAGCTAGTGGAGATCACCAGAGTAGCAGTGATTACTACAGAGATTTCCGGATATTTCGGGGTTCCCACAGGTATGGCACATATATATTTGCATTGGTTCAAGCTGAATGCTCGGTTCTCACAGCTCCGAAACCAATGTAAAAATTGCCATACCTAAACTTCAGCTGGTCAGGTCAACTCTGTCTGCATCATTTATTCAGTTAGGCAGTGTAAAAAGCAAAGCTAATGTGCAAAGTTCCAGGATTTTAGTATTCATAGCAGACCAATGAAGATTGTTTTCTGATTTTTTGCTATCAGCGTCATTTAATTTACAGACAGCTCTGTAAAAAAAAATTTAAAAAAGTAAAAGAAAAAGTAAAAAAAAAAAAAATGTAAAAAAAAGTAAAAATAAGGTAAACAGTAAAAGTGACATTTTGCTTAGTAAGAAACAGCCTTCTTTATTGCAAGTAGGAAGTGTAGGAAGTAGGAAGTGTTAGCTAAGAGGGAATAGTTATCATGGCAGGTGAGCAGTAATTGCAATTTGATTAAAGTTACAAATAAATAATGCACAACCTAAATATTTAAAAAAATTAAACCTGAGGATTGAAAGAGAATTAGAGTAAAAGGTACATAATTGGATTTACAATACTTCATTTCTTCCAGGCAAAATGATGAACACACTCTTGGTATAAATATGTGCATTGCAGTACAATTTAAACTACTACATAACTGTAACAGGGAGTATATTAGAATTCAATTAAGATAAAGTTGAATATTCCACTAAATAATAAGCCACATCATTTTTTGCTTCAGTAATCTTTGGCAGGTCTTCTAAATTAAACAGAAGTAGTCTATTTTATGTTCTTGTGTAAAATACTGTTTCTCTCATTTTAAATACAGTAGTTTGTACAAAAATTTCTAAGGTGTTCTGCAATCGATGGAATTAAAGGAGCTCTCATTTACATATTATTCTATTATCCTTCAAAGCCAAAAAAAAAATACAACATACACAGCCATATTTGTAATTTGGAACAACTTAATTTTAGGCTATAGAGATATTATTATTCATTATTATCATATTTTTGCTGCTTTGTTGCGTTGGTATGCACTGTCCATTTTTTTTTATATGATAAGCGCTACAGCATAATGGCAGTGCATAAAAATGCATGACTATCGAAAACACAAAAACAAATGCAAATATAGATGGAAAGGTGTAAATTCCAATCTTGAATTAGCTCTTATATAAGACCCCAGTTGATCAAGAAGAACTCTTATTTAAAGTGCTGTAATAAAATCAAAAGGTGCTTCAACAAAATATTAGTTTAAGGGTGTGCACACTTATGCAATCATATTATTTTCGTTTTTTAGTTTTACTATCCTCCACCTAAAAGATTTCAGTTTGTTGGTCAACTGAGTTGTATAGTTTATAGGTCACAATTAGAGGTGGAAAAAGTTCTGAAATGATTTATTTATTTTTTTTCATTTTTTTACATCACAGAAACCTGACATTTTAACAGGGGTGTGTAGACTTTTTATATCCACTGTATATAACAAAAACAAGAAAACAAACACATACAAGCACATATCCCTTTAAAGAAAATGCAAGTACACAAACATACCTGTAGATCTGACTAAAATGGGTTCAGCTACTAGGTCCTGTTGTGGACTGACAACACACATCGTTTTTGTAATCAGTGTATTGTGAGGGCAGCGAGACCTCAATAGATACAATAGTTTAGTTAGAGCTAAAAGATACAATAGCTTAGCTGTATTTTTTCTATATTCTTAGAGATATATTGGTTGCATCCAAAAGCCGTGGATCCCGAAGAAGCAAGCGCTACTGTTAAACGCGTTGATCCCTTACACCTTTCTGGGAATTTGATTCATGCACCAAGTTATCAAAATCAATATGGCAGTCTGACTAATGTGTGTCATTTATTATGTCCCCTCAGAGGTTGCAGATGGGCATCGATCAGGCTGTACTAATGGCAATGGTAAGGCTGTATTCATGGCAATGGTGGGGGGGCTGCATTCATGGCAACGGTGGGGCTGCATTCATGGCAATGGTGGGGCTGCAAAGGGCATTGACCCTTATTTTGCTTTACAGTTCATTATTTAAAATTTTATTTTTTTCATGAAACTTTCCTCTTAAAGTGAAGGTGTGTGTTAAACGCAGACAAATATCATGCTTGAGCTCATCTCTTCACCACACACAGCCACAAAAGCAAGAGAATTCTTGTTGGGCAGTATATTAGTGCTCGGAAGAACACACTAAGACAGAATTCTAATGGTTCAAAGAATGTCAGGCAAAATGGTCAACCCTCACACATGTTCACTTCATCAAATCTGCCCCTCTTTCAAAAAAGTTTGGACACCCCTATCCTAGGTATATTCCAATTAGGCTTCAGGAGGTCCGTAAATGGCCTACACTCGTAGGAAGGCCATTATTCAACTTCAGAGCTGCACAGTTTGTTTTTATCTACAGACGCCGGTTATCTGCATAGGCAGTTTTTTTGTAAAGGTGAACTATCCCTTTAAACTGTTATTTCAAAATTGATGCTTGTATTGTCTTTGATACTGCGAGCTACTGTCATGTGGCAGAGTAAAATGCAAGTTATGAAATTTCAAATTAATCCATATTCTATTCAGCATAACCTAACTACATAAGGTCATCAATTGTTGTGTAACCAGAATGTAAGCAGGTCAAGATGTCCTTCATAATGCCACAGTGTTATCTTAATAATTCAATTCATAGCATTAAAAAAAGACGCCAAAAATACACTTTATATGTCAATTATTTTCAAAAAAGAAAAAAGATTAAAGAGGGAATAATAATTCAAATAAATGCTTACTTCTCAGCAAGTAGATTAAAACATATCTAAACCCAAAAACAAAAATGTAATATGTGTCAGTTTACCAATCCTTAGATGTGGTGCTGCATTTGTTTTCTGTCTTTTTCTGGGGTTTTCTCTTTATTTTTACCTGGTAATACTGCAATTAATATAATTCATGTCCCTGAGCAGCTACAATCACTCATCCAGTGTAACTAGACAGGCAGCCATGGTTGCCACCCAAGCTGGAATAAACATACTGTATGCCAGGCCTTTGTTCATCTCCATTACATGGTGGTTGACGGGATTACTGCTGTACAGGGCACAGATAAGATTGTTTTGCTTTCTGTGCATCCCACACTGCATTTCTAGCAAGACCAACAGGTATTTTCTATACTTGCTGAAAAATTATAACTAATGCAACCACCATATCTAAGGACTGGTAAGCTACAATTTTCTACATTGTTGGGTTTTGTTAACCTTTACACATAGCACATCTCAGCTTTCTTCTCTGCCTTCTTCCTGATTTTTACTCTTTTTGACCTCTGGACCTTTGAGTCACAAACCACGATAATGACATTCGCTAAAATTATTATTTTACATATCGCCTATATTCTGTGTTTATTTATAGGTGTCTGTACAAACTACCAACAACTACCCCAAATTCTATTTTACTGCTACTATATATTGTTCTTTTAATAAAAAAATAAAAAATATTCAAATTAAAAAAGGCATATCTAATGTCTTCTAAATCAAAAACGGCATCATAAAATTGTTTTGACAATCTCTAAACGAATGGAATTGTGTACACATTAAACACAAAAAGGGGCTACCGCCATATTTCCCTGGAGTGGTTTGAATGTTCTCTGTTATGCCCCGTACACACGGTCGGAAAATCTGACCACAAAAGATTTTTTCCGACGGATTTTGTCCGACACTGGTGTTGCATACACACGGTCGGACAAAGTTGTCGGAAAATCCGATCATTCCGAACGTGGTGACGTTTGTTGCCTACGACAGGACTACGTAGAGGCTAGTAGCCAATAGCTTTGGTCTTGTAATGTGATCTGAGCATGCGTGGCACTTTGTCCGTCAGAATTCGCTACACACGAGCGGAAAAAGTCCGATAGGACTTTGTTGTCGGAAAATTTGAGAGCAGGAGATAAAACTTTGTCCGTCACAAAATCCGACGGAAAAAGTCTGATGGAGCTTACACACGGTGGGAATTTCCGACAACATTGTCCGATAGGACATTTTCCATCGGAAAATCCCACCGTGTGTATGGGGCATTAGAATGTAGTGCCTTAGATCACCACTGACCAGAATGACTCAATACATTTAAGTAAACTGATTGCCACAGTTCAATAAATTTGAACTACAGCATTTAGGCACAATTAACCCTGCAGATCCATTGACTTGTGTAACTTACCCCTGGCAGATTTTTCAGACTAGGTTCACACCTGTGCATCTGCATTTTCACGCTTTCCAATGTATTTTTCATGCACTCCCTTTGAAATAGATGGGACTAAAAACGCACCTGCACCTTTCCTCAAGACGTACAGAAACTTAGGTTTGAACAAGCCCCATGGACAATAATGGGATTCTTCTTGATGTGCATTGTCGTGCAATGCAGACAGTGCTCGGGATTGAGCCTGCACGCTCGCCGAAGAGGTCGAGCCAGGACGCCGGCAGGGGAACTGTTTGAGGCTGCTCTGTGCAAAACTATTGCACAGAGCAGGGAAGTATAACTTGTCCTTTTTCCTGTTATAGTAGTTGTGTCTAGCTATGACTGTGCATGGGAAAAGACCCAGTGTTCTCTGTAACAGAGCAGGTCAGACATACCCTCTCCTTCACTTTAATATGGGTCTGTGGATTCAACAGGCTTCCTCATTGAGAGTATTTTTTTTTGTATTGAGTCATTTGTACACAAAATCAGTCAAAAAGGAAAAAGAAACAAAAAAAAAAAAAAGAAACAGGACGTGCAGCACTATAAAGAGGTAAAAAGGGTATAACTTTAATTGGACTTTAATAATGCCACCCTCTATGCAGCAACATACACACATAGCTAGACTGGACCATAGAAAACAAAAATTGAACGATAACCTGCAAACGTGTTCCTTTAATTTTATTACAATTAAGATTTTAGTTGTAAACCCATGTGAATACAGCTAACTTCAAGCGGTTCTCTGCAATAAACTATCACCTTCTGTGTCTGGGATCCCCCCAGCCCCCCCTCCCACCTTAGCCTGATTTCAATCAAGCGATGTGCCCAAGACCAGCCACTCTCCCTCCCCTTTACAGGGCAGATTGATAGTAGTGGGAGCCATTGGTTCCTACAGCTGTCAAACACAAATTCTGTGATGATGGAGCAGGGGGTGGGGCAGATCTGCACTGGATGTGTTTATAAATGCAGACAGTGTGGCTCAGGATTGAGCCTGCATGCTCCCGAAGAGGTCGAGCCAGGACGCCAGCGGGGGAACTGTTTGAGGCTGCTCTGTGTAAAACCATTGCACAAAGCAGGTAAGTATAACATGTTTATATTTTTTTTTTTTTATTAAGGGTTACAATTACTTTAACCACTTCAGCTCTGGAAGATTTGGCTGCTGAATGACCAGGCCATTTTTTTGCGATTCGGCACTGCGTCGCTTTAACTGAGAATTGCGCGGTCGTGTGATGCTGCACCCAAACAAAATTGACGTCCTTTTTTTTAGATAGAAATAGAGCTTTCTTTTGGTGGTATTTGATCGCCTCTGCAGTTTTTATTTTTTTTTATAAACAAAAGAAGAGCAACAATTTTTAAAAAAAAACACAATATTTTGTACTTTTTGCTATAATAAATATCCCCATTTTTTTATTAAAAAAGCTAAATTTTTCTCAGTTTAGGCCGATATGTATTCGCCTACATATTTTTGGTTAAAAAAATCTACAAAATAGGGGATAGATTTATAGCATTTATATTATTTATTTATTTTTTTACTAGTAATGGCGGCGATTTTTATTGGGACTGCGACATTGTGGCAGACACATCGGTCACTTTTGACAAATTTTTGGGACCATTGGCATTTACACAGCGATCAATGCTATAAAAGTTTACTGATTACTGTAAAAATGTCACTGGCAGGGAAGGGGTTAACACTGTGTTCTCTGTGTGTGTTTCTATCTGAAGGGGGAGGGGACTGACCTAGAGGAAGTGATAGATCATGGTTCCTAGCTATTAGGAACGCACGATCTGTCACTCCTCACAGAACAGGGATTTGTGTGTTTACACACACACGTCCCTGTTCTGCCTCTCGTGCCCGCGATCGCTCGTAGCCGGCGGTCATCGAGACCGTCGGCCATGAGCATTGGCACCCCCGCAGTGCAGCGGGTGCGCATGCCTGCTATCCCAATCCCGCGAGCCGACGTATAGCTACGACGGTTCGCGGGATCGTGCCGACCTGCCACAGTATAATGACGGCGGCTGGTCGGAAAGTGGTTAAACTGTGTTCAAACCATAACAATTAACTTATCTTACGGTATTTCTTATTTTTGGTCTGTAAAAAATACCTCTGAAAATGTTTTGTTCTATTATCTGTTCGATAAATGAAAGGAGGTGAGGAGAGGTATTCTATAATCCAAATAAGGCAAACAACCTAGGGTCACAGTGCCACTCCAAAGATGCAGAACAGGAGTGCTGTCACCCAATGACAGGAAGTGTGTTATTGGCAGGATCACCAGGTCACTACAAAGGAAAAAGGCCTGAAAAAAGCAAACGAATGCAGGCATTACATCTAAGGCAGACTTTCTCAACCTTTTTACCCCAGAGGAACCCTTGAAATCATTTTCAGGTCTCGAGGAACCCTTACTAAAACCAATTCATTGGTGGTCAGTGACAAAAAAATGCCCCTTACATTTGTGGTCATGTAGTGGTGGTAAAAAAGCCATCCCTATGGATGGCTTAAAAGAGTGTTGGCTTCATGCAACTGGCTCTACCAACAGAACTATTTAAACACCTTAAGATAAGAGGTCAATCAGCCACAGCTCAAGGAACCCCTATCAACCTTTGGAGGAACCCTAGGGTTCCACGGAACCCTGGTTAAGAATGGCTGATCCAAGGGCTTGTAAGTTGCAACATAATACACTTTTGTTCTTGGATTTAGATACTCATTACATATTTACTGCAATGATTTCAACATGCCTAAACTCTGTTTAATATAACAATAGACATGTTACAGTAGCTAAACCCCAAATGACCCGCGAACTGGGATAGGAATAGCACAAGACAGAAAACAGCATCAATGCACACTCTATACATTCAAGGACAAGCAAAAAATATACAGTTATTCCTTTAAACATTATTCAATCACATTTGTTGAGCCGCAGAAGATAAACTATTTTGCCCACAGCAGTTCCACTTAGCTTCCCAAACACATGACTATCACATGATTTACTTAAAAATGAAGCCAACAAAAGAACTATCATTGGAAACATTATAGTTTAAAGTGTGTCCTGAGATGAGTAAATCTTTGCGGGAAATATGCACATTTAGTCTACTACTGAAATGATAAGGAAAGAAAAGGAACTTTTAAAATAAACATTTACAGAAATGTTTGTGAATTTTTTTTATGTTTCATATTTTTAATTGGGAACCACTGGTGATCCGACAGACCTGTTTTTTTTTTTTTCATCTTTTGAGGACTCCGATGAGTCCCAGACACACTCCCTGACACACACAGAGGTCTTTACAATATATTATATTAATGTGAATACGGCAAATGGAGGCATATGATCAGAAGTACAGTAGGTTGCCAACCCAGATTTGTTTTTCTACTGACAACCTACTAAAATATTAGCGATCTAGACGTTTTATAGATTGTGCAATAAGGATCATATAATGTATTTTAAACAGTGATATCTCATTAGTAACAATTTTATTTCTCGTTCAAAAGTTTTTATTTTAAAAAACATTGAATATCAACAAATACAGAATATTTAGACAATTATAAGAGAATAATATTGAAGTACAGACGTTGCAATCTATTTAGAGATTTAAATTTCACAAGATCGTAAGTGGTGTTGCCACCAAAAAAAAAAAATTGGGCTTAAAAATCATAAAAAAAAAAATTTATTGGAAAAAATTTTTTTTTACTCACCTCTAAATGCCTGTTGCTAGGGGGTCCCTCGTAGTCTGCCTCTTTCATTGCCCGGGCAATGACGTCACTTCCCCTAGGCGCCGCACAGTCATCTGGGACCTGTCATGTGTCCCAGATGAGTGAGCGACGAATCACGGCGCACGGCGCTGCTCGCGCATGCGCAGTGGGTGCCCGGCTGTGAAGCCACAGCCGGGGTGCCCACATTAAGAATGCCGGCGCCGCGAGCGGAGTGGGGAACGAGGGGAGTCTCGTTCCCCCGCATCGCTGGACCCTGGGACAGGTAAGTGTCCGATTATTAAAAGTCAGCAGCTGCAGTATTTGTAGCTGCTGACTTTTAATTTTTGTTTTTTAAGGGGCCCTCCTCTTTAGCCTTGACTTCAAATATTTGTTTATAACTAATACTGTATTTTAAGAAAAGACTGAGTTTGAAAAAGATAATAGTCTTTGAATGAACAAGGGAAAAGAAAATAATAAAAGGAAATTAAAGAAAATAAAGGCTAATGAGAGGGGAGGATGACAGAACTCCGAAGGCAGATTTTGAATACACATTCTGTTGTTATAATCCTTGAAAGAGCATCAATCACCATGACAAGAGTATTTGATTGTCAAAGTTGTCTGGCATAAAGTATTTAATCCATGGTTTTCATGTGTTGTCAAACTTCGTCAAGAGATTTTTATCTAAAGCATCCATTTAAGCATGTATAAAAGATTGGTCCATTCTAAGTTTGGAGTGCGAGAGAATGGTTTTAAATTGAGAAGAGCTACCATTGGGTCTGGTAAAATTGAACAATCAAATAATTTTGAGGCTATCGAAAATATATTTTTCCAAAATATGTGCACAATTGGGCACTGCCACCAGATGTGCATGTGTGTACCTTGATCCGGACAGCCGCGAAAACAGAGGCCAGAATTGTCTATTGTAAATTTGGATATTCTGGAATGAACCAAATCCCATCTCATAAGAACTTTATATGATGTCTCAACCACCAATATATTTGTAGAAGAAGATTAGTTATTAGACAATATATGGGACCAAATCTTGGTATCAATCGTACAATCAAGGTCTTTTTCCCACTTAGCAACATAAGTAGGTAAAATAGTATTTGATTTAGTGATCAATTGAGTATAGATTAATGAAATGCGACCTTTAGTGTGTGGTTCTTTGAGACAAATTCTTTCAAATTGAGAAATGGTGTGTAAGTTTTATATAATAAGAAAAATATATAATAAGAAAAAAGTAAGTTTTCACTGGAATTGAGGAGAGGAGTATAAAAATGTTTGATTTGAAGATATCTAAATATTTCGGAAGGGGGAGCCCAAAGGTCTCACACAGTTCCAGGAAAGGACGTATTGAGGATGTTGAAGTTATATTATATAGACAAGTAATACCAGCCTTAGACCAAGCTTTAAAAGTTCTGGGAAATGTCCAAGCTGGATAAAAGGCCAGATTTTTGTGAAAAGAAAGTAGCGGGTTATGTGAGGATTGTAAACCATGTGGATTTTATGTCTATCCCAAATAGATAGAGAGTGCCTAGAAATTAGATTCCTTAAAGCTTTACGATCTGCAGGTCTTAACCATAATATATTGTTCATAGGAAGAGGATCGCAGTCTAAAGCTTCAATGAATACCGACATAGGAAACTCTGTAGTCAAGTGATATTTTGTTAATTGTGCTATTTGAGCTGCTTTATAATATGTTGCAAAGTCTGGAAATCCCAGGCCACCCATTGATTTAGGGAGAACTAGGGTTTTCTTATGTAGCCTGGGTTTTATTTTTCCCCAAGTGAATTGTAATACTTTTTGTTGAATCAATCTAAGAAAATAAGCGGGAATATGAATTTTAAGTGTTCTAAATAAATATAAAAACTTGGGAAGCATAGTCATTTTTATAATGTAATTTTTTCCGAACCACGAAATCGGTAATGAAGACCAGTTAGATAATAAATTTGTAAAATGTTTCAATAAAGCTGGGTAATTAGCTGCAAATAGATCTGAGGGATTAGAAGTAAGTTGGATACCTAAATATGGAAGGCTGCGATCTTCCCATTTAAAGGCTAATGAATTTTGTATAGATTGTTTTTCCTTTTCGTCGAGTGAGATATTTAGTGCTAAGGATTTTTGGGCATTAACTTTAAGGCCTGAGATAAGTGAAAATTCATGTAGTACAACCATAAGGTTAGGGGCCGAAACTTGTGGTGAGGACAGAAATAGAAGAATGTCATCTGCGAATAAGCATATTTTGTGATGACATCCACCTAATTCAATACCCGTGATTGTAGGTTCCATCCTAATTCGTTTTCCTAAAGGTTCAATGAGTAGTGCAAATAATAATGGAGAGAGTGGACATCCTTGATTTGTCCCTCTCTGTATATTAAACTCGTCCGATTTGTTCCCTGCATATTTAATGTAAGCTTTGGCTCATGACATAATGCAGAAATCCATTGCAAAAAATGTGGACCAAAGCCCCATTTTCTAAGGGTGAAGTTCATAAAAGACCATGATACCGTGTCAAATGCTTTCTCAATATCTAAAGAAAGAAAACAGGTGGGAATACAACGTATTTTAGCGGCATGTGACAAAAGTGTTGCACGTCTGATATTATCGCCAGCTTGTAAAATAGGGATGAAGCCTACTTGGTCACAGTGTATAAGGTTACCTATAATCCTGTTTAATCTGTTAGCTAGAATTTTGGCCAAAATTTTTACGTCCAAATTTAATAAAGAAATAGGGCGGTAATTTGACCAAATTGAATCATCCGTATGCGGTTTGGGGAGCATGCAAATAATTGCAGTCAATGTAGTCTGGGACTAACTGGAACTGGGAGGACGTGCAGTGACGTCACCGCACCTGAGACGAGGAGAAAGGGCTCCATGCATGCCGGCCGGCATTTTTAAAAAAGCGTTACTTATCTGCTCAAATGTGAGTACTTTGTACTGCTTGTTTCTTATTAAAACCCATTGCTTTTACTGTATCACGCTATGGTCTCCTCATTTTAATCCACATGGTCCATGATGTTACCCATTGATCGCCGAGCATCTACTGACTGCTGAGTTCTGAGGCTTGTGCTTTATCCATCTGGGGAAGTGTGGTGCTGGACGTTCTATCCTGTGTATGAGGAGCTGTGCTTTCTGATAGCTGCTCTCTGGTAAGCAGCTTTGATTACTGGTGGTGGGATTCACCTGTTGGATTTGTGTGCACTAAGGTGGTATCGTGAAGAAGTGGATTCATCATAGATTACATAGACTTCTGTTCACCATCTTTTTTGCCCTTTTCTATGGACTACTAATATGCCTGTGAAATCCCACTCAGTTACTATCCTGTTTAAAGTTTAATTTCATTAGTTCTTTTTTAATTACATGTTGTGGCACAGTTTTTTTCTGTTCTCTGTTATTTGGTTATCTCCCTACTACTGCAGCCTGTGTTTAAATATTTTAGGTCTACTTTTTAGGTCAGCACAGTCTTTTTTACATTAGAACTTGCAGCAGACTTGCAGAATGTTGGCAAAGAAAGTTGATCTGGAGTCATGCAATGCGGACATGGTGCAATTGTGCAAAAAACTTGTGAAGCCTGGCAAGTCTAGCAATAACTTAGCCAGCCATTTTCAAAATTGCAGCTCAATTGCTTGCTATCTGGGTTGTCTCTCTTAGCCTTTAGTCACAGCATCTTGCTGCATGGCCCGCATCTGGCCTATGGATTGTTTCTTGGCTTCTGGTTGGGGCACCTCTGACCCCTCGGGTGAGATCCTCTGTCTCCTGGCTGGGGCCCTGTGACCCCTGGGTGAGACCTTGAGTCTCCCATAATGGGAGCTTTATCCAACTGGGAGCTCTGAGCTATCCTCAGACCTGAGTATATAACGACCCTTTACACCTGTGTACTCAGACAGGTTGCAGGCATCTAGCAACCTGGACACAGGATTGTAAGTTCTAACCCAGAACTGTAGAATTCGAAGAAAGCCAAAAACACAGCTTTCTCCGCTCAGAAATGATAGTCCTGAACCTCGCATTAAACCTAAATGTGAATCCTGTGTCACATTTTCCTATACTGTTATAGTGACAGGGCTTCTCACTGTCACAATAAATATATATATATAATATATATAAATATATATATATATATATATATATATATATATGTATATATATATATGTACACCTGTACACTTAAGCTGGCCATACACCTATAGATTATCTGCAGATTTTCTATGGTTAGATGGAAAAAGTGGGAGATTCCTCCATCCACACAGTTTAGCGAACATGGAGAAATCTGTTGCACTTTTCCCATCTAACCATAGAAAATCTGCAGATAATCTATAGGTGTATGGCCAGCTTAACACATAGACAAGACTTGTGAGTGTGCTGGGGAACATATGATGGTGAAAACTACATGCTCTAAACATTGCAGCTTTTGGAATTTAAAACTTCATTCTTAGGGACATCCCAACCATACCTTTTTGGTCTGAACTCATAAATAACTAATTATTCCTTGTCCTAAGGCAGAAACTAAAATAGAAAATGTCACTTAACTGACACAAATATTTTTCTAGGGCTGCATATTTGACACAATAACACAAATATCGCACCACATTTTTCTTCAGATCCAACAAGATTTAAGAAGGCATATACAGCGATATCTCGGTTCACAAACTTAATTTGTGAAATGACTCTGGTCACAAATCAAATTGGTTGTGAACCAAGGCAAATTTCCCCATAGGGTTCAATGTAAATCAGGTAAATCCGTTCTGAACTTTTTTTTGTTTATATATAAAACTATGAAATATATGCACAGTACAAAAAAAGTATTTTAAACATATATTACATACGGTCTTTTACATTAAGCTGACGACCTCTTTCATGTGTACATCTAAAAAGAAAACTAAAGCACCTCTTTAATCCTTGTTTGAAACCATCCCAAACACCAATTTAAATGACTAATCTAGGGGCCAGAAAAAAAGCACTGTGCATCCAGAAAAAGATCATCTGAGGGTATGATAAAGTTGTAGAATTCATATGAACAGTTTTTCAATGATTCCCGATCAAGTGAGCCCATCCTCATGGTAGTCAGGGGGCAGTAACCCCTCTCTTAGTGGTCTGGTTCTCCTAAGACTCTCATCTTGCACTGCTCTTTTCAATATGAACGTGTCAGAGCAGAGAAAATGACTGCAGTTCGTGTTCGTGAACCAAATCGAATTTCTGAGAACTCTTCTGTTCACGAAGAGAGTTGCTCGTGAACCGAGGTATCACTGTGCCTTTTCCTAAAAATTGCTTTTCTATTCTATAAGTGTAGGTAAAACATATTTTTAAAGAACAGTTTTACAGGTGTGTAGAAGACAGACACACAACAAAATGCAGTTTCTCAATGAGTAGTATGTTTAACCAAGCAGAAACTCATGCAGGTTTTGGAAGTACTTCCACTTGTCAAATGAAAGCATATTTTGGTGCAACTCTAATGCCCCGTACACACGGTCGGAAAATCCGACAACAAAATCTGTCGGATTTTTTCCGACGGACTTTGTCCGAAACTGGTGTTGCATACACACGGTCGGACAAAGTTATCGGAAAATCCGATCATTCTGAACGTGATGACGTTCGTCCGTTACGACGGGACTACGTTCACGTTAGTAGCCAAAAGCTTTGGTCTCATAATTTGATCTGAGCATGCGTGGCACTTTGTCCGTCGGAATTCTCGACACACGATCGGAAAAAGTCCGATAGGATGTTGTTGACGAAAAATTTGAGATCCTGCTCTCAAATTTTTTCCGGCGGAAATTCCGCCGGAAAAAGTCCGATGGAGCCCACACACGGCCGGATTTTCCGACAACATGGTCCGATCGGACATTTTCCGTCTGAATTTCCGACCGTGTGTACGGGGCATTACGAACATTACAAGCTGAAAAAAAAAACGTGCAAACTAGAAAATTGGATGTGAACACAACGTCTGATTTTTGCACAATCTGTACAGTAATTGTTTGAAAATAATCGAATAGAGAAAAATGTGCATGATCAAAAGCAAAGAATGACCTGGAAGAAGGTGGCAACAAACATAGAAATCACACACAAGAAAGAACGGTTGCCTTTGTAATTTGAGAATTTTCACACAAGTTATATCCAAAACGACCGTGTACCCCACTTTACTAGAGCGATCTCGCAGCCATATGGTATTATGACAAGCTCTATTTACTCTACTGTGAGGGAGCATCTAGGATGCTTATACGATTCAATGGAAGTGTTGTTAAAAAGATTGTACTCCTCCAGTTTAAACAAATTGTAATGAGCCCTGAAGGCCTTATTAGGCTTTGTTCACACCTGAACGATCCGGATTGCAAGTGGAATCGCTGCGATTCTGCCTGCGATTCCAGAATCGCGACAAAACATAGAATGCATTGGTGATGCCATTATTTCTTATTGGCACCCCAAAAACGGTGCAATTTTGCAGCAATTGTCGAGAGACAAAACACGCTACAATAGCGGCACACATCGCAAAACGCTCCTGGCTCTGTGCCAAGATATGGTTCATGTGCTTCTGTGGAGCAATTTTGGGGCAGAGGGGGGCCCATTCAAATGAATGGTGCCACTCCAAAAACACTTCACTAAAAAACAAAAAAAAAACTAAAGATAACGAGATCACTCATGTGTGAATGCAGCCTAAAGGCAGAGTGGTCTGAATTCCTTCAAGAAAGATATTCAATTTGTTGAGACTAGACAGTGCATCTTGAGAGGCAATTCATAAACCAATAATATAAAATGTTGGTGTCCCCCTGTGGGACAATAGAATACTCTGGCTTCAGGGTATTTCCACCTCCATATAGGAAAAATTTAGCCAGCCAGGTATTCAAGAAAATAGAGCTAAATGCTACAGGGCATAGTCTATAGGTTATCAAAATAACTACAGTGTTAAAGTTTCCCACAATAAAAATGGACTCCCAGCAAACTCATACAATACCAATACCAGAAAAAGGAAACATTGCATAGAAAGGCTTAAAATTACATATTTAGCCTTATCTCCTCCGCCACAACACCCAAAGACTTGGAACAAAGAGTAAAAATTCATCTGAAGTGTACCACTACGTAGGCAGAGTGGTGGGCCTGTACAATTCAAGACCTCTTCAAAAATAATATTTTAGAACCCATTAAACATGTTTTCTGAAGTGTCATAATATGTGGATTATATCTCTTTAAGTAGTCAAACATTAACAAACCTTTCCTTTTTTTTTTAGGTCAAGACCATTTCATGAGATTATGTGTAAGGACATATTATATGGAGTACAGTATCAAAGAAAATAGGCTTTAACCACAAAAAAAAAAAAGTATTCTGCACAGTACCCACTACACCATTACATAAAACATATGTAAGGCATTTGCTGACTAATACAATAGTTGCCATGGCAATGTTACTAAAGCAAAATGAAGGTTGAAGGACTCTTCTAAACCTAGAAAGCTAATGAAGTTCTGGGGATCCTTGCTTTGCTTTGTAAGTAAGATGAAATATTTAAATAATCTTATGAATGTTTTAAACGCTTTTTTATAAATACATATTACTATGTATAGTACTTTGATATGCTGCTTTGGGTTGCTCATCCCAATATTTACTTTTGTGTGGTGTAAATGGATATTTATATATGTATGTGTATGTATGAATATATTAAAATTAGGGCTGTTACTGATTAAAATTTTCGTGTTCAATTAATCGATTTTTAAAAAATCAATTACAGTAATCGACTAATTTCGATTAATTATAACGCACATACAGATCCAACTACTTTTAGCTGATCTTGCACTGCAACTCTGAAATAGTCAGTGGTAAATGTGGTATACACTATATACAATCACCCGACACTAGTTAGTTTCCACAATCCATGACTTAACTTCACAGTTCACACAAATACGTTATAAATTCAAACTGTAGCACTGACATATAATTTTTTTTCCCCACAGTAGCATGACAATCCCTCCACCTCCAGTCTAACTAATCATTCTCATCTTATGGCATGGACCCCTGTGCAAAGAGGTGGTCATGCAAGCGGGTATCAAAAGGGTTAACACGGACCATAAACTTCTCTCACGTCTCCTTAGATCTCAGCAAGGACTCCAGGTCATGGGTAGAAAGAAAAGATCTAAGTGCTCACCGCTTAAGTATAGGATTACATTTTTGTGTTCAAACACAAACTACTCACATAAAGATGATAAAAACACAGCATGTAAAGTTGACAATCATGTTAGGTCCGTAGGGCAGCAGCGGGTGACGTCATGTGTAGCTCCTCCCCCGTATGCGTTACGTTTAATCAGAACTTCGCCGTCCCCGGACTCCTCCCCCTTCCCTTCGTTAGCAGACGGAGACACTTGGGGAAGGGGGAGGAGTCCGGTGACGTTGATGTCCATGACGTCACCAGATCTCCGACGGAACTCCCTGAAGACCCGGAAGCCGGCAGTGAGGTGAGTACCGATCAAAAGAATTTAGATTGATCAAAAAAATTATTTGATTAATCGAGGAATTAATCTTTAATTTCCAGAGCCCTAATTAAAATGCACAGTCTTTGACTAAACACATGAGTCGGGTAGCAAACCCTTCCTATTACTGTCCTGTTTACTAAGCACAGCAATATCTGAAAAATTTGGATAAGGGTCTAAACTGTTAGCCCCCTTTCACACGAGGCGGACTCCGCTTCCACGGAGCCCGCCTCTGTCCGCCGGCTCAGCGGGAGATCTCTCCGTTGATCTCCGCTGAGCCGGCGGATGACAAGTCCCTCTCTGCTCACTGAGCGGGGAGGGGCTTGCGAGCGCCGCTGGTCTCTATGGAGATATCGGATGAAAACGGACAGTGTGTCCGTTTTCATCAGATCTCACCCGATCCGATCCGCGAGCGACGGATCTGGACGTGGGGCCATCCGTCTACTTTTGGCGGATCGGACCGGGTCGGATGTCAGAGGACATGTCTCCGCTGACATCCGACGCTCCATAGACTAACATGTCAAAACTGACAGGCGGATCTGAACGGTCCGACCGTGTGAAAGGGGCCTTAGGCCTCATGTACACTGCTGCTGGTAAACGGATTTAGGAGCAATTGGGTATTTTTTTCAACTGCTTCTGAACTCTCCTCTATGTTATCTTATCAGTACATGTAAACAGGGTCATTTATAGTCGTTTCTAGGCAGTTGAGTTTAGAGGCCTTTTTTG
This sequence comes from Lithobates sylvaticus, assembly GCA_028564925.1. NCBI lineage: Eukaryota > Metazoa > Chordata > Amphibia > Anura > Ranidae > Lithobates > Lithobates sylvaticus. Next base: position 46,149,310 of record CM053033.1, read on the forward strand.
GAAAGCAAAAAATGGAGTTCAGACGCTGAGTTTGGAGGCATTTCAAGCACCAAACGTGGCTAAACGTGGTAACTCGCATTTCGTTTATAGGTGCTTTTCATTTTTGGCTATTTAAAAAAAATATATATTTTTTTTTCAAAAGCTTCTAAACACAAACGTGGCAAAATGCGCCAAAACGCCGCTAAACGACCCGTATACATTAAGCCTAAGGGAACAGAGAAAGGAGTATCCTCTTCCAAACCCAATTCAGACTCTCAATTTATTCAGCAATAGGTACAGTGCTCTAACCTATCAACAGTCATTTTTCATCCTTCAAACAACTCTAAACGAGTTAAAGGTAAACGCTAACTTTAAGTGATCGATCTCTCTTCTTCCATTCCCACATTTAATATGCAGGGTGTACTTGTACAAAAAATCTTTGACTATAAACAGGGGTTGGGCAGTACACTCTTCAGTGGTGTCATGTTGGGATACATGCATTATTATTAGCACCTGAATGGAAGCAAAGACAAAATATATATTTTCTATTTTGGATAGAGTAGAGAGGATGGTTAAAACTGTTGCCAGTTGATTTTGATATCTATGTCTAATTAGGGAGATTTCTCTTTACTTCCTGTACTGTAGACTCAACAGGAAGTGAGAGAATTAATCGATCAAAGATAGTTCAATTTGCATGCCACATCCCTAAATCTGGTGTATCAAAAAGGTGTCTGTAGTAACATATGGGACTTTTGAGGCACAATGTTTTAGTGAAATTTGTAACATTTATTTCATTTCTTTTAAAGAAGTAAACCTATAATAAAATACAATTATAAAACAGTCATTTTAAACCACTGCAGTGATTTATAACAAGTCTTTCCGCTCAACGCGTTTCATGGACATGGTCCTCTTCATCGGGAACTAGCAGACTTGCTGCCATCTAAATAGAGTGACAAAATTGATCTTAACCACTACAATACAGGGCTTCCTTCCTTCCTTCCCAGCCCAATTTTCAGCTTTCATCGCTCTCGCAATTTCAATGACAATTGCGCGGTCATGCTACGCTGTACCCAAATGAAATTTTTATCATTTTGTTTGCACAAATAGAGCTTTATTTTAGTGGTATTTATTCACGACTCCGTTTTTAATTTTTTGCGATATAAGCGAAAAAATTGCGGAAATTTGGAAAAAAAAATATATTTTCTTCTTTCTATTTAAAAAAAAAATCCAATAAAATCGAATTTTGTCATAAATTTAAGCCAAAATGTATTCTGCTACATGTTTTTAGTAAAAAAAATTCTGTTACGTGTATAATAATTGGTTTGTGTCATCATGGACATATGTACGCAAATGATCATGTACAGATGTGTGCAGGTGATCACGGACATATGTGTGCAGATAAATCATTGAGACATGTGATTTTAGTGGGACATATGTGGGGGCGATGTGTTTTTATTATTTGGAGACATGTGTGTTTTGGGGACATGTGTGTTTTGGGGACATGTGTGTACAGTGTTTTACACTAGACTGGTGATCAGTGACTAAAAAGCTGTAAAAAACAGCTCATACTCACTAATCACCAGCCGGCTGCAGCGATCCGCTCTCCTCAGCGACGACTTCCGTGTGAGGAGAGGAGAGCCGATTGCCTAGCAACCGGCTGTTTGTTTACATCACATGACGGCTGTGATTGGACACGGCCGTCATGTGATCAGGAGGGCCAATCACAGAGCCCTCCTGACGATCTGAGATGCGCCGTGTGCGGGTGACACGAGCGCATCGGGATCGCGCAATCCCCCTACTTTTGAAGGCTCCCACCCAGCCATTTATGTGCAGTGGCCGGGTGGGAAGTAGTTAAATATTCATACAAATATAGTGCTTTTTCATACATCATGCCATAATTCCCCATGTGCTGCAATAATGTGTATCCAGATATTCCTCAACATTCAACCATTGCTCCTGATGAAGCTGACCATGTCCATGAAATGCGTTGAGCGGAAAGACTTGCTATAAATCACTGCAGTGGTTTATAATGACTGTTTTATAATTGTATTTTATTATATGTTTACTTCTTTAAAAGAAATGAAATAAAATGTTAAAAATTTCACTAAAACGTTGTGCCTCAAAAGTCCCATATGTTACTACAGACACCTTTTTGATACACAGGAACTGCGAGAATATCTTTCCAATTTTAGAGAAATCCCCTCTTAGCCAATTGACATGTGAAACAAGTATTACCATTGGAAGACTTCCCACCCAATTCCTTATTCTGGTGGCAACTTAAAATGTTGGATTTACCCTCAGTTTCAATCCACACTTGTGTTCAGGACAATTAGAGAAGATGAATCTTTCTAACCAGGGACACAGACAGAAAAAAATCCTAACCACTATTTAAATCTAAAAAAATAAAGTTTTGCCTTTAGTTACTGTATACTTTAAGAAAAATGAAAGAAATTACATTAAAAAGAAAAGAGAAGGCTTTCCACAGATAGCATTTAGCGTAGTTTTCTTGTATATGCTGAATCCAGAGTTTAAACTGATTGTCATATTTGGAGTCAGGAGAGATTTTTGTTCCCCCTTTAGGACAAAAAAAATGGTAGAAACGTGTCTGGGGTAGGGGCGGACTGACCATTCAGGCACTCGGGCACTGCCCGAGGGCCCCATGCCACTAAGGGGCCCTGATAAAACCAGGGACAGTATGTAAAAATCTGTGTTTTTTTAAAAATCCCAAGATTAAAGCTGCCCCGCCTCTCCAGTACATTTTCAGTGTGTGTATGTGTATTCTGTGTGTGTATACTGTGTGTATATTGTGTGTCTGTGTGTGTATACTGTATGTGTGTGTGTATACTGTGTGGCCCCATAATCTATTGCCTGGGGGCCTCATAATCTCCTATTGCCTGGGGGCCCTATAATCTCCTATTGCCCGGGGGCTCTATAATCTCCTATTGCCCGGGGGCCCCATAATCTTCTTCTAATGCCTGGGGGCCCCATAATCTCCTATTGCCCCATGAATTGTCAGTCCGCCTCTGGTCTGGGGTTTATTTGCCTTTCTCTGGACCCACAGAGCAGTGGTTCCTAAAGCAGACCTAGTGGAACCTTACATTTTGGCCCAAATAAAAGAGGAAAATATGGCGTTCTGCTTGAAATATCCCCAAATATCTACTATTATATTTATTAGTCAGTAAAACACCTTCTCTTCCCCTAATCATAGTTGTCCCCAAACACACATGTAATTGAGACCTGTAATAATAAAAAATCATCTCAAATTGCCTTGTTTCCATCATCTTGTTAATGGAATACACATGGCAAAGCGAAAGGATGTTCAATCCTATAAAATGGTGATGACTGAATCTACTTTTATCAGTTTGACTTGCTAAACAGGAGATATGGTCACTCCGGAACTATAATCCAAATTTCAAATGGTTCCTAAACTGACACAGCACAAAAAAAAGTATATTTAACAGCCTAAAACAGAACTAAGAACATAACCTACATTTCGGTAGACATGTGCATTCGTTTTCGTCCGAATGCATTTTCCTCCAAATTTCAGGTGTTTTCGTTATCGTTTTAACAAACGATAACGAAAGTGCAGAATCCGAGAAACAAAAGATCCGACATAAACAAATGCTTTATTTTCGTTGTGACAACAGTTCGATATAGATAGGAGATTCAACGTGACGCTGACAATAACAATCTGTGTCTATCGAACCTGTGGTCGAATGGGCCTAACCTTAACTCTATTAGCCCAATATTATTCTACATAGAGAGAAAAGATTCGACATAGAGAGAAAAGATTCGACATAGAGAGAAAAGATTCGACATAGAGAGAAAAGATTCCACATAGAGAGAAAAGATTCCACATAGAGAGAAAAGATTTGACATAGAGAGAAAGTTCAACTTAACTTTTTCATAACAATCTGCTATTGTGTTAGTGTTGTGAACTTGATAGTGATACTAGTGTTGCTAGTGTTGTGATAGCCTCAGAGGCTGCCTGTGTTGTGGGGGGGGGGGGGATTTATTATTATAGATTCTATATTATAGATTGAGATTCTATATAGATTCTATATACCCTATCTTGTTACCTGTCTGATCAGTGATCACGATCACCAGTCCATTTTCTGTTTGAACTATATACATTCAACACGAACGACAAAGATTCGACAAAGCATCGAAAAACATACAAACGTAGAATCTTTGGCTTATGGTGTCTGACGAAAGTTCTAAGAAGATTCAAAAGAGCAGCTAGACTATACAGAGTCATACAGTTTAGCTGCTCCGTCGAATCTTCTTTGAACATTCGATAGACACCATAAGCCTTCAATGACAGATTCGACCTTAATTTGGATTTTCGGACGAATGTAATTTTTAACGAAAAACAAAATAAATAAAAACGAATTTCGGGAGTAACTAAATAAATTTATTTTTCGGAAGAAAACGGAATTCCGAAACGAAATATTTCAGTGTGCACATGTCTACATTTCGGCAAAGGCCTTGCTTTCCCTCCCCCCAGTCAGTAGATCAGAAGCCTCTATGGAAGCTGCCTAAAAACCTGCAGAGCTCCCTCTCTGAATACTGTCTAACCAGCTGCATAGACTTACATGGGCTACATACATCATCTAATGGATGGATCAATGGGCAAACCATAGAATTCTATGCAGTTGGCTAACACTATCTCAGTACTGTACCCATTCAGCAGAGCATAGTAAACAGAACAGGAACATAATGGGCAGGCAACTGGAGGCAATACATACTTAAAATGAATTATGTGCCTCCCTGCAAAACCATATCTATATTCAAAATACATATTAAATGTCCTATTATTGTATCCATAGTAAGAGACATGTCCCATCAAACATGCAATGCCCTCCCTGGTCAGTGTCTGGTACATCTCTGGGTCTTCCAGCTGCTATCATAGCAGCTTCTGATCCAAGATCTGCATTTTTATATACTCTTAGAGCTGAGAATGCCAAGGGTACTTTTGTAATGTAAATTCAATTTTCAGTTTACATCTAAAGGAATGTTTCCTTTTCTAAAGTATAATACAGTTGTAGTATACTTCCTATACTGTGAAAGTAGACCGTTAAATCTGATATTAATTCAGAATGAAAGCGTTCAAGTGTTTGTCACTTCTACCTTTGATGAAAACATTCATATCGTATTTGCCATCAATTAATGCAAAACGTTTGGAGTTTAAATGGTATTGGCTAACTTAAAATTATATTATTATTATAAAAAAAAAAAAAAAAAATAGCAAATATGTCATACTCACCTGCTCTGTGCAGTGGTTTTGCACCAAGCTGCCCCAATCCTCCTATTCTCGTGTCCCTAGCCGATGCTCTTAGCCCTTCCCTCCTGCTGAGTGCTCCCACAGTAAGCAGCTTGCAAAGGGGGCAACCAAGCAGGTCTGTTCCCGAGCTGCAGCTCTGCGTGTCCATTCACATACAGATCCATGACTTGTCCCTACCCCCTCACTCCTCATTGGCTCACTGGCTGTGATTAACAGCAGTGGGAGCCAATGGCTCCTCGTGCTGTCTCAGCCAACAAGGAGAGGGAGTACTAAGGCAGCCGAGGCTCTTGTGCACATCGCTGGATTGGGAGGAGGCTCAGGTGAGTAATGGGGGTCTGTGGGGAGAGCAGCACACAGAAGATGATAAACCTTAAGTGATGAATGATGGAGGCGCGTGCAGCTCTCGTTCTGGGGGCGGGCATCGCGGCGACCGTGCCTGCACCGCGTTGTTAGGACACAGCTTGAACCGATCTCTTTAACCATGTGATCGGCTGTGTCTAATCACAGCCAATCACATGTAAATACAGGAAGTGCTGGTACTCGGCTCTCATCGCTTCACACTGACAGAGTGCACTGATTTTTCAAAATTTTTTGAACAGCAGTAATTACCGTATTTATCGGCGTATAACATGCGCCAGCGTATAACACGCACCCCAAGTTTAGGAGGGAATTTTAAGGAAATAACTTTTAGGAGGGAAGTTTAAGGAAAAAAAAAAAACTTACATTTAAATGCCCATCAATGCAGCCTCATCAGTGTCCATCTGCAGCCTTGTCCATCATTGCAGAATGATCAGTGTCCATCTGCAGCCTTGCCCAGTCTAAATGCAGCCTTGCCCAGTCTGATTGCAGCCTTGCCCAGTCTGATTGCTGCCTTGCCCAGTCTAATTGCAGCCTTGCCCAGTCTCATTGCAGCCTGATCGTTTAAAATTAGCGCCACCGAGATACACAGAGCCGGATGTCCTGCTCCTCTCTGCTCCTCTCGCAGCCCCGCCCAGTCCCGCCCCTTGGCCTGCCTCCTATGATGGTCATAAAACAGGTCCAATGGTGGGACTGGGCGTGACTGTGAGCGGAGCCGTGAGGAGCCGAGCCTAGCCGAGTACACAGTACAATCTGCTATGTGTATTTCGGCGGCGCTCGCTCCTCTCCCCCTCAGTCAGCGGGGATTGGCGGGGATCGGCGGGGATAGGTGTATAACACGCACCCACGATTTTCCCCTGATTTTAAGGGGAAAAAAGTGCGTATTATATGCTGATAAATACCACCAAAAATGTCTATTTGTGTGAAGAAAATTATAAAAATTTCACATAGTTACACTGTAGCATGACCGCACAATTGTCATTCAAAATGTGACAACGCTGAAAGCTGAAAAATGGCCTGGGCAGGAAGGGGGTGAAAGTGCCCAGTATTGAGGTGGTTAATCTAGTTGCCTTTATCTACAGTCTGTCCAGCTGAGGTGACATCAACCTATTTTTATGAACCCTTATAAAAAGTGGGAAGCAGGCACAAAAACTAAAACATGTTACTGTTAGAATATTATTATTTCCTAGCCCTTCCCTCCTGCCGCGTGCCCCACAGCAAGCGGCTTGCAAAGGTGGCACCCAAGCAAGTTTGTTCTTGAGCCGTGACTCTGCATGTCCATTCACACACAGAGCTGCGGGTTGCCCCCCCCCTCCTCATTGGCTCACTGGCTGTGATTACCAATGGCTCCCACTGCTGTCTGTAAGGAGAGAGAGTCCCTGGAGAGCCGAGGCTCTTGTGCACATTGCTAGATCAAGATGGCGCTCAGGTGAGTATTAGGGGGGCTGGGGGGGGGCTGCTGCACAGCAGAGGTTTTTTACCTTTATGTATCGAATGCATGAAGGTAAAAAACCTTCAGCCTTTAGAACCACTTTAAGTTATTGATGATGCATTCGGGATGCCTTATCACTTCTTCAGGCTTTATACATTTAAAATGTAAAGACCCCAAAGAAGGGATCCAAGACATCTCGAAAGCTTACATCCTCAATCTTTAACCACTTGCCGCCCGCCATATAGCAGAATGACAGCGGCAAAGTGGTTTCAAAATATTGACTGGACGTCATATGATGTGAGCAGGATATTGAGCCGATGCGCACCCTGGGGGGCGCGCATCACGGTGATCGTTGTTGCGGTGTGTCAGTCTGACACCCCGCGACTACGATCTCGGTAAAGGGTCTCCAACGGAGACTCTTTACTACATGATCAGCCGTGTCCAATCACGGCTGATCACAGTGTAAATAGGAAATGCCGTTGATCAGCTTTTCCTCACTCGCGTCTGTCAGACGCGAGTAGAGGAGAGCCGATCGGATGCTCCTCTGACAGGGGGGTCTGTGCTGATCGATTATCAGCGCAGCCCCCCTGAGACCACCAGGGACGCCACCAGACCACCAGGGATGCCCAGCACCAGGTATGCCACCCTAGACCACCAGGGATGCCAGTCAATGTCCACAATGGATGCCAATTTGTGCCCAGAATGGGCATCACTGATTGGCATGCATTATTGTTTGGCACTAATTGGCATCCAATACATTACACTGCAATGCCGCCTATCAGTGCCCATCCGTGCCGCCTATCAGTGCCCATCTGTGCCGCCTATCAGTGCCCATCCATGCTGCCTATCAGTGCCCATCCATGCTCTTCCGTGCCACCTATCCATGCCCATCTATGCCGCCTATCCATGCCAATCCGTGCCACCTATCAGTGCCAATTTGGGCCACCTATCAGTGCCCATCCATGTCGCCCATCAGTGCCACCTATCTGTGCCCATCAGTGCCGCCTATCAGTGCCACATATCAGTGCCCATCAATGCCACCTCATCAGTGCTACTTCATTGGTGCCACCTCATCGGTGCCCATCAGTGCCCATCAGTGCAGCCCCATCAGTGCCCATCAGTGAAGGAGAAAACTTACTTATTTACAAAGTTTTGAAACTGAAACAAAAAAAAAAATTTTTTTTTTTTAATTTTTCGCTCTTTTTTTATTTGTTTAGCAGAAAATAAAAATGCCAGAGGCGATCAAATACCACCAAAAGAAAGCTCTATTTGTGGGGAAAAAAAAATAAAAATGTTGTTTGGATACAGTGTAGTATGACCGTGTAATTGTCATTCAAAGTGTGACAGCGCCGAAAGCTGAAAATTGGTCTCGGCAGGAAGGTGTTTAAGTGCCCAGTATTGAAGGGGTTAAAGCAAACAATTAATGGGAAATCAGTAAACTCAAGGGATAGCATTCAATAGCATTCAAGGAGGTTTAAACTGGAGAGAATAAAGCTCAAGTGCAGCCGGAAAAAAAAAAAAATTCAGCACAGGGTACATAACTTAGTCAGTAGGACGTGCCCTTTGTGCTGATGCCTCTTCTGTTAGGTGAAATTCCACCTTCCATGCCCCCCACCCCCATCATAATATTCTTCCAGTGCGGCAGGGGTTAAAAGAACAGTAGGAGCTGTGACAGGCTCTTATCAAGAGTGCCAGACTATGCCCACTCTTTCAACTCAGCTGCTTCATTTACCGAAGCTGTAGTACAGCTTCTATGAATAGACAAGGTCTATAAACGAAAAGGCAGACCTTTCAATCATCTGCCCTTCCTCCATTTGGGATCACATGTCATGAATGGCGGAGCTGGGCAAAAAAGGGCGGGCATAGTCTGGCACACTTGATGAAAGAATGTGACAGCTCCCACAGTTATACTAACCGCTTCCCGCCCAGGCCATTGTAAAATGACGAGGAGAGGGAGCCCTATTGTTCTGAGTGGACGCCACATGATGTCCTTTCCCAGACTGTGTTGGCGCAATCTGTCACCTGCTGTGTCCACCAGACAAATCACAGCAGGTCCCATGACAATTGTAAACAATGAATAGCTTCCATTCATGCCATTCATTGTGTACAATTGTGTTGCTAGCTGTGATTGGTCACAGTGATCACATTGTACAGACAGGGCCAATCACAGCCCACCTGTAGCATGTGATTAGCTGTGGCCAATCACAACAATACACACTGAACGAACCTATTTCATTCAGTAAAAATGCTTGCTTATAGCAGTGAAGTTTACTGCCATACAGGACCTTAAACCTTAAAAAAACTTTAGGAGTCACAGACAGTAATATGCAAAAGGCAGCACAAAAGTATCTATTAATTGTTCTCCTAACAAAAGGAATAAGCTGGCATTTATTTTATTTGAGGTAAGGTGAGCACACCTTAGGAATGGCCGTTACACCCAGCTGCGTCATGCCAAGAAGCCTGACATGACAGCACGGGCAGAGAGGATGCATACCTAAGCGGCATGCCCATTGCTTTCAGGCTGTTATTAATGCCAATCCACCCATCAGCTAAAAAGGGGCTTCCATGTCATCCTCAGCCCAGAAAAAATGACGTCTGGTACATGAAGACACAATAAAATTAACTCTTGTAAGCTCCATTCAGCACAATTTTAAACACTTTTTGTAACTAGGAACAATCCCAAAGATAATACTGCGGGTAATGTCAGGGCACAGCTTTGCAGAACAGAAGGGTGGAAATAACTTTGCTTCCTAAATTAATGCTGCCCTTGCCAAGATTTGGGCACCTTCAATTACAGGAAACCTTACATGGGAGAAATATGAAGGATGACATTTCCCGCTTCTCATTCTGAAAATGCCAGTTGCCTGGCTGTCATACTGAACCCTCTGGCTCTCAGCAACTATCCCAGAAGATTAAGACTTCTGACTCTACTCTGACTTTTTTGAATTGTGTACTTGTTCTGGGTCAATCGTTTACAGTACTGAAGTCAGCATAATAGCCATGCAACATTACGCTGGAGGTCAGCAATGGTATCTCCTAGTGCACCAAAACTCAAAGTTTAGAAAAATAATAATCCAATAGGAGGGTGCACAGGGGGTCCTAAAATGTACAAAGGTTCCCGCCCATTGGAAACAAGATGTCCCATGGTGCACTGGTTGCAGATCATGTTTCACGAACACAGCAGCGGTGGAGGAATGACACATCACTGATTCAGGCAGTGAGGGAGTGCCACCACAGGACAATCAAAGTTAATTGACAGAAAACTGTCACTGGCAACAGTTGCCTGTCAGACATGGGCTTTATGCAGAATAACAGCACCCACACAGAAGTTTGTTTTAAAGCCCAACTCCAGGCGACTAAAAAAAGATATAACATGAATAAAGGCCCTGCTTCCTGAAGACGCAATCAGCGAAACTAGTCGACGCTCTACGGGTTTTGTTACTTCCTGTTCCGGTGTGACATCACGTCCGGCCCAAACTTCCGGCTGTTGGAACTCACGCGGGTTACCAAGCGGTACGGTGATGCTGGTTGACAGAAAGGCTGTTTACATTGGTGCTGAGTCTGGGCACTAAAACAAGCGAGTGCTATATCCTTCCTTTGTGTACACCTGGGACAATAAATACTACACTATAACTACTTCTCTGGTTTGATGTTGTGGTGTGAATACTGAAGAATTAGGGGGAGTTTGAAGACCATCTGATGTATGGTGTCATCGATCCCATTGCACTTGTTGACCTTTAGTAGCATTGAAGTCGCTGGATTGATGGTGAGTGCAGATTTTTCACAGTGGCTTGTGATTTATGGTGGCACAGTTGGAAGACCATTTAACCACTTGATCACTGGGCACTTAAACCACCTTCCTAACTAGACCAATTTTCAGCTTTCGGTGCTCTCACATTTTGAATGACAATTACTCAGTCATGCAACACTGTACCTATATGAAATGTTTGTCCTTTTTTTACACAAATAGAGCTTTCTTTTGGTGGTATTTAATCACCTCTGGGTTTTTTATTTTTTGCGCTATAAAAGAAAAAGGACAGAAATTCTGTAAAAAAAAAAAGCATTTTTCTTAGTTTCCGTTATAAAATTGAGCAAATTAGTAATTTTTCTTCATAAATTTTGGGCAAAATTTATACTGCTACATATCTTTGGTAAAAATAACCCAAATTGGTATATATTATTTGGTCTTTGTGAAAGTGATAGAGTCCACAAGCTATGGTGCCAATCTCTGAAAATTGATCATTGATCTCATTTCTTGAGACCCTAACAAGCCAGGAAAATACCCCCAAAATTACCCCTTTTTGGAAAGTAGACATTCCAATGTATTTAGTAGGAGGCATGGTGAGTTTTTTTTTAGTTGTAATTTTTTCCCACAATTCTTTGCAAAATCAAGTTTTTTTTTCATTTTTTTTTTCACAAAATTATTATATTAGTAGGTTATTTCTCACACACCGCATATGCATAGCACAAATTACACCCCAAAACCTATTCTACTACTCCTCCTGAGTACGGGGATACCACATGTGTGAGACCTTCACACAGCGTGGCCACATACAGAGGCCCAACATGCAGGGAGCACCGTCAGGCGTTCTTGGAGCATAAATTACACATATCATTTCTTGACTACCTCTTACAATTTTGAAGGCTCTGTAGCACCAGGACAATGGAAACGCCCCAAAGTATAATCTATGAGGCATAATGAGTCTTTTTAACATGTAATTTTTTTCTACAAGTTTTGGAAATTGTGTAAAGAAAATGAAAACGCATTTTTTTTTTACACAAAAATTGTCCATTTATACAATATTTCTAACACATAGCATGTACATACCAAAAATTACACCCCAAAATAGATTCTCCTACTCCTCCCGAGTACGGCAATACCACATGAGGGAGACTTTTACACAACCTGGTCACATAGAGAGGCCCAACATGCAGGGAGCGCCAACAGGCGTTCTAGGGGCATAAATTTCAAATCTAATTTGACTACCTGTTACACTTTTGTGAGGCACTCTAGTGGCATGGATGAGAACTGATGTGGCATGGATGAGCATTATTGGGGATGACTGAGCCGTGGATGGGGATGGCTAAGTATGGATGGGATGACTGAGCATGAATGAGTATGGCTGAGTACGGCCAGGTATGGCTGGGTACAGCTGAGTACGGCTAGGTACGCCTGAGTATGGCTGGGATGGCTAGGTAAGGCTGGGTACGGCTGAGTATGGCTGGGATGGCTGGGGACGGCTGGGAATGGCTGAGTATGGATGAAGGTGGATGGGATGGCTGAGCATGGATGGATGGATGATTATTACTGAGTATGGATGGATGGATGAGCATGGATGAGTATTGCTGATTAGGAATGGATGGCTGAGCATGGATGAGTATTGCTGAGTATGGATGGATGGCTGGCTGAGCATGGATGGCTGGCTGAGCATGGATGGCTGGCTGAGCATGGATGGCTGACTGAGCATGGATGGATGGCTGGCTGAGTATGGATGGATTGATGGCTGGAGTGGGCACAAATCAGCCCTGCAGACACTACACATCCAGCCCACAGCGCTGCAGCAGCATCTGATCTCTCCCCTCTCTTTACCGATCTGTACAGAGAAGGGTGAGAGGAACCGGACATGATGCCGGTTTGTTTATAAGTGATCGCTCCATCATTTGATGGAACGATCACGTAGTAAACAGCCGCTGTCATGTGATGCGCTGGGTCCTGCGGACCCGGTGGTCACGGATTTTCCCAGGTGCGTGCCCCAGGGGGTGCGCGATTCTGGGAGTACGTCAATGTACGCCCTCCCAGAGTTATTGAGCCGTTAAGTAGTTAAGGACACATGCAAGATTTACATGCATGGTGGTGGATCACGATGCACTTCTGTAGACTTTTTCATAATTTTCATATCATTCTCACTGTGTTTCAGTTTTTATGATTGTTGTTTTTATATTTATGGGTGATAGCACCTTGCTTTCTTTTTTTGAATTGCTTGTTTAGGTCTAGGGAAGTAAAAAAAAAAGATTTACTTACTTGATCCCTACTCTTCCCTGCAGCTAGGCAGGTTCCCGCAGCATCTTCTTCCCCACACTCTAGTAATCTAGGGTCCTGGCGTCATGGCCAAAGCACCACTGGAGTTTGGGGCAGCAGCATCTGCAGAGGGAGTGGAGGATCGGGTGAGTTAAACTCTCCTCTCTCCAAAACAAAATGAGCAACTGACACTTGCAAAGTGGGCAAATCCCAATTGCAAAGGTTCATTTAAAGTTTTCCTGGCATTGGGCTTTAAAGTGGTTTAAAACCCTTACGTATACCCAGTGCAACCATCTCTTCTCTACAGTCTCCCAAAACACAAATTTTACACAGCACCTCTCAGCTCTGAATAGAAGGGGTGAGAAAAAGAATGTCACACACTGTAGAGCTCAGTGAGGAGAGCTTTGAGTCCTCATTGAAGGGAAGGGACACACCCCCTCCTCACAGTACATGTGGAACATGCACAGCTGTGGCTGTCAATCACAGACTGTGTGCTGGAGCTCTGCTCCCCGTCACCAGTTATCTCTTGAAATCAGGAAAAGCTGTCAAAAGTGACTCATGCAGCTAACAGAGGAACAAGGCAGGAGAGAGAATTTATACTCAGTGGTTTGGATAAAGACAAGTACACATTATAGAGGGATATCCTTTGTTCATATTTTATGTCTGTGGTTTACAACAACTTTAAAGTTAAGTTTAATGAATTTTAAAAAAAATTTTGCTAGAGCTGCAGCCACATACCTTACCTGTATCAACGAATGTCCTGTGTATTGCAGGTTGATGGTCCCTGTAGAATACTTCTCTACGCTGATGCCCCGTCTTCGTCAGAGCACTAAACATTCCACGCTACATGGGTTAATAGCTTGAGGTCTAACATTGCAGTACAATAATAGAGGTCCTCATGGGGCCACCCCTTTCTGTCCTCTCCTCTACTGACAAAAGTCCTTTTTATGTTTTCACTGCAAGTAACACATTTTGTAAATGAGGGAGAGGATCCTGTCAGTCGACCACCCCTCCTTCATTCACAGAACGTGGTACATGCAGTGAAAACAATACAAAGACTTTATCCCAAAAGGAAAAGAAAGAAAAAGTTAACTGTAACTGCTTAACTGCTTCCCGTCCACGCCATTGTAAAATGACGAGTAGGGGGGAGCCCTATTGTTCTAGAAGGATGTCATATGACATCCTCCCAAGAACGGGCTGTGCTCCAGCACGATCTGTCACCTGCTGTCCACCGGACACAGCAGATGACTAATCAGTGTACCAGACCACTGCTAATACCATGTGATCACTGTGACCAATCACAGCAGATCACATGACAGTTGTAAACAATAAATGCTTTCCTTTCATGCCATTCATTGTATACAATTGTGTTGCTAGCTGTGATTGGTCACAGTGCTCACATGGTACAGATAGGGACAATCACATCCCATTTGTACTATGTGATTAGCTGTGGACAATCACGGCTAATCATAACACAAGGGTTGATTAACTAAAGCCAATTAGACTGCGCACTTTGCAAAGTCCAATTGCACACTGCAAGTGCAGTTGCTCCATAATTTAGTTAATGAGGTAAAGGTCCACTTTGCAAAGAACACCCAATCACGTGCCAGGAAAAAAAAATGCATATTTGCTTGCACATGATTGGATAACAGAAGTCATCAGAGCTTCTACTCATTTACTAAGCTCTGGAGCATCTGCACTTACAGAGTGCAACTGCACCTTGCAAAGTGCACAGTCTATTTGCCTTTAGTAAATCGACCCCACAGTGTCTACACACTGTAATTCAGTAAAAATATTTGCTTATAGCAGTGAATGCTCCCCAACAGAAGACAAGATAAAAAATGTGTACATCTTCCAGACTTGTGCAGTAATGCAGTGTGAAACGTTGCCGCTGTGTAGCAGCTTCCTGTAATGAAGACCAGTCGCTGCTGCTTCCTCTCCTTGTGCAGGGTGGCTGGCCTTGTCTCCGCCCCCTCTTTTGTTTTATGCAGGCAGCCTGTAGTGGGAGGAGCAAGATGGGTCCCTCCCACAGCTCTGCTCTCACAGACTATCTACAGCACAGTGAAGGTGCTACTGCTTTTTCTTTATAAAGTAATATCTGGGCCTGCAAAGGTATTTGGTATATATTGAGAATTATATCTAAATTAAATTGTTTGTCCCCAAAGTTCAGTGTTACTTCTTTTTTCTGCCAAAAATTACAATAAACAGAAAAAAAGTGCATAGAAAGTCTTTTTCAGATATTTTAGCAGCGCTATCAGCTGGACGTCAGTGTCCGATGTGAATAAATAAATAATTCTCCAACAGTAAAAAAGTAAAAAAAATATGTGAAACAGTTCTATATAGTTGCTGTGTAGTCAATCTGAGCCATCCACCAAACACTTCACCACGTGTGATGCTCTTCCCCTTATGGGGGTGCACTGTGATACTGTATAAATGCAATTTATTAAAATTCTTCCCCAAACAAATAAACTCCCTCAGTAAGTTAAGCGTACCAAAATGTATATTGATTAGGCCAAATGTAAAAAGTGCACTGTGCCTGAGCTTTTCTCCTCCTCGCCAGAAATGTAATGGGATCAGTTCCGCTGTGTACAGCAGCAGCGTCCTTCCTATTTCGGCGTGTGGAGCGCAAGCTTGGACCGCACACGTCACCTCCGTTTGACTTACGACCCTGACGCGTTTCGTCACTTCCGACTTCGTCACGAGGGCCTTCGTGACATAGTCGATCCTATTACATTTCCGGCGAGGAGGAGAAAAGCTCAGGCACAGTGCATTTTTTACATTTGCCCTAATCAATATACATTTTGGTACGCTTAACTTATTGAGGGAGTTTATTTGTTTGGGGAGGAATTTTAATAAATTGCATTTATACAGCATCACACTATGTGGCCCAATTATTTTTTCCATATGGTATGACCGGTACCTGCGTATTGGAAGAACTAATATGGTGATATTGGAGGAGAAGTGGAGAAACTGATGACTACAGGCTTATATTTATTGTGTATCTGGGGCAGAGCATCACACGTGGTGAAGTGTTTGGTGGATGGCTCAGATTGACTACACAGCAACTATATAGAACATATTTTTTTTACTTTTTTACTGTTGGAGAATTATTTATTTATTCACATCGGACACTGACGTCCAGCTGATAGCGCTGCTACAATATCTGAAAAAGACTTTCTATGCACTTTTTTTCTGTTTATTGTAATTTTTGGCATTCTATTTTTATTTAAGCAGCTGCTGTTGGAGTGTGTTTATAAGTTTCACTGTATATTCACACTGTTGAGATATTTTATTTTATTTATAATCATATCTCATTTTATTTATAATCACATCTCTCTTATATATTCAATTTTATCTATTAATATTTCACTAGATATTGATACACTGAGATTTTAGTCATTTTTAATCTCAACTTATCGCATAGATACACCATCCAGGTGGCGCAGAGCAGTGTTTGCATAGGAGGGCGGTTATATCAAACATCCAGTACACATTACTTTTTTTTCTGACTCACATATACACTATAAGGCCTGATTCACACCTGTGCATTTTCCATGCTTTTTGCATTTTGCAGATTTGCACTACAGAACGTGTTCCATAGGAAACCATAGTAAATGGACTGTGGTGAAAATCTTCAAAATGCAAAAAACACTAAAAATGCATAAGTGTGAATCAGGCCTAAAAATGCAGGATTAAATTGAGTACCAGGCAACTAGCATTTTCAGGAGGTCAGCAATGACACCCCTACAATTCCCACCACACAAGCTTCCTTTAAATTATTTAAAGTACCAAACACATTTTGTTATTATTTATAAAAATGAATGGAAAATATCTCTAAATTAAAAATAAAAGCAACACAACAGCAATAGTGAAAGGAATACTGATTTTCCCACTAAGGCCTCATGCCTATGGGTGGTCTGGCCCATCAGCATCAAATGCAGGCATTTTCAGGTGCCCAAGAGGCACAGGGGCAGTGCCAACACCCAGCCTGTAAAAATCTATGACAGGCTGAACTACAAGGTGGCTCAATGGTGTATGGAGCAGTAGACATTTGCAATTCGTTTCTTTTTTTTTTCGTTTTCCGTTAAAATTCGTTATATTCGTTCATTCGTTACCGTACAAATGAACGAATGATTCGCTAAAAATGTTAACGAATTATCGAATCGAACGAATATGAAAAACAACGAAAATCCGAAATAACCAAATTAGAAACAACGAAACTACGAAAGAAGAAAATCCGAAAAACGAAAACAGGAACAACGAAAATCAAAATGAACGAAAATATTCGTACATTCGTAACTTTTTTTTTTAGTTGAATTGGTAATTTTCCGTGTCCCTTACAATGGCGCTGCTTAACTTGCTTCGAATGGATTGAACGAAAAAATTCGTACATTTGTAACTTTTTTTTTTTTCGATTCGTAATTTTCCGTGTCTCTTACAATGGCGCTGCTTAACGTGCTTCGAATGGATTGAACGAAAAAATTCGTACATTCGTAACTTTTTTTTTTTTTTTTTTGCGATTCGTAATTTTCCGTGTCTCTTACAATGGCGCTGCTTAATGTGCTTCGAATGGATTGAACAAAAAAATTCGTACATTCGTAACTTTTTTTTTCGATTTGTAATTTTCCGTGTCTCTTACAATGTAATAATAGCATACACATTACATAAAATTATGAATTATGCTCCGATTACGAATCTATGAAAACAATGTTACGAAAGTACGAATAAATCAATCTTACGAAAGTACGAATGTAACTAAATCTACGAAAATACAAATGCGTCCGAATTTCGAATAAACGAAAAAAAAAACGGAAAAACGAATCAACGAAAAAATAACTGTTACGAAAATACGAATCGTTACGAATACGAACACCGACGACTTACGAATTTACGAATCGTTACGAATACGAACACCGACGACTTACGGAATTACGAATCGTTACGAATCAACGGAAACGAAACAAAACTAAACACATTTTTCTATTGTGCACATGTCTATGGAGCAGTACTCATGTTTGGGGCTGTGTGAAATTGAAGACGTATGCCCCCCACAGAATTCCAGTTTTCACATTTTTCTGATCAGATGTTACGAAACTGAAATCAGATCGGCTATTACAGAATAACCGACATTATAACTGAGCCTCCAGAATGACACCATAAAACCAGGCGGGAAAGGTTTTCACCAAGCCACAGGAAGATACAAATTACTAGATAAAGCTCTTACTAGATAGAGTTCTTGGTGAAGACTGGACAACTAAGAGAATCAAGGAGAATCAATTATTTTTGTAGAACATCTGAAAACCAGAAATATCCTGTAGATTGATTTCATCTACAGGATATTTCTGTTTCTCAGATGTTCTACAAAAATAATTGATACTGTTACTTGTTGTATAACTGGAAGAAGTTAAAAGCAGTTTCGGAAGCCACTAAAAAGGAGCTTCAGTCACTTTTTAAAAATGAAATGTCAGCAGCTACAAAAACTGTAGGTGCTTTTTATTAAACAGACACTTACCTGTCCAAAGATCCAGCACTGTCCTCCCCCGGACCAATTCTTCACCAGTCTTCGGGTCCCTGGTGCCATCACGTTAAAGCGAGATTCCAGCGACCAATTATTATTATTTTTTTTACGTTAATGTATCAACTGACATCATCCAAATACAATACTCACAGTTTCGCATTAGAATAGCCCTATATGTTATATTTTGTCCACCAGAAGGAGTTAGATAATATTGTCCTGGCGGTTGTCATTTTGCTTGTGGGCAATTGAAGCCCACAAGCATTTCTTTCCGGGATGCGGTGAATGCTCCCAGCATTCACCGCTCGTTCACGCGCATGCACATGCACAGTGAGCAGCGCCGTCAAATTACGGGTTGCCATCACAACGGGCGGTGTTGTCCAAGATCTCCTGAAATTTGAGAATGACGGCGGTCCGCAATGATTCTTGGGAGGCCACACAGTAGGAGACATTGTGGGGCCGGGGAGAGGAGCAAAACACACCTACTCCCACGGGAGTAGAGACAGGAAGTGGCCATAAAAATGAAAATAAAAAGGTAATCACAGAGATATTATTTTTTTAAAGCGTCTTAATAGCATATATGAGGTTAACTGATTGGGGTAAGACAAAGAATTTTTTTTGGGTGAAACACCGCTTTAACTGTGGGCAGCCGGCTGTGACTCTGCCCATGCACAAGCCGCACTGCACTTTTTGAATGGTCCCGCAGCCTTCTGGGACCTCTGAGGTTTCCCAGACGGTTACATGAAGGTCGACTGCACTCAACCAGTTCAGAGTGAGTCTGTCCCAGTAATAAGGCTAAAGCCCCGTACACCCGGGCCGAATGTCGGGAGACAATGTCGGTTCAAAAAACAATGCCCGACATTCAGCCTGTGTGTATGGCAGTCAGTCTGACAGAAGTCGACCGTGCATGCTGGAAAACCAGCAGCCGACCGACTCCTGATCAGCACTCTCAGCCAATGGCAAAGTTGCTGATCAGAGTGTTCTGGTGTGATGGGGGCGGAGCAAAACTGTTATTTTGTCCCCGACTTTAGGATACAAAGAATTCCTTCTCATTAACATACAACGGGGAAGACCAGATTCTAAATATTTAACCCTTTTAACCCTTTGTTAGGACAGTAAATGTTCACATCTAGTTTGCAACTGTTAATGTGATCTAGCAGTACAGTTCAAACAGAATTAAAGTTTACCTTTTGCACCACTGCACCCATGACAGCAGGCGGGGTTCTTCTCCCCCACAACCGCTATCACGTTTAAATATGGTGCGGCTGTGCAGGGCTCTGCCCGCACAACTGTGTCATTCATTCATAGGGATCTGTGAATGAATGAACTACTAGTCTTGTCTGCCACCTTGGCAGACAGACTTGTAGTTCTCAATAGACTACGAGTGTGGTAATTAATGCACTCCTAGTCCATTGAATCTTCTTTCAGCTCTCTAAATGACAGCCTTTACAGAGGAGTAGGCAGAGAGCGGGAGGTAGTGTTTGCAGGAGCCTGAGACTGCACCTGTGAACCACTGATCATGGATGTAATGCTTTGCAGGCGCTTATACAAAATAAATAAATAAATGCACATTTTTTTTTTGCGAAAATGAACCTAGCCTTTAAAGTGACACTAAACTCTGGTTAAGAAAAAAATCTATTAAAGTGTTTATTCTTAAACTGCTGTCAATCATAGCCAGTGAGCCAATGAGGAGAGAGTGTGGCCTCACTCTGTGTGTGAATGGACACACAGAGAGCGTGGCTTGGGAGAGAGCCTGCTTGAGTTCCCCCATAGCAAGGGGCTTGCTATTAGGGGAAATCTGCAGAGTGAAGAAGCAATGGAAAGAGTATGGCACAACTGAAAACCTACCAAGACACGGCATTCCACCTAAACTGACAGGCTGGGCAAGGAGAGAATTAATCAGAGAAGCATTCAAGAGGCCCATGGTAACTCTGGAGGAGCTTCAGAGATCCACAGCTCAGGTGGGAGAATCTGTCCACACTCCAAAGACATTATGGTAGGTTAATTGGCTTCTGTCCAAAATTGGCCCTAGTATATGAATGTGAGTTGGGGACCTTGTGTGGGCTCCTTGAGGGTAGGGAACGATGTGAGTGTGCGATGTGTGTGTGGAGCACTGCGTAAATTGATGGCACTATATGGGTACCTTAAAATAAAATAATATATATGTAATGGAGGAGCATCTTGATGAGACGCAATGTGGAGGGATAGGGACAATTGTGGACTCAGGTTGAACTGGATGGACTATGTAACTATGTAACAACTATTAGTCGTGCCCTCCGCAAATCTGGCCTTTATGGAAGAGTGGCAAGAAGAAAGCCATTGTTGAAAAAGCCATAAGAAGTCTCGTTTGCAATTTGCAAGAAGCCATGTGGGGGACACAGCAAACATGTGGAAGAAGGTGTTCTGGTCAGATGAGACCAAAACTTTACTTTTTGGCCTAAAAGCAAAACGCTTTGTGTGGCGGAAAACTAACACTGTACATCACCCTGAGTACACCATCCCCACCGTGAAACATGGTGGTGGCAACATCATGTTGTGGGGATGCTTTTTATCAGCAGGGACAGGGAAGCTGGTTAGAGTTGATGGGAAGATGGATGAAGCCAAATACAGGGCAATTTTAGAAGAAAACATGTTGCAGCAGAACAACGACCCTAAACATACCGCCAGAGCCACAATGGAATGGTTTAGATCAAAGCATATTATGTGTTAGAATGGCCCAGTTAAAGTCCAGACCTAAATCCAATTGAGAATCAGTGGCTGGACTTGAAAATTGCTGTTCATAGACGCTTTCCATCCATTCTGACAGAGCTTGAGCTATTCTGCAAAGAAGAATGGGCAAAAATTGCACTCTTCAGATGTGCAAAGCTGGTAGAGACATCACCAAAAAAAGACTTGCAGCTGAATACAAATGCACGCCACACTTTTCACATATTTATTTGTAAAAAAATCTGAAAACCATTTATCATTTTCCTTCCACTTCACGTTTATGTGCTACTTTGTGTTAGTCTATCACATAAAAGCCCAATAAAATTAATTTCCGTTTTTAGTTGTAACATGACAAAATGTAAATATAGGGAGAGTACTCAGCGCTGTCAGAAATAAATAAATAAATAAAACTAAAAAAGATGCCTGCTGCAACTCAAGGTTCAAGAAATGCCTCATAAGTACAATATAATAAGATAGTGCAGCGCAAAAAATAATAAATGGTAAAATGAATAAATCAATGTGATTTTAAATAGTCCCAGAATACAGTCAATGAAAGTTCCAGTATAAAGTGCATGTGCAAAACTACAGCAGCTTCAAGTGGAAATGGTGACAAAATCCAGTAACAAATCACTGTGGTGGTGGTCCCTTCACCGAAAGTAAGGATGGCCTCTCACCTCCCTGCTTCGACCTACAATAGGTCACAAAGCAATATGTAGCTACTTAAAACTCTGGTCTCCACCGTCAGGATCTCATCTCAAACGTCAAAGGAAACAACCAGGTCCAAGTGGTATCCAGCATAAATATGTAAAGGTAAAAAAGGGGACAACCTAGTGCTCTCTGTTTCAAAAGTAATTTAATATGCACAAGAAATAACATAAATTGAACTCACATTCTCCAGCACTCAGTCCCGAGTGCTGACGCTGTGTGTATAGTAAATCCAAGATGGCCGTGGGTGACGTCACTCACATGACACATGACAAAATGTGATACATTTCAAGGGGTATGAATATTTTTTCAAGCCACTGTGCACAGAGTAAAGCTAGAACTCTTTATCTCCATAAACTAGTATTGAAGCAAGAGGATTAGCATGCCAGCCAGGCAGCTAGCATTTGCAAAATGAGAAGTTGGCAATAGTAACTTCCATTATTCATTCAGAAAATGTTTCCTTTAAGGCCCCTTTCAGCGGGGAATCTGAGCAGGCAGATGATTGTCTGATTGCGTGTCTGATTGGCTGATGCAGGGCAGACAAGGACACATTCTGCTGTTCTCTATGGGAGGTTGAATGTATATGGACCGCCTGTCTGTTTCCAACCGTCATCTGATCCGCCAGTAACCGCCAGATGGATGGGGAACGGATCCCCATCCATCTGTGTTTAGCAGACAGGATAAATGGTCTGATTGGGTCCGCCTTAAAACTGACAGGTGGACCCAATCGGTTCAGTAGTGTGAAAGGGGCCTAAGGGCTCTTTCACACGGACGGTCCGTATGTCCGTTTTTCATCCATCTGTTTTCGGATGAAAAACGGACATACATGTATCCCTATGGGATAGCGGGTGTCAGCGGATGAGCATCCGCTGACACCCGAACTCGTCCGTGCCCGCTATGGTCCGTTTCTGCAGACGGAGGAAAACCCTATTTTTCCATCCGTCTGCAGAGCGGATCGGATGACGACGGACTCTACGGTCCGTCGTCACCCGATCCCCCATAGGGGAGAGCGGCGCTGTGACAGGTCCGTCCCTGCATGGAGTGCAGAGACGGACCTGTCATCTTCCTGCTCAGCGGAGATTGCTCCGGCGATCCGCGCTGAGCAAGCGGATATCCACGGGGCGGATCTGCACTGATCCGCCCCATGTGAAAGAGCCCTGAAGGGGAATCACTTTACAAGTATCTTCTAGATTGTAAGCTCTAACGAGCTCAGGGCTCAGGGCCCTCTGATCCCTCCTGTATTCATTTGTATTGTAAGTGTACTGTCTGCCCTCATGTTGTAAAGCGCTGCGCAAACTGTTGGCGCTATATAAATCCTGTATAATAATAATAATAATAATTTATTGTATAACCCAATACAAGAAGTGCCTCAAGTGTGGCACCTGATATCACCAAATGACCACACATTATATTCAGCACATAAAATGCAAAAAAAAAGCTCTCAGAGACTGCAGACAAGCAACAGGAGATGGTCAAGGACTACAGACATGCTACAAGAGATGGTTAGAGACTGTAAATATTCTATGGGTGATGCTGGAGACTGGGGGCATGCTTCAGGAGACATAAACTAGTGCCACATTACATGAGACTGCTAGAGATCACAAAAATAGAGAAACGCAGATTAATGTCTACAGTGGCCCCAAGGGCCACACAAAAGGAACCCTGGGGTGCCTTGAGGTTTATTCAAGGGTGCCTTGGCAAAATACCTAAAACATGCCCAAAAATTGTAAGGTGGATCAAGCCTGCCTTTTAGTTACACAAAGCCACAGGTTTTTCATTGTGCACCAATATGACCTTCTAGTCGCCGGCGTCCTAGCAACCAATGATATTATCAGTTGATAAGGAGGATATCGTCGTCTGCACAGCATCCTTGTTTGATTCTCTCCTGCCCCTCTCCGTCAGCACTGGGGTCACATTAGCTGAGTGATGGAGAAAAACTGAGGAAGAAGAGAAACACTGGAATACTAGTCAGTACCAGTGTGCAAAAGTGTATTTGATTTGGAAGAATAAAACACCTCTAACGTTGGGTGTCCTGCAGGTGTGGATGTTGATGCATTATGTAAAACTATTAGAATAGCTTTTTACATTTTAGGATGAGATGCCTTGAGATTGTCCATAATTTTAAAGGGTGCCTTGAATGAAAAAGGGTTGAGAAACACTAATGCCCCGTACACACGGTCGGAAATTCCGACGGA